>CM045767.1:169980052-170580052 GCA_025200525.1 Camellia lanceoleosa | reverse complement strand
AAGTGGGTTATTTGTGATTGTAAATATTTTGACATATATACGTCCATTAAATAGTCAAAGCTACTACTTTTGTTTTGTCTATTGAATCTTGTCAAGATTGTATTTTTTTGTAATTTTTTTTTTTTTTTTGAAATGTGGACATTTGATGCAGATAGAATAGAATGTTCTCCACACATTTTGGGGATAACATTGTGGATAAAGAAGAGAATTGTATTTTGTCATCTTCATTTAGTTTTGTCTATGAAAATAGCAAGGCAGCCTTTGAATTTAGATGGGGACATGTGTTTTTGTCTCCACTGCCAGCTGATGACTGTCTAAATTTGGTATCACCAGAGTGTTGGAATAATTAGTTTTTATAAGTTTATTTTGGGTCAATTTTGAGTCCAAAATTGAGTGGGTTTTAAATGTTTTTTGGGATAGATCTGAAGAGGTGATGTGTTCTTTGTCACATGGCAAGTCACACGGTGAAGACGGTTCGTCAAAATCATTTATGAGTGAATGGGAAGTTGACGTCCTTTTGGGGTTCATGGAATGGACAATTAAAGAAGTAAATGTGAGTTTTCTTGAAATGGGTTGTCTCACAATGAAATTTTAAGAGAGTTTTTGTGAGTATATAAGCTCTTAGTGTACTGACTTGGGTTGGGCTCCAAGGGGGCACCTTAAGTTTGTAGAAGGGAGAAATTATGGATAAAATGAACCTTATCCCAAACCACCATACACGCGCGCACTGTCGCCATCCAGCCAAGCGTGGGTGTGAGTTGTGGGTCGATTTTAATATTAAATTTTTTGAGGAAATTTATTTGAATATTTTCTAGAAATTCTTTATGAAATTAAATTCAAATTTGGTGCCAAAATTGAATTTAAATTTTTTGTCCATGTTTTACCTCCTTCAGTCCGTAAATTCCAAAAAGTTTAACTACTGGATACTGCTCAAAACTGCTGCAGTTACGCAGTTTTGAAATTGCACAATTCATATTGTTCGGACAGATCTTCATTCCAGCAGTTATCTGTTCAAATAGTATTTGCATCTGTTCATTTGAAACCATACCTGTTCAGTTCAAAAACTGCACCTGTTCGGCAATTTATTTTGAAAAGTACTGTTTATGCAATTTTCACGCTTGATGAATGCTCGATGGCCGCTCAAGTGTGAGATTTATTTCCCCGCTCGAGCGTAACTCGCCGCTCGAGCAGTTTGTAAAAACATGAAACTTCTGAGGGGTATGTATTTCACACTTGAGCGTACTTCAAGTTGCTCGAGCAGAAATCCAAAAACAAAGGTTTCTGCTCGAGCGTAGAATCTCACGCTCGAGCGGAAATGCGGAATCTGGAATTTTCAGATTGGACTCCGAAGCTGCAAATTCAAATCCAAAGCTATAATTCACATCATTTTGGGCTCAAAACTTAAGATAACATGTGTAAACTTGTAAAATATGAAGGTGTAAAGATCATTTCATGAAATCAAGGCCCAAAAGTATGTCAATTGTGTAACATTCAACTTGAAATGTAAGAATATGATGTGATCATGTCATACATGTATAATTTGAGTTCATAGCTTTCCAAAACATGAGCAAATGAAATATTCAACTAAAAAACATAGTGAATTCTTAGTCTACAACCAAAATATGAACATGCATGTGAGGATTCTTATAAAAACAGCTTCAAAACTTCATAATATGGACATACATGTATGATTTGAGTTACAATTCTTTAATCCTAGCCCATTCTCATGTTAGTCCACCTCTTTAACTTGAATTCTTACAAAAACTAACTCAATTACATAACTAAGCGTTAGATTCCTTATCTAGGCTTGTCAAGATGAGAGTTAGAAGCTTAATTTTGAGTTCTTAAGTCCAAATCCTTCAATTTTAGTAAATTCTTGCACAATTCTTCAATCCTTTAGTTGAGATCCATCCTCCCTCTTTCTCTCTCTCTCTCTCTCACGTTGAGTTCATAGATGAGGAAACAAAGGTGTCAAAAATGTGTAGGAGTGATAGAAGTGGCCTTATATAGGTCCACTTAGTGATATTTAATTAATTTGGTTTAAGCTAAGCAAAGTGGCATTAATTAATCTAATTTAATTGTTCCAAATCGAGTTTCAATTAAACCTATCATAAAATTCTAAAAATTCTAATTAACACATAAATCAAGTCAATTTCTAAATCGGATGCCGATGAGGCCTTCAATTCACAAACTGAAACGAAAACACGAATAGATCTTTCTACGCTAAACAGATATAAGCACAATATTGCACACACACATAAGTAATTTAATTCAGAATTTCTCTTAATTACTGATTAAGCTTATTTAACCACAAATTAACGTAAATCAGAGGTCGAGGTTATTACAAAAGCAATGGTATGAGAAATTTGACAAGGCAATGATGTCAAATGAATTTAAAATTAATGAGTGTGATAAATGTGTTTATATTAAAAACACAAACAAATGTTATGTCATTGTATGTCTTTATGTGAATAATATGATCATCATAGATAGTAATAATGATATGATTAAAACTACTAAGAAAATATTGAATAAACATTTTGACATAAAGGACATGAGCATTGCTAATATAATACTTGGTATGAAAATTACTAAAACATCAGAAGGATATGCTTTGTCACAACCTCATTACATTGAGAAAATACTTGACAAATTCAGCAACGATGATGATCATCTTACTAGAACACCTGTGGATGTTAATTTGTTTCTTTTTAAGAGTGTACAAGAAAATATTTCTCAATTAGAGCATGCCTAAATTATTGGAAGCTTAATGCACTTAATGAACTGCACTCGCCCAGATATAACTTATGCAGTAAGTAAATTAAGTAGATATACGAGTAATCCAGGAGTAGAACACTACACTAGAAAGCAATTATAAGGGTTCTAAGATATCTTAAATTTACTTGTAACATTGGGTTGAATTATACTAGATATCCAGCAGTACTTGAAGGGTAATGTGATGCAAACTGGACATTGGATACTAGAGACTCAAAATCAATCAGTGGGTATGTCTTTACTTTTGGTGGTGTGGCTGTATCTTGGAAATCTTCCAAACAGGCTTGTATTGCTAGATCTACTGTGGAATCAGAATTCATAGCTTTAGATAAAGTTGGGGAAAAGACAGAATGGCTTCGCCACTTCCTTGAAGATATTCTAATGTGGCCAAGACCGGTGCTTGCTATATATATACATTGCGATAGCCTATTAGTAATAGGTAGAGTATAGAGTCATATGTATAACGGTAAGTTGCGATACATTCATCATCGACATAACACCGTAAAACAACTACTCTCTAATGGAATCATTTCCATTGAATATGTGAAGTCTAAAGACAACATAGCGGATCCACTAACCAAAGGGTTAGCAAGAGAATTAGTTGAACATTCATCCAGGGGAATGAGACTTAAGCCTATTAAATAAAAGTTACCACAACGCCAACCCAACCTAGTTGACTAGAGATTCCAAGATCTACGTTCAAAGGGACAACCGAGTTGTGTATGACTCAGAAGGATTACTAGGGAGTCAAACTCCTACCCATTTCTATGATGAAATAATGATGTCTGCAGCGTTTTTAGGTTAAGTAATACTTTTAATAATTCTTATATCTAGGTAAACCTAGTGGAGTATGGCAAGATACTCTTCGTAATAATTACCTATGTGAGTATGAACTGGGCCAGTTCTATGAGATTTGTGAAGGGCTGCAATTCTCTAGAGCACTCATGAAAGACGAGGTTGTTCAGTGCCAAAATAAACACAATAGTGAGAACTAAACTGTATCTGGTGATATACTGTATAAGTTCTATTGTTTTGGTTTACACAAACAGCTGAATAGTTCAAGGCATCATGTTCATTAGTTAGCTAGTAAATCTGATAGTGTCTCACAAGGGAAGGTCCAAACCAAAAGTTACCTATCATTTGTAGAATATTTTCAATTTCTGTACTTTCTGTAATTAGATCATGTTGTTGCATTTTCTCTCCGTCAAATTTCATTCATGTAGGGGATTGTTGGAATAATTGGTTTTTATAGGCTTATTTTTAGCCAACTTTGAGCCCAAAATTGAGTGGGTCCCAAACGTCTTTTGGGATGGGTCCAAAGAGGTGACATGTTTCTTGCCACATGGCAAGTCACACAGTGAAGACGGTTCATCAAAACCATTTATCAGTGAGTGGGAAGTTGACGTCGTTTTCGGGTTCATGGAATGGACAATTAAAGAAGTAAATGTAGGTTTCCTTGAAATGGGTTGTCCCACATTGAAACCTTAAGAGAGCTTTTGTGAGTATATAAGCTCTTTGTGTACTAACTTGGGTTGGGCCCCAAGGGGCACCTCAAGTTTGTAGAAATGAGGAGTTATAGATAAAGTGAACCTTAGCCCAAACCACCACGCGTGCACGCGCTGCCGCCGCCGTCCGGTCAGGCCGGGTGCGAATGTGGGTCGGTTCTAACATTAATTTTTTTGAAGAAATTTATTTGAATTTTTTCTAGAAATTCTTTATGAAATTAAATTCAAATTTGGTGCCAAAATTGAATTTAAATTTTCTGTCTATGTTTTACCTCCTTCAGTCCGTAAATTCAAAACAGTTTAACTTTCGAAACCGCATGCTTTTGAAATCGCTAGCTTTGCGATTACAGTTTTGAAACTGCGTAGTTCATATTATTCGAACAAATCTACATTCCAGCTGTTATTTGTTCAAACAACAATAGTAGATGGCCCAAATTTTGTGGCTCAAAAGTGGCTCAAATGGCCAAAACGACGTCGTTTTGGCCATTTGAACCACTTTTGAGCCACAAAATTAGGGCCCCCAAACATTTTTCTTGTTCAAATTGTGTTTGCACTTGTTCATTTGAAACCATACCTATTCAGTTCAAAAACTGCACCTGTTCGGTAGTTTATTTTGCCTATAAATACCAGCATTGTTCCGCAGTTTGGGATTCGGAAAAAAAATTTGAAAGATACATTTTCTTGCTATCCAGATTTTTATCTGTTTGCATTATTCTTCATATTATTTTAGGAAAAAATTCAGAGAGTTTAGAACACAAGTTTTGTTAGCCGAACAAATTGTTTAAAGTAATACTACAATTTGTGAAGATCATTGTATCTTGGGAGATAGACGCCATTTGTCCATAAGCACCGTAGCGAGGCAAATCTGTCTTAAGGACAGACTGTCACACACTCGACTTGATCTTTAAATATTTATTCGGTTTGATAAAATAAATTCTGTAAGTAATTTATTTATTTGTTTTATTTGTTTTATTATTTAATTTACACAGAAGATTGTTCCAACACAGAGTACCAAGACCATTTTTTTATTATTAATTTTTATTTTCTCAAAAACGATTTATTTTTGTTTTATGTACATCAAAAAACAGTTTATATGATCTAATTTGGAGTAATTATTCAGTAATTTCAAAACATAAACACGTGATATTCTATAGTATTGTAATTTGTGAAAAAAATAGATAGGTGAGATATTATGTTAGGTAATTAAAAAACATAAAAAAATAATGTAAATTATGATTAACTAGAAATATTGATACATAATACTCCGAAAATATTCCTTAATTTCCCTCTAATTCGGCGTGTGGGGACGGGGGATATTGCCCATAGAAAGTTTACATGGATACGAGCTGCGGTCTCTTACTTGATGGGTATTTTATACCAATTTTTATTTTTATTTTTTTGAGGTTTTTTATTTTTTATTTTATTTGGGAAACTATATATCAGGTGAGAAAAAGAAAAAAAAAAATACCCACACATGCGGTAAGAAAAAAAAAAAAAAACCTACATATGGGGTACAAGTATGCCTGTGATGAGGTGTAAATAAAATGATGTGGGGGTACAAGTGTCACCTACACCTCCTATATGTTGGTTTTTTTTTTCCTTCTCCCACTTGCTTGTAATTTATTTTATTTTATTTTTATTTTTTTATTTTTATGTTATTCAAAATGGTTGAAAAGGTCTGAAAATGTTGTTTAAAAGTCAACAGCAAACACTTTTTAGCCTTCGTTTAGAAATTGAGTTGATTTTTTTATTATTTTACTCTAGGTTAAAAGTTCTCATTTGGGATAGATTTTTTTGTATTTTTTTAATTTTTGTTAGAGAAAAAATAAAATAATTATAGTTTAAATGTGACATTTTATCTTATTAACTTTTTAACCTATTTTATATTTTTGTGACTAAAATAATCCTAACCACACATGCCAAGCATTAGTGTGCCTTGGTAGATAATTTGGATTCAGAAAGCTTATTATTGTATGCTCGAGTTGGTAATATTAAGCTCGGAGCTTAGTCGCCCCCTCGAGGAAAATAGCTTGATTTGTCCAACGATAATCAACTAGGTTTCATTCATTTATGTTGTGTTTAGTTAAAAAATTTGGGATAAAATTTAAAAAGAAAAATAAAAAAAATATGTGAAATTAGATAAAATGTAGGTATATTGTATTCATATTTTATCTACTTTTTTTCTTTCCCTTTTCAAATTCCTTCCCAAATCTCTCAATCAAACACAGCATTAAAGGCTGTTTCAAATGATCTAAATAAATGTATTTTTTATTTTTTATGAAAAAATATGTAAAAAAATAAAGAAGTGATGTGATCCAAAAAAAAAAAAAAACAAAAAGATTAATAAAAAAAAAAAGTACACTTTTATAGGGGATGCCAAATAGTTACTACTATTCTAGTTTTCAAATCCAAATGACAGGCCAAAATTTCCAACCTCTCTTAAGCTGTGTTTGGTTAGGAGACTTGCGAATAAATTTAGAAAGAAAAAATAAAAATGTAGATAAATTGTGAATAAAATATAATTATATTTCACTTAATTGCACACATATTTTTCCTTTTCCTTTTCAAATTTCTTCCTAAATTTTCCAACCAAACACAGTATTAAAGAGTGTTTGTTTTGAAGGATTGGAGGGGGATTGGACTCTATGTCCAATCCACCATTAAATTCATTGTTTGGTTGAGAATTTGTAAATTAGATTAGGATTCTCATCGGACTATAAATCCATATACGTTGGATTATTGAGTCCTAGGGGATGTGATATAAAAATTGTGAGATTAGAATCTCATGGGATTAAGTTGTAAAATGACACATTTGCCTTCCAAATATTTTATTTCATTATATATTGTATTTAGTAAAATAAAATAGAATATAAAAATCTCCATTTAAAAACATTATTTATTTTTATTGATGTTTATTTATTTAATTTTTAAATAAATTTTGATAGATGTTTTATTTTAAAATTTTGTTAATATTTTATTTAATTGATATTTTATTTAATTTCATTATTTAATATTTATTATTTTTAAAAAATAAATTTATTTGAAATGTTATTTTAAAAATAACATAAATTTTTATTGATGTTTTATTTATTTAATTAAAAAAATAAATTTATAGTCATTTTCAAAAAAATATAATAAAATAAATATTTACTTAATCTAGCCAAAAAATAAAATAAAATATTAAAGACTTATTTAGTACTTGTTTGGCATGCAAAAAAAAAATTTTTTTTTTTATTATATATATTTATTTATTTTCAATCAATCACTAATTATCATCAATCTTTTCTATTCTTTTTTTTTTTTTTATTTTTTTTTTTTTTTTTTTTTTATTATAAATCAAAAAAAAAAAAAGCCCCAACTATTTGTGTTTGTAAACAATTGAAAAAAAAAAAAAATAGTTTGTTGAACATTTATTTTTTTTTTTTTCATTTTTTTCAATAATATAATAATTTTTTAAAGATAGAAGATTATTCATTTACATTAATAATCCAAAAAAAAAAAAAAAAAAAAAATTTTTTTAATTAAAAATTTTATAATTATATATATATATATTATATAATTATAAATAAAATTTCTTTTTATTTTTATTCTTTTCACCAAATTGGGTGTGGTGTTTTTTGTGTTTGTGTTTTTTGGAGATTATTTTACTATTAATCATTCCACTATTTTGTTTTTTTTGTTTTTTGCAATTATTTTTTTGCCCCATATCCCATTAAATATTTTGAATTATTTGTGATTACACACAAATAGAGAGGAGAATATAGGGATTATGGGGATTAAATGATATTTTATTATTTTATTTTTTTTATTATTATATTATATTATATATTATATAAAAAAATTTAAAAAAAAGTATTAAAAAATAAAAAAAAAAAAAAATTAAATTTTTTTTTTTTTTTTTTTTTTTTTATATTTTTTTTTAAAAATTTTAAAATTTATTATTTTTATTTTAATTTTTTTTTTTTTTTTTTTTTTTTTTTTTTTTTTTTTTATTTTTTATTTTTTTTTTTAATTTTTTTTTTTATTATTATTTATTATTTTTAGAATAAATTTATTTAAAATTTTAATTAAAAAAATAACATCTATCTTTATTGATATTTTATTTATTTAATTTTTAAAAAATAAATTTATTTAATTGTGTAAAAAATAAAATAAAATAAATTTTTATTTAATTTAGTTAAAAATAATTAAAATATTTAAGATATATTTAATATTGCTATTACTTAGTAAATAATTGAAAATGATAAAATAGTCATTTGAACATTTATCATTCTCCATAATATCCCAAACAAATATAGGATTCATATCCTATCTAACCAAATTGTCTTTTCCTAATATCTAATTCCATAACTAAACTAACATAAGATACAAATTCAATCCAATCAAATAGTTCGGAGACAATGTATCCTAGGACTAACAGTCTGGTAGATTTCAATCTCCTTTATCCAGTCCGTCCAAACAAACACACTCTTTGCGAATACAACACAAGCATGGTCTTCTTGGGCCTTCAATAAAAAATTTAAAAAATCAAATAGGCCCATTAACATAAAGGCGGCTGAATCCAAAACCTGCTGATTTCAACATACCTAAAAAGTCCTGGTTGTGTTAAGGGCCCAAGGTAAATATTGGGCTTTTCATAGAAGGAGGGTCAATATTTGATAGACAAAAATGGACATATGTTTTTGATTTATTTTTTTTTTTCAATTTTCACACTCAAAACATGTAGGTTTTTGAGTGTGTAAATCATGTTATGATTTTAACTAAAGCAAGATCTAAGGTAGGCCACCATGACAGGATCTGCTTCCAAAATGTATCTCTCAACAATGATTCTATCTGGACTGAAAAATAGAGAGTACGGATTCTTAATAATTTACAAACTTAATTACCTGTTATTTACAATGAAGAGTAGGTCTTACATCTCATTTTGAGTAATTGGTAATATAATGTGTTAGGAACACAATTTTTTTTGTATTCAAAAAGTGTACAAAATATGATTATGTGACCGCATATGAATGTAGACCATACTTCACTTTTTGTACACTTTCTGTGTCAAAAAAAAATCTCCATGTTTAAAGTTTCTCCACCATTGTTTGAAAGGAAAAACAAACAAACAAACAAACAAAAAAGAAAAAAAAAAAAATGTAAATATCTTTAGTGTAATTCCATTCCACAATAAGTTGTCATTATGTTTCCTTGACATGGAGCATATCATCAACAATGAAAAGAGCCTGTTATAACCTTGAGTCCATAAGATATTGTTGATCCACATGAAAAAAGAAAGATCCAATGGAGCTAAAACTTGTACCAAGCCTAGGATTCTCAAACTTTTAGGGTAAATTACAAATATACTCTTTGAGATTGTGTTAAAATATGAATCACCTTTGTGGTTTTGAAAATTACATTTCACCTCTTGAGGCTTCTAATTTCATAATAAATCGTCCATTTTATTAATAAATCATCAAGTCAATTAACAGTTTTTAATGATGTTAAAAATATGTTTCAATTAATAATTTAGGTAATTTTATTATTATATAGGAGAATAATTATGAATTTCATTTTTTTAGTTAATTCTATTAATAAAAAATTCTAATAAGGGGGTATTTGTAATTTTTCAAACAACAGGAGACAATCTGTATTTTAAGCAAACCTAAATGAATGTATTTGTAATTTATCCAAACTTTTATTATTATTATCTTTTATTTTATTTTACAATTGATAGAAAGTAAATACAATAATGAAATGTTAATATTGATTTTATATTATTTTAATTACAAAATAACCTAGAACAAATAATAAAAGATAAAGAAAAGTAACACACATATATACACACTTCTTCCTAGGGCACAAATTAAAAACTTATTATAAGGTCATATTTATTTTACAATTGAATTTTATTAATATTCTGTCACGACCCGCTCCTCGTACTTAAGGGTGAGTTTCGTAATGGCCAGTAACTAAAGTTACCTCCGGCCAATTCTTGAACAAATTAATAAACGCAAGCAGAAATAATATTTAAGTGAGGGTACCAAAATAATCATCGGAGCTTCTATTTTTATTACAAAATTTATTGACCAAAAAGGCCGATATTTACATATAAAAATATCATAAAGATGCTATGTGTGTCTATTTAGCAGCCCCGCGTCTAAGATTTTTCAAAAACTATTTCTGAATTACATTGTTTCCTGAAAATTGGTAAACAACTATAAACACATGGCAGAGTGAGAAATATTATACTAAGAGCATAAGGGCATAAAATTCACCAAGGATAATTATTGGCTAACAGAGCTTGATATTAGAATACAGAATATATAATACGGAGATCATTTGACATATAATACAGAAATCATATAAAAATAATCATAACTACGGTACAGAACGGGACAGAACAGATGTATAGACTCAAAAGATGGCTCATACGAACTCTAGAGGTGACTCCCACCAAAGTGTAGCACTTAGCTCCATACAGTACTTTGCTCCACACCAGAAATCAGAATGTCCGTAGATCCAAGACGGACAGAGGGTCATAAAATGACTAATCAGAGACCAATGGTTATTTAAGTCCCCCAAAGCATGAGACCTCCGTGGTGGTACTTATAAAATAATTACTTAAAATACATTTTAATAAACAGTTATATCAATGGGTTTTCCTTATTATATAAAATAAGGTTCATAAACTAGAAATACTAATATAATTTATAAAATACAATTTCCATAAAATAAACTATGACAACTCAAAATATAAGTAAAACATATAATGATAACTCAAGGTATAATATAACTCACCTTAATGTTGACCTTTAGCCTTACTTTCTACTGTCACAACCTTCTTATTATAACACTACAAGAATTAACACTTTTGGCAACGAAAAAATTGGTTGCTAAAAGTCTATTTTTGGTCGGCAAAAGTCATCCGCGACCAAATTTTTTGGTCACTACTTTGGTCGCCAATTGAGGGTTGGCAAAAGTAATTCGCAACCAATATTTTGGTTGGTCGGCAAAAGTTGGATTTGCTGACTAAATTTTTGGTCGCTAAATATTTAATTACCGCGACTAATTCATTTTGTCGCTAAAACACTTTGGTCGCGAAAAGTGATATTTTCCCGACCAAATTTCTTAGTCGCCAATTGTCACATTTCGCGACCAAAAAGTTTGGTCGCCAATTATCACATTTCGCGACCAAAAAGACCAAGTCGGCAAAAGTGAGTTTCCACGACCAAGAGCTGTTTTGGTCGGCAATAGATGTATTTTTTGCGACCAAAACTCTTGGTCGGCAATTGTCATTTTTTGCGAAAAAAAATTATTTATTTGTTGCGACTAATAAATTGGTCGCCAAAGCAGGAAAACAATACACCTGTAATTCCTAATAATTCATTCAATCCATAATAAACCAATAATTTTAAAGCATCATTCAAATTAATTGAATCATTAACATTCGACACAATACATAATTCATTAACATTCGACACAATACAACTCTAAATTGAAGCATTAACATTCATTAACAACACAACACAATACAACGTCAGGGCGAGCAAAACTACTTGATCCTCTGCGGGCTGTAGCTTCAGCTGAGTGAGAAGCATCATTACCTCCTGAAAGACAAGGCATGAACCCAAATGTTCAATTCATAGCACATCCTATTTGGTTTGCTCAATCAAACAATGTCATAATACTCCAATTTGAAAAGAAATAAAAATACTTCAGCTTTCTTCATGATCTAATAAGGGATTTGGGGGGGCAAGGCTTTCATGGATTAATCAAATTATGTGAAAAACAATGTGCCATGAAATTCAAACACATCTTGCCCAGATTAAAAATAAATAAATAAATAAAAATTACGAAGGCATGGGACAGAGCTACTGTAAATTGAAGCATTCCAGGTACTTGTCATCACCACGTATTGACAACAGTATATCTGTGCTGCTTTGTTTAGCTCAAAACTAGTTACCAGAAGGTCAATTTAGGTTTATATACAGGTATTACAGTGAGCTAGTTTAAATCAGACCGCTTTGCTTCAAAGGTGCTTATGTGTCTCAGACTTGCTAAAAATAAAAATTAAAAAAGAAGGAAAAAGTGTGTAACATACTCATTTAAATCTTGAGCTAGTTTTGACGATGATGCTGTACATGAACCAGTGTCTTGACTCTCAGCAATGCAAGACGCTGTAATTCCAATTACACAATACCAATGAATCAATACGAATTTCAATTACTAATACTAATGTCATGAAACATCCATCGTTTTCACTCCCCGATGCATCAAATATTCATCTGCTTCCTCTCTTCAACGATATGCTCCCTCATATCCCACATAAACCACACACACCCCAAAACCAGACCTTCAATATATGAACTTAATGGAAATAAGGATGCCTAATACCAAAGGACAAAAAGTTCTCACATTTGTGTGCATTTAAATTTTCAAGTAGTTCTAACTTATTTTTATTAGCTTGATTTGAAGATCACCTTAAATTCAACATACAAATGTAGTAGATGGGCTAAATTTCATATGGTTTATCAATAACGCAATGTACAAACTACTAAGCATTATAGTGAGAACAAGGTTGATACCATCTTTAGAGCTGTCAAGTAACTCCTTGCAAGATTGCTTCCCCAAACAACATTTCTGCAAAAATGAGACACCAAATACTATGCTTGTGAATACATTAAAGATTGTTATCTATAGAGTCAGCAAATGAGCAAAGCTAGTAACAAATCAACAGAATAAAACTGAAAAAGAATGGTTCAAATTGGTATTCAAATATCCAACCCCTTCCAGCAGGAAAGCTCAAGGAGTCTTTTCTTTTTCTCATATTTTCCTTTGTGCTTGTGAATAGGTAGGGTCATGGGAAAGAGGTTTGACATTTGAGCATGTCAAACAAACAAAACTAGAGAACAATATCCAATTATATGCATACAAAAAAATTGGAAACAACAAACCTGAAGATGTAATTTCAAGTAATAAAGGGCAAGACCTTTTACCCCCATTGTCTTAGGTGTTGCTTCTGCAATTCACATTAAAATACAATTCAAAATTAGCTCACTACACCAATATATAATTTCGGAAAGAATTAATCATGGGAGATGTAACCTTGCAATGTACAATAGTCAGCCATAGTAAAATGATCTGTTAAACAAGGCAGAAATATGTTGCAGGATCCAAAAACAAAATGTACTTGGGTTTGATCCCAACAATACAGGGGTTGGCTGGAAAGTGATAGCATCAGTTAAACCAAACGTTTTAAAAGAAAATCTGTTAACAGAAGGCTTTGTAGCGCAATAAATCACTTTGTTTAAAACAATATTTGCTCCTACTCAATCAGAGTTTACTAATAGGTTCACTTTCTATCAAAGTTTACCAAGTCCAGGCCTCATCCATCAGGCCAAACCCTTGGCGTTAACAGACACCTTTAATTAACAATTATGTATTGATCAGACATGCCTATTATAATTTACATTTAAAATTTAAAACGAAAAGTCAAGTGTTTCACACACACTGAGTAATCTGTGTACCACCATACCAGGTTAAGGATTAAGGGATAAGGGTCAAAATTAGCTTTAATTTATTATTAGAGTGCTGTGTTGACAACACCTGCTCCAGAACCATCAACTTTGAGAATGCACATCTCTTAATCTACTTACTCAAAGATCATGAAATTTGGTCGAAGTGTTCCTTGTTAAGTCTATTTTCAAATGCCGCTAGTCGCAACAAGTCAGATTGTGTGTAAGTGGAGTTATGATCTAAACAATGCATGGAACTCATTTTTGACAAAAAGACAAAACAAATGGGTGAACTGCAAAAATCATTATCTCTTAAACCACAAACCCAAAAAATTATGAAACTCTATAGGTTTAACCTACTATTGAGTCTAGTTTCTAATCCCACTGGTCTTGCTTGATTTGGTTTTGTAAATCTCATTTTCCAAACCTATATGTAAAATCAACAAAATCTGTTCAGTTATGTAAAACACTATCATAAAACCCATTTTATAAGGCCAAATGAGGTATCAAATGTAAGGACTCGTGAATCCAATGAATTATACTGGTGTATGTAACCTGCAAGGAAAAAAAAAAAAAAAAACTGGTAGAATAGATCACCAGCTTCAGTTTCAATACTGATTCATCCAGTAGGACTAGGGTCAACTTAACAAATCTGACCAAATTTGTCAAAAGTAATTCATACCACAATGTTCGATTAATAAATAAAACTAAAAAAATGAAGAAAGATAAGTGAAATTCATCAACAACATATACTTGAACTCCAAAATGAAAATAATAATAAATAAATAAATAATGAAAACCAAACTTTGTAGCAATATTATCAAATTACAAGTATATAAATTGCACTTGATTTGAAACAATTATAAGTTATAACCAAATAGCCACTGTATTCTTGCAGTTCATTTAAGTCCAAATAAATGTCAGCCCTATCAAAAAGATATTCTGCATTTTCAAACACCCATTCCCCGCTAAACAAGTTGCTCCGAAGGATTGGGGGAGGAGGGTTTCAACTACTACATTTTCAAGAAAATGATATTTTACAGAAACCCAATTCCCAATCCCATAAAACCTAAAATTCTTACTTTTCTTTTCTTTTTATTAAGTTCTTAACAAAAATCTCCAAAATTAATACATAAATCTTGATCGATTCCGAAAACAAAATCAACACAAATCAAACGGTTAAATACTAAATCACTAATAGCTTAACTACAATGAGCCAAATAGAACAAAACCCAATTAAGATTTAAGGGCAATTAACATATATACACGAGCAGAGTATAAAAAAGAGCATGTTTTTGATCACTTACAGTGACAGGTGTGTCGACCCTTTGAACATTGCTCTCTTCAACAAGGATTTCCATGGCTTTCAGGCAAAGGGACTTGACTTCGGACTCTTTCAAAGGCTCGCACTTCTTCAGCCGCTCAATTTGACTGTCTAGGTCTGACATCTTCCTCTTTGTTTGGTCTCCTCTGTTACACACATAGAAGGATCGAAAAATAGAGAAGAAGAAGAAGAAAAGTCGGAACTAACCTATTAGAGCTGCAAGTCGAAGCTATGTTGAAGAAGAAGAAGAAGAAGAAGAAGAAGAATCAAAGCTATGTTGAAGGAGAAGAATCAAACCAGAAAAGGAATCAATTCATCAGAGCTCAAATCCCTCTCTCCGTACTAAAATTCGTTGCATTATATATATATATATAGAGAGAGAGAGAGAAAGGGAGAGAGACCGAGGGCAAAGGTTGAGTATTGTTGAATTCTTGTACTATAGTGATTTTGAATGGTGGCCTAGGGTTTGTGTTTATGTGAATGTCAAAGAGAAAGAGAAATAGATAGAGAGCAAAAAGCGAAACAGAGAAGGGCAACGGTGAGAGAGAGAGGGAGAGGGAGAGCAAGCGAATATTTTTATTTGTTTATGTCTTCTACGTTTCAAATTTCCCTCCCAAATTTTTGGCGACCAAAAGACCATATTAGTCACAAAAAAGGTACCTTCACCGACAAATTTTTTTAGTCACCAAATCTCAATCAACGGCGACTAAAATATTAGTCGCTAAAAGTACTAATTTGGCGACTAATTTTTTTTAGTTGCTGGAAAAAAGTTTTTGGCGACCAAATTTTTGGTTGCCAAAAAATATGTGACCTTCCGCAACCAAATTTGTAGTTGATCGGCAAAAGTATACCACTTTCTGCGACCAACTCATTTTTTGGTCGCCAAAATATAACCTTCTGCGACCAATAATATTTGGTCGCTAAAAATAATGATCATTCGCGACTAATTAATATTTGATCGCCAAATGTCATTTTTTTGCGACTAAAATTTTTTTGGTCGGCAAAAGTGGTCGGCAAATGTGTAAATTGTTGTAGTGTTATGCCTCTTCTTCTTCTTTTTTTTTTTCCTTTTATTTTCTTCCCACAAATTTTGATCAACTCCTCCCTATTTATATGGAGGTAAAAACATCATCAGGTCAACATGTGACTAGCTCGAATCCTCCCTAGATTTGCTCATAACTCACCCTAGATTTATACTTATCTTAATGAATATGTGTGATAATTACCTTTTGATTCAGTTTTCTAATATAACTATATAAACAAATTAATCCCTAATTAAATTATCCTTTATCGCATACTAACAGAAAATTAATTATTTATTTTACTATCACATTTACTATTATTATTAGTATTTATTTATTTATTTATTTATTGTTTTGGTATTTAATTCTTCAGTGTTCCTAATGTAAATTAAATTACACTTTATTTTATTTTACTCTTACAAAATATTTAATTAAACATTTAAGATTTTTCTCATATATAATTAAATAATACTAATATAAAATTTAAGGGACAACTTAAATTTTCGGGTTGTTACAATCTTCCCTCCTTTTAAAAATTTCGTCCTTGAAATTTGTCATGTGTAAGCTATCCGCTGCGCACTCTGATAAATATGTATTTGATGATTAATTAGACATAAAATATTACCTCAACAAAAAATTTTACCAAAAATAACACACTATTTATTTGTCAAAAATTATTTTGGGCCAAAATAAGAAACAATCGGTGACTTTAAAAACTTTTTATTAGTTTTGTTTCTGAAAATAAAAATAAAATAAGAACACAATTAAACAAGCGACTAGAAATAAAATGACACAATCATGTGCAAGATTTGAAGGAATTTGAGATGAACTTGAGATGAACTTCCATTCCTTCTATCCGTGAATCTTCCATTGATAGGAAATCGTTTTAAAATTAGTATCTTTAGAATTTGAATCCACTTGTAAAAAGTCGAAATAATTTTTTTTTTTTTTTGGAATACTGAACTAAAAATTATATGCATTTAATTATATTATAATTTTGGTAGGTGCTTAAGCCTGACATCGTCTATTTTCTATCCTTCTTTTGCTATAACAAATAAAAATTATATTTAATATGTTTCACAAATTATGAAAATAAATAAATAAATAAATAATAAATTAATACATATATATATATATATATAATCATACAAAATTATAATTAAAATCATATAAAATTATAATACAATTAAATCGCCTAACAAAATATAATATTTAGGTACTAATTACTTGCTATCTTACTTCTTAAATATGCATGTGTCCTATGCTCCAATGATGATTTTTTTTTATTATTATTTATTTTTATAAACCATTGCTCTGATACCATTTGTCACGACCCGCTCCCCGTACCCAAGGGTTAAGTATCGTGATGGCCAGTAACTGAAGTTACCTCCGGCCAATTCTTGAACAAATTAATAAACGCGAGTAGAAATAATATTTAAATGAGGGTACCAAAATAATCATCGAAATTTCTATTTTTATTACAAAATTTATTGACAAAAAATGTCGATATTTACATATAAAAATATCATAAAGGTGTTGTGTGTGTCTATTCAGCAGCCCCGCGTCTAAGACTTTCCAAAAACTATTTCTGAATTGCATTGTTTCCTGAAAATTGATAAACAACTATAAGCATATGGCAGAGTGAAAAATATTATACTAAGAGTATAAAGGCATAAAATTCACCATGAATAATTATTGGCTAACAGAGCTTGATATTAGAATACATAATACATAATACGGAGATCATTTGACATATAATACAGAAATCATATAAAAATAATCATAACCACGGTACAGAACGGGACAGAACAGATGTATGAACTCAATAGGTGGCTCGTACGAACTCTAGAGGTGGCTCCCACCATAGTGTAGCACTTAGCTCCGTACAACACTTTGCTCCACATTGGAAATCAAAATGTCAGTAGATCCATGACGAACAAAGGGTCACAAAATGACTAATCAGAGGCCAATGGTTATTTAAGTCCCCCAAGGCATGAGACCTCCGTGGTGGTATTTATAAAATAATTACTTAAAATTCATTTTAATAAACATTATATCCATCAGTTTTCCGTATTATATAAAATAAGGTTCATAAACTAGAAATACTAATATAATTTATAAAACACAATTTATATAAAATAAACTATGATAACTCAAAATATACGTAAAACATATTATGGTAACTCAAGGTATAATATAACTCACCTTAATATTGATCCTTAGCTTTACTTTCCACTATCACAACCTTCTTACTATAAGTTTTCTACTTCCAGTAACTTATGTGCCTCTTTTTTTTTTCCTTTCCTTTTCTTCCCACAAATTTTGATCGACTCCTTCCTATAGGGAGATAAAAGCATCATCAGGCCAACAAGTGGCCAGCTCGAATCCTCTCTGGATTTGCTCATAACTCACCCTAGATTTATACTTATCTTAATGAATATGTGTGATAATTACTTTTTGGCACAGTTTTCTAATATAACTATATAAACAAATTAATTCCTAATTAAATTATTCTTTATCGCATACCAACAGAAAATTATTTATTTATTTTACTATCACATTTACTATTATTATTAGTATTTATTTATTTATTTATTGTTTTGGTGTTTAATTCTTCAGTTTTCCTAATGTAAATTAAATTACACTCTATTTTATTTTACTCCTACAAAATATTTAATTAAACATTTAAGATTTTTCTCAATTATAATTAAATAATACTAATATAAAATTTAAGGAACAACTTAAATTTTCGAGTTATTACATGTTCAAAATTAAAAAAATTATTACTTGAAGATGAAAAAAAATAATAATTAATAGCTCATATCTAATTGGTTAAGTAGATATAATTCTTAAAAACTGTGTTTGGATTAAGGGTGAAACTTGGGCAAGCTCAACCCGAACCTAGCTTAGCCTGAGATTTTTTAGGATTTGGACAAAATATTTTTAAATTCGGTACGAGTTTGGGTAAAAATTCAATAATTTGAATTAAATTTGGAGAGACTTGAGCAAAAATATCAAACAACCCGACCTTGAAAAAGATTATGGATGATGAGAGAGATCTACCATAGAAGGAGTTGAAGAGAGAACATGTAGAGAGGGAGTTGAAGAGAGCATGTTTGGGCAGGCGTAAGAGAGAGAGAGAGAGGGAGAGAGAGAGAGAGATGAGCATTTGGGCGGGAACTAAATGTATTTCAACCATTGATATATACTTTGGGATTGATCTAGACCATTAAAACCAAATGCATCTCTGATACATTTTGGACATTTTCACAAAACCTTTCTGTCTTATTATATAGATATATATAATTATTGAATATATATAAATTATTAGTTATTAGATGATATTAAAGTAATTTAGATCGTTATATCAATTCTACATGTATTATATATATAAGTAACACAATATAAAATTTTACTTATTTATTTTTTCTCATATATACATTACAAAGACAATCATAACTGTATCTCTCTTGTATTATATAAATTATTTGTTTTAATATTATTAATGATTTTATTTAAAAAATGTAAATAATCTAATTTTAACAAATTAATTAACTTAATTGCACTGAAAAAAGAAGGCAAAAAAATTAAAATTTATGTGCAATTTGAATAGCTTTGGCAATTCAAGTTTTACTCAGATCGAGCTTTGGGTAGACAACGTTGGTTACAATTCTAGCTTGGCCCGGGCTTGGGTAGCTCTCAGCACAGTTTGGATTGAGATTGGATAATCTCTCAACCTATCTAAATCAGTTCAAGTTGTACCCCTAGTTTGGATAATTTGGATAAGAATTTGAAAGGACAAAGGACAAAGGAGGATGAAACATAACTATATTTTATTTATATTTAACTGACATTTTCGTTCTCCTTGTCTAAATTTCTATCAAAATTTATGATCCAAATATAACATTGAGGACAGGCTTGAAATGATTAGATTATATTCGATACAACTTGAAATGATACCTAGACTTACATGGGACAATTACTATACAGTTGGTTTAGAAAAAAATAATTACACAGAAATGAAAAAACTTATATAATTAATTATTAATATTTGTTATTTGTTTATAAATTGTTTTCGACTGTTCAATATTAGAGTAATTTAGATTTGGGATGGTGGTTGTGCAACAAAATGGGACCATTCCGAGTCCCATTTCGATAATCCAAACCGTTTATATTTTAGAATATATCAAATAAAACATACTTGAAAAAAATCAAATTAATCAGATAACAATCGAGATTTAAAGTATTAAAATGATACAAATATGAGTGGATGAAAGGAATATAAAATATTAAAATGAATACAAATATGAGTGAATGTAAAGGTTAATGATATCTGATTAACTTAATTTTTTACAAGTATATTCTACTTGATATATTCTAAAATGTGAATAATTCGAATTATTGAAATGTGCCTATTTAGTTGCACAATAGCGACTACTGGTCCCCAAATCCAAGTAATTCCCATTAAATCACATAATATCGGCATAGTTTGAACCCGATCAACCCGACCCGATTGTCCGTAGGTGCACTTGTAGAAGGGTGCAAGTCATATTATCAAAAAAACTACTTGTCGCTTTTAGAACATCACGCGTTCGTGTTACTTACCAATTATCATATACCATACTCTTGCTAATCTTCAATCATTTAATACAAAAATCACAAATTTATTTTTTTCACCAATCAAAACATTTATGCAACACCACATAACCGTATTCTAATTGCATTATAGAACCACCAAATAACTCCTCCATATCGTCACATGGTATGGTATGTACGCACCGACGATGGGTCCCACTTCAACCACCACAGAGGTTTGTCAGATTGTTTGATGGTGACCGTTAGATCATTCAATCTTTGTCATCATTTAATGATGGGGTACAACAATCATGTATAATCAGGAGAAATGTTTTTGATACATGTGGGTACTGGTCATTGGGTACAAGCGTGGCAAAAACATCTAATCTTAATGAACCGTATATGCTATGCCATGTGTCCACGATTATCCAAAAAACGTAAAACGAAAATTATTTGGCATTCAACTTTTTGTCTAATTAATTTAATTTAGATTTTTAATTTTTCCTATTTACTTTTAGTTTTTCATTACGTTTAAAAAAAAAAAAAAAAAAAAAAAAAAAACTAAAATATTCACTAAAAAACCAACAAACTTCTAATCTAGCGGTACGAACTCACTTCCGGCGTGCAAGAGATTAGGGGCTTGACTCTCGCTAGAGGCAAGAGAGTTTGGTAGTTTTGGTAAAGGACCTTTTTAATTTTTGAATAATATTAAGAATCATAAATAAAAAAAAAAAAAAGTCATGAAAAATAATATTATAAAATATTTCACGAAGGTTTTTAATTCTTTGATTAGTGTATGATATTTTATTATATATTTGATTTAAGAATGAAAAATCTTTCATGATTATCTTTATAATATTTTTTTTTCATAATTCCTAATATCACTCTTAATTTTTATTTGTACAATCTACCACAATTGTTGGCTAACAGCTTCTCTTCCTTATCTTTTAGGAGTATGCTAGATATATACCGTGTATTTCCTTCTTAAAAGATAATAATAAATATAAAATAGTAAACATTTAAGTTCCGTTTGAGAATAAATTATTTTAGTTAGTTATTTGACTTTTAACTATTTTAAAAAAGTTGTGTTTAAAATGATAGTTGATTTTATTTATTTATTTATATAGTTGATTTGATAGTTATAAGAAAAAATGAAATGATTATGAATTGAATGTAATATTTTATTTTATTGACTATTTTAGTTTATTTTATCTTTATTGATTATTTCAACTAAATAACCTCTAACCAAACAAGACCTTAGGTCTAATTAAAATGTTGTTTAAACATTCTAGAGTACATATATATATATATATATATATTAAAAAAGTTCGAAGTTGCTTCAAAAATTTCACCAAACATGACTACTAGCACCGATCATATAAAATATAGATAGAACAATCTAAATAAAATTACAATAATTAATTTAACTTTTTAAAATAAGAATGTACTAGAGATATAAAATGGATTCCAATTATTGAGGAAAATTATTACATGGAAAAGAAGAATTAAAACATCACACGGTTCTTGAGGAGGAGAGAAGGCCATTCTAACACAAAATACACAATGATAAATTCATCAATCCCAGTGAATGATACTTCTAAATTAGTCACTGATTTGGACTCCCACCATTGAAAGAAACAAACCCACATTAATTGTGGTCCAAACAATCATGATTTTTTTTGACTATGTATACACATATGCCTATTTATTATTTGGTTGTACCCCATCATTAAAATGATTAGCAATTAAATAAGAATAAATTTAAAATTATAAAATTAATCATAGAGTTGAACACAAATATATAGATATGCATAAAATTTTTTAAAAGTGAATCATACTAATAAATTTTATGAAATTATGTCTATTCATTTATTTTTGGTGTGTTTTATTATGTGTTTTGTTATAAGAAAACTCATTGTTCTTTGTTTGGTTTTTGTGAAAACAATAATGAGAAAAAGGAAGACATGACTGGAAGAACTTGAGACATTTCTGGTTCTATTTATTATTTTTCTTTCTCTTGCTACTTCATAAAGATTTTTTATCTAACATTTTTTTAAGTAGGAAGAAAAAAAAGTTAAAGACAAACAAATTTTCCTTCACAACATCTTATTCTATTCCTTTTTAAAAAAATAAAATAAAATAAAGGAAGACGTTAGAGACATAAGACAAATATCATCAACGCGATTGAAGATCTTGAAATTTATGTCATTGATTTTTGACGTTGTCTAGTTTTTTGAGCATACAATAAACTTGTTATGATCATATAATTTTATTATATTTACTTTTAAAAATGAACTAGTAAGCAAATTTCGCTTTTTTCATGTTGGAGATTTAATCTCAGTGATCAAAACCTTTCACATTTTAAAACTTGTTGAGAAAAATATTTATGTGAAAAATTAAAATGATTAGATTTCAGTAGCTATATATTTGAATCACATTGGTCTTAAAAAAATAAACGATTATTGAAATTATATTTGTTATCAATTTTTTAAAGATAAATGTGATTCAAATATGTAACTACCGAAATCCAATCATCTTGATATTTTACATTAATATTCTTCTCACCGAAATTGGGCACACAATAAGCCCACTAAATCCAAATACTCTATCAAATTAGATTGGGCTTAGATATTTTTTGTCTTCTATGAAATTGCATGTTTGTAGAAGGATTGGAATAAAGGCTAGTTAAAATCATAACGTCTCTATCAAACCATGCAAATCATGCGAGGATGATCAATTGACGGGGATTCAAAATTGATTTTGGCAACTATAGTTGAGATCCACAAGTTTCAAACTAATCCTTCTTATTATATTATGGGGTGCTTTAGAAAGATGATTAAAAGTTAATTCTTTAGATTTTTTTTTTTAATTTTTTTGACTTTTTTATGTCATAAGTGATATAACTCAAAATGAGTTAAGAACTGATTTTTGGCTTTTTTTAGTTTGTTTCGTATCTCACAATTAAACAAGGATAAAATTTATCATCAAGTGTAACTATTGAAAGGATCCTCATAATCAAGGTGGAGAGATAGCTTATAGATTAAAAATATCACGAAAATTATATCAAAATATATACTAAAATTTTAAAAAACACCTACAAACATACAACAAAATAAATATAAAAAAGACACACAAGTGAGGTATAGTGCCTTTTAGTCAACAGATTATCCTTGTTGATTAGATTTTATTTCACTAAGTTGAATTTTATAATCGACATTCACAAGTAGTGTTTTGAGCCAACAATTATTCTCTTAAATGAATAAATAAGTAAAATATTTTTCAAAGGAAATTTTATTCGTATTTTTATCGCAAAAAATATGACCCCTACAAAATTTCTAAACATCTTTGTAATATTGTGTGAAAGACATGCGACTTAATAAACTGAAAACATGAGTAGGGTAGAGAACCAAATAGGCATTGGCATCATTGGCAAGAACATGCAAGAGGGGACTTTGTGATTAGGTTATTTAAAGGTTTAATATTACTCTAAACAACTTGTAACGTGAAAAATTAAGGTAACAGCATTCTCATACACTTGGGATTTTAGAGAAAAATAGATTATATAGTGATACATCAACAGAAAAATAGATAATCTCTATACTTGTGTTTACTTGTACTATCTATCACTTGTGTTTAGCTCGGAATAACAGAATTTTTAACCAAGCCTTAACTCCAAAAGATGTGGTTATTAAATTGATTGTGGACATGATTAGGTTTAGTATACTGTCTTTTACTAACTTGAAAAGCTGCCCTAGTGAAAGATGGTTGTTAAACTCCTGGAGTCTCCCTCTGTCTATCTTAATAGATTATACAGGCATGGAAGGAGGCACTAGAAGAATGAGGGATAATGGGAGTTCAATAAATGTGGGTTGAGTGAAAGTGAGCAAGAGTGTGTGTTTTCTAATGTTTTATTTCTTGTGTAGCTCAGTGATTGCTAGAATGAAGATAAAGTATAACCAGTGTAGGTTGAGGGATGTGAGCACATCTATATTACCAACTTGTCACTGCCCTTACAGTTTATTTCTAACATACTACATATATAGCCATACTTTATCTATTTTGTAGGTACAGGAGGCTATGAAGGTATATGTTGAAAACATGCTGTGTGGGTTGAGTGATGGGAGCTTATATATTGTGTGCTTGTTTTTCCTTGATGTTTTATTTCTTGTGTAGCTCAGTGTTTTCTGGAATGAAGATAAAGTATAACTAATGTGGGTTGAGGGATGTGAGCAAATCTATATTACTAGCCTGTCAGTGTCCTTACAGTTTATTTCTAACATACTACATATATAGCCATACTTTATCTATTTTGCAAGTACAGGAGGCTATGAAGGTACATGTTAAAAATATACTATGTAGATTGAGTGATGGGAGCTTATATATTGTGTGTTTGTTTTTCCTTGCCGAGTACTGTAAGCTTCTAAATAGAGGGTTGAGTGATGTGAGCATATATGTTACTTGTGTTAATGATTGTGATTTGGAAAAACTACATATGGTCATACAAACTAGTCTAATTGAGGTGTTCTTAGGTAATATCTTATATTAGACAGGTTTTATTAACATAAAGTGAAAGAAAGTTGGGCACTGGGACTATTGGAATCAAAGGTAGCTGGGTTCTCCTTGCTGGAAGGAAGCTGCAAATCTGAGATCTTTCTTTGAGCGCCTAAAGTGTGAAGAAAGTTTGTCTCTAATTTGTATCTATTTGTCTAGTGCTAGTTTTTGTCCAGCTAGTACTTCTCTTGTACTATGTTTATCTTTGTTTTGGGTGGTTGAGAACGTAAAATATGTTCATGTTCAATATACGTTTTGTATGAGGTTCCCGAACATATTAAAATCTTTTAATTTGAATAGATAGTCATTTTTTGTTGATTGCCATGGCTGATATGAACAGGTGAATACATAGTCTAGTTTTTTAGTGGTGGCTGATTTTTGCTGTGTTGGCAATGTCAATCTGTGAGCAATTGCTTTTGCTTCGTTTTGTATAGTTTCTGTTAGGGCCCGGGGCATGCCCCTTGTATTAGTGTATCCTCTTGTTTTTTTAATTTATGACTTATTCGAAAAAAAAAAAAAAAAAAAAAAAAAACTTAGACTTTTGGTTCTTGCACTATATATCATCTCAAGTTCTTTCTGGTTTGGCTGTGAAATCTAGTCAATATTAAATTATGTTATAAAATTGTGTTTGGATTATGGATTTGAATAAGAATTTAAAACGAAAAAGAAAAAAGTTGTGTGAAATAGCGGTGTTTGGCAACTTGGTTTTTAGGGTTTTTTTTTGTTTTGTTTTTTTCACTACAAGATAAATGTTCTACAAAACAAAAAAAAACAAATCCAAACAAAATATCATATCAAATCCCATAATCATTTCATTTTTTATCTCACAAACATCACATCCAACTACAAAAAAATCAACTATCTTTCCAAACACAAAAAAAAATTTCTCCAATAATATCCTACAACTAAAAAAACCAACTTCCCAAACACCTACATAGTTATTTTTCAATTACTTATTTTTTTTTCTCTTTTCAAAAATTCTACGCAAATCCATGATTCAAAAACAGTTTAAAAGAAGTTATAAATCCTAAATTCGCTCACTTAATTCAATAGATATGAATTATTAATTTTTATTATTTGACTATTAAATTAGGTAGACCCTTTTCAACAATTATTTAACAAAATTCAATTGTAAAATAAGTATGATTATTTAATAAATATTTTAGTTTAAGCTCTTGAAAAAAGTATATTTATATATACTTTTCTTATCTTTTTATTATTTTTTTTAACTTGTTTTGTAACTAAATAAATTAAGAATTGAATTTTAAATATGAATTTGAGAGACTAATAAAATTCTTAATCTATCTCATTTTGATGATTCGAATTGTTTATTGTATAAACCTTTCATATATATATATATACTAGCCTATCACCCGTGCTATGCACGGGATAATTATAGATATTTATATTTGTTTTCATTTTTTTTAATATATAAATCTATATATTAAGGAAATTAAATATATAAATTAAATACATGAAATTTGACCGAGGAGTTTGAAAGAATTTAATAAGTGTTTATTTATTTATTTAAGAGGCATTTACACAATAATTACATAATATATAAATTAAATACATAGGGTTTGACCGAGGAGTTTGAAAGAATTTAATAAGTGTTTATTTATTTATTTAAGAGGCATTTACACAATAATTACATGGGTCTCTTAGGGATGCAAAAAGTAAAAAAATTAAGATTTCATTTATTGCGTTATTCATTTAATAAGTGTAATTATTATAAATTAAGTGTTTATTGTAATCAATAGTGTAATTATTACAATCTTTGAATTTATTGTAATCAATAGTGTAATTACTTGGAACCAATCACCAATCACCAAGTCAAATTTTTTAAAAAATCAAGAAATCTCTTGGGGATGCAAAAAGTAAGAAAATTAGGATTTCATTTATTGCGTTATTCATTTAATAAGTGTAATTATTATAAATTAAGTATTTATTGTAATCAATAGTATAATTATTACAATCTTTGAATTTATTGTAATCAATAGAGTAATTACTTTGAACCAATCACCAATCACCAAGTCAATTTTAAAAAAAAAAAAAATTTTAAATCAAGAAATTAGGATTGACATGTTGGAGGTTCAATTTTTTTAAAAAAAATATTAAAAAATCAAGAAATCTCTTGGGGATGCAAAAAGTAAGAAAATTAGGATTTCATTTATTGCGTTATTCATTTAATAAGTGTAATTATTATAAATTAAGTATTTATTGTAATCAATAGTGTAATTATTACAATCTTTGAATTTATTGTAATCAATAGAGTAATTACTTTGAACCAATCACCAATCACCAAGTCAATTTTTAAAAAAAAAAATTAAAAAATCAAGAAATTAGGATTGGCATGTTGGAGGTTCCACAAGCCTTGGGTTTTAAAAGACCATTTTCCTTAATATATACACTACTAAAAAAAACACTTTTTGCGACCGCCACATGCCGTCGCAAATAATAAAATTACAGTCGCAAAAGACCTTTTGCGACGGCCTATGCGACCGCATATGGGGGACGCAAATGTGGGGGTGGCAAATACTTTTTGCGACGGCAAAGCAACGGTCGCAAATTATTTAGATCGCTTAAACTACTTTTTATGCGATTATCTTGCCGTCGCAAAAAAATTAAAAAAAATAAAAACCACTTTTAGCGACCATTGTTTCACTGTCGCAAATAATTATTTATTAAAAAAAATCATACATGAGTTTGCTACAACAAAAAAATCAATTACAAGCACCAAACAATTTTTTGTAAATGAAAAATAACAAAATGAACAAATTAATTAAATTTATAATAGACATTATCCATTAATCATCCTTAAATAAACTGTACTAAAAAATTTAAGTCTTCAAAAAAAAAAAAAAGGAAAGGAAAAAAGAAAATAGAAAAAAAGAGCAACATAATCTTTGGCTCTCACCATCAACCGCCCGATATCAACTATTCCCTCAACAAAATCTGCAAAAACATATATCAAAACAACTATTAGCTAACTCTGGAAAAAACATATATCAAAACAACTATTAGCTAACCATCATCAATATGTAGTTGCACACGAGGATCCTCAAAACCAATAGCTAACTTTGAAAAAAAAAAAAAAAAAAAAAAAAAAAGAGCAAGAAGTTGCAGCAACATACTTGTTACATAACAAAGAACATAAGATTGTTGTCATAACTTAAAAAACACCAGAGTCTAAGATGATATCAAAAGTACCCAATCTCCCAAACATTCACAATTCAAATAACAAGTTACAATGCCTCAAGATTAGAGTGTCTCATAATCTAGATTGGTACTCGTGCAGAGACTATAAATTCTAAAAGTATATATGATCAATGTACCTGTTTTAGAAACCATGGACTATAATCTCGAAGTTGGTACTCCTTGTATCTGAGCAGATAGATATCAAAAGGCACAGTTAAGCCAATCCCAATTCACTCACCAAAAGAAGAAAATATTCAAAAGAAAAGAAGACGATTTCTTTTGAAATTCATAAAACGTGTGAAATAATCATTTCTTGCAACTAGAAAATATTCCATGCGTGTTCTTGCTCGACAAAAAGCAAGGTACATATAGTAAGGCACATGTGCCCCGGGCATAGAGAGACATCAACAATGACTCTATCAAAAAAGTTGCAGAGATCTTACCTCAAACCAGCTACATTATGGCCAGATCCATTATTAGTTACAATAAACCTACAAAAACAAGGCCCCAGAAAAATATTTATGTCAGCAAACCAAAACCGAATCACAAAACAACATGTCACGGATACATCCAACCAGTTGTAGTGAACACTGCATTGGAATTGCTTCCATTCACCTCTAATTGAAGCACAAAGAGTTGAATCACAAAGACAATTGCCAACGAGGAAGAAAAACCCTCGTAGTCAACTAGTCATTTATCATCAGTTTTTGGCCTAATTTAAATGAGAATACCAATCAAGCTGTTGAACCAGAAATACTTACGCCAAAACTGTGAAGACCAAGATTGCAATCAAGATGAAGCACAACATGATCAAATACTGTGAGTCACGAAGTTAAGGGACATTGCAACAAAAGAAAAATAAGGGGAAGAATGAAGGAAAATTCGCATAAAAAAATGCTACATTTAGATGTAATGTACATTGAGAAACTCATTTTTAAAAGGATACAATCCATAACAATATGGAGTTGCTCTTCCATGCGCCCAAGAACCCAATTATAGATCTATAAATCAAACAACAGCAAGTCCTTGTAACTATTAATGAAGTCGAATACAAGCAAGTGAAAAACACTAGAATTAACACAAGGCATCCTGTAAAGTGAAAAGAAATTGAAATCTTACATTACAAATATGACGGCACCAAGGCCTAAAACAGGGAGAGTGAGAGACTTTCGGCACCATCATTATGAGAGCTCATCCATATCCCAAAACCAATTACAAGAATGACTAATAGCTACAAAATTGAAGCATACAAAATCAAGATCAAAACAACAACAGCTACGTTTCTTATTGTTTTTAGATTAGTTGTTTCTATTGCACAAAAACTAGAACTACCCAAATGTAACCATAACAGCTAACACAAATGGGTATTCCATAATTAACTAAACAAAAATCACATTCATAAATATTTTTTATGCAATATAGTAGAAGAGTAACATTTATATTGTGTTTCAATCTTGGATTTGTGATTATACAAATAACATGCACTGGAACTAGTCCTTGCAAAAGGTTTTTTTTACATAAAGAGAAATTGTCAAATAGCAAAAAAAAAAGTACATTGGTTTCATTATCTGAATCTATGATCTCATTGTCTGGCAAAAACAGAGCCCACTTTTGAGGAGTATAACCCAAGGATCAGATCAGAAAAACTTCATTTAAAAGACTGGCCATATTAGAACAATCAAGCAAAAAAACCAATCATCTTCCTGTTTTATCCCTGATAACCCATGAGATGGGGGTGCCTCCAAATACCCCTCTAAGATAAATGAGAAGATTAACTGGAATATCATAAAAGTTTTCCATTAGTACCTGGCTTGTGGTTGTTCCAATAGCCAATAAAACTATTGCCATCCACTGCAGATAAGACAGTTTCCTCTGGAGGAATAGCCTGCAATATGGGATCAACAAAATAATTTAAGAAATCCTAATGAGAAAGTAGACTAAGAATTCATTAATAAATAAATAAATAAATAAAACATAGCAAGGAAATAAAAATATAAAACATGATAGTTCATATGATCCAGGCCATCAGGCAAATAGCAAGGAAGCACCTGAACAATATGCCAGTGGTGACAATCTTCAGATTACGCATTATCTAATATGTGGATGTATCCACATAAGTCAAGGTAGCAAACTGAACATTGTTATGAATTAGATATATGATTGAAGGAATGGGGTATAAATGCACGCTCTTCCATTCTGTAGTCATCCTTTTAGGAGATGAATTTTGGCACTCCCTCCAAAGAAGCAAACCAGAAAATGCAAGCTGTAGTTTACAAACATAAGTGACGTCAGTGGCTTACTGGATTAAGGAAAGGGAAAACCAACTCTCAGTGAGGGTTCAAATAAGAGCAAAATTAGAACAATTTTCCAAACAAATGAAGATTTTATCTGCTCAAGATTTCAAATAAGTTTCTTGTACCTTGAAAGCTTCAGCAAGAAATGGTACGGTTGCATAATCATATTTGTAGCCTCCATTGCTTTGGGAGAGAGTTGTCAAAATTCCCTGCCAAATAATCTAAAAGACAGGTCAACATATCAATTATAGCTTTCTTTATAAAATAAAACAATTAAAAAATAACTCACTCTCAAATGGCACATCAACTAAATAGTGAAATAGAATTCAGAAGTAATCAATTGAAAAACTTTAACTTCACCGTAGAAAATGTCATCTATAAGAAAATTAACCCATTTTTGTGTTTAAAGCTTGACTACAAATTTTTCTTCAAAAGATATTCCCTATAGATGTGGTGCATGCAAGATTTGGTATCATTGTCGTAAACTGTGACTTCTTACTTCTAAGCATATATTGAATAATTAACTGAAGAGAAAAAAAATAGTAAAAGAAAATATTTGAAGTCTATGGGTTAATATATATATACATATATATATATATATATATAGAGAGAGAGAGAGAGAGAGAGATTGATAGAGAGTTTGCTATAGAATAGCATGATAAATCATGATCTAGGGGGGTAAAAAAACTGTTGAAGAAGTGGCATATACAAGAGCTAAAAATAAAAGATGAAAACAACTTCAAAGAAGATGAATTTCTACAACGTGGTATACTTTCGTACTCTAACCCGCATGCAATGTCATTTCCTAATCTAATCTCCTACCATACGCCATTGATAAACTTTTATTCTTACCAAATTCCTCCTAGTCCCTCATGCATTTCTACAACCCCATGACTGATAAGAGCCTCTTAATGAATAAGTCTTCCACCCAGGCAAACCACCTTTCAGGCCTTGGACTACTAAATCTCAAACATTTGGCTCTGATAGATAAGTTCTAAACTACCAAGATAAGAAACAGGTAAAGTCCCAATCTTACAACACAAGTTCACAGCTAAACCAGTCCTACAAGAACCTGAAATATGTAGAGCTGACCAAAGCATTTTCTTGGATTTCCTCATCTAAGGAAACTTAACTATTAAAATAAGAGTAAGAGTTGATAACAGAGAAACGTCTAAAAGAAATGATTAAAAATTAAAATAAAAGTAAAAGTAGAAAGCACAGAAACATGTAAAGGAATTTATGAGAAGAAGGTTATACATACATACATATATATATATATATATATATATATCTTCAAATACGAATTACAATAAGGAAAAATCAATAAATTGGCGAAACCGAAGCTTGTACCTGTAGCAGATTGATTCAAACCAAAGCTTGTTTCCAGAATCAGACTACCTGGTGGAAAAATCAATAGATTGACAAAAAAGTGATCGAATTACAGTGAGTTCAGATGAAGAAGTTGAATACGAATTACAGTGAGTTCACTGAGTTCAAGTGATCGAAATAGAGAGATGAATAAGTTGAAATACGAATGAATGAATCGAAGAGACTCACTGAAACGAGAGAGAGAGAGAGAGAGAGAGAGAGAGAGAGAGAGTTCATACCGTTGGAGATCTCTTCTTCAGACGACCATGGTGATCTATAGAGCGAAATTGAGAGAGGAAAATCAGATTCTCTTCCTCAGATCAGACACGATCGAGCGAAATCACATATGGGGGAAATGAGAGTCTAGGGCAAGTTTTACACTACCAGATTTGGGGAAAATGAAGGAAAATATAAATTAGGCTGAGTGGTTCCCAATAGTGGGCCCGTTAGGCTGATGTGTTGTTGCAAATAAATGTTTTTGCGACGGTTAAATAATCAGTCACAAAAAAATAGACGCAAAAAGTTAATTTTCTAGTAGTGATTGTCATATAATGTTTCAACCTGCATTGCAAAACCCATGAAGAAAAACACCAAGCTATATGGAGTGTTCTTTGGCCACCACATCATTCACCAAACTTAAAATTTTCCCTCAGTCACCAAGCTATATTAAATCATAATTGAAAGGATAATTCTATATGTAATTTCATTTCTTATTCTATTTTATCATTCATAGATACAAAGCAATGAACACGCATTAATAAATATACATTTGTGTGTAGACATGAGAAAATATGATAAAAAAGAAAATTTTCAAATTCAAAATGGTGCAAATCAAAGACGGGCTCACTAACAATGGCATTTTAAAGAGCAGTTCTATTTTCACAAAAATCAATCACAAAAACCCACACAACTCTTACATGGTACAAGACCCTATTTGTGGAATTTAATACATTCATTTGCGCGAGTCAAAAACTACCCTACGAATGTTCACAATAATACTAGAAGACAACATTTTTCATTCATGTCATTTTAACTAACACTATGAAACAACAATACTTTAAACATCAAGATGGTCAACAGAGAAAATTATCACAAAAACCCTTTAAACAGATAATATGAAAAAGTTTAACACAAAAACCAACTACACAAAAAGAAAAACGAAAAAGAAGAAGAGGCTACAATATGAAGAAAAAAGAGTTTAAGAACACAAAAGCTAATTACAAAACCAGAGAAATTCTGTGTTATTTCTGTGTAGTTTCCATGCAAGTAATTAATGATCTACTAAAAAAGCATATGATCTTTTCTTTTTCTCTCTTTTTTTATAACTTCTTGATCCCTCTAATCATATACAAGAACAAGCAATTGAGTGGAAACAGTTAGAACCTTTGTGCGAAGAGCCAATGAAACATTTGTGATAACTTACTAGTGAGAGCCATTGGCTCTGGGTTTTCTGACTCCAAATTACAGATTGTATTGTAGACGTACTTTAAATGAAGGGCAACTATTCTTTCCTGCAGAAAAAACAAAGCAAGTTTCTCAACAAAGAAGAGAAAAGTAATCAATTTTGCAAGTAAATTCTTAAGTGCGAATAAAACATTAATAACTTGAAGACAGAAATCAGAATTGTCACAAATGCTTATGGAAACAAAAAACATAATTAAAAGCTTCAAAATATAAAAAGAAAGCCATCATGGGGCATGTCAAGTTTCACAACAGTCGAATATTAGAGACCCAACAAAAATTAACTAATATAGAAAATAACTTAGGATTGAGATAGTAAATTTCAAAGTCTTAGACACATACATGCATATTAGCCTGTTTAGAAAAACAAATTTGCGGCTTAAAAAAAGTTAGCATTTTGAGGTGAAAAGGAAAATAAGCCAAAAGTCTGAATTTTTTACCGGACATCGTTACCTTTCAATGTATACCTGCTTTAGCATAGAATTTCAAATTTGAAGCTAAATAAACTGCAAATATTTTGCCAACATGCAATAGGAAGTGAGCTATTTTTAATCAAACCATCTACAATCCGTCAGAGGCTGCACCTCAGACAACTGAAAGCAAAATGAAAACCCCAAAAAATAATAATAATAATAATTGCTAATCATGATAGACGACTACTTCAGTAAACATCAATCGAAAAATAACTAAAAATTAATAAATATATAAATATGAGGAATAAGAATTTAGTCCACAAAAGCTTACTGCCATTGGAACTGGATGTTCATTATGCAGTACATGCACAAAGTACTTGCTTGAAGACTTAGCTGGACAACTATAAACTCCAAAAGCACACATCTTAAGAAAGAAAATAATCACAAAATAAAAATCAACAACGACATACACATTAGTTTAGAATTTCATTTAATAACAGTGTAAAAATAGAAAGAATAACACAAAATAATACATATTATATTGCATCACAACATTTCAAACAATTATAATAGGTGGCTTTGTTTATTTTGTTATTTGAGTTGAACTGCCAATCAGGAGTTTGTATATGGCCTTGGAAGCTACAGAAACCATATATATTGACATCTAATAACATACAACACATTGTAAATAACATCTAGTATTTATACTAGGCATAAGAAACATCTGCAGTTTCATGAAACTAGGCATCTGCAGTTTCAATAGTCAAGCATTTTGAAAATTCTATTTACCCCCACAAAAAATAATAATAATAATAATGAAGGAAAAAGAAATATATTTCCTTAATGTGTTCATTTGAGATTAAAATTTTGTAGAAAAATCATGATTTCAAATGTTCAAACAAGAGAGGCAAGTCATGGGGAAGTTTTCATTTGAGCATTAAATATTAGGATTCCTACAATGAAAAATCCTGTTTTTTTTTTTGCAGGGCAATGTTTAATGGAAAACTTATCCAAGTTGGAAAGTTAAACGGAGAACTACTAATCAGTGTGAAATGGGGCACAAAATTTCAAAATGGTGCAAGTTTTTATGTTCTACGCACAAAAAACTTACGAGAGAGTTGATTTTCTCATACACATGAATGGGGTAAATGAGAAGTAGGATCGTTTAACAGGGAATCATTTTTTGCCAGTAGCATGTATTAATTTCTACTACCAAACAAAAAAAAAAAGTTGCAAAAAACAAAAAGAAGAAGAAAAGAATAGAAGAACTTACACATTACTTGGTCTGTTTGCAGATAGATATGCAAACAGGATTGCGAGTATAATGAATAATACAAAGACCTGCATTGAGATCATAATGGAGTTAGTAAATTGCCTTCAATTAAAACACACATGGAAGGAAAATCAGCACAAAAGCTCACCAGAGTTGAGTTGTATCTTGGTTCGCTCTTGATTATGTAAGATTTCCTGGCAGATCCACAACAAAAAAATGGTCAGACATTGACAAACAATGTTCATGGTGGACACTATAAAATTATAAGTGCACAAATAATAGGAAAACATAATTCAAGCAATAACAGGGAAAGGAAAAGTGTACTACATAAAATATGATCTCAAAAGTCTCACATATATGCAACCACTGGTATTTTATTTTATTTGAAATAAGCTGCATCTGTTCAGGTGGCTGTAACCTATAACACACCATTTTTCAGTCATAACTAATCACAACTTATCTCTTTGTGGGAGCTTTTAAATCTAAAAACCATTTAAGTTACTTTACAAGTTCCATTTACAGTTTCATAGTTTACATTAACATTAACACTAATTAAAAAATTATTATTATTTATTAAATGAAAAAAATTAAGATATAAGTCATTTATTAAATGAAATGATAAACAGATTGAATAATATGGCTACCTTATTTCTAGAAAGCTTCAACATAGAAGTTCTGGCAGCTTAGGGCAGCAAAAATACAACATCAGACCACTCCCTTTATAAGAAGATTGGTGGATCATATAATTCTATCCCTAGAAAGCTTCGACATATAAGTGGAAATGTTTACTGACTACTATCCTGAAGCTGCTTTGGCCTTTTTCTTGTGACTACTTTTAACAAAGATGAAGACCATATATACGACTAATAATAATCCAACATATGAAAATAAGGTGAGGACAATACAACATATGTAAATATAAATTTCAAGCATATAAACATTCTCATGCAAGCTTCAAGAGTATTTTGCTCTCAAAATTCAAGCATACGAACATGTTTATGCACACATATGAACCTATAATTAATTGTGATAATATAGATCCATAAAACGTTAAAAAATCATTCATTTTTTATTTTTATATTATAAATCTTGTTACAAATCTAGTTTTCTAATTTACAAATTTACAAGGAAAACTGATGGTTTTATTGCACATACATGGATTTGGGACCAAATGCATCACAGTAGTTTTCTCTGGATATTAATATTGTTCTCTTCTTTTAAGCAACAGTCCAAATAATTGGAACCCAACTTGTGAATTTCCAAGCCATTCCACTCTATAAATAACAAGCCTTGATAAGATGCATCTAATTGATTAAGACATGTTAAAGACTAGCTCAAAGGATGGACACGTAATTCCCAGATCCAAACACTGTATATCCATACATACACAAACACACATGTACGGAATATAGCTTATGATGATAGATCTATGGCAGAGTAAGCAAATAAAAATATTAAAACTCTGGAAACAGAAATGTTATATCTCCATTTAGGATTTTCATGATTAGGAAGAACAAGAAGTGGAGAAATGTTATATCTGAAACACTAAAATGTAAATGATTATGACCTAGAAGTTATAGAGAGAGAGTACGAAGAGCAGAGAGGAGAGCAAGATTACAGAGAGAGACAGACAATTGAATCGATTAATGTTTCAATTTACACATTACAAATTCATCGATGAAGATACGTCAAACATTACACAGAGTAAGATTCGAGCGATGAAGATGAATCGATTATGGATCCTGATTATGAAGATGAAGATGAATCAAAGAGAAGTGTTTAGACTTACCGATTATGAATCTCGATTATGGATCGATCGAAATCTTCATAAACAGCAGATTGAAATCTTCAAATCTTCATCAACAATCGATCAAAATTTTCAAATCTTCTTCAAAGTGAGAGTCTAGTGAGAGAGACTGAGATTCGAGCGGGAGAGTCGAGTGAGAGAGACATATTTGGGGGAGAGTCGAGTGACTGAGTTCAGATTTGGGAAAATAAGGGAAAAAAATGGGACGGGTCTTTTTAATGATTTGGGGGGTTTTTTTATTTTGAGAGAGAGAGAGAGAGTTCAGAAAGTCATATTGGATCCTTGACTTTATTTAAAAAGAACCACCGCCTTTATCTCTTTTCAGAAAGTCATGTTGGGTCAATTAAAAAGAGGTTTTTTGTGATTGCAAAATCAACGGTCGCAAAAAAATAGACGCAGAAAGTCATATTTCTAGTAGTGATAGATATTATTTATGAAAACAAGTAAGGCTTGGTTTGGCATCTTTAGAAAAAGTCAAAAAGTCAAAAAGTTAAAAAGTCACTACCTTATTTAAGTTACATCATCTTATTTAAATCATATCACCTCTCTATCACATCACTTCAAACTCAACCCATATTTCATAAAAAGTCAAAAAGTACACTTATTTAGGATATCCCAAACAATCCTTAAGTAGTTTAATAATTGTATTTTTTTGTATAAAAAATAAAGTAATTTGAATTAAAAATAGAGTAATACTAGAGATCTCAAATATTCTATCAAAAGTTTTATCAAATGTCTCACATGAGTCTCACACCTATATAAAACATTTAATAAAAATTTTGATAAAATTTTTGAAGTCTCTAACATTTTTGTTAAAAATAATACACCTTGCAGGAGTTATTTATTAACTTCAAAATTAAGAGACGGATCAAAATCTCACAAAACGAACCCGTGAGTGGATTCTCTGTTTTCAAAGTTAAAAAACAACCATCCAATTGTCATGCAGTGACAAGGTTGTACGTTTAAGTGGACCCCACCAATCTGACGCATAAAGGAGAGGTTATTCATTGTCTGAGGAGTATTGTTCCACTACATTCATATGTGGATAAACAAGTAGTGGGATTTACTGTTTTCACCAATAATAATTAGGTTAGATTTGTCCTGCGGCAATGAATAATTTCTCCACATAAAGACAATCGTACACCATGTGCTTTGCTGGCATACAGAAACAAATTGACACGTATTTTTTTGAGAACAAAATTGACACGTATTCAGTTTTCAAAGGTCGTTTTGTCGGACGCTGACTTGGATTGCAGTGACGTGGCCGAACCTCTCACGTTCTTTTCACGGTGGTCCGCTTCGATTCACGTTAAATGTCAAGGGCTCTTTTTGGAAGATAGCTTTTGATTTTTAATTTATTTTAAATTATATTATTTTTTATTTTATATATATATTTTTTAAAAAATTAAAAAATCAAATTTTCATTAATTTTTTTAAATAATTCTAAGTTATCGTTTGACAATTAACTTTTTTTAGTTAATTTTTTAATTTCTTGACTATTTTGTTAGATACTCAACAGTTTTAACTTAAAAGTCAAAAAAATTACTAAAAAAATTAAAAAACTTATAACATATACTAAAAAGTTAAAGATTCTATTTTCTCTTTATTTTTTGCACATTTTTTTGTAAAAAATTAAAAAGTCATTCTAAATATACCAATTTTTTATACCTTATATTTTAGCTAAAAAATTAAAAAATAACTAAAATAGTTTGTTCCCAAAATAGGCCTTAGTTTGACTCTTTTGACTTATTTTTATTTTTATTTTTGTGAGAGAAAAAATAAAATGATTATAATTTGAATATGACATTTTATTTTATTGACTTATTTAGCTTATTTTATATTTTGTATTTTTTTTAGTCAAAAAGCTAATTCCATCAACCCCTAAGACTGGTCTCTAATTAATATTTTATGCGGGCACTTATGTTTATTAGTTTATTAATTTATTTTTTATTAGATTATATTTTTATTTTTTTATATATCTTTTCTAATAAATAAAAAAATTAATTTATAAGGCATAATCAAAATAATTCTTAGCCCCCGTTTGGGAAGTGGGTTGGCTTTTTAGCTTTTTAACTTTTTTGGTTATTTTAGCCTGGGGCTAAAAAGCCTGGTTTGGGAAAGGCTTTTTGGCTTTTTTGACTTTTTGGTGAGGTGTCATCTTGTTGAAAGACCAAATTGCCCTTTTTCATTTTTTTATTTTTCATTTTGGGTTGGGATTTGGCATATTTTCCGTTTTTTTTTTTTTTTTTTCCAATTTTTGCTATTTGCTGAAAAAAAAAAATTTTGCCATGTCAACTTGTTTTCGGTATTTTTTTTTGACAATTTTGGCTTTCTGCTTAAAATTTTTTTTTTTTTTTGATTTGGCATATTTTGGTTATTTTTTATTTTAAATTTTTTCTGTTAGGTTTCGATTTCGCCTATTTTGCTATTTTTTTTTTTTTTTTTTTTGTCTATTGGGTGTCGATCTGCCGACTTTTGCTTAATTTTTTTATTTTTTATTTTTTTTTAGTTCTTGTTCTTTAATTTACGTTCTTTAAATAATTTAAAATGTTAATATTTTTAATTTAAAAAGAACTCTATATTCAAATCGTAACCAAATACATAAAACAAAACTTAATTAAAAAGTGAGGTTTTATTTTATTGTCCTGTGTATTTTAAATAATTTACTTTTAATTTAATTTAATATAATTTTTATATTTAAATAACATTTCATTTTATTTAAATAATATAAAAATTTAAATCATAAAAATTTAAATAATTTAAATCGTAATATTTTTAAAAAAAATCGTAATATTTTAAATTTAAATCGTAATATTTAATTTTTGCGTTATTTATTTATTTTTTTGCCATATTTATTTTTATTTATTGTTTTATACATTAATTATTTATTTTTTGCCTTATTTATTTTTATATTTATTTCCTTAAAATAAGACGTGGCGAATGGTAATTTATGTTCTCATGTTTTTATATTTCAAAAATAGATTTTCATGTGTTTTATTTATTTGTAAATTACGTGGCAAATGTTAATTGCTATTTTTTTTTCCTTTTTTCCTTTTAATTTTAATATTTAAATAATGTAAATAATCTACAAAATTTAATGTCAAAATTTTAAATTAAATATTAAAAAAGTATGTAAATCGTAAAAATTTAATGAATTTAAATAATAAAAAAAATATTTTAACAGCAAAATTTAAATAAATTAAATATTCAAAAAATGCAAACAATTTAAAATTTTAATATTTTAAATTTAAAAACAACTCTACACTCAAGTCGTAAACAAACACATAAAAAGTTATTTCAATTAATAGATTATTGAGATAACTCATAACCAAACACATAAATCGAAATTTAAATAATTTAAAATGATAATATTTTAGCTTTAAAAACAACTCTACACTCAAGTCGTAACCAAACACATAAAATAAAACTCAATTAATAAATTATTGAGGTAACTCATAACCAAACACATAACTCGAAATTTCATACTACTTTCACGACTCTACATTTAAATCATAATCAAATACATAACAAAAAAAAATTATTTAAAAATATTTTTATCAAATATAGTTTAAATTTATTTTCATAAAATATTTTAACAAAAAACAAAAAAAAAATGTTTTTATTTTTATTTTTTCAACTTTCTTTGTCTTTCCTTTAAAAAATCGTCAATTTCAATTTTTTTTTTTTTGTTACTTTGCCGCCCCTCTTTCATGTGAAGGTATTATGATAAATTCACTTGTCAAATTGTTGCAGCCATGTTTGAAACGTTCTTTTGTCCGTTTGTGGCTAAATTAGCCACTTTTGTCATTTAGTGACTAATTTAGCCCAAACCCCACTTGCCAAAGTTCCCTTAGAGATTTGCTGTATTACTTTTCTAAGATTGTATATATGAATGAAATTCTAATACCTAAAAAGCATTTAAATGACGTGATAAGAGGTATTTTATAATTTTAAATCATAATTAAGAGCGTGTTGCGTCAAAACAAAAATATCATAAATGACCACATAATTTTATACTAGTTTATTTATACAAAAGTTTTGTTTTCGTGAATAAAGTCATGACATGATATATGTAAATAGTAACAACATTCTTGTGAATTTGAATTTTTTAAACTTTTAGGCCTCATTTGCCATGTAACAATTTTAGTTTAAAAATTAAAAAATTATTAAAAAAATCAAAAAGTTTATAATTTATACTAAAAAGTCAAAGATTCTATTTTCTCTATATTTTTTGTACATCTTTTCATAAAAACTAAAAAAGTCATTCCAAACATACTAGTTTTTTCCCCCTCATATTTTAGCTAAAAAATTAAAAAATTACTAAAGTAGCATGTTCCCAAACGAGGCCTTAATCTCTTATAGATGTAAATATTATTGTTAATTTATTTCTTATGTCAATTTGATCATCATAGTTATAATTGTATCAATATTACTCGTGAACCTTTTTATATTTTGTCAAATTAGTCCAATTAATAAAATTAATCAAGGTACAAAATAATCCATTTACTTTTCTTAAAGCAATTGAGGAATTAGTATTTAATTTAAAACAGTTTATTCCTTTTTAAAGGGTCATTAATTTTACTCGTAGTTTCTATCTAATTTCTTATTTAACGTTATTAATTGAATTAAAAAGGTATAGTGCAAAAAATTAAATAACAAAATTAATATAATTAAAATTATAAATATCAAATTGACATGTGAGAGAAAATATTAAGCCTAGAGCAAGATAAAGGGACAAAATAGTCATTGCATGACCAAGGGAAGGCGCCCTATTGAGAAACTGGTGGCGAAAGAATCAGCAGTAGCTTCATGCTAAAGCTCATCAAAATAAAAACCAACTCAACAATTTTCAAAAATTGAAAATGGCACCAAAAGATTGGCATGCATTTTAAATTAACACTGTGATGGGTGATTTTACAATACTCCTTCACTCGAAGTAAACTCTTAAAAGATCCTAACTCCGATACCTGAAATAAGAAAATATTCCGGTCGGGAGTGCTGAAATTAGTACTCCGATGAGCAAGTCAGTGTCTTGTTGAGAGAGAAGAAGTGTTTAAATTTTAGTAAGTTTCAGTGGATTAGAACATACCTTCCTTCTTTCGAAAACCTTTCTTTATACAGATCCCTCACTCAAATATTTCTCATGTAACTTTCATATCTAGCTTGTGATTGTCGTCTTGTCAAAACCCATCCTCCTACTATACCTTCGGAAAATGAATAGCTTGCTTACCTTCGGAAAATGAATAGCTTGCTTGGGCCTACATAAAGTGGACTAACGTGCTGATCTTATTTCACTACTCAGCGTCAATGCTAATGGCTACCAACATTTCATACTCGGCACATGTCTCCAGTGGCGAAGCCACGTAAGGACCAGAGGAGGGGGTCATGTGCCCCTCCTGGATTTTATGATTTTTTTTTTCACAAATATAAAGAAAATATTTTAAATAAAAAAATTACAAAAATATTATTAGAGTGAAATGTCAATGACATTTTAAAAATTATGAAAATAATAATGGTTGTTTTGATTGAAAATGAAAAGGCTACTATAAGCCATATTATCTTTGAAAATTTTAAATGTAACGGTGATATCATTATTATTGACATACTTGTATAAGTAATCTCACTATAAAGATATGAAATTTATTGAATTGTTAGTTACGTTTGACACGTGAGATTCACTCTTTATGTGTTTATTTACTATTAATTGGTAATATCGCATACTAATGATAACATGATATTACTATTATATTAAATTTTTTAATCAAATTTTGTATAAAAAAATAATTTATCATTATATAATTTATTTTAAGACTTATATCCATATTTTTTTATATTATCCATGATACACTAGTTATAAATAACATTATTTTTTTTAATATTTCTCGAAATCAATTATAAAAACTTGCGTGAAATATTTTTATAAAATTTTTTGATATTATAATTAATAAGTGCCCCCTAATTTAACTTTCTGACTCCGCTACTGTATGCCTCAATCTCTCTGGGTTAACTCGACGTTGAGCTATTTAAGTCCAATGGGCCCAAGTTAAATTTGGCCCATCAGTGATGGATTTGGATGTACTCTGTTTACCGACTAAAAAATTTACGTACTCGGCTCCCACAAATAGTATATATAGAGAGTTAGTTTATGACGTTACACTCTTAGGCCCCGTTTATTTTCAGAGGTAGAATGGATGAGATTCGTAGTGAGGGAATTAATAGTGAGGGGATTGATAGTGAGGGGATTAAGTAAAATTGTGTTTGTTTTGATGATAGTTGTTAGTGTAGGAATTGTTAAATTATTTTTATATAAACTAATAAAACAAATAAAAAAATATAAAAAAATTAAACATTAATATTTTTTAAAAAATTCCCAATATAAAAAAAATAAAAAAATTTCTAATCCCCTCACTATTTTTCTAATACCATCTCTACCTCCTCCTTCCCAATCCCCCTTCCAAGGCCTTTACTAATAGCAAGGAATTATGAGTCCCCTCCTCATCTCTCAAAACAAACACCTCATATAGTAGTCTCACCTCACTATCAAACCCAATCCCCTCCCTATAACCCCAAATAAACGGGGCCTTAGTGCTTATTTGGAATGGTTTTTTTTATTTGGCCCATTAGTTATTTGATTGTTTTAACCTAATTAAAAAAGTTATGCTTTTGATTTTTGATTTTTTTTTCCAGTTAAATAGATGGTAATGAGAGAAAAAATAAAAATAATTATGATTTTAATGTTACATTTTATTTTATTGGTTATTTTAACATTTTTTGTTTTTATTGGTTAAAATAGTTAATAAACCCACATCAAAAACCACAGGGAACAATCTGTACTTTAAGCAAATCTTAAGGAGTGTATTTGTATTTTACCTAATTTTTTATATTTTGTCAAATTAGTCCAATTGATAAAATTAATCAAGACATAAAATAATTTATTTACTTTTCTTGAAGCAATTTAGGAATTAGTATTTAATTTAAAATAATTTATTCCTTTTTAAAGGGTTATTAATTTTACTCGTAGTTTCTATCTAGTTTCTAAGAATAATGTTATATGCTGTACTAATTGATGAGGTGGCATAATTTAAGATATTTTTTATATTTATAATTTGTATAATGAGTGGGGTCAATATTAATATCATAACTAGTGTTGATACACTAGTTATACTAATTAGTACATGTAACATTATCGAATTTCTTATTTTCCGTTATTAATTGAATTAAAATGGTATAGTGCAAAAAATTAAATAACAAAATTAATACAATTAAAATTATAAATATCAAATTGGCGCGTGAGAGAAAATATTAAGATCAAAGCAAGTTAAAGGGACAAAATAGTCCTCGCATGATTAAGGGGAGGCGCCCCATTGAGAAACTGGTGGCGGAAGAATCAGCAGTAGCTTCATGCTAGAGCTCGTCAAAATAAAAACCAACCCAAAGATTTAAAAAAAACAGGAAATGGTGTTCGGTATACCTCCTTATCAGAGTGTGGGACCCAATTAGTTTTGGAAAAATAGTTTAATTTGGTTTAGTATTAATTATAATATATTTTTATATATTATATTTAATTTGTGGAGACTCAATCCAATTTGGAAACAACTAAGGTTTGATAATAAACCCTAGATTCACAATATTTTAGGATTTGTTTTTGCTCATCCCGAGGTGAAGTGAACGGCTGCTACACATACTCCACTTTAGTGAAATCAATTATTTGGGTGTGTGAAAAGTGGAATTAATTTGGGTGGTTCTTTGCCTTGTTTTCGGTGTTGATTTAGTTCATTATTTTGGATCTTCTACAACTCTGGTTCTGAAGATTTTTGTTCATCTATTTGGTGAGATCTTTCCTCTTGTTTATTTGTGATTATTTGGAATTCACCTAAGGGTGGTTTTGTGAGACCATTAGTGTCTCGTTTGTAATCGTTTGAAACTTATTTGGTTGATAGTGGAATCGAATTTCGATCCCGTGGACATACCTCACATTGAGGGAACCATGTAAAAATTCTCGTGTTGCCTTTGATTTAATTTTTTCATATTAGTTTTTATTCCCATTGATTGATTTACTTGTAGGGAATCATCGATTTTCCTTAACAACTGGTATCAGAGCTTACGGTTTATTTGAATTTATTTATTTGTGTAAATCAATGGAGGGGAATGTGGGTCGTATGTCTAGCTCCAATGGAAACAATTGGTAACTTGGAAAACTAAAATAGAGGACCTATTATTTTGTAAAGATTTGTATGGACCCATTGAGGATGATAGTAACAAGTCAAAAGATGGTTCTTTTTCAAAGAAAGACATCAAGTGTTATTATTGCCATGAGAAAGGGCATATGAAGCGGGAATGCCGAAAGCTCAAGAACAAGGAGAAAAGGCGTGAAAAAAGTGTGGATAAGAAGCAAGAAGACACAACAGCAGTTACTACCGATGATCCCATGGTCGTTTGTGAAGATGATTGCATCAATTTTGTGGGCCAAGAGAGTAATTGGGTGATTGATTCCGGTGCTTCTTTTCATGTTGACTTCTCGAGTTGATTTCTTTACTACCTACACCAAAGGAGATTATGGTTCTGTTCGAATGGGTAATGAAGGTTTATCCAAGATTATTGGCATGGGTGATGTTTGTTTGGAAACAAATTTGGGCTGCAAGTTGTTGCTTAAAGATGTGAGGCATGTTCCCGACATTCGCCTCAATTTGATCTCTACTGGGAAGCTAGATGATGAAGGCTTTAACAACAAATTTGGTGATGGAACATGGAAGCTCACAAAGGGTTCTTTGGTGGTGGCTAAGTGCAAGAAGACTCATACACTTTATTCGATGCAAGGAAAAATTTGTAAAGGTGTTGTCAATGCACTTGAAGATGATACTTCTACCGAATTGTGGCACAAGCGGCTTGGCCATATGAGTAAAAAGGGGCTACAAGTTTTGTTCAAGAAAGAGCTTCTACCTGGTTTGAAAGGTACACATCTTAAAACTTGTGTTCATTGTGTTGGAAAAAATGGTTTTTTTGTGACTTTAATTAAATATTAAAGTGGGTCCCAACCATCTTTTGTGTTGGGTCCAAGTGGGTCTAGATACTTTGCATTGAGATCTTTACACCACAGATAGTATGGCCAAAAACCATTGAGATTTGAATGAGACATTGCCTCATGAAGTTAGCTTCATGGAAAAAAAAGGTTAATGATGCATTATGACCAGCCATAAAGGCTGGAGGCTCTTCCTCTCTCCCCTCTACATGTATAAATTGAGACCCTCCTGTCAAGTCTCAAACACAGAAATTTTTACTTCCATTTCACAAGTCAGTTTGCCTGAAAGTTCCTCTGATGAGAGAGTCTTTGCCCTTTGTTTTGTTAAGCTAAGCTAGGCAGAGAGTGCTTACCATAGCTGGTTTTGACCGTCGTATCTGGGAGGCGACGCCAGATTCCTCAAGCATTCGACCCGTGAGGCGGCGAAATCATTTTAAGAAGCCTTCGTGCGAGCTTGATTTAGATCTCTTTACCCTTTTATTATTTTGTGTATTTCTGTTGAAATTTAGTTGTAATTATCAGCATGTGTTCTTAGTATATATATAATTTGATTTCTTCATAAATCTATTTATTTAATTTCACAATTTGAACAACAAGCTTAAAACAGATTTCTCATATATGGTTTTCCTATGAAATTGATCGAATAGATTTATATAAACATTTGTATAATGTTACTAGGAACTGTTGCGGAATTGCTCCCTATTTTAATGATTGTAAATTATGCAATGTGATTCTCTAATTGTTTAGTTTAATTAGAATGCTCTATCATAATTTGTATATTTAATTGTATTACTCTGATCTTATTTTATGCATATGATTCATCATTCCCCTTCTATGATTTGCACGAATTTTAAGGTTATAAAATATAATTTATTGATGTTGCAATTTTGACATGCTAATTCTATTCTATTCTAGGTTTTAATTTGTTACATGCTTATTATTTTCTAGACTAGATTACATGATTTAATCTTTAGAATTTTTGCATGTTAATGGTTGAATGGTTATATACTTGAAGTGCTTGGTTATTAGTTTATTACATATAAACAATTCAAATTATTTACATAAACTGCATGCTACTTATTTGGTTTCATACTATTTGTCTAATGTTGCATATATATATTTTGATTTTGCATGCTTCTAGTTTTACTATCTAATTTGCATGTGAAATTGCTTCTAGTTTTCTAGAGTTATACACATAAGTTATTTCCATGAATAGTGTGAATTAAATGTAGTTCTTTGGAGTTATAAAATTTGTGTAACTTGTATAGTATCTTAATTCCTTAGTTATTTTGCTATTCTATGATTTGCTAGAAGGTTAAATAATATTTGATTGTATGTACAATTGCTTTATATTATGTTGTCGTTTTCTACTAACTCTCTTTGTAGGCATACCTAAGCGTAGAAAGGAAGTGTATGGACTACTTATAATCCTCAATTGGATTGGTTAATTTTTCTTTATGTTTGAAGAAATTTTTTGCTTGAGATTTAGTTGGTTTGTTTACCAATTTGTAGTAGCAAGTTTTATTTGCTTATTAGACGCATTTTATATGCATGTATTTGGTTGTAGCAATTTTTTAAATTGTTTGCAAGTTTAAATTGCTTGTAAGTTTGGAATTTGGTTTGGTTTTCTGGAATAGAAACCAAAGTGTTTAGCCTTGGCTAAAAGGAGTTTTATTTGTTGAAATGGCAACTATCATCGATCTTTCTTCTTCTTGCTAATGTTGGTGGGGATCTGAACCCCGGGGCAACTGGGTTGACAACCCCTACTGTTGTGACCTCTGTGGTCAACCATGGCGTTACTCCAGTTGTTCCGGGAGGACCGCTCAGTCATCATGAGCGCCCAGAGAAATTTGCTGGAGTGAACTTCAAGAGATGGCAGCATAAGATGCTGTTCTACTTGACCACGCTAAACCTTGCAAAGGTTCTGAGCGAGGATTCTCCAGCCATGGTAGAGAATGAGCCTGATAGGCAGAAAGTCATGGCGCTTGACACATGGAAGCAGACAGACTATCTTTGCCGGAACTATGTGTTCAATAGCTTGGCAAACTCACTCTATAGTGTGTTTTGTTCCAAGAGCTCAGCAAAAGAGTTATGGGAATCTCTGGACAAAAAGTACAAGACTGAGGATGCCGAGGCAAAGAAATTTGTGGTTGGCCGGTTCCTTGATTTTAAAATGGTAGATTCTCAAACTGTGATAAGCCAAGTCCAGGAGTTTCAAGTGATCTTGCATGAAATTCATACTGAAGGAATGCCTTTGAACGAGTCATTCCAAGTTACTGTGATCATTGAGAAACTTCCCAACGGTTGGAAGGATTTCAAGAACTACTTGAAGCACAAGCGCAAGGAAATGTCAGTTGAAGAGCTGGTTGTCCGACTCCGGATTGAAGAAGATAATAGAAAGAAAGGAGGGAGTACCTCCTCAGTAAAAGCCAATGTCATTGAGCATGGCAAATCTTCTGGAATAAGAAAGAAGCCCTCTAAGTTGGGGCCTAGAGGTGGTGTTGCAAAGAAGCCGGCTTACAAGCCACCGGAACCAAGTAATCGGTTCTTTGGGAAGTGCTATAACTGTGGTAGCAATGGGCATCGGGCTAGTGACTGCCACAAGCAAAATAAGTCATACAAGACTAAACCTCGTGCTCATATGGCAGATTTACAAGAGCACTCCCATGAGGAGGATGATATGCACTTGTTTGCCGTTGTCTTTGAGGTGAATCAGGTAGGTTCAAACCCAAGAGAATGGTGGATTGATACTGGGGCTACACGCCACATCTGCTCCGAGAAAAAGCTGTTTACAACTTTCGAACCGGTTACAACTGGTGAGAAGTTGTTTATGGGAAACTCTACTACCTCGATTATTGAGGGGAAAGGAAAGGTGGTCCTGAAGTTGACGTCAGGAAAGAAGCTGACCTTGAACGAAGTTCTGTATGTTCGGATATTCGTAGAATCTTGTCTCGAGGTCTCTTCTCGGCAAACATGGTTTTCGCATTGTTTTGAGTCACAAGGTTGTTTTGACCAAGAGCGGAGTGTATGTGGGTAAGGGTTATATGTTGGGGGGTATGTTTAAACTCAATGTAATGACTATTATCCCAAAGATGAATAAAGATGCATCTTTTTCTGCTTACATGCTTGAGTCTTCCAATTTGTGGCATGATAGACTAGGACATGTGAACTTTGAATCTTTACGTAGATTAATCAAGTTAGATCACATACCATCTTTTAAGATTAATCCAAAACACAAGTGTGAGACTTGTGTTGAAGCGAAGTTGACAAGATCTTCGTTTCATTCTATTGAAAGAAGTTTAGAGCCATTGGACTTAGTGCATAGTGATGTGTGTGACTTAAAGTTTATACAATCACGTGGTGGCAATAAATACTTCATCACTTTGGTTGATGATTGCACTAAGTATTGTTATGTCTATTTGCTCAAAAGCAAAGATGAGGCTATTGACAAGTTTATTCTTTATAAGAATGAAGTTGAGAATCAATTAGGCCGCAAGATTAAGGCTTTAAGAAGTGATCGTGGTGGTGAGTATGAATCACTGTTTATTGAGATTTGTGCTCAATTCGGGATTATCCACCAAACCACGGCACCTTATTCTCCTCAATCAAATGGACTTGCTGAGCGGAAGAATAGGACGCTAAAGGAAATGATAAATGCAATGTTGATAAGTTCTGGATTGCCACAGAACATGTGGGGGGAAGCAATTCTCTCTGCAAATTATATTCTGAATAAAGTACCCCGGAAGAAGGTGGACAAGACGCCATATGAGTTATGGAAAGGAGTTAAGCCTTCGTATAAATTCTTACGAATGTGGGGGTGTTTTGCAAAAGTGGCAATTCCTATACCCAAACGGGTTAGGATAGGCCCGAAATCCGTGGATTGTATATTCATTGGTTATGCACATAATAGTAGTGCATATCGGTTTCTTGTATATAAGTCTGAAATTCCAGACATACACAGGAATACAATTATGGAGTCAAGGAATGCATGTTTCTTTGAAGACATTTTTCCTTGCCGAACCCATGAAAGGGTTCCAAGGTCTTTGGAGCAATTTGATGAGCTTGCTAGTGAGGATGATCATATTGATGATTCAGGTGATAATCAAATTGAGGTTTTAGATGAGCCCAGAATGAGTAAAAGGGCTAGGATATCCAAATCTTTTGGTCTAGACTTCTTAACTTATATGGTTGAGAACAAACCTCAAACTTTCCACGAAGTTGTGACTTCTCCTGAGAGTTCATTATGGAAAGAAGCGATCAAAAGTGAGATTGACTCCATCTTACAAAACCACACCTAGGAGTTGGTAGATTTACCTCCAAGTTGCAAGCCTTTAGGCTACAAATGGATTTTTAAAAGAAAGATGAAGGCCGATGGGTCAATTGACAAGTATAAAGCGAGGCTCGTTATCAAAGAATGCAGCGAGAAGGCTGGATTACTTTGATCGTACTCACATTACTAGGATAACATCCATTCAGGATGGTAATTGCGATTCTTTGCTGCGCAATTTAGAAATTCACCGGATGGATGTAAAAACGACTTTCTTAAATGGAGATTTGAATGAAGAAATCTACATGGAGCAACTTTGAAGGATTTTCACTCGGGGCAAAGTAGGAAAGTTTGTAAACTTGTCAAATCTTTGTATGGCTTGAAGCAAGCGCCTAAACAATGGCATGAGAAGTTTGACAATGCAATGTTGTCAAATGGGTTTATAATCAACGAATGTAACAAGTGTGTTTATGTTAAAGACAACGTGAGAGGTTATGTCATTTTGTGTCTATATGTTGATGATATGCTCATTATAGGTAGTAACGATGAAATGATCAAAACTACCAAGAAGTTGTTAAACTCTAAGTTTGACATGAAAGATATGGGCATTGCAGATGTTATTCTGGGAATTAAGATTACGGAATCTCGACGAATTGTACTATCTCGGTCTCATTATGTTGATAAGATACTTGAGAAGTTTAGTGGATCGGAATCTGAGTGTGTCATCGACACTGTAGACTTAAGTCTACATTTTACCAAGAATAATAATGAAAGTGTCTCACGGTTAGAATATTCTCGGGTAATTGGAAGTTTAATGTATCGATGAATTGTACTAGGCGGATATAGCTTACTCGGTTAGCGAGCTTAGTAGATACACAAGTAATCCCGATGCTTCTCATTGGAAGGGCATTGTGCGGGTGTTAAGGTATTTACGCTATACTCGGGATTATGGGCTGCATTATACTCGATATCCAGCGGTGCTTGAAGGCTATAGTGACGCAAATTGGATATCAGATATAAAAGACTCAAAGTCCACTAGTGGATATGTGTTCACTCTTGGTAGAGCAGCCGTGTCTTGGAAATCTTCCAAGCAAACGTGTATATCTAGATCAACGATGGAATAAGAGTTTATTGCTTTGGATAAAGCAATGGAAGAAGCTGAATGGCTTTGCCATTTCCTTGAAGATATTCCACATTGGTCTAAACCTGTGCTTGCTATTTGTATTCATTGTGATAGTCAATCTGCAATTGGTAGGGCACAGAGTAATATGTATAATGGAAAGTCTAGACATATTCGTCGTAGACATAATTCCATACGACAACTACTCTCAAATGAAGTTGTCTCTATAGACTATGTAAAGTCTAAGGACAACATTGCGGATCCGCTAACCAAAGGGTTAAATCGAGTGTTAGTCAAAACGTCGACAAAAGAAATGGGGTTGAGGCCTTTGGAAGTTACCGTAATGGAAACCCAACCTAGTTGACTGGAGATCCCAAGATCTAGGTTCAATGGGACAACCTAATTGCGTGTAACGGTGGTATGTCACTGAGGAGGTTAAACCTCCAGCCATTCCTTCTATCAGTGATACCTGCAAGTGTAGAAGTTAAGCTGAGCTTTTAATGACTCTAGTGTGTTAAGCTATTGAGCTGAGTATAGCAGGATACTTAAGTAGAGTCACCTATGTGAGTGTGAAGTGGGGCCGCTTCTAGAAGAATTGGGAGGCCAAGATTCTTTGAAACCACTCATTGAACCAGGCTAGTGTCCAGGGCCACACAGGGCACACTAGTGAGAACAGAATGGTGGTAGGAGTAATTCCCGTGTGAGATTTATTGTCTCAGTTTACATAAACGGCAGAGCAGTTCAAGATGTCATATTCACTGATCAGCCAGTAAACTCGACAGGTTTTCATTGGGAGAGGTTCGAAACCAAAAGCTACATTCTCTGATGTCGGGGTTAGTCCATTGTACTCTCTCTCTCTGAGTCATTATTGTTGAACGGTGTCCGTTTGTTGAGTCATTCGGTCAATTTTTATTCATGTGGGGGATTGTTGGAAAAAATGATTTTTTGGTGACTTTAATTAAATATTAAAGTGGGTCTCAACCATCTTTTGTGTTGGGTCCAAGTGGGTCTAGATACTTTGCATTGAGATCTTTACACCCCAGATAGTATGGCCAAAAACATTGAGATTTGAATAAGAAATTGCCTCATGAAGTTAGCTTCATGGAAAAAAAAGGTTAATGGTGCATTATGACCAGCCATAAAGGCTGGAGGCTCTTCCTCTCTCCCCTCTACATGTATAAATTGAGACCCTCCTGTCAAGTCTCAAACACAGAAATTTTTACTTTCATTTCACAAGTCAGTTTGCCTGAAAGTTCCTCTGAGAGAAGTCTTGCCCTTTGTTTTGTTAAGCTAAGCTAGGCAGAGAGTGCTTAAAGTGGTGGTTTTGACCGTCATATCTGGGAGGCAGATGCCAGGATTCCTCAAGCACTCAACCCGTGAGACGACGAAACCTGTTTTAAGGAAACTATTTCTGTGCAGGCTTCGGTTTCGTCTTTTTACCTTTTTATTATTTTGTGTATTTCTGTTGAAATTTAGTTGTAATTATCAGCATGTGTTCGTAGTATATATATAATTTGATTTCTTCATAAATCTATTTATTTAATTTCACAATTTGAACAACACATTGTTTGGCCGGTAAACAACATAGAGTTTCTTTTCATAAAAATATTGCTTTTAGAAAAGAAAATGTTTTGGAGTTGATTCATTCGGATGTTTGTGGTCCTTTAAAAGTTAGAACACATGGTGGTGCACTTTATTTTGTTACTTTCATTGATGGTTATTTAAGGAAAGGTTTGGCTTTTCTACTAAAAACTAAAGATCAAGTTCTATAAGCATTTAAGCATTTTCAGGCCATAGTTGAAAGAGAAACATGGCAGAAATTGAAGTGCATCCGATCAGACAATGGTGGTGAATACATTGGGTCATTTGATGAGCATTGTCACAGCCAAGGTATTCGGCATCAAAAGACAATTAAGAAGACTCCTCAACAAAATGATGTTGCCGAGAGGATGAACCGTACCATTGTGGAAAAAACAAAGTGTTTGCTTTCACAAGCTAAATTGCCAATATCCTTTTGGGGTGAGGCATTGAAGACAGCAGTTGACTTGATCAATTTGTCTCCTTCCTATCCTTTGAATGGTGATGTTCCAGAAAGAGTTTGGATCGGCAAAGATGTGTCTTATGAGCACTTAAAAGTGTTTGGTTGCCGAGTTTTTGTTCACATTCCAAAGGATGAGAGGTCCAAGCTTGATAGTAAGTCAAGACAACGTATTTTTCTTGGTTATGGGTGTGATGAATTTGGGTATAGATTGTGGGATCCGGTCGACAGGAAAGTCATTCGAAGTCGTGATGTTGTTGTAGACGTCCCCGAGCGCATCCCGGGAAGGGAGTGCGAGTCCCCCCCGTTCCGGTTCGATATTGGGTCACTACAGTTCAAAGGACTCAAAAATGTCACGGTTCTAAATCTGAACCAAAGAGTCCAAATCTAGCAAATCGTTTTGAGAAAAACAGATTTTTGAAAAGAAGTGCCAAACATGGACTGCTTTGCCAGATACAGAGTCGCCACTTAAATATTATATTTATGGGAAATTTAGGAAACCCTGACTTGGTGCCAAAGGCCATGTGCCCGTCATCACCAAAGTTGCCTCGGCTCGGGAACTTGGGTACGATCGGGGAAGGTCAGCTATGAGCACCCTCTCTCGCCCGGTCTGAAGACCGACCTCTACTAACCGTGATATCAAGTTTTTAAAACATTATATGTTCTTATTCCAATTATTAGTCTAAAATTACTATGTTATGCGCGCAGCAAACAAGTATAGACCAAATCGCCTAAGTTGGAACAAAACATTTTATGTTTATTTTAAAAATGGTTTGCTACTCGTAAGTAGGCTAAAATGCAGGTTTTGCCACCCTTAGGTGGTCTTTTAGAAAAAGATGGTTTTGCCACTATCTAGTGGGCTTAAAAACTCACAGTTTTAATGCATTGTCCTAATTTAGGTAATTCAACCTCCATCCACAGGCATTCAAGCAGTTATATCACATAAGCAGCTAGCCTCATGGTAATCATGCTGTTACGGCAACACTCACACGCATGCGAGGATGCTAAAGCATAAAAACTCACCTAGTACTCCAAGCCAAAACAGAAGCTTATTAGAAATCCATGCATGGACTTAAGCATACTGAAATGTCTAATGCAACACATGCAAAGATGTAATCTAGGCAGGCTCGGCTATCCTAGACATGACAGGTGAAATGCTACAACTATCACGTATTCAATTTGGAATTAAAAGTACGATGCGATTTGTATGATATACGAGCACAGTGCATGTAAACAAATGCATGGATGTATGCGCATGCATTGCATAAGGTATGCTAATTTTAAATATGCCCTAATCTACCATCATAAGCGAGGTAAATAAAAGGGAAGAAAGAAATGGGGTTGGAAGACATATACACACTCACTCACGCTTATTACAATTATGCCCTTACGGAGGGACCAAAAAGAATATCTGATCCCAAATAATGCAGTCCAAATCTGAGAATAAATTAATTATTACGAAATTTCTAATTATCAAATTAAATTGATATATAACAAAAAGAGAGGGCCTCGATCTGCCTCGGGATCTTGTGAATGATGCATGCTCGAATCCGACTTCGCCCGAAACCCGCATCATGACAACTTTGCCTCTGTTCTTCTTGCCTGTCTCCAAAATTGCCAAAGTCCCGAACACCTTCCTTGCATCTTCTTTGTACACAAATTTGGATGGAATGGCCACCGACCATGTAAAATGACCACCGTTGCTTGAGAGGTTATCGGCTACCCATAAAGTGCGGTCGGCACTCTATCTTGTCGATCGGCACAAAATTCTGCAAGAGACGGTTTGGCGACAATGAGGCGAGCATTGCATAATATGGATTTTAGAGCAAATGTAAGCATGGTCAATGCTCCCTATCATGTATGGGACTCAAGGAAGCATGACCCTTGGTTCTTGGGCCATCAATTATGCAACTTGGTGCATGATAGCCTAAGGAACCAAGATTGCATTTTAATGTAAAAATGCATGCAAACACACAAATGAAACCAAGACCTTATCATGTGTTGGTCAAGGGCCTTGGGGACCAAGAGTTGAAACAAGTTGCACCACTTGTAGTGTGAACTTCCCTCAACCTTTATGCTTGGTTTGACAACCCCAAACCAAGCCATGAAATGCATGTATGCAACATAGCTCAAATGATGCAACATGGGAATTAGGATGCAAGCACACCAAATGTCCTGCAACTACCATGTTAAGCATGCAAAATGCTAGAGTATACAAGATGCAAATGTCATGCAAACATGGACCAATCAAGCAATAAGACCAACATACTACAACACTTAATGAATCAATTAAGCAATAGACATGAGGCAAACATGTGATGGTGGACTAGACCACAATGGGGCAGCCCTCAAACCAACCCAAAACAGTGGCAAAACATGCCCAAAATGGTGACCAATTACCTATGCAAACATGCAAGTCAAAGGGCCTAAGGTTAAGGCACAAAGGGAGCACTCCTTGCTGCCATTAACATGGCCACTCATGGCATATATTAGACCACCAAAAACAGATTTTAACAAATGAAATGTGCCCCCAAAACCCAACAACAAGGCAGCCCAAATGCTCTAAACATACAAGCATGCACAATGCTCACTTTAAAGCATAAGAGACCAACATTTCAAAAGATGGAAGAGATGATGCATGGAGGCATATAAGCATGGCATAAGGACTGAGGTAGCATATTAGATGATTCCAAATCACTAAAATAGCCTAACCAAATGCATGCTAAGAACTCACATCTTAAGACTAACAAGCCTTAATGCAAAACAACTTTGTCAAACATACCAAACATGGCAAAATCAGTGGCCTACAGCCTCTAGACATGGCAAAATGATGCTAATATCTTCATGAAGTGAGGCTCATACATGCAAGAAACATGGCCTAAACTCATGGATCATTTCTAGGCAAACTAGAACATTACAAAGCAAGTATAAGAAGCATGCTAAGGACCACAAAACCAACCAAAAATAGAGATGATATATGATCCAAAACACCTAAATAAGCTCTGAAATGAAGGCATATAAGGCTAAAAATGCATGCTATTATGTGAGCCAAAGTAAAGACCAAAGAGGGACAAAGGGAGGGTGTCCCCTATATCTGACTCAAAATACCTCCTCACCACTGAAAACCCACGGTTTTCGGTGGTGAAGACTAAAACACCTAGTTAAACAAGGCTTCAAGAAAATGGGCTAAAATAGCCAAAACAAAGCCTAAGAGGGTGAGTTTGTGCTCAAACTCCCAAGTGACCTTAATGAAGGTTCTAAAGTAAGAAAATATAAGACTTTTTTATGTTGAACACAAAGCCAAAAACACAAAGCAAGACAGGTAGAAAGCTAGTGCAAGTTTGGGAAAACTAAAGCAACATGCTTACCCTTGAAGACTCCTTGAAGAACTAGTGGTGCAGCCCTCCTCTAATGATCAAAACCAGTCCAAAATCACAACAAACAACCCTCCAAGTCCCTCAATTTCGGAGCTAGGTGTAATAGTGTGTGTAATGGTGCAAAAGTAAGGTAAAACACACTATTTAGACCAAGAAACACACACAATGGATGAGGGAAGGGAAGATATAGATATAGATAGATATATATCAGAGATATATAGATATAAGCTCTGGTTTTGTGTTGGAAATGGCTAACCTCCAACAAATGGAGAGAAGGGTTGCTTATATAGGCCAAGGCAAGCCTAAGACTTAGTGGCTAAGCAAAAGAAAAAGGGTTCAAAGGGGTGCAAAGGGGTCTTGGCTTCTTGGAGAAGCCAAGACAGCTGGCCAAGCTTCTCCAAGAAGCTTTGGCCAAAGGTCAAGCTTCTAAAAGCTTAGGGGTTCAAGGGTGCAAAGGGTGCAAAATGGTCACACACAGTGCAGAAGTGTGATGGTGCATTCGGTGGCATGCACCATGTCTCGAGGTTCAAAAGGTGCATCTTGGCCAGCCAAAAGCGATCCTTGGCGCAAAAAAGTGCGATCGGCAACATCTGATGCCGATGGCCAAAAGTCTTGGGGTGTGGTGTGGGCGGCAGGTGGAGCCGAGGATGGCTAACAAGCCTCCCCCTACCCTCAAATGCAAAAACACACAAGTTTTGGTGTAAAACCAAGCACAGAACAAGCCGGTTGAGAGGTCCTGAGGCACGACGCGCAGCCGAGACCTCCGGGAACTCAAAACGAACACAAACATGGATAATCACTGAGCATTCCAACGGTGAAGTCCAAGTCTTAAAGATGGTCAAAAATAGGGTGTCTACAGTTGTGTTTCTTGAAGACCAAACAATTGAAGACTTTGGTAAAGGTGATCAACCGGAGCCAAAAACTAGTGATCTCATTGACATGGATCCATCTCCTTCATCTTCAGTTCATGATGAAAATGGGGGAGATGTGCAGCCATCTATTGAAGATGTAGAGGATGATGCTAATTCTAATGAAGTTAAGCTAGAAATTGAGGAAGAGCATCCAACTTAAGAACCGCCACCACAGCTTAAGTTGAGAAAATCTACAAGAGACCGACAAACTTCGAGAAAGTATCCTCCTAATAAATTTGTGTTGATTTCCGATCAAGGGGAGCTTGAGAGCTACCAAGAAGCAATTGAGCATGCAAGGAAAGGTGATTGGAAAAGGCCATGAACGAGGAGATGAATTCCTTACTCGAAAACCAGACTTATGATTTAGTGAAGTTGCCTAAAGGGAGGAAAATTCTGAAAAATAAGTGGGTTTTTAAATTGAAGAATGATGGCAAGAATCTGAGGTACAAGGCACGTCTTGTTGTGAAAGGTTTTGGGCAAAAGAAATGTATTGACTTTGACGAGATGTTCTCACCGGTTGTAAAGATGTCTTCTATTCGGGTTGTACTTGGCATGGCTGCAAGTATGAACCTTGAAGTTGAGCAACTTGATGTGAAAACCGCATTTCTTCATGGTGATCTTGAAGAAAAAATTTACATGGAGCAATCGGAAGGTTTTGTGGCAAAAAAGAAAAATTTGTTTGCAAATTGAAGAAAAGTTTGTATGGTCTCAAGCAAGCCCCGCGACAATGGTATAAAAAATTTGACTCTTTCATGATGAATAATGGTTTTTCTAAAACCACTTCGGACCATTGTGTCTTTGTGAAAAAATTTTCGGATGGCAGATTTATTATTCTTTTGCTTTATGTTGATGACATGTTAATTGTGGGTTAAGAATCTACCATGATAAATAAGTTGAAATTGGAGTTGAACAAGTCTTTTACTATGAAAGATTTGGGACTGGCAAAGCAAAAACTTGGTATGAAAATTGTTCGTGATCGCAAAAAGGGACTGATTTGGTTGTCTCAAGAAAGCTACATTGAGAAAATTCTTGAGAGGTTCAACATGAATAAAGCAAAGCCGGTTGGTTGTCCACTTGCAGGTCACTTCAAGCTTAGTTTGAATCAATGTCCTACAAGTGAGAAAGACAAGGAAGAGATGCTGAAAGTTCCTTGTGCTTCAGCAGTTGGTTCTTTGATGTACGCCATGGTTTGTACAAGGCCGGATATTGCTCACGCCGTTGGTGTGGTGAGTCGTTTTCTCTCTAATCCAAGTAAAGAACATTGGGCAGTGGTAAAATGGATTCTAAGGTTTTTTCGAGAGACTTCGAAGGTGTCTTTGTGTTTTGGGGATGGTAAGCCGATACTTGATGGGTTCACGGATTCTGACATGGCCAGTGATATTGATTATAGGAAATCTACTTCGGGGTATTTGATGACTTTTGCAGGGGGAGCTGTGGCATGGCAATCTAAATTACAAAAATGTGTTGCTCTCTCAACTACCGAAGCTGAATTTATTGCCATTACGGAAGCTTGCAAAGAAGAGTTATGGTTGAAGAAATTTTTGCAAGAGTTGGGTTTGAAGCAAGAAAAGTATGTGCTTTATTGTGATAGTCAAAGTGCTATTCATTTGAGTAAAAATTCTACTTTTCATTCGAGATCGAAACACATTGATGTGAGATACCATTGGATTCGTGATGTGTTAGATTCGAAATTGTTACAACTCGAAAAGGTTCACACAGATGATAATATTTTAGATATGTTGACAAAGACTTTGTCGAGGGACAAACATTTAAAGTGTCGAAATTTGGCGGGTATGGTTGATTTCTCCACCTAAGTCGGTAAACATATTGATGTGAGATACCATTGGATTCGTGATGTGTTAGATTCAAAATTGTTACAACTTGAAAAGGTTCACACAGATAATAATATTTCAGATATGTTAACAAAGACTTTGTCGAGGGACAAACATTTAAAGTGTCGAACTTTGGCGGGTATGGTTGATTTCTCCACCTAAGTCGGTAGGGGGAGAATTGTTGGGTATACCTCCTTATTGGAGTGTGGGATCCAATTGATTTTGGAAAAAGAGTTTAATTTGGTTTAGTATTAATTATAATATATTTTTATATATTATATTTAATTTGTGGAGACCCAATCCAATTTGGAAACAACTAAGGTTTGATAATAAACCCTAGATTCACAATATTTTAAGGTTTGTTTTTGCTCATCTCGAGGTGAAGAGAACGGCTGCTACACATACTCTACTTTGGTGATATCAATTATTTGGGTGTGTGAAAAGTGGAATTAATTTGGGTGGTTCTTTGCCTCGTTTTCGGTGTTGATTTGATTCGTTATTTTGGATCTTCTACAACTCTGGTTCTGAAGATTTTTGTTCATCTATTTGGTGAGGTTTTTCCTCTTGTTTATTTGTGATTATTTGGAATTCACCTAAGGGTGGTTTTGTGAGACCATTAGTGTCTCGTTTGTAATCGTTTGAAACTTATTTGGTTGATAGTGGAATCGGATTTTGATCCCGTGGACGTACCTCACATTGAGGGAACCACGTAAAAATTCTTGTATTGCCTTTGATTTAATTTTTCCGCATTAATTTTTATTCCCATTGATTGATTTACTTGTGGGGAATCATCGATTTTCCCTAACAAATGGCACCAAAAGATTGTCATGAATTTTAAATTAACAATGTGAGAAGTGGTTTTATAATACTCCCTTCAGTCGAATAAACTCTTGAAAAATCCAAACCCTGGCACCTGAAATAAGAAAATACTCCAATCGGAGGTTTTGGAATTAATACTTCGACGAACAAGTCAGCATCTTGTTGAGAGAGAAGAAATGTTTAAATTTTAATAAGTTTCAGTGAATTAGAACATACCTTCCTTCTTCGAAAATCTTTCTTTTATACAGATCCCTCACTTAAATATTTCTCATGTAGATTTCATATCTAGCTTGTGATCATCGCCATGTTAGGGCCCATCCTTCTACTATACATTCAGAAAGAGATAGCTTGGGCCCACATAAAGTAGACTAACATGCCGATCTTATTTCACTACTCGACGTCAATGCTAATGGTTACAAACATTTCGTACTCGAACCTCTCTGGGTTAACTCGACATTGAGCTATTTAAGCCCAATGGGCCCAAGTTAAATTTGGCCTATCGGTGATGAATTTGAATGTACTCTGTTTGCTGACTAAGAAATTTACATACTTGGCTCTAGGGTTGTGCAAAATACCGTCCAATCCGCTAAAACCGTACCGATCCGCATCAATCCGTACTGCTCTAACCGTTAACTGCAGTTTAAACTTTAAAATTTATAATCCGCCGACCGAACCGCACCGCTCTGCTATAGTTAATACATATATATTTTTTAATTTCCAATGAAATATCAATGTAAAAATGAGTGTGTGAGAAATTTAAGATATGAAATTTATTACAAATTAGTAGTCATATATATGAACATATTATGTAAAATTACTTTGTCTTATATATCTAAAAAATATTATACAAATTAATGTTATATATTATGCAAATATATGATAATTAGCTAAAATATTCTTCAATCTGTCAATTCGTAAAAAACCGTCCAAACCGCAATTTGTCAATCCACTAATCCGCCATTTAATTTGTAATTTTACTCTCAAACTGCCTGAATCACACCGCGTACACCTCTACTTGGCTCCCACAAATAGTATATATAGAAAGTTAGTTTACGAGGTTACATTTTCGGTGCTTGTTTGGAATTTTTTTTTTTTAAGTTTGACTTTTTGGTTATTTGATTATTTTAACCTAATTAAAAATTTTATGTTTTTGATATTTTTTTTTTGTAGTTAAATAGATGGTTATGAGAGAAAAAATACAATAATTATAATTTGAATGTGATATTTTATTTTATTAGTTATTTTAGCATCTTTTATTTTTATTGATTAAAGTAATCAATAAACTCACATCCCAAAAGATGCGTCGATGAATCTTGACCATTGATATAAAATTATGTGATTTTCTTAATGGGAGTGCTACATACTCATAATTTAAATCACTAAATTCATATATAATAATATGACAAGAGAGATGGATCTTACACAATTAAATATGCGATAAATTAAATTTTAATAACTATCTTATCATATCATTATGAATCAAATTATAAAAGCGACAATGCTACGTAACTCAAATTTTGTGGCTCAAATGTGACTTAAATGACTAAAACGACGTCGTTTTGAGTACAGAACAACATAAAAATGGTCAAAACGACGTCGTTTTGACCATTTAAGCCACTTTTGAACCACAAAATTTGAGTTACAAGACATTTTCCTTATAAAAGATCATATATGGGGTATTAAACATTTTTTTCTCTTAATTTTTTGTTCTTAAATTATTCTTATAATAGTATTATTGTTTTAAAAATTAACCCAAATGTCACGCTCAGAGACGTAGAGAAAGAGAGAGGGCGGTTCAAGCCGCCCTGAACCAGTCTTTTCCACTGCTAAAAGAAGTATCGACATAGACAAAAGTCTCACTCTCAAAGAACTTAAAACATTACTACTTTATTACAACATCGGTAGTGGTTTAGTAAAATAATCATTCTTATAATTTTTAAATAAATTATTGGTCAAGAAAGTTAGATTAAAATAATCTATTAAAAATAAAATAAATTAAAATAATAAATAAAATAAAATATCACGTTTAATTCATAATTATTTTATTTTTTCTCTCATAAATATTAAATCAACTATAAAAAACAAAAAAATCAACTATCTTATCAAATATAACTACTTTAATTAAATTAAAATAATTAAAACAAAAAAATTAAATAATCAATTAAAATAACCAACATCTAAAGAGCCGTGCTGGGAACCCGTAATTGGAGGTGACCCCCAACACCCCACTCCACGTGGGAGGCTGTGGATCAAACAAAAATCAAAAAAAAAAAAAAAAATTCAATCAATTGCGTGTCACCACATCAGCTGGGGATCGCTGGGTTCTTTAAAAACTGAGGGTGCAAATCATTTTTCACATCTAAAACCATATTATATCAATAACATCTGTACGTAGTTTCCTAAAAAGTTGTGCTTGTCTTTTGTTTAGAAACTCCAGTTCCATCAAACAGCATAGTTTTGACAACTTTTCTTCTTTTCTTTTTTTTTAACGGAAGATAGAGAGCTGCACATTCAGACAGAGAACAAAGCTAATATTTAGGCCAAGTTTAGTATTTATTAAATAATATAAAAAATTAAAAAGTCACTATTCTATTTAAATCATATCATCTCATTTAAATCACATCACTTTTCTAACACATCACATTAAACCCAACCCAAACTCAACTCATATAAACTAATAAATCAAAAAGTACACTTTTTTAAAACATCCCAAACCAACCCTTACTTGTAGAGAGTATAAAAAAAATATTTATAATTCTCAATATCAAAAAGTGTTTCACAATTAACCATATTACTAAGGTATTAATATTATTTAATTACTTGGGTTCAAATTTTCTAGATTTATCTTTATAATTTGCATAATAAAATATTTAAAATTTTATGATTGATATTGTAAAAATTTATAACTTAATTACGACATTTGAGAAAATGAAGTTGCCACTTGTGAATAAGTTAACGAGTAGGCATAATTATAACAATTCATGAGAGAAATATTATACCCATAATTCATCATTTCTGACCAATAAGGTATCTCAATATCATAATAATTTATAGAATATTGTTACAAGTAAATACACTACATTATAATTTCACACATGCACAATATATAGAATTATGAACATTTATGTTGTGTTTGGTCAAGAGATTTAATGAGAGATTTGAAAAGAAAAATAAAAAACGTAAGTGAAATGTGAATAAAATATATTTATATTTACTTAATTTCACACACCTTTTCTTTTTTTCTTCTCCTTTTTCTTTTCCAAATCCTCTCAAAATCCATAACTTCATCTGACATTAAGGTATGTTTGATTGCAAGGATTATAGCATAGGATTGGGATTATTAGTCTATGAACTCACAATCTTATATATATATATATATATTTGATTTGAAGAAGAATCCGTTAAGGAAGGCCAAACGGCACTTACAAGAGTCACATCTCATGCTTGTGCTCATACTCGTATTGCGAAGCAGAGCCGATCATAAAAGTTCGATAATAGAGCATGTCTGGGATAAATTATAGACCCCAACCACAAAGAGGGTAAGTTAAACATGACCACCGATGGACTCACACACACACATAACATCAAGAATAAACCCACAAAACCATAGAAAACCAGAAGAATAAAACAAATCATAAAATAGCTATCAACAGCAAGGCAAACCCAAAGAAAAACCAGAAAGAAAAAAACAAAAGGCAGAACAACTCACAAACCAAAGCCTCATCAACGGTGACAGCGAATCCGGCGGGGAAGGAGGTGGCAGAACAACCCACAATCTTATATTTGATTGCAAATTTTATTAATCAAATTACATGTACGGCAGATATTCAATTCAACGAAATTGCCAATTTTTAATATTGAAAGGAATTGAAGATCATAATTTAAAGTATGAAAGAAAAAAATAAATTCATAATAAATGGTTATCTCACTAATTTATGAAATTATTAATCCTACACTAATTTATAGAATTATTAACCCTTTCACTAGGGTAAAATAGAATGAAGTTGAATTACTATTCTTTTACAATAATTTTATTTATAATATATTTATAATTATTTTTATATGAATCGACAATGAATGGTAAGGGTTTAAATAATATGCAAGCTAGCATAAAATATATAATTTTATTACAAAATTTCGCATCAACTACAAAATACATAATCTCGTCATAAATTAACGTAATAAAAAATTACAATATCAATCATAAAATTTTAAATATTTTATTATGCTAATTTTAAAAATAAATATAAAAAATTTGAAATCAAGTAATTAAATAATATTAATACCTTAATAAGCGGATAAATTGTGAAACACATTTCGGTATTGAGAGTTATATAAATACTATATATACACATTTTTTTTTATTTTAATTAATTTATTTTTTTTGTTACAAGAAAATCCTCCCTACCCTCCCGCAGGTCCATGGCAACACCCCTTGTAGAGATCATCAAGTTATCCTGTTACCCGTTCCGAACGAGGAGACTATAATCTGGGAACTTGCCTCGACCTCCCAAGACAAGTTCCGCTTAAGTCAGGACTCGCATAGCGGGGAGTATTGAATCCACACAAAGTACTGACTAGACAACTTGAGGTCTAACCTCCTAACCAACAGTGCTTCGCCTAAGATATTGGCCCAAGAAAGAAATTGAACTTATGACCTTGGGACTTAAACCCCAAGGCCTTACCACAACGTCACAACCCCTTGTAATCTAATACACAAAATCCAAAAAGCAGTGTGTTATTAACAAAGTGATGCCTTGTAATTGTACGCCTAAGTGAAAAAAAATAAAAAATAAAAAAATTGTCAAAAGCGATTGGTTTGAAGGCCGCAGCGATTCTTCTTTGCCCTTTAGGGACAGTAGTACCCCAAACCCGTTTCTTATTGTTTTCATTTCAATTCTTTTATTTATACAGAAATTAATTATAAAATTAAATACAGCTTCATTACATAATTATTACTCACAAAAGGTGGGAACTATTTCATTTGAGGGGATTGTATCTAGAGTTATGTGTTGTTAAATTTTTTCCTTTTATTTTTCTAATATGAATATGAAAAAAATAAAATGAGCAATTTTGATCTTGGATTTATTTTTTATTTATTTATAGTAATCAAGTGAAAATTGGAGAAAATAATAAGACATGAAGTTTTGTAAAACACAAATCTAACTTGCACCTTCACGATTTTACATGTATATTTTTTATACTTCTCACTAATTGGTAAGAATTTCAATTATGATGACAATTACAAAAAACGTTTACATACATAGAATTTTTAAATAAAAAAATTGTGCAAAAATAACTTGACAACAACAATGATATTTGTAAAATAGTAATGCTAGAGATCGAAACTTTAGATACATGAATCTCGATCACATACTATATTTTTTAATATTTTCGTGCTTTTTATGTCTAGCGTTATTGTTTATAAAATTGCAAGGCACAATCAGGTATGTAAATTGAATGGTCATGAAAGAACAAGGAACAAAAAGATTCTGCACAAATATTTTGACAATTAAGGTTTAACAAACCAAAGAAGAAAAGAAGAGAAATAAGCTCTTCTTTATTATTGTATTTAATTAATGCTAAGATGTGTATTTTTTTAAAGGAAGGACATGCTTATGAATTTTAAAGACACGCAAATATTCTTTATGAATCAGGGGTTGGAGAGATATCATTATAACAAATTCAAAATATTATGCGATATTATTTACACGGTGTAGTTAATTAATAATACAGTACAAAACTTTATAGACAGAAGAGTGTCTACTCACATTTCTTAAATAAGTGAGAGATATCTAATAATCCAATTAGTATATTTTGTGATTTCAAAATTATTTTATTTTTAAAAGTATATTTACTAGTGACATTTTCAAAATTTTATCAGTATCTTTTTTTTAAAAAAAACTTTTCGAATGATCTTTTAGTGACGATAGAAATTAGTTTGCACTTTTGGAGATTAAAAGTTCAGTTATTAAAAAGGTTATATATGTTATAATAAATATATAAACAATAACACATAATTATACATAAAACATGATATCTTTAGAAAAATTATAGATCAATGTAAAAGATTAAAAATAATTACAAATACATGGAGGTTTAGCTTTTTATGTGTAAAAAAATCACAACAAAAGTTTCACTCTTAACTTTTGATAAATAATTTTTTTTTTCTTTCAACTATCTTATAATTTCTCCATGTATATATATTGTTTTGTAACCTTTACTTTAAATTATTGGAAAGTATAGATCTATCACTTTTACTATATATACTATGAAATAAAAAGTTGCAATTGCACATGGAAGTTTGCATAAAATTTCGTAAAACTTTGTTTTGTTGCATCTTGTAAGCAAGCCTATCAACTTGGACGCAAGAGCTAGTTCCAAAAAAAAAAAACTTTGACGCAAGAGTAACTTTTGCAAGAATACTAGCATGTTCAATGAATCATTTCTACAAAACGACATACAATTACTATCCAAAAATATATAAATATTGATACATATAGATTACCTACTGGCTTGTCTCCAATTATACTCAATCGATTTAGTTTGTTTTTGTTGTTGTTGTTGTTGTTTTTTTTTTTTTTTTTTTTTTGGGTGATGAGTTTGTCACAAGTCTCATTTTTTTATTTATTTATAAAATTAGTAAATTATAATTATAAAATAAATTTAATTTTATATAAATAATAAGACAGACACCATATGTTAGAGATGAGAAGGGTCATCACACTTAGGTTTGCTTAACTTTTAGTATATAGCTGTTGGCACTATAAATAAATAATTTTATTATTAGTTATTATTTATATAATTGTAGGATATATGACACTCTCCTATTCATTTGAAAGTTATGAGAAGTTATGAATTATTAAACACATGTGAAAAGATGATGGAAGACAAAGTGGAGAATATGGAGTATGAATGTGAGGTTAAAAGAAGTTATGGAAACATAGAGATAACGGTGTTGATTGGGAGCCCGAAATTTTGGGGCTCGAATGCCCCGAAATTTCCATATAAGGAAATAAAAAAAAAACAAGATAAAAAAAAAAAGAAAAAAAAACAAACTTATCCAAAAAAAATTTGGTAATTTAGTAGCAGTTTTTAGGGCCACCAATCATTTTCCTAGAGATAAAGTACAAGATCATGGAATGTGAAGTGTAGGAGATGGAACGATATGGTAATTATTTGGTAGTTTTTTCCTATAAATGTTTGCTTATAAATAGTCATTCATGGCTACATTGTAATGGACATTGAACTCAAATCAAAGACAATTGATTTATTTTTTTTTTTATCATTTATATTTTTTGCATTTTATTTTCAACATTTATTTTTCGAAGCATAGGAGTAAAGGTAATTTTATGCATCTCATTTTCAAAGCATAGGAGTAGAGGTAATTAATTGTTATTTTGATTGTTCACTCAATCACCCTAATTGTTCACTCAATTATTTTTTTCTGTCTCTTTTCCTATTTCTTTTAAAATTTCTTTTATCTATACTTGGCAATTTTGAAATTCTCTTCATTAAGATAAAAAAATCATCAACACATTCGTTTGATAATTAGTTTAAATTTAATCTATAAATTTTTTTTAATCTTTACTAATACATTCACATTTATAATATTTTCCTTCGTTAAAAAAAAAAAAAAGCCAACAATAGCTTAGGCATGCTAGGCTAACTTGAATAAGGCTTGGGGTTTAACCTTGATGTTGAAGTTTGGATATATCTAATAGGCTGACCTGTTACCTTGTAAAAGACAATATATCAGCCTGGCTTGCCAGCCAAAAATAAAGGGATGGGGGAAATAAAAAATAAAAAATAAATCTAAAAATAGTCCTGAAACTCAATTCGTTATACTACAGCACAACTCGCTAACTTGTTTGAGCCAAGCTCATTGGGCAGTTTGGGGGTGGACAGCAGATATTTTAACTCGTTTAAATTGATCGAGTGGAATTGACTCGCCACATTTTAAATAGATGTGTAATGATGAGTAAATGATTGTAAATTAATTTTTTTTTATCTATCTAATTTTAGACGAATGACGGATTTAAAATTTCTTTGATTGCAACCGAATCATCAAACTGCGACTACCCCTAATAATTTGTAAGACTTTAAATTTTGAATTTATTTAGATATTTTATTTATGTTTTCAATTGAAATAAAATTTAGATATGCTGTTGTGTTTTTAATTTGTTTTCGATTTAGAAATCCTTTTATCAAGTGGTAAGTGTTGATATTTTGTATTTTTGTGTGAAAAATATAAGACTTAATTTTGTCATTTTTCTAAAAAATCAAATTAAATAATTTTTTAATAAAAAAAAGTAATGAAATAGTTTTGATAATGCATGATTTTTTTAGGATAAACTACCAATAGGTCCTAATAGTTAGACTTCATTCCTATTAAATCCTATTGAAAATAAATCTTAGTAAAATTGTCGCTAAAAATAATTTTTTTATGATAATTTTTTATATGTTGCTAAAACTTGACAATTAGTGACTTTTTTTTATCATGATTTTTATAAATAGTCGCTAAAACTTACGATTAGTGACTTTTTTAATGATAAATTTTTTTCATAGGACTTATTAGACAATAATTTATTAGGATCTACACGTAAGTATCCATTTTTTATATATATTTTTTATCGGTTTTTGACAATTTACTTTATAATCTTTTAGTTATGTTTAGTTAAATTATTATTTTAAAAAATATTAACAAGTTGTTGTATTATATTCAAAATTTGTAAAAATTTAAACTGTCAAATTAATTAGCATCAATCCGTAAGCCATTCAATTTGCATTCGTCAATCTAAGGGACGGATGCAGATTGATTTTTTTTTTTTTCATTCCACCAATCTAACGGACTAATGACAAATTAAAAATTCTCCGACAAAAACCGAACCGCGAACACCCTTAGTAGGCAACGTGAGTGTAAATTTTTTGGCCCAGTGTCGACCCATGAGAAAAGTTCGCCGGGTTTCATAGATGTTTAGAAATAAGTTTTGTTTTTATTTTTTTTAAAATTTTAGTGAAATTTAAAAAAAAAAAATTCAATATATTTTACACTTTAGAGTTCTACTACTCAGGTGGATAAGAACCGAAAAAATTAAAAAATAAATACTCTAGAATGGACTCCCCAAAAAAATTAAAAACAGTTATCTTTTTTTTTTCTCTAGATGTTTTCAAATACTTACAAAATATAAAGTGAGAGGGAAGATTTGCATGACAGTATGGCCGAGCTAAGGCAACGTCGGATTTAACGAAATGCACGGCGCCGAGCTAACCCTGTTGACGCGATTGATTTGCACGGTCATTGACATGGACCGAGCAAGCATAAAGCCCTAGCCAGTGTGTTCGAGCGAGTTCGAATGGCGGTAGTACCGGGTTATTAGGAGACCGTTTGGCCGAGATGCGGCAAAAGGCGGCATGCCTCGACCGAGCCGGCGAGATGAGCAGCTCGTGTGACCGAGAACCGAGATAGAATGATTGGGCCGGCATGCCTCGAACGGTTGGTCTGATGAACCGATGCAGGTGGCTTCGGCCGGAGTGGTCTGGCTTTCACCTGTTCCCAAGGGACAGGTCGGCGACATATAGTTCGATTGAGTACATGTAGTGGCGATCTTCCACAGGTTATAGGCCGGTCATGGTACCCCGGTTAAGGATGCCACCTGGGCCAATAGCGTGAGAGAGAGGACATCTGCTCCACGAACGCCTCAATACCGTTAGGCAGTTCTGTGTGTACTAGGGGAAGGACAAAATCTTTACACGCGTAAGGTGGTAAGAGGCGCGCACTGCCACCTGTCCAGGGAAGGACAACAGAGGTAGTGCGCGCATAATCTCAAGGCTGTATGGCCAACCTAGAAATAGGAAGAAAAGAGACGAACGTTAAAGGTAAGGAAACTCACTCTCACAAGGACTCTCCTCTCACTGTCTTCTTCCTTAGAGAACTGACTTGATCGTCGGAGGGTTTTTCCGACGCACCACCGCCAGGTAGCTCACCATTTTTGTGTTGCAGAGATAGACGCCGTCACCAGAAGCTTAACGTTCAAGGCGTACGGAGAGTAAAGGATATTTCGCCCCCGTACATAAAGTTTGACATAATTTTACAGAGAAAAAGAAAAGAAAAGAAGTGACGTTTTTGAATTTAGACACCAAATTCGCGAATTAAATATAATAACCTTTTCCAAAAATATAATAAAACAAACAAAAATTACAATTAAATAAAAAATACTTGTATGCAAAAATAGGTGGATATAGATAGATAGATAAGTACAGCGCCGTGAAGACCGTCCAAATGATCCGTCAACGTTAGCTTGCAGTCTGACTGCATTGGGCTCCGTGCAAATTAAGAAAAGGGTATGATTTTCCTCCGGTCTGAAGGGTATTGTTGGGCTTGTGAAGTTTCACTATAGATTCTGTTTTGATAATTTTAAACGGTTAATGTGTAGAATTTGTTGAGTATTATATACCTGCAAAAAATCACGTTAATCGGATATCGATAGCTATGTGATCAAATCAGATTTTTATAAGTCGTTTATTTTTCACCGTCAATTTTTTCATACAAAACTAATTTTGTCACATAACTATCGATATCCGATCAATATGATTTTTTATAGGAATATAGTACTCGACGATTTCTACACATCGCACGGTTCAAATAATCGAAACGGGATTCATGGTGAGCTTTCACAGGCCCAACAATACTATTGGGCCTACGGAGGCCCACCATAGATCTCGTTTCGATAATCCGAACCGTTCAATGTGTAGATCCCCCATGGCCTTGGAATTACTTACATGGTTCGATCCCCGTCCGAAGCTAGTTCCCAAGGTCCATCTCTATAAATTGTTCAATACATCGGTACACCATGTTATCATAAAAACTCAAAAAAAGTTATATTTACTTTTTGAATTTATAAAATATTGACAAATTTTTTAAAACACTAAGGCCTATTTTGAGAACTCAGGCCCCGTTTGGGGACTGACTAAATTAGTCAATTAGCCAAAAAGTTACTAAATTAGTCAAAAAGCCAATCACTCATACCAAAAAGTCAAAGATTCTCTTTTCTTTTTACTTTTTGCACATCTTTTCGTAATTAGCCAAAAAGTCATCCCAAACATACAAGTTTTTTTTACCTACCTTTTTAGCTAAATAGCCAAAAAGTTACTAAATTAGCCTGTTCCCAAATGAGGCCTCAGTTAAAAGTTAGATTTTTATTTTTTTGTGTTTTTTTAGGTCATACAAACTCTCTATTTTTTTACATATTTTTTTTAAAAAAAAGGTTAAAAAAATCTAAAAAATCAATCTTTAACCCACTTTTCAAAATAAGCCTAATACTTCGTCAACACATTTTTTTTTTCTCCAAAAGTCATCCAAAACATACAAGTTTTTTTTATCTACCTTTTTAGCCAAATAGCCAAAAAGTTACTAAATTAGCCTGTTCCCAAACGAGGCCTCAGTTAAAAGTTAGATTTTTATTTTTTTGTGTTTTTTTAGGTCATACAAACTCTCTATTTTTTTACATATATTTTTTTAAAAAAAAAGTTAAAAAAATCTAAAAAATCAATCTTTAACCCACTTTTCAAAATAAGCCTAATACTTCGTCAACACATTTTTTTTTCTCTCCATAAACTCTCTCAAATGGTGTGCCAAGAAAAAGGCAAATGAACGACCCATGCTCCTGCACTCCTCTCTTCTCTCAAAACCTTCTAACTAACCTTACCACGTCATTCAAAAAAATTTAGGGACACTTATTAATTAGTCCTATTAACTAAACTTATTTACCTACAAGTCCTAACGGATAAATTCATCACTACAAAAATAAGATACTGATAAATTTATCACTATAAAATTATTCATAAAAATAAGAGACTGGTAAATTTATCATTTGATAAATCTATTAATAAGACTTAATGGGTAATAAGTCTCAAAAGTAGAACCTACTGGTAATTTTCACAAAAATTTATGGGTGAGAAATTATGGCTCAATTTGGGAATTTGGCTAAAAGTCAAAAGTTAGCTTTTAACCTATTTTTGATCACATCATCACTCTACTTTTTTACATATTTTTTTTAATGAAAAGTCAAAAAAAATAAAAAAAATCAACTTCTCCAAATAACCCTATGTAAATGTAACATTATTGTTTTTAAAATTCGAGAAATTCTATTTTCACACACTACTTCCTCTCTTTCCACACACTTAATAATTTTTTTTTTTTTTTACATCTTGTCTTAAAATTAAATTACCAAGATATCCTTTTTTCAAAACCTTAACTCTAACTCTCTCAAACCATCTTGTGAGTCTCTGATCCATCTTATACTTTATTATTATTATTATTATTTTATTTTTCTCATTCAATCTCTCTTTCTTCTTTTCTGACTTTGTGTCTCATCATTTCTAACTGACAAACATATTCTAGTAACAGCCTTTTTGTTTTCTATTTACTCCATGACGTATTTCACTCTAAGAATTATCTAAACTGTTGCAAAAAAATTTCCTTTCATTGCTTTGCTAGTTTTTCATTTTTAATTTAATTTAATTTAATTTAGTTTTAATCTTTCACCTCTAATCACTATTTTGTTTCTACTAGTCATATCATTTAATACAAGTGAATATTCCTTTCAAAACCCGATGATGCCATAACTAAATATTTGACATTTGATAATCCTAATTCTTACTTTGAGAAGCTTGAGAACTTGCTTACTCATGGTCTCGTTGATGGGCAATTAGAACTAAAAGAAGAAAAATCAAAGTAACAATTTTGATTCTTGAATAAATATGTAGATTTCAATTTGTTTCAACTGTAAGAGGTATTGCCAATTTGCATAGATGTAACAAAAAAAATATTTATTTCATCCATAGATGATGAAACTCAATACTAGTTACCTTGAAAAAATAAAAGCAATGGTGGCTGGTTAGGATTAAGGTTTGGAGGATGAAGATGGTAAATATATTTTTGATATGGGAGAATGTGTATTGAGTGAAAATTGATAATTTAAATTTATTCAATGTGTGAATTAAGAAAAGATATAGAAAGAAAGAAAAGATATAGAAAGAGAGAAAAGAAGTGTGTAAAAATAGAATCTCCCTTAAAATTCCTATATGCTTTGTGACTTTTCTCTTCGATGTACTATTTATGTTGATCAGATATTAGATACATTGCTCATGTAATACTGTCGGACTCATGAAATAACTTCTCCTTTATCATTCTCAAACAAACTTCTTGATAATAATATCTAATGTTTCTCATTAAAATAATAAAAAATATCATTTCTAAAATAAAAATACAATGAAATAAAAAAATGTAATGGAAATTATTTTGAAGTCTTAACTTTTTATTTAATTTATTTTTTGCTTTTTAAATGGACTATTATTAGTATGACTTTGGGTACAATTAAAAAAAAAAAATTCACTCCCTTAAATTGTTCCACTTGTAACACTTTGCCTCCTATATTATTAATTAAAACATTGGAATTGCTTAAAATTATGCTTTATTTTAAATCATCGACTGAATTAACATATATATATATATATATTGTAGAATATTGCACCTATTTAGTTATATCCGTGACATAAACTTTGCCGCAATTAATTAGATTGACAAATGATATATAAGTTCACTTGCTAAACAAGATTAAAGGTCGATAATTAAAAGACAAACGGAGAGAGAGATGACATAGATATTTTAATAGAATGTCACATTATTAGATTTAGAAAGTGAGTTTAATTTTTTGATATAAATAAAAATAAGAAAAATAATATACAAACCAACATTCTCGACTCAATGATTTGTAAGTAATATGATTGGTTGATAATTAGAGAATATATGAGAGAATATTTATTTTAATATCTTAATTAATTGTTACATCATTAAGCTTGAAAGTTGAGTCTAATTTTTGATCTTGAGTAGCAATGTTTTAAAAATAACTGGTTACATTTTGTTATATAACCTCTAAAAATTGAGAATTTATTAGTTGGTTTAGAAATAGCGTCACGCTTTATATGCATTGTGATTGGTAAAAAATGTTTAACTCACGATTTTATATTAGATGATTGAGAAATATTAAAAGATATAAAAATTTGTAATTAACCTGAGACATGGCTACATGATATCTCAAAACTAACTAATAATTTTTTTTTCTAAAAACTTGCCTTATTATTTTTTCTATTATTAATAAAAAAAATATAGCCTGTTTTGTTGTGATTTTTAAAAAAATATACATTTTATTTTTTGTATTTTAATATTTTTAATATATTTTTAAAATTTTAGGCACACCTAACATAAATACATTTAAAAAATATAATATTTATAAAACAATCTTAAAAAAGTATCCAAAATACTAAAAAATATAAAAAAATACAAAATTCGGTACATTTTTCGTACTTTTATATATTTATTAATTTTTAAAATATTATTTTACAAATATTTTACTATTTAAATACATCTAAGTAAGATGTATCTAAAAAGATAAAAAACTTATTTAAAATTTTAAAAATATTCACTAAAAATAAAAAATACGAAAAATAAAAAATTAAATTTAAAAAAATTGAATTTAGAAAACTGAAACTAATACAATAATTAATACCTTCAATCAAATCCATGTGCTGATGTGATATTTTGTAAAGGTCAACTTGCTAATGATTAACTAACTTTAATAATTTAGGTACGATACTAGAAAAACTCAGTTTTATTTTTCAGAAAGTTGATTGTATATTTATTATTTTTGTTATTACACTTATTAGTTGAATAATATTTTTGTTGCTATTGAATAATTAAAATAGTCGATTTTCATTTTCTTTAATTTTATTTTATATTTTTACATTGCAGTGTAAATGTTGACATTAATATGAATTTTTTTAAGATTAATTATATATTAATTATAAATTATGAATATTCATATTGAATTAGATGGAATAATGCATTTAGAAAGAATATTTATAAAAAAAATAACCCAAAAAAATTAGTACTTTCAATTAACTTCGTGTGCTGATGTGATATTTTTGTAAAGATTAAACTTGCTAATGATTAACTAACTTTAATAATTTAGGCATCATACTAAAAGTAATCAGTTTATTAATTTATTGATTTATTTAAATTACATCATTATTTTATTTTTTTACATGTTATTTTATAATAAATAATTTTTATAAAAAAATAAATCATACTCAAAATAACCTTTAAAGGTATAATTATTTAAATTAATAATTTAGGGCATAAATTAAGACGTTGTTTGGAGTTTGTCTATATAATATATTTTCTGACTTTTTATGAAAAATATAAAAAAAATGAAAAAATAACGTGATTCAAATAAATATACTTATCAAATAAGTGAACTTATTTAGATTATTCCCAAACTACTTATAAAAACAAGAATAATGTTTTTGTTTGGAAAGTTGACTATTTTAACTTATCTAAAATAGTTATGTTTGAGAAGTTAGTTAGTTTTTTTAGGATAAATTACAAATACATTCCTGAAATTTACTTAAAATATAGTTTGCCTCATATAGTTTGAAAAATTACAAATACTCTATTGTTAGAATTTTTTATTTAACAAAATTAAATAATAAAAATAAAATTCATAATTGCTCTCCTATATAATAATAAAATTATCTAAATTATTAATTGAAACATATTTCTAACATTATTAAAAACTGTTAATTGGCTTGATGACTTTTTAATAAAAGGAGGATTTTGTTATGAATTTTGAAACCTTAGGGGGTGAATTGTAATTTTCAAAACTACAAAGGCGATTCGTATTTTAATTAAATTTCAGAGGATATATTTGTAATTTATCATTTTTTTATAGGAGTAGTTGATTTGATAATTATAAAAAAATAAAATAAAATAATTATAAATTTAATCTGATTTTTTATCTTATTAATTATTTTGATTCATTTACTATATTTTAATAAATTATTTTAATCCAAACTACTTCTAAAAACAAGAATAATGGTTTTGTTTGGAAAGTTACTTATTTTAGTTGATTATTTAACTTTTTGACTATTTGAGGCCTCGTTTGACAAGTGATTTTTTTAACAAAAAAGTCAAAGGCTCCGTTTGGCAATGGCTTTTGTGGCTATTTTAGCCACAATAGACAAAACAGACTATTTTAGCCACAACAAATAAAATATCACATCCAATTCATAATCATTACACTATTTTCTTACAAAAAAGGTCAAAAAAACAAAAAAGCCAAAAAGTTCTTCCAAAATCAAGCTTTTTAGCTCGGGCTAAAATAGCCAAAAAAATCAAAAAGCCAACCCACTTCCCAAACGGAGGCAAAAAGTCATTAAAAAAATTAAAAATTTAACAACCTATACTAAAAAAAAAAAACCAGAGATTTCCTTTTCTCTTTACTTTTTGTACATATTTTCGTAAAAAATCAAAAAATCATTCCAAACATACTAATTTTTTTTACACCATATTTTAGTCAAAAAGTTATTAAAAAAACCTATTCCCACACAAGGCCTTAACCTAACCTAAAATGGTTGTGTTTGAGAAACTAGTTAATTTTTCTATAAGAGTAATTAATTTGATGATTGTAAAAAAAATTGGGCAAAACACCAATAAATTTCAAATTTTAATTTGTTAAATCATTTGGTCTTGCCTTTTATTTTGTAGACTAATAAATCCTATTTGAATATTAATTATGTATATACCCATTTATTTAACACGTAATTTTTTTTTGATGGAGGGCAAATGTAAGTTTTTACTGATGTTGTAATGACAAAATTACCCAGAAAACTTAATATAGACTTTTTTATGATTTCTCTCCTTTCCGAACATCAGCAACGTCAACTACATCACCAACATTAGCTACATCATCAACATCAACATACATCAACTACATAAAAAAATCAACATCATCAAAACATCATCAACATCAGCAACATCAACTACAACATCAAACATCAACTATAACATCAAACATCATCAAAATCTTCAAACATCAACTGCATTATTAACATCGTGAACATCATCAAACATCAACTACATCATCAACATCATGAATATCATCAAATATCATCTAACATCAACTACATCAGCAACATCATCAAACATCATAAAAAAAATCAAAAACATCATCAACATCAACTACTAGGGTTTCGTCTTGTCACGATCCTCAGCCCCTTCTCGCATAGATTTAAAGCTTCGTTCATCAATTTCAACCTTTTCGTTCACACCACAAACCTCATTCTTCGACAGCACAATTTTTCCAAACATCAAGTATTGGTTAGCTAAAGCTTTGTAGTTCTCTGCACATCCGAAGAGTAAACTTTTGCTCGATTGACAGCATGTCATGATTCGATTCGAAATTTCCCAAGCTGTTCTCGATCTTGCGATGTTCAGACCTAGTAAGAGTTTTCACTTTTCGCTGTTTATTACAGCCTCAATATCAATCCTAGAGTTGAGATTTGTGGCTTTCTCGAAGCAAGTGTTGGCAAGATTGAAATTTCGAAGATCGTGCCAGATGAGGCCGATTTTGTAGAAGAACGAAGCGGACTTGAATGCCGGTGATGGAGCTACCATTGATGGAGAGATTGGGAGACCTGCAAAATAAAATCAATAAGGGTAAAAATGTAAACTCTGTATACAATATATCAAAAATATATATCATACTAAAAATAAAAAGGATTAAATGATTTAAGAGAAAACACTCAGTAACATTTATCAAAATATGATTTATGAGTAATTTTTGCAAAAAAATTTATAAATTTAATATAACATTATGTTTTATTAATTATTTTAATTCATCTACTATATTTTACTGAATTATTTTAACCTAATCATCCTCATAATTATCTGACAAGGGAGCACATCTTTTTTTCCAATTAAGATAATCGAAAAATCAAGGAAGCAAGATCAGACTTTTCTATCCACGTGTCACGATCATACTCGTCGCTTCTCGAAACTTGTTCGACCTTTAACACTGATCATGGTATATAAACCCCTCCTCGGCGTCTACACAACCCCCATCATTGTTGTGAGAGATCATTTTGCCATTTGCCTGTGTTTTATAATTTCTCCTTCGTTGCGAAGTTTGCATTCCTTTGTGGAATGCGCTTCTGCTTTTAGTTTGATTTCTATATTCTCTCTCTCTCTCTCTGTTCGTTGATCGGAGCTCGGGAAAAGGTTTTCCGGCGAGGCGGCTACAGATACAGAGGTGAGTTTTGATAAATTTATTTCACTTTGTTCGTGTTGTGATCGAGCTATGGAAATTTTGAAATTCAGAGTTTTTTTTTTCCTGCTGAATTTTTGCGGCGAATTTTCGTTGAATTTCGACCTGATTTGGCCTTTTTTTTTTTAGTTGTGATTCGTCGAAATTGTATTTTTTTAATTTTTTATTTATTTATCATGATTTCTTCGGAGGAATTTGATTCAAGAGGTGACTCCAGAGTTCTGTATTTTCTTCATGGTTTTGACGTTCTGTTCGACAATTTTGAGCTCTTTGCTCTGAAATTCTAGCATTCGAAGGAATTTGATTCAAGAGGTGACTGTAGAGTTCTGTGTTTTCTTCATGGTGGAGATAATTGAATTTTGGTGTAGATTTTCATTAGTTTGGTAGATTTTGAAGTTCTGTTTGACGGTTATATCCTTCGATTTCTTTCAAATTTACGCTGTTTGCTCAGAAATTCTCACAGATCGCAACAATCTCCACCATGCAAGTTCCAAATTTGATCATCATCACAGTAAATTACTCGTATATTAACCCCCCTCTTTCTCGGTTTCTCTCTCTAGAACTCTTCGTCGCTCCTCAGTTGATACATGAGAAAATTCTCTCACAATCGTAGTGAATTTCATTGTTCATTCACGCTTATATGAATTTTATTTGATTTTTATTCAAAAGCTAATTGGCTTTTTGCAGTCGAAATCGTGAATATTTTCATGAATCTCATCGTTTTTTAAATTTTGCATATTTTTTCCGTACATCTTCTCGTGCCTGTCACGGCGGGCGGACGCTGTTTCCTCGAAAAGACTGTTTTCCAATTAGTCGGTTTCAAAGATATTATTATGTGCATAGCTTTTGCAAAGTTTAATGGTCTATAGCTGGAGCAGAGTACTGTGGTCCCCGGCTATACTCTGTTTTATGTGTTGGCATCATATTATGATACAGGCGTGGTTGTTCAATTAATTGACTACTTTAGTTAATTTTTTATTTTTAATGTAATAATTTATAGTATTTTTTTTTCTATTTACTCAAAAATTAATTTTAATTTTAAATTAGAAAAAAAATAACACGTTAGCTTTCCTATGATATGAAAAATATATTTTTATATTAAGGTATAAGTTTATGTTAGAATTATGAATTGTATATAATAAAATATTTTTATGTTAGATGTTTTAGTGTCTCATTTTCTGTCTAATTTTAAATATAAGTTAGTTTTTGGGTGGTTTGTTACAACTTTTAGAAGGCTATTATAATTTATTTTAATTTGAAAATTTATGTTAGATCATTTGATACAATTTCTGGTTATAGCTTATTATATAGAAATAATTTAAATAAACTAAAAAAATTAATTATTTAAAAGATAGGAAATGGGTGCTTTTAATTTATATTTTCTGATTATTAGATTTTAGCTTAATAAAGCTCCACCAAACATGGCCTTTGGAATAAATTGAAAAAAAATTAAAACATGAAAGACTTCAATGAAAAAAAGACTTCATGGGTAAAGTAAAAAAATAGCTAAACATAAAATGAACAAAGTGCAATTTATTCAATATTTTTTGAATGAATTATATATAATAAAATATTTTTATGTTACGTGTACTTAGTATCTCATTTTCTATTTAATTTTGGACATAAATTGGAAAAAAAATTACAAGGGTAATTTACCCTATATTTTTTGGTTTGGTTTTGTTTTCTATTTTCTAATTTTTTAAAATTTTCCCCAACAGGTTGGGTTGGGCTTCAACACCTAGCCCAATGCCTGACCAGGCCTTATTGGGGTTGAGCCAGTCTGCTTGGGCTTGGGATTGGGATTGGGTTTTGGACCGATAGAACAGAGAGTCACAAAATCCAACCAAATTTTTTTCAATATGTCGGTGGTGGTGTTTTTTATGTTAATTTTGTTCAAATATAGGAATGATTTGAGATGTTTTAAATAAATGTATTTTTAAATTTTTATTAAAAAAAATGTGTAGAAAAATAGAAAAAGTGGATAAAAAAGTAGAGAGAAAATATTTATAAATATTAATTGATGTGACTCAAATAAGAGTATGTATAAAAAAAAAAAAAAAAAAAGAAAAACTTTTTTTTAGTGGAGGCCAAACACCTGCATATTCTTGTTTCGTTTGTATTGTATATCTGTCGGTGAAGTCACCTTTCTTGGCGTGTTTATTTCCAACTCTTTTTGTTAACTAAGCTCTGATTTTGCTTGTAATTCTGTTCAGTTTTCAGCCCCCCCTTTTTTTTTATTTTTAATTTATTAATTTTCCAGTTCCTAATTTGGGTTCATTATTTCCTTTGTTGATGTAGTTTATTGTGTAGCTAGCAAGAAGTAGGGTGCTGAAAGATGACGGTTACTCCTAATATCTCGGTCAGTGATGGAAACCTTGTGGTTCAGGGGAAGACCATACTGAAGGGTGTGCCTGAAAACATTGTTTTGACTCAGGACCAGGCGTGGGCCTTGTAGCTGGTGCTTTCATTGGTGCCACTGCTGATCACAGCAAAAGCCTCCATGTCTTCCCCGTGGGCGTCTTAGAGTAAGCAATTAACTTCATTCTGAAGTTTGTTATATCTTAATGAAATTAATTTCAATTTTTTATGTTATAATATGAAAACTCCATCTCACATTAAATTTGAATATACTCGAGTTTCTTAACTTTTAACACATAAACTGAATGCATTCACAACCCAAAAGTTAAAAAATGAGAATTAAGCTCCAAAAAAAATGTCCTTCAACCCTAGGCAAGTAGAATGATGTACTTTCGGCTTGTTTAGCAATGCAATCTAATATGTTGTTATTATGAAACTGGTATTTGATGAGGGTCGTTGTAGAGAACCTGACAATTTGATGCATATGTTTTGTACTCTTTGAAAAATATTACAAAAAATATTTGAGGGCCAATTATTAAAGTTTTGCATATCAAATCAAGTTCTTTTTAAGAATAATGCATTAAGTAAACTCTATCAAATGATAAGTCTTGATTTTGAAAATAAAATAATAAACAAAAATATGATAGGCATACTTTGCCATTACATATAAGTATGCTTGTTATGTACCTGAGTAAGGGCGTTACCATGGTTTTGAAAACCGGATTGTACCGGCAGTTCGACCCGATTGAACCGTCGACTGGTCGGGATTCTGGTCCGGATATATTCTCTAAACCCTTCAAAGCTAAAAACCGGCCTATTTAGAGAGAACCGGGAAAACTAGCAGTTGAACCAGTCTACCCGGGGTCTCTTATTGTGAGGAATCCTATTAAGAGCTTGAAATTATTGTGAAAATCTTTACCTATTTATAAGAAAAAAAATTCTTCCAAAAAAACTTAAGAAATTCATGTGAGATTCAATCAAATGTATTGGAGGGAGACTTGAAATTTTGATATCCTTTCAAAATTTTTACTCTTCTTTTAATCAAATTATTTGAATTAAAATCATATGAAGGGAATATTGAATATTTGATTTACTCTTTCAAAATTAAAATTAATAATATTTTAAAATATATTATTATATTTTTCAGTAAAAAAAAATATTATGAAAAATATTTAAGATAATTTAATATTTTTAATTTATAATTTTATTACTTATATTTTTATTTAAATATAATTTTAATATATTTATTACTTCACAGTTCGATTCCGGTTTAATTCGACGGTTGAACCGGTGATCCGTCCACCTGATCCTTTTTCCGATTCACTCGCCAATCTGGTTTTTAAAACATTGGATGTTACATATGAAAAAATGTTCCAATAGAATATTCTGCTTTGAGTTAAGTCAGTTGTCCGAGTGGTGCTATACTTGTACTCCCAAATCTTTGTAACAGAAACAAATAAAATGCTACACTAAATAAACCCGCAAGTGTTGCATTTTTTCTTAATATGGACTTTGTATGTTACTTGTGGCTCTGCACAATTGTATTTCTTGACTCGTAGTAGTAGCGTGCAATTTTAGCTAAATGAGGGCTGAATTACTTGCATCACCCACCCACCCACCCACCCACCCACCCACACACAGCACAAATAATTCATCATTTGATAGGTCGCACGTCATATTAAGTGCACAAATTAGTCTGAATGGGTGAGCTTAAGCCATTTGAGTTTTGGACTTTTCCCCCCTTCTCTTTTATCTTCTATTTGACATTTGAGGAGCTTTCTTATGTCAGTTCTCCAATTTTGAACTTAAACGGTCAGCAGGATTAAGTTTAAGTGAACTTATCAGATGATGAACACTCATCTTTTTATGTCAATTTTGTTGCATTGAAATTGAGAAATTGTACCTCTTGCTGATGGATACTGATGATTAACAAACAATTAGAGGAGATAAATTCAGATAATACTAGTCTTATTAATATAAATGACAGTATTTTGGTACTTTGGAAACAAAGGTAGACTTATTTTTTGTTGTTGACTGCTGGTTGTTGAGTTATTATAAGCGAAAGATTTTAAAATTACTCTCTCTGTGACAGGGATCTCCGATTCATGTGTTGTTTTCGTTTCAAGCTATGGTGGATGACTCAGAGAATGGGGACATGTGGGAAGGACATTCCTCTTGAGACACAAATCTTGCTCGTGGAGAGTAAAGACACTGCTGAAGGAGAACATGACGATGCCCCAACCATATACACCGTCTTCCTTCCTCTCCTTGAGGGCCAGTTCCGTGCTGTTCTACAGGGCAATGAAAAGAATGAACTAGAGATTTGCCTCGAGAGTGGTGAGTAGATCATGGCAATCAAAAAGCATATGCTGTAGGTGCACATTTACCTAAAGGCGTATATTCCGTTAAACCAGACCCATCCCAGCTGTCAAATAAAGAAGACTAACCATCCAATGTGGTGGGGTGGAGCTGTTGTTAATGTGAACACAACCAAGCCGGAGAAATGAATCAATCTCCCTACCATTCAAATGAATCAAACTAATGGAGTTTATAGAACTTGGGAAAGAACAAGTAGGACCAACCGAGTTCAATAGAACCAGAAACGACCTTGTGTTTTTGTGGTGTGATTTGATTTGCAGGAGATAGTGCTGTTGAAACCAACCAAGGAAATTATCTTGTCTACATGCATGCTGGGACAAACCCCTTTGAAGTCATCAACCAGGCTGTAAAGTAAGTTTTCCCTCCTTTTAATGCAATCAAATGTTGCTTTCTTGCACGGAGGATTTTTTTGTTCCTTGGAAAATATGAAAACTAGTTATCAACAATTTGCTTTATTATCAATCAACTATCACAAATTGCATAAAGTTAATAAACCTTTTGCTTTGCACTGTTTATTCACTAGTTATACTTTATACTCTTGTTTGAACCGAAGGATTTGCTTGTTTCTTGAAAAATCTAAAAACTAGTTATCAATAATTTGCTTTATTAAGTTATCAATCAACTAGTACAAATTGCTGAAAGTTAATAGACCTTTTGCTTTTCACTGTTTACTCACTAGCAATGCTTTATCATGAAACAGAGCCGTAGAAAAGCACATGCAAACTTTTCGTCATCGTGAGGAGAAAAAGGTGAGGAAGTCCCTACTTTGTTTGATTTTTATCACTTCGATTTATGGCAAACAATGGGATTTTCTTAATGGGTCACGTGATCTTTGTGGTGTTTGTTTGTAGTTGCCTTCTTTCATAGACTGGTTTGGCTGGTGTACATGGGATGCTTTTTACACTGATGTCACAGCCGAGGGTGTTGAAGAAGGCCTCAAAAGGTAAATTTGGAAGGAAGTACTAATTTAATTGGATTTCAAATACAAATGGCTGAGGTTGTACTAATCTTATAATTATTAAATTTTTTATTACTAAGATATGCTGTAACTATTGTTGCAGCTTGGCTGAGGGAGGTACTCCATCACGGTTCCTTATCATAGATGACGGTTGGCAACAAATTGGTGGTGAAGCAAAGGACACCAATTGCGTTGTACAAGAAGGGGCACAGTAAGATTCCTTTCACTTTCATTCAGTAACATTGTGGTGGACTGATGTGGTAGCAATACTGATAGCTACAGATTCAGATAACTACCTAAATGTGAAAAAGATTACTGAGGGGTTCAAGAGGGGTGGGTGCGTGGGGGAAGGGATACCTAGAGAGGAAAGAAATAGTTTTTGATTATGTTTCATATAGCTAGTTAAATGAATATTTTTCTGATCAAATATAGAAAAGAGAGGCCTATTGAGAAAGGGCTTGAATTATTGCATTGGCAAGATAATAGTGCATCTAAGTCGGGTTCATTTGACAATTCAAGCTATGTAATTTCATCCAGGTGCTTTTCACAAGTAAAGGGGCATCAGTTAAGCTGTGGATGAGTCGAGCTAACTTGATTGATATACTAAATGGGAGTTTTACTAGAGAGTAGGTCCTGACTGCAATGTCTATAATAGTAACATTTAGTGTTGGCTTGTATCGGCTGTTAAAAGGAAAATATTTGAAAGTTGCATGATGATAATAGGCTCAAACTGTCACGCCAAAAAATAATAAGCTTACTACACCCAAGCTAACTAGTTGATTTGTCAAAATTGATCTTGCAGGTTTGCTAACAGATTGACGGGAATAAAAGAGAACGAGAAATTCCAAAAGAATGGAAAAAGCAATGACCAGGTCCCAGGCCTGAAAATTGTTGTCGATGAATCCAAGCAACACCACAATGTGAAGTAAGTGCTCGAATTATTACACATGTTTCATGCCGTCCATTTTTTTTTTTGGACCAACAATTCTGCTAAAATTTTCTATTGATGTAATATTATAGTTTCCCAGCCCCAACTCAGAACAGGGTAGAATGTTAACTAACATCTGCATTTGAGGAAAAATGTTTCCTATATATACTTCTAAATTTGTTTCTTTTTTTTGACTTCCACAGGTATGTGTATGTATGGCATGCTCTAGCCGGTTACTGGGGTGGGGTAAAGCCAGCAGCTGCTGGTATGGAGCATTATGACACCGCTTTGGCTTACCCAGTTCAGTCACCAGGTGTACTAGGCAACCAACCAGACATAGTCATGGACAGTCTTGCAGTACACGGCCTTGGTTTAGTGCACCCTAAAAAGGTCTTCAACTTCTACAACGAACTTCATGCCTACCTAGCTTCATGTGGAGTAGACGGTGTCAAAGTTGGCGTGCAGAACATTATTGAAACTCTTGGTGCCGGCCACGGTGGCAGAGTTTCTCTCACTCGTGCCTATCATCAGGTCCTCGAGGCCTCCATTACTCCAAACTTCCCAGCCACTGGTTACATTGCTTGCATGTGTCATAATACTGATGTGATCTATAGTGCCAAGCAGTCTGCTATAGTAAGAGCTTCTGATGATTTCTTCCCTCGTGACCCTGCTTCTCACACCATCCACATCTCATCAGTTGCGTACAACTCCGTATTCCTAGTAGAATTTATGCAACCTGATTGGGACATGTTCCATGTAAGCATAGTTACCATCATATAGTGAAATTTCACTACTTTTCTGCCTCGTACGGAGTAAAGACATTGAGACATTGATGAGTTGCTCTTTTTTTCACAGAGTTTTCACCCCACTGCAGATTATCATGCTACAGCTCGTGCTGTTGGAGGATGCCCAATTTATGTCAGGTATTGTAATTCATTAACCTAGTTTGTTTCCTATTATATCTTAAATTACACATGCAGCAATTATGATCTAATGAGATTTATTTGTTGTGTTGCTGATTGGATAGTGATAAGCCTGGAAACCACAATTTTAAGCTTTTGAAGAAGCTTGTCCTTCTCGATAAATCAGTTCTTCGTGCCCAATTACCAGGCAGGCCAACCCGTGACTGTCTTTTTGTTGATCCGGCAAGAGATGGAATTAGGTTTGTGATTTCATATCCACCTTCTATTGTATTTGAATATTTTGGGTTTGTTACCAAAACTGGATTTAAATGTAATTGTTTTACAGCTTGCTTAAAATTTGGAATGTGAACAAATGCACCGGTGTCGTTGGCGTCTTCAACTGCCAAGGTGCTGGTTGGTGCAAGGTTGCAAAAAAGACCCGTATCCACGATGAATCTCCCGGCACCCTCACAGGTTCTGTGCAAGCCACCGATGTTGATTCCCTCTCTCAAGTTGCAGAGCCAGATTGGAATGGGGAAACGGTGGTTTATGCCTACAAATCAGGTAATTTTGCTCTATAAATCGCTCAACTTTCAAATGCATAGCACTTAGTTCAATTTTTAGGAATATTGTTTTTTATCAGAATTTTTAGGAATATGTAACTTTAAAATTCCACAAACAATTTATATTCTTGGTGACCTATTTTATTCGAAATCTAATGGAATTGGTAAGTAGGTTGTTGATGTAAGAAAAATGTAAAATTTCAGGAGAAGTAATTCGGTTACCAAAAGGTGCCTCATTACCTGTGACGCTCAAAGTTCTAGAATATGAACTCTTCCACTTCTGCCCTCTGAAGGTGAGTCTAGTGTCTAAAATTGACATATTTTTACTATTGATATTCTTTACAAATATTCACTGAACATTAATAACTCCATGATCCGATAATCTATGTTGCAGGAAATCACAGGGAATGTTTCCTTCGCACCAATAGGCTTGCTCGACATGTTCAACACTGGCGGTGCTTTGGAAGAGTTTGAAGTTCAAAACAAAAACCAATCTCCAACTGCAACAATTTCACTCAAAGTGAGGGGATGTGGCCGGTTTGGCGCTTACTCTTCACAGCGCCCACTGAAATGCCAAGTGGGTGGTGTTGAGACCGACTTTGAGTATGAACCTGGAACTGGATTGTTGACTTTTATTGTTCCGGTTGCAAAAGAGGAGATGTATAGATGGGGGATTGAAATCCAAGTTTGAAGTGGTAGTTTGTTTGTATGGTTAGGAGAGATAAAATAAACTAGTGGTAGTGTATTAAAATGTCACCATTGTCAAGGGAGTTTGTGGGTGACGTGATGGGGGGCAATGCATCTTGTATTGCAGAGACGGGGAGTGAGAGGGGAGTCTCTCATGGGGGAGTGAGTGAGTTTCTGTATTGTTTGTTTTTTGTTGTTGTTGTTGCATCTCTGTAATAAAAGCTTACCAACCTGGTTGGTGGTTTCTTTAATCTAGTCTCGTGGTTTATGGCCTATTGCATTGTTAAATAGCTATTGAGTTTGATTGTTTGCCCATTTCACAAATAATCATCAATGGGTGCAAAAACCCATTGAAATTTAAGGCTGGTAATGTGCAAAAACGTACAAGGAATGGGTGGACATTTTGTATTGATTTTTTTTTGATTAATTTAACATGTTATCAAATATGACCTCACTTCTATTCTTCTAAGTTGTGGAATCATGAGCTTTTAGAATCACGTTTCAGTTTTCAACAATAAATTTTGAATTTTGTGTGTTTTCAATAAATATAAAAATAAAAATAAAAAAATGTATTATATATATATATATATTTGTATTTATTGATTTTAAAAAAAATATTCACAATTTTTTTACATTTTGAGTATATCCAAATTAAGGTCTAATTAGTCAATAAATTAAAATAGATTAAAAATCATTATAAATTGTCCTAACACTTTATTTTTGAGAAAATTAGTGAAACATTCATCTCTAACTTTTTGTGTAGCAAGAGAGATTCAACATATTTCTTTTTTATTAGTTAAGGTCTTCGATAAAATTTTTCTATGATCACACCAAGAAAATTTTGAAATTTCGATGTGTTGGACAAAAATTTCTCTGAGTTTGACAAAATTTTTTTGAGTCAAATTTTCTTTTATTTGTTTTGCGAAATTGGTTAAAAGTTATTTTTTTTTAAAAAAATATGTAAAAAAATAAAGAGATGATATAACCTAAAATAAGTTAAAAATAAAAAATTGACTTTTAATTTAAGTTCTCAAATTAGGCCTCTGTGAAAAATCCTAATTACTATAAAAATATTGTATGTATTTCATATATTTTATAAAATTTTAATATCAAGAACTTTAAAAAAACTCATTTTCTTTAGTTCGTCATTTTGTAAAAAATTAAATAAAATAGTTAATTTTTAAATCAGCGCTAAATAAATTTAAAAAGTAAAAAAAGAAAATATTAATAATATTAAAAAATTCACCAAAGAGCAAGCAACGTTGCTGTCAGTTTATCTCTAATAAAAAAATGACACGTGTCCCATAGAAAATTCCCGCCTTTTTTCCTTGCTCTTTCTTGAACCTAGACAGGATCTGTTTTTGAAGAACTCCCATTGAAAATCTCTTCACATTCCTCTATCTCACACCCATACTGCTGTCAGGTTCTCTCTCTCTCTCTCTCTCTCTCTCTCTCTCTCTCTCTCTCTCTCTCTCTCTATATATATATATATAATATACATTGATAGATTTACAAACCTCTGCTTTGTTTTGTGCTTATGGAATGAATATGTGATTATTGAACACAAGTCCAAGAAATCTTTCATGGTAGGTCTCATTAGGGTTTGTTTCATCTAGAATCTTTGATCTTTCTGTGTGTGTATGTGCATGTATATGCATAAAATAAACAAATACATACATACCATACATGTAATACGAGTTTATTGAAGATTAGGGTTTTGTTTTCTTCATATTATGCAATATAGTTAATGCAAATAAGTGTTTCTTGAATATTATTATGTTTATATATGTACTTGAAACTCTGTCTCATGAAAAATGTGATAAGGGTTTGTTGTCAAATTCTCTGTTTGAAAATTTTGTGTGGTGTTGATGGGTCTTTAAAGATTTGGGGATGTTGAGTTCTTGAATTTCGGATTTAAAGTTTTAGGGTTTGAGGAGTTGTACATGTATTATGCATATGCGCAAATGCAAATCATAGTGAAGTCAGATCCTCTGTTTCTCGAACTGTTCATTGCCGTTCTCGAACTTTTGTACTTAAGATTTAAAAAATATATATATATATATATTTATATTTTAGGCTGTATTTGGATAATGGATTTTGGTGGATGTTTGGCTGTATTTGGATAATGGATTTTGGTGGATGTTTGGAAAGGGAAAGGGAAAGGAAAAAGGAAAAGGAAAAGGAAAAAGGTGGGTGAAATGTAACTATATTTCAATCATATTTCACCCACATTTTCACTTCCCTTTCCAAATCTCACTCAAATATGATCCAAACACTTAGCAGATGAGGAAAATGATGGCTATGTTTTCATTTTTGTTGCGATCTTTCAACTGTGTCTGGATCTTAAATTTAGGAAAGCATTTGTGTAGAGAAAGAATAGTGAAGGGAAATGAGAATGAAATATAAGTTTCTTTTTTTTTTTGGTTTTCTGTTCCCTCTATAAATCCCTTCCCAAATCCAAGATCCAACAGGGTTTCTTTCATATTATCAATGAGTTCTCTAGTTTTTGTTAAAGCCAGTCACTGCCCATTATATAAAATGGGTTTTTACCAGTCTTGGGGTTATTCTGTTGTTGGGTTTTTACCCTCTAACACAGAAATTGAGGTTAAAACATACTTTACAATGCTTTGTTCTTTTCTTTGATCTTGCAGCATTGAGGCTTTATCTGGTTTCCACTGTGGGAATTGGCCTTACATTGAGTGCAGTGAAAGACAGTTCTGAAGAAATAGATTGACTGTTGTCTAAGAATAAGCTGAAATCCATGGCTAGGAAGAAAGTTGATGATAAGAAAAAATCTAAAGATGTGGACTCGAAAAAGGATGATGAGGAGAAAAGTAGCAGTAGGGTTTTAAGATTTGGAAATGCCAGCAAAGGAAAGGGAAAGGCAGATGAGAAGGCCAAGGGGAAGAAACCAATGATGAGGACAGGGGGCATAGTAATCCACGATGTGGCTGAAGAGGGTGAAAATGCTGGTAAGAGTAAAGCTCGTGAGAAAGGAGACAGAATTGTAGGCACAAAGGAAAAAGGGAAGGGAAAACTTGTAGAAGAGGAGGGAAAGGCAAAGAAGGCCAAAATTCGGGTAACAAGAAGAACTGCTGACAAGGAAATTGGAGAGTCAAGCATGTCTTCAGCTAACAAAAGTCCATATAATCTACGGGCAAGAAAGGCGATTCCCTCTTTTCAGAGAGTCGGGTTGAGTGAAAATGGCCTTGTCCATGTTGTGGGGAAGAGAGTGAAGGTGTTCAAGTCTGAATTAAGGAAATGGATTGCAGGGCAAATCAAATCGTATAATCAGAAAAAGAAGCTTCACAAGGTTTTGTATGATGATGGTGAATCAGAGGAAGTGGATCTGCAGACGCAACGTTTTGAGGTTGAACTTATGCCTGGTGAAGCCTCGACTTTATGTTTGAAACATAAGCCCAAGTGAGTTTGCTTTTCTGACAAAACGCTCAATTGTTTGTGTAGAAAAAATTATTATGCTCAATGAACTTGCTAATTGTGCAGGAAGTGAAGTGGATTAATACCACGATGCAAGCTGTTCACAAATAGGTATTATGCTCAATACTATGCATGAAATTCTTTCTGATATACTTTAACAGGTTGAACTTCTTGTCTATTTAGGTTGTATATTTATTAGTTACTTCCAAATCACATCATCATTACAGTGGTAATGTTTTTTTTTCCAATCTGCTATCCGCATTTGTTCGAGTCTCTCACTTCGTCTCCAGTCTGCACTAGCTTGTTCCAAACATGATCACAAATTATCTTCCAAGCTCCCAAGCTCAATCAATGATCATGCAAACCCTGAGTCTATATGTAGACCTTTCTTGCAAAGTAGGAAAGAATTTTGGACTTTCAACAAAGGAAAACTATAGCTCTCTCATTGCAATGGGTAACCTAAACAATGAATTATATATGTCTCATTATACAGTGATTAACTAGATCTTAAAATTGAACAAGGAGTTAATGCCCTAAAAAGTTTGCTACATACATGCAAATCTATGCACGTCTAATTGAGTTTTTGACACTGACTACTTGTTTTTGGCTTGTTGAATTGAATTCCCAGTTTGCTGTTTTTTGTTTTTTTTGGCAGGTGATTGTTGTACATTGGAGAAACAATTGAAATGTGCATGCTGTTATTCACCAATTTTTGGTATGTAATACTTGGAATTCACCAATTTTTGGGATGTAATACTTTGGTATAGTTTCACTAAGTACTGCGGGGGTCTTAATCCAGCAGTAGATACTAGATATAACTTTGATGTCTTCCTAATCCGGCAGTAGATACTAGATATAATTTTGATGTTTTCCTTTGACTTGACACAGTTTTAACTGTAACCATCTTTTTTGCATTCATTTCCAAAAACAAAAGGATGTAATATGCTTCATCTGTCAGGTTGAATAGAAAATGAAACTACCATATTGCTTGAGCCATGTCTATGATGCAGGAACTTGAATCAATGAATGTGTTTTCTTGTCTTTTTCATTTATTTTATTTTATTTTTGGCAACCAAACAAGAAGGTTTTGTTGCAGTGGTCATTATTGCTTTTCTTGGATTCCTAATTCTTGGCATAGATTTGAGTTTAAAACATTGAAATGGATGTCAGACCAAACTCAGGGTAAGGGTTTGCCATTTGAGATGACATTCTCTCAAATCTCACAAAGTGTAGTTTGGGCCCGTGGGCCTATAATCAGTTTTTGGTAATTTGAGTCATTTATTTTTAGTTTGTCTCCATAGATCATTCATAAATTTAAAAAAAAATAAAAATCAGATGAGTATGCTTGGTGTTTCTATATGCCTTATCAATTTTCCAGACTAAAATCTGGTTAATTAAGTGGCTTTGAAGCAGAAATTGAGTTGGGTGGGACCTTAGATTATGTTTGGATAACGAATTTGGGAGGAATTCAGAAAGTAAGATTCATGATCCAAATGTAATGGGCTTTGGCTATGAGATTTGGAAATTGAAAAGTAAAGCACAAAGAACAGTGTGCTTTTGGGCCTACATTTTACAATCCTCATTCAATATGACAAGCCTATGTGATTTGAATAACATTCTCTTGTTACTAGTGTTTTACAAAATATATATATATATATATGTATATAATGATGTCGTAGCTTGAGTCTTATCACTTGAGTTCCATTAATATGATTTATACATAAAATTTTGTATTTATATATCACTCTTATTTTTTCACTTATTGTCATTGTGGTCAAAATATTCTTTTTAAGCACTTTTTAAATATATATATATATATATATTTTAGTAGATGATCTTTCTACATGTGGGGGGAGTTAGGTTTTTGGGGTATGTATTGAAATATGCATGAGATCAGCTTGATTTGGGGGCATCATCAATTCATACAATCTAGTCACATATTGGTAAAGGGTTTACGTGCTTATGAATTATCAAAAAAATGATGATTTTTTAGTCAAACATTTTAACGGTTATATATATATATATATATTTTTAGAGTACCTTTTATGAGTTTCTTACCTTACCTAATTGCCAACATAAGATTAGGCATATATTTTGCTTGCTCAAGACTCTAATTAATAGTTTCATCTCACTGTTCAGTTTCGATAATTCGAATCATTAATTTTTTAAGACTTTTTATATATATTATTTTCAAAAAAAAAAAAAAAGATAGTTTATTTTAGAAAAGATGCTTTTTTTTAAACAAATGTGATAGATTAAAAAAGATAGTTTATTTTAGAAAAGATACTTTTTTTTAAACAAATGTGATAAATTAAAAATATTACAATTAATAGATTTACTTAAAATTTTTTTTTTATATAAATAATATACACTTAATACCTTACAAAAAGAACGATTGAAATAAAACTCATGTTGAGTCATAAATCTGGCTTGAATTGGTAGCCACACATCACCACAGTGTATTCTCTAATTTCGTGTTGCATCAGAATTTGAAACTAAGTACCCAAATTGTATGAACCAAAACCCCTCGTCATCTTCCTTTCTTTGCCAAGGAGATTTGGTTGCTTATTCTCAATTCAATTCAATTCTGCTATGAACAGAAATCAAATGTATAATGGAATACATAATATATATTATATATTCGTATATATTTGATTTTCGATTTCGTGATTGATATATGTTTCTAGACTTATTTTTCTCAATTTTAAATATCTGTAATCACTTACAAATTTTGTATCCAGTAGAATAATATATTACTAGTAATAGTTAAATTCAAGAATTTATAATTGGTTTTAGAAATGACTCAACTTATATACAAGTCAACTCTTAGACTACGACAAAATTATATATATATATATATATTTATTATTAAAAGCCTCAATTGTCCAAAGGCTTAGTGCCCAAGATTTCATTTTTATGTTTAACTTGCCGTCTCGAAAATTTTAGACCCTTATCCCAAGCCTCCCTTCCACCATATTATTATCTTGGGTAGGGGTGGGTGCGGGTCGGTTGCGGCCACGGAATTTTCAATCCGTCATCCGTCCACCAGATTGGCGGATTGAAGAAAATCAATCCGCATCCGTCCGCCAATCCGGTGGATGTGGATTGAGCGGATTGGCGGATGGATGCGAATCGGTTTGGCGGTTTAAAATTTTATAAATTTTTAACATAATTCAACTTGTGCACTTCCTCAAAAAAAAAAAAGTATTACAGTCAATGACTTAAGAAAGTATTACAATCACTGTATACCTTATCTAAGGAAAGAAAGTTTGAAATTTTAGAATATCACTTGGACAAATAATTAGTCTCCGACTTATCTTAAATGCAACAATTAAGATGGAGAGATAAAAATGATATATCATTTTTATAAAACCTACACTTTTTGCTTGAGCACCAGTGTATCTACCCATCCATTCGTAGCTAGCTACTACCCTTTAGACTTAAAAAGAGAAGAAAAAAAAAAAAAAAATCAGTGTGATGTAAGCATGAAGTGAGTCAACCACGTGGTTTTTTTTTGATGAGGGTGGTAAATCACCAATTAACAAGTGTCATGTTGTAGGCAGCCCTACACAAAACAAGTATGTTTGCATCATACGCAAATATGCTCCACTTAACACACGCACGGGCACATGGTTAATTTCAGTCTGTTTGAGTGTTGAATCCATCCTAGCTCATAAAAGATGATCTATGATTTTATATAAAAATTTATAACTCAAGTCCACTCATAAACCTGACTCGTAAAAATTCGCATGCGTAAGTCTAATGTTTTAATTATTTTTTTTATTTTCATGTTTAAAGTTATTATTATTATTATTATTATTTTTTAATTTTTCCTTTTCATTTGTAGATATTATATGCTACTTGATTGTTTTTTGATTATATATGAGATGAAAAAGGTGTAAAAAAAAAAAAAAAAAAAAAAAAATCAAAATACTTAAATTATGTTTACAAAGTAAACAAGAAAAATAATTAATGATAATATGAAAAATATGTAAACAAAAAATGTGTAGAACTTATATATAATCTGGTTCGGTTTGATTTTAGCTTGTAAGATTTGAATTTATGAATGGGATGTGATTTTAATTTTTTTAAATAGGCACAACCCATATTAATTCGCTGACTGGTTAAAATTCAAAAAATTCATTAAAATATGAGATTTGAATACAATTATTGTGAACTAGGTAGGTCTAACCCGTCCCATTGATGACCTTTATGAAAAACGGTTTTGATTTGTGGCACTAAAAAGTTGGGTACTAATACCCCTAATTTTCATATAAGGCAAAAAAAAAAAAAAAACAGTTACCCAAAATGGAAATTAGGGGCATTAGTGTCCAACTTTTTAGTGCTACAAATCATTTTTCTATGAAAAATAATAGAAATTCGAAATTTATTGTTAAGTTATACATTAAAAAAAAAATTATTTATAAAATTACATTCATGAATTATATATATTTTAAGGTGACTTAAATAATTTTATACCTAACGTTATTTCTTTATTCTATGACGATGGATCCAATTTAATTTCCGCTTCTTACAACCATATAACCTTTGAAAAGTGCAAAATTTCCTGACACAGATAGAAAATCAAAGATATTGTGTGTGAAAAAAAAAATGGTATGTAAATAAAATTTATAAAAATGTTTTGGAGCTCTAAAATCAATTCCAATGAGCTCGTAGTGGGCCTCACCCACTATGATGTGATGCTTTGGTTTTGGCTTTATTTTTATTTTTATTTTTTTTTCTCCTTACCATGTCATTAGTGCTATTTATTAGAGCAACTCCAACCATACTCTCTACTTTTCACTGAGCATCTCTAAGGGGATAGTTAAATAAGGCTTGTTAGGCATTTTAGCCAATGTAAATCTAATTTTGAGCTCCAATGGGCTAGCTATTGGACTAACTATTTTACCATCCTATTTTTTTTGTGGGTACAAATGAAGAGCCCTAGAAGCTCTCAAAACAATTATGTATGTATATATTTTAGATTTTTGTATATTTATTTCTTGGATTTGAGATTTTATATATTATATGTCACTACAAGAAAAAACACCTTTGGCGACTAAATTTTTAGTCGCCAAAGGTCCTATTTTAGTCGCCAAATGTCGAAATTTCACTTTTCTCGACTAAAAATTTTAGTCGCCGGTTTTGTCGGCAATACATGGTCATAAATGCCTTTGGCGACTAAAAAACTGTTAGTCGCCAATAAACAGGTCTTCAGCGACTAAAGATTTAGTCGCCAATAGTCAATTTCTTTTTTGGAAATTATACCTTTGCCGACTAAACAGTTAGTCGCCAATAGTTAATTTTTTATTTTATTATTTATACCTTTGGCGACCAAGGAGTTTAGTCACTGAAAGTATTTTCAGGAAAATTTTTTTTTGCCTCCGTTGCTACCAAGTTTCGAACCTATGACCACCAACTTCCCAACTTTGTCAACCTTTGCCAATACTCTTTCCTACTCTTTCCCCACTATGCCACTACAACCTCATGCAAATATTAATGCAATATATATTATTTATATACTAAATTTGCCGATATTAATACAAACTATATATATAAATAATTATTTTTATTTAATGTATTTAATGTAAAAAATAAAGTATTTACTAAAAAAAAAATATGAGAGCACTTTTGGCGACTAAATCTGAATTTTAGTCGCCAATTCTATGCTTTTTGGCTACTAAATGCTGCTTTGTCGCTAAAAACCTTAATTTTCGCCCAAAAAAAGGTACTTCCGGCGACTAAACTTATTTTCCGTTGCCAAAACATCTACTTTTGCCCACTAAACTCAGTTTTAGTCGCCAAATTGTTCACTTTTAGCTGCAAAAAATTTGTTTGTCGGTAAAACACCTATATTCGGCGACTAAAGTATTTTTTAGTCGCCAAAACCTATAGTTTTGGCTACTAAATGCTTTTAGTCGCCAAAAACCGTGCCTTTTAGCTACTAAAATTTTTGTAGTCGCAAAAACCCCTATATTCGGCGACTAAACTGACTTTTAGTCGCTAAAAGCCATCTATTCGGCGACAAACTCCTTTAGTCGGCAAAAGGCATCAATTTTGGCGACTAAATCCATTTTAGTCGCCATTTGTACAACTTTCAGTGACGAAAATCAAATTTTTAGTCGCCATTGGTGCTTTTTGTTGTAGTGTGTGTGTGTGTGTGTGTATGTAGCAATTTTATATGTTCTTTCAATTCTGTTTGATGAATTACGGAATAACTTATTTTGTATTTTGTATTTTTTTTCTCCTCATTCTACAAGTTTTGTATGTTTGTATGGGAAAATTTATTATTATTGCAAATTTATATTAGTAAAATATCAACAATTAGTATTTTTTTATTTTAAAAATCAATTAAGTTAGTTTAAATGATTAGCTAAAATAAAGAGCGTGGTTGGAGAACACAATAGCTAAAGTAATTAGCTAAAATAAAGAGTGTATTTTTTTTGTACTTTAACTAGCGAAAAGTAAAGAGTATGGTTGGAGTTGCTCTAAGAGGATATTTAAACAAGGCTTGTTAGCCATTTTAGCCAATGTAAATATAATTTTAAGCTCCAATGGGCTAGCTATTGGGCTAGTGTAGACGTCCCTGAATGCCCCGGGAGGATGAGTCCCGTTCTGTTCATTTTGGGCTCACTACAGTTCGGACTCAAATTGTCACGGTTCTTAATCTAAACCAAAGAGTCCAAATCCGACAAATCGTTTTGAGAAAATAGATTTTTGAAAGAAGTGCCAAACATGGACTGCTTTACCAGATACAGAGTCGCCACCTAAATATTTTATTTTTGGAAAATTTAGGAAACCTTGACTCGTGCCTAAGGCCACGTGTCTTTCATCACCAAAGTTGCCTCGGCTCGGGAACTTGGGTACGATTGGGGAAGGTCACTTCGTGAGCACCTCCGCTCGCCCGATCAAAGATCGGCCGCCTCTACTAACCATGATATCTAGTTTTGAAAACATTATGCATTCTTATTCCGGTTATTAGCCTAGATTTACTATGTGATGCGCACAGCATACAAGTATAGACTGGATCGCCTGAATTGGAACAAAACATTTCATGCTTGTTTTTGAAAAATGGTTTGCTACTCGCAAGTAGGCTTAAAATGCAGATTTTTCCACCCTCGGATGGGCTTAGAAAAGATGGTTTTGCCACTATCTAGTGGGCTTAAAACTCACAGTTGATGATTTGTTCTAATCTAAATAACCCAACCTTCACCCACAGGCACTCAGGCAGATATATCACATAAGCATATAGCCTCATGGTAAGCATGCTATCATGGCAGTCATTCACACACATGCAAGGATGCTAAAGCGTAAAAACTTACCGAGTACTCCAAGCCAAAACAGAAACTATGTTAGAAATCTATGTATGATCCTAACTATACAGAAATGCCTAATGCAACACATGCAGGAATGCAACTAAGATAGGCTCGGCTATTCTAAACATGGCATATGGAATGCTACAGCTAACATGTATTCAAATCGAAATTAAAATACAATGTAGTTAGTATGATGCGCCGAGCCCGGTGCATGCAAGACAGATGAATGGATGCAAACATGCGAGCATAAGAATGCTAATTGAAACATGCCCTAATCTAACCATCATAAGCTGATAAATAAAAGGGAGAAAGACGTGGGGTTGGAAGACATACATTACACACACGCACACTTATTACAATTGTGCCATCGCTCGGAGGGTCCGAATAAATAATATATAGTCCAAAATGAATAATTACAGTGCGAATAAGTACAAAATCCTAATTAATTAACAAATTAATCTAGGAAAGCAATAAATGGCACGCAAATCCATGGACCGCCTCGGCTCTATTCCGTAATGATGAATGATGCATGCTTGAGTTGCCTTGCGTGGAAATCCATTGCGATGCCCCAATTAGCATCTGTTTGCAATTGTTCTCGGAATGCTGTGCAAGGCTTTAAAAAGTTGTTGATTATTGATTTGCTGCAACAGAGAGCAACAAAGGGGCATGGCAATGTATTTTCACATATGTATGCTTGACTACTCTTCAGGGAGTGTAGTCCTCGATCCTTGCGCCACCAATCACGCATATCGATGCATGATGGCCGAGGAGTCGAATTGCACGACTTAATACGAAATGAATGCACATATAAACATAAAAAGACCGAGACTCCATCATGGTTAATCCGGAGTGTCGGCGACTGGGAATTGACACACGTTCCATCACTCGGAGTACGAAACGTCCCTCGTTTCCTGTGCTTGGACTAACTCCTATCCCAAGCACAATGCAGTATGCATGACATGCATGAATGCAATCCTAACATGCAACCTAGCATACGCAATGCTATGAAATGAAATGGCATATGCAATGCATAATGGACTTACACCAACATGAGTGGACCTCAGCCACACTCACATCAGTGGCCATAAGATGAAAATGAGACACTTGAAATGCGTGCATGCATGCATGCAAACCGAGGACCGAACCTAAGGCATAGAATGCCACTCTACCAAAGCATGGCAAGGCATGAAACATGGCATACAAACATGCAAATTCCAGCAATGAAATATGATGCTAAATGGTCTCGAAACATGGAAATATGGCACCCGATGCATGAAGTAAACCTCGAAACTCAAAACTAGGCCCATGTATTGACTTATAGCTATACAAAGCATGCATTATTTGATCATGAAGCATAAAGATAGAGCCAAGGCAGTCCTAAAACATGAACATTTTCAGTTCAAAGCATGGCCAAAAGATACTAGCAAGATGGACTAAAATAGCATGCAACATTGACTAGCAAACATGGTTTACATGGCATGTATGTGAACATGTGAGATCTCATCAAACCAGCAAAAATCAGTGAACAAAATATGTCAAAATATGCCCAAATAATCACTGAAATGCAGCCAATGCATGCAAAAATAAGGGGCTTCTTTAGAGGGCTATACAAGGGATTGTTAAGCATATACAAGATAGACACTTAGCATGGCACAAACAACTCTGGAAATCAAATATGTCAGTCCTAAAACTCACCAAATTGACCCTGAAATCAGTCCCAGAAACATGCAAAGAAAGGCTTCTTTGAAAGGCCTTGAATGAGATTTCTCTACACATGCAACATAGACATAAAATATGGCCAAAAGGGCCTCGGGTAGAGCCGAGGTAGACCTCAAGACACTCAGAATGAGGCCTGGAAAGTGACTTCGATGTATGCAAAATAGGGTCCCTTTGGAAGGCCTAAAAGATCCCCAAACAAGACAAGGAGAGAGGGGGTCACCCCCCTTTAATTTTGGCCCTCAAAAATGCATCAAAGCTATTGAAAATCCACTGGATTTCAGTGGCTAAGAGGCCAAACCATGGCCAATGCAAGTGCTCTAATGTATAGCCCTAATCATGAAGGAATGAAGCCTGCATAGGGAAAGATGACCCCAAACAGAGAATAGACTTTAATCAAACATGAAGATGATGTCAAAACAAGACTTTTTTCAATTTAGGTCGAGATCCAAAAAGGCTCACAAATAAGGCTAATGTATAATGCAAAAACAGCCCTAAAAGAGAGATTGAACAAACAGGGCAGCAAAAGGCCTCAAAAAACAAAGATCCCTTTAAAAAAGTTGAAGAGGGGCTCAAAAAAAGATACTTTATAGTTTCTATAAAATCTCAAATATGCTCACAAGTGAGGCTAAAATATGATGCAAAAATAGCCCTAAAAGAGAGATAAAGGGAAAGGGGGAGTAGGAGACCTCAAACAGAGAAAAGTCCTTGATCAAACATGAAGATGAGCTTAAAATAAGACTATTTTCAGTTCAGGTTGAAGCCCAAAAATATAAGAAAAAGGGGCTAAGAGATGAAGCAAAATAAGGCTAGAAAAGGGGAAAAGAGGGCTTACCCTTGTAGCACAGCAATGCAGCAGCTTTTGATCCAAGAAGATGAGCTCCTAACCTCTGAAAATCAGCCTCAAGGTGTTGGAATGGAGGATGGAGGTGGTAGGCTATGAGTTGGTGTGTAAATAGTGCAAGAACAAGGGTATTTTGAGGTTTGGATGAGAGAGATATGGAGGTTTGTATGCAAAGGCTCCAGCTGGTTTTCTAACCCTTAGAAATGAAGGAGGGGTGCTGGTTATATAGAGGGAGAGGTGTGAAGAAAAGAGGGGAAAAACAAATTCAAGTTCCCCCCCCAAAAGGGCAGACCCTCGGGCAGGGGTCTGGTGCAAAACAGCTGGCACAGTTGTAATACACCAGGAGAGAGAAATTTGGCTGGCCAGGTGCAAAAGGTTCAGGTGGCCGGCCGACCAGGTGCAAAAGGTTCAAGCAAAATTGTTGGCCGGCCACCCCAAAAAGGTGGCCTTCCAGTTCAGTGCAACACAACTATGTGGAGAAAAACCTGAAAATGTAACCCAAGAGAGAGAAAAACCAACTTTTTAGAGGGGTTCAAAAGGGTCAGGAAGAATTGCTAGCCGGCCTACCCATATTGGTGGCCTCCCAGGTGTGCACAACACAATGATGTGGTGGAAAGTCAGAAAAAGTGGCCCGAGAGTGGGAAAAACCAGCTTTCTAGTGAAGAAAACAAGCGATGAAGAGCGATGAAGAGCGATGAAGAAATAAAATTGGTTTTTAGAACAATTACTGGCCTCCCACCTTCCTACGACCTTTCTAATAATGAAAATAAGGTCTCTGCCAAAAATGAACCTAAACCGATGCAAAATGAAGGTTCGGGGGCCAAAACGTTCGGCCCGGGACCCCGAAAACTGACTGTTAAGCACCAGAGGTGGTGTTCGACCACGAAGTTGGTCTCTCGGGTCACAGTGTCCCTCAAAAGGGAGGAAATAAGGTGCATGCCAAAAACCGGAGCAAACGGAGGTGGGTAGGCGGTCCCGAACCGAGGCACACGGCCAACGGCTCCGAAAACCGAGAACTGGGCTTCAAACGGGAAAAATGGCCTACGACCGCGAAACATAGCCTATGGCCACTGAGAGATGGTCTACGGGACCTCTCCCTCTCTTCGAGAAGAGAAAACAAAGAAAACGGGGCTTGGTTCGCAAACCGAGGTAAGGCACAAAAGAGTCCGGAAGTCCAAAGGCAAGGCTCGCAGCCGAGACTCTGCAACCTCAGAACAAGCACAATATGCGCTATCACCGAGCGCTCAACCGGTGACGTCTGAGTCTTAAGGTCGGTCAAAAATGAGTTGTCTACAGTTGCCCCTCTTTGACAGAACTCAAAAGTCATACGTGATGGGAGTGAATGTCAAAGCCCAGAGACGACTCATTTTTGACAAGGCCGAAGACTTAGACAAACAGACAAGATAACAAAGATGTGCCTGCAGGCAGGGGGCAAGATGCAAAATGATATGCACAAAGTCGGACGTAACTCATGATTATGCAAAGCAGCAAGCATATACAAATCTAACTACATTTCATGCAGTAAGGATCATGTAAATAAAGCTGTAACGAAGCACATATTCACAATAAATGCGACAGTTTTAAGAGGGGAGGCAAATCAAACTATATTTCATGCAGTTATGATGTAAGAAGATTATGCAATCTTAGCGAGCATGTGTGATAGATACACAGAAAATAAAGAGAGCGTGATGGATACACTATACGGATAAAGTGTGATTGATACACAAAGTGAAGCAAGGTGTGACAGATACACAAAGCGAAATGAGTGTGATGGATACACTAAGCAAACATGTGATAGATACACTAAGCGAATGTGTGTAATGGATACACAAAGTGAACGCGTGATAGATACACAAAGTGAAGCGAGTGTGATGGATACACTATATGAAGCAAAGTGTGATAGACACTAAAAGTGAACACAAAGTGTGATAGATGCACTATGTGAAGCAAAGTATGATGGATATACAAAAGTGAGCATAAAGTGTGATAGATGCACTAAGTGAGCAGTGTGATTGATACACTAAAGTGAACACAAAGTGTGATAGATGCACTATGTGAACAAAGTGTGATTGATACACTAAAAGTGAACACAAAGTGTGATAGATGCACTATGTGAGCAGTGTGATTGATACACTAAAAGTGAACACAAAGTGTGATAGATGCACTATGTGAACAGTATGATAGATACACTAAGCGAGCATAAAGTGTGATAGATGCACTATGTGAACAAGTGTGATGGATACACTAAAAGTGAACACAAAGTGTGATAGATGCACTAAGTGAACAGAGTGTGATTGATACACTAAAAGCGAACTCAAAGTGTGATAGATGCACTATGTGAATAGGTGTGATGGATACACTAAAAGCGAACACAAAGTGTGATAGATGCACTAAGTGAACAGAGTGTGATTGATACACTAAGTGAACACAAAGTGTGATAGATGCACTATGTGAATAGGTGTAATGGATACACTAAAAGCGAACACAAAGTGTGATAGATGCACTAAGTGAACAAAGTATGATAGATGAAGTGTGATGGATACACTAAAGGTAATGAAGTGTGATGGATACACTAAAGTAAACGAAGTGAATATGTGCATGATAGATACACAAAATGAGGATGTGTGTAATAGATACAGAAAATGGGAATGTGTGTGATAGATACAGAAAATGAAAGAAGTGTGATTGATACACTAAGTGAAGAGAGTGCGATTGATACACTAAATAAATGAAGTGTGATTGATATACTAAGTGAGAATGTCTGATTGATACACTAAGTGAATGAAGTGTGATTGATACACTAAATAAATGAAGTGTGATTGGTACACTAACTGAATGAAGTGTGATTGATACACTAACTAAATGAAGTGTGATTGATACACTAAATAAATGATCTCAAATGGAACTTCTTTGAATGAACCGTACATACAATATCGTGCATGAATGAGAAAGAAACTTGAGAGGTACAATGCAATACAATGCATGATGCAATAAACAAGCATAGCGGCGCTTTAGAAAGCACCTCATGGGGTGAGTGGTGATGAACCGCTCTACTCTGACGGGGATCTCCCCTCGTGCTCTTCGAACACTTACCTTCAACTCGCAGTACAAAGGCTCTGAAATACTGACAACGGTTCTTCACGTAGAACACTTTGGACGCCGCCTTTCTTCCTGATCATATTCACAACTTTCCCTATTCTCCAACGGGGTGACAGACTAGGTTGGTTCAGTATCCAGAATTGAGGTGTATACACGCTATCTCAACCTATGGGGCTTCCATACAGATTTCAAGCCGAGGACACGCCCCTGGGTATTTAAACCAGACTTTAGTCCCAGAAATCCCGAACCTTTACGTTCTAGGCATCAGCCATTCGAACTCTAGTTTCCACCGTCGTAATTGGTCTCCTAGGAACTCATTGCAAACACAGCCAAGATGTCCCTGGCATGAAATGGTACTCGAGGAGAGCACTTCTGATTGCCATTTTGGCTTGATGCATACTTGATCTTGAGCTTGAGGTAGAGGCACACTCATACTTTGGAGCATTGCCAAGACTTGAAGAGGTACACACGGAATGTAGTCTCGGAACTTACCGAAGTTGAAACAAACTCAGATACCCGACATTTTCCTTCTTTTCTTTTGCTTTGTAGTCTGGAACCCATATAGCTTCAAATAGGTCCTAGTTATACTGTTCTGACATGACCTGGGTTGAACCCTACGGTTTTATGAAGGAACAAATACTATTTTGCACAAATGTGGAGAATGATACAGCACTCTGAGCACAAAATGATTTTATTTTGAAATCGAAATTGAAAATGAATTCTCAATTGGGTATTGAGTCTACGACTAGACACAGCGCATCACGACTCAACAAAGGAAAACAAAGGTAAACAACCTAAACACATCGAGACATGCTCGGAACGACTCAAAGCAAGAATCGAGACGAACAAAACAAAAGACACGACACACAGACGTGTTATAAAGACGAGAGAGCTCTCAATGCATGAGGAACCAGTTTCTCCGGGTATTATTTCCCACCCTTTCTAATTTGTGATTCTCACATCACTCGGCCCTCAGGCTCTGTTTTTTTGAAAAATCCATTTTCTCACTTTTTCTCTCAGCTCACATCTCTCTATTCTTCAATCTCTCATTTTTTGTCCCTCCCCTGGGTGGTTGATGGATAAACAGAAAGTTGTGGGCTCTTGCCCCTAGCATTCTGCTAGATTCTTCTTCTTGTTCAGAACAATGAGTTTCTTCCACAGAGGGGCAGCGCTACAATTGGGTGTGTAGCAAATCTGTAGCTGACATCGGTTGATGATGTTCTGCTGGGGAGTTTGGACGTGATCAGATATGTCCAGGTAAGGGAGTGGAATATCTTGTCCCATTTCGGTTCGTGCTTCGCACTTGGCTTGATACCTCGTTGCTTGGAGGATGAGAGAGCTTTCAGCCCTTTGTTGTTAACTTCAGTTGTGCCCTCTTCTGGCAGGTAGAGTGCCCTTCTTGGCAAGTATGGTGCCCTTTCTGGCAAATGCATTGACAACAGGGAAAAGACAGAAAGCCTGACTCAACTATGCCCCTAGTTCATCATTTTGACCATTTTTTGTTTTGGTTTTCTACTAAAACAATTTTGATCAGCATAAGAATTAGATTAGCATGCTTGTTCGATTTTTGATTTGGAATCATACAAGTCAGGTTATGAGCACTGAAAATTTTCCTTTTTTTTGAGTCCAAGAAATGGTCAGTTTTGGAAAAAATGGAATAATTTTCGAGAAAATTAGTCAACCTCAGTAAAAATTCTCAAAATCTATTTTTGCAAACGGCCAATGCTCAACAAGCACAGAACCTACTCTTGAGACACACAACCTCGGATCTGGAGGAAAATTGCCCCTTGCTCGAAGAGAGCTGCATGGCAACGGAAAGTCGCCCCTTGTTTGAATGGCACCGCAGTGTATTGAATGGCAATGGAAAGTTGCCCCTTGTCTGAATGGCACCGCAGCGCATTGTAATAAGTCCTTGGAGCGATGATTACAACCGAACTCTCGGATACAGAGAAGGCAAAGATGATCAAAACCATTACATGGACACAATCGAATTTGAAGTGTTTTACGGCTAGACTTCAGAATGAAGTTGCCTACGTATCCCAAAGATGGGAATCAAGCCTTACGTAGTTCGGGGGTAAGGTACACTCGGGTATTAACCTCTCCTTTTGCACTCTAACTTTTGCCAAGGCCGCCCTTTGTGGGTTTTCAACCTTGCGAGCTATATTCAATTCTTTTTTATTTCTTTTCTTCTTTTTTCATCTTCTCTTCTTTTCTTTTCATTTTTTTTTGCATTCTCTTCATTTTTTGCATTTTTCTCTTTTGTTCTTTTCTTTCTCCTTTTTCTTGCTCTAACTTTTGCCTGGGTCGCCCTTTCGGGTTTTTGGCCCAGCGAGCCTCTCAAGGGTAAAAGTGTAGCTTGGTCTATGTCAAATGGTTCTGAGATCTCGAATCTGTCTAAATCCAGGAGAGTGACTGCTGTTCGCTGACAATGCAGGAGTCCATCCCATGGGGGCTAAATTTGCCCCTAGTGTTGTGGATAGGAACTCAATTGTTCTTCAGCAATACTTTCTTCTTTCTTCTCTTCTGGGATTTGGCATTCTTGCCAGTCTTCATTGATTTGCAGGATGATCCATCTTCGGCTCTCCGAGCACATCTGACATTTTTCTGCCCCTAGGTCGAGGGCTGCTTTGAATCTGGCCACACAGGCCTCACATTGCGGTTGACCGTTGAACATTCTGAATTAAGGTTCAAGGTTGGAAAGCGAAGGAGGGTCGAGTCTCAAGGCTGAGAGCGATCCTAAGCTGCATAATCTCAAGAGCGATTCCACACAGGTCTTCGCAGGACTGCGCAAAACATTTTTTTTTTTTTTTCAAGAAAGCGACTAATCGCTCGCGCTGAAGACAGTGTAGAACCAATCTGGATCAAGCCAGGATCCTTCTCAGTACTCATATTAACAAGCATGACTTCATTCATTAAGGGCTTAGCGTGCCTCTCTTTCTCTCAATTGATCAAATTTTTTCAAATCCCAAGGAATTCCTTCCTCTTGGTTTTCACCGCAGTGTTCAAAAAGTTTTGAAAAACTTAGGTCAATGCAATGAATTCAAGGCACAGAAAAGTAGGCGAGAAGTACTGCCGGTCGATTCAAATTTTCTGGCACAACTGGCGCACGGCCGAAGCAAACACAAGAACGCAAAAAATCAATGTTGTTTCATCCAGAATCTGTTGACACAACTGGCTCCCAGGCAGAAACAGACTCAAAAGAAAACAAAAAGACAAAACACAAAACAAGCAAGTGATGTCCGAGATAACACCCCCGAAATCACCCGACTCCAACAAAACAAGACTAACTCGGTACAACAAGACAGACCCAACTGACTCAGTAAGAAAAGACTGACTCTATACAAAACAATAAGACTGACTCAATGCCCAAGTTAGAAAACACAAAAATTGGTGTTTGTGTATTGCTCAGAACAGTACTTGCCATTCCCACGTCTGGAGTTTAATCGAGTGCCACCCGTAGCTGGTTCATCCCCCGATCACATGGTCACCTTATCCCCCACAAGTTCACTGATCAAGTACCGATAGACTTTGCAGGACTTGGTGCAGCAATGACCCCGTTGTCAAACAGATCTTGTACATCATGGCGCAGACGAAAGCAACTGTTGGTGTCATGACCGGTTTGTTGATGGAAGGCACAGTATTTAGTCTGGTCATGCTTTGCAGGGATAGGATCGGGTAGGGGCCGTTGTTCCAACGGTTTCAGATGTCCTTTTCGGAGTAAGACCTCTAGAGCCTTTGACAAAGGCATATGAAGTGGAGTGAAAACCCTCTTGACTCAAGGTGGGTATTTGGTTTTTTGTGAGCTACTTCCGGACGCACCAGTGAATGGAGTAGCTGTTTTTGATGCGGTGGTGGTGACCATGCCCACTTCAAAAGATCTCGCAGCTGCATCACCACTGGTGGTCGCATTCGAACTGCGGGAAAACGCCCTCTTAGACTGCTCCTTCTCCTCTGAGGCCCTGCTTCATAGCGTCCTCGATCTGTACTCCCATCTCATGTAAGTCTGAAAAGGTGGAGAAGGGGAGAACAATCATTTTCTGCATAAGCTTGGGCTGGAGATTGCGCACAATCATCCTAATCTGATCCTTGTCAGTGGGCCTAGTGGTCATCATTGAGGCCTTGGCCCTCCACCGGGTTACGAAGTCAGAAAAACTCTCCTTAGGCTCCTGTCTAGTCGTCTCAAGATCACGGGTTGTGACCTCAATCTGTGTATTATAGGAGTACTGAGCGACAAAGGCCTCGGCCATCTCATCCCAATTCCTCTTAACATCGTCTTCCAGTTTCGCATACCAGATGGCCGCCACACCCGACAGGGTCCGGCCAAACAATGAAAGCTTCTGTAGTCTGGTGAGGCCCATCGGCCTTAGTATGTCCGAAAACAAACGGAGATGCACCATGGGATCCCCAGACTCATCAAAACGGTCGATTTGTGGCATCTTGAACCGATCTGGCAGCGTCATAGCCGCGTTGGTATACCCGTCCTTAATGTCCGGAATGGACTTCACACCCTGAGATTTCTTGAACAGCTTTTCCAGCTTGCTCAACTTCAACGCCGTAGGGTCCACCTCGAACTCAAAGAGAGAGTCCGGTTGATTGATAGGAGTGGGTGCCTTGGATAGTTGAGGTAGAATCGGGGGCGGAGCCGGCCCTGTCGGGATGTCTGTATCCTCCTGGATATTCTGAACATTTGGTGTCTCCCCGGGTATTGGATCTCTTGGTGGGGGAGGAGCTTGATGTGAGGCTAATACTCCGGCTTGCTGCTGTAGCCGGGTAATTAGCTCTGCCTGTTGGGTCATGACCGCAGCCTGCTGTTTGGCAAATTCCGCTTGGCGGACAGTATCTTGCTGCATGAGTTTCATACTTTTCTGCATCTGACGCATCATTGCCTCCATCTCTGACGTGTTCTGCTGATCCATCTGACTGACTGGTATATCTATCTCTGCAGTAGAAACTGAGACCTCACCGGTATTCATCGGTGGGGTAGATAAGGCCACCGATCCGTAATCGCCGAATCGGTGATCTGTGCTCGACGGGCGTTTTACTCGCCTGGTGAAGGAACACTGATTTGCCCTTGAACTAAATCTCTGACCTGACAAAGTCTATTAGCACAAGTCCAATGAACCTCGGGGGATATTGGAGCTCTCTAAAGCTATGGTTCCAGGACCACCTCCCTAGCAAAAGAGAAAATAGACAGTATCTCAGCCTAATTTCACCAAAACCAATATGAGCAAAGCTGAGTGAGTGTACTCTCTATTGAATTCTGCCCTAAATCTGAGTCTGATACCCACAGGTAAAGCTGACTCCCAAATACTGATAGTAATGCCCGCAGGCCTGATGCCCAGACTTGTAAATTGATACATGCATTCCTGTAGAGACACCCTCTAAAAGCACATAGCAGACAAGTGAGAGCCAAAACACCCCTATCTTGGGGTAGGGTTTCCCTGTCCTATTTTGTCAGGAACTAGGGTTTCACTACGCACGCAGCGGTTTCAAACAACCTATATCGGGTAAGCAACCTGTCTTAGTTTGGAATGGTCACTATGGATTCCGAACATGCACTAGGTCGAATGGTCAAAAGGGTGCCCCGGTAAAACCGGGGTTTGTGTTTCCATACTGGCAGAGCCCGTAACCGGTAAGCCTTATGGCACGCAGCCTCTAGCAAACCGCTCAGGAATAGCAAATGGCAAACACGGTGTCCTAGGCGCACCAATGCACATGCAATGCAAAGAAACACATAAGTGTAATCAAAACAAGATATCATGAGTTCGAGTCAAGCTCTCTAAATCCCCAGCAGAGTCGCCAGAAACTGTAGACGTCCCTGAACGCCCCGGGAGGATGAGTCCCATTCTGTTCATTTTGGGCTCACTATAGTTCGGACTCAAATTGTCACGGTTCTTAATCTGAACCAAAGAGTCCAAATCCGGCAAATCGTTTTGAGAAAACATATTTTTGAAAGAAGTGCCAAACATGGACTGCTTTATCAGATATAGAGTTGCCAACTAAATATTTTATTTTTGGGAAATTTAGGAAACCTTGACTCGTGCCTAAGGCCACGTGTCCGTCATCACCAAAGTTGCCTCGGCTCGGGAACTTGCGTACGATTGGGGAAGGTCACTTCGTGAGCACCCCCACTCACCCGATCAAAGATTGGCCTCTACTAACCATGATATCTAGTTTTGAAAACATTATGCATTCTTATTCCGGTTATTAGCCTAGATTTACTATGTGATGCGCACAGCATACAAGTATAGACTGGATCGCCTGAATTGGAACAAAACATTTCATGTTTGTTTTTGAAAGATGGTTTGCTACTCACAAGTAGGCTTAAAATGCAGATTTTGCCACCCTCGGGTGGGCTTAGAAAAGATGGTTTTGCCACTATCTAGTGGGCTTAAAACTCATAGTTGATGATTTGTTCCAATCTAAATAACCCAACCTTCACCCACAAGCACTCAGGCAAATATATCACATAAGCATATAGCCTCATGGTAAGCATGCTATCATGGCAGTCACTCACACACATGCAAAGATGCTAAAGCGTAAAAACATACTGAGTATTCCAAGCCAAAACAGAAACTATGTTAGAAATCCATGTATGATCCTAACTATACAGAAATGCCTAATGCAACACATGCAGGAATGCAACTAAGATAGGCTCGGCTATTCTAAACATGGCATATGGAATGTTACAGCTAATATGTATTCAACTCGGAATTGAAATATAATGCAGTTAGTACGATGTGCCGCGCCCGATGCATGCAAGACAGATGAATGGATGCAAACATGCGAGCATAAGTATGCTAATTGAAACATGCCCTAATTTAACCATCATAAGCTGATAAATAAAAGGGAGAAAGACGTGGGGTTGGAAGACATACATCACGCACACGCACACTTATTACAATTGTGCCCTCGCTCGGAGGGTCTGAATAAATAATATACAGTCCAAAATGAATAATTACAATCCGAATAAGTACAAAATCTTAATTAATTAACAAATTAATCTAGGAAAGCAATAAATGGCACATAAATCCATGGACCGCCTCGGCCCTGTTCCGTAATAATGAATGATGCATGCTTGAGTTGCCTTGCGCAGAAATCCATTGCGATGCCCCAATTAGCCTCTGTTTGCAATTGTTCTCGGAATGTTGTGCAAGGCTTTAGAAAGCTGTTGATTCTTGATTTGCTACAACAGAGAGCAACAAAGGGGCATGGCAATGTATTTTCACATATGTATGCTTGACTACTCTTTAGGGAGTGTAGTCCTCGATCCTTGCGCCACCAATCACGCATATCGATGCATAATGGCCGAGGAGTCAAAGTGCACGAATTAATACGAAATGAATGCACATATAAACATAACAAGACCGAGACTCCATCATGGTTAATCCGGAGTGTTGGCGATTGGGAATTGAGACACGTTCCGTCACTTGGAGTACGAAATGTCCATCGTTTCCCGTGCTTGGACTAACTCCTATCCCAAGCACAATGCAGTATGCATGACATGCATGAATGCAATCCTAACATGCAACCTAGCATACGCAATGCTATGAAATGGCATACACAATGCATGATGTAGCAAGACATATACAATGCTCTAACATACAACCTAGCATACGCAATGCTATGAAATGAAATGGCATACGCAATGCATAATGGACTTACACCAACATGAGTGGACCTCAGCCACACTCACATCAGTGGCCATAAGATGAAAATGAGACACTTGAAATGCGTGCACGTATGCACGCAAACCGAGGACCGAACCTAAGGCATAGAATGCCACTCTACCAAAGCATGGCAAGGCATGAAACATGGCATACAAACATGCAAATTCCAGCAATGAAATATGATGCTAAATGGTCCCGAAACATGGAAATATGGCACCCGATGCATGAAGTAAACCTCGAAACTCAAAACTAGGCCCATGTATTGACCTATAGCTATACAAAGCATGCATTATTTGATCATGAAGCATAAAGACAGAGCCAAGGTAGTCCTAAAACATGAACATTTCCAGTTCAAAGAATGGCCAAAAGATGCTAGCAAGATGGACTAAAATAGCATGCAACATTGACTAGCAAACATGGTTTACATGGCATGTATGTGAAGCATGCGAGATCTCATCAAACCAGCAAAAATCAGTGAACAAAATATGCCAAAATATGCCCAAATAATCACTGAAATGCAGCCAATGCATGCAAAAATAAGGGGCTTCTTTAGAGGGCTATACAAGGGATTGTTAAGCACATATAAGATAGACACTTAGCATGGCACAACCAACTCTGGAAATCAAATATGAAAGCCCTAAAACTCACCAAATTGACCCTGAAATCAGTCTCGGAAACATGCAAAGAAAGGCCTCTTTGAAAGGCCTTGAATGAGATTTTTCTACACATGCAACATAGACATAAAATATGGCCAAAAGGGCCTCTGACAGAGTCAAGGCAGACCTCAAAACACTCAGAATGAGGCCTGGAAAGTGACTTCGATGCATGCAAAATAGGGTCCCTTTGGAAGGCCTAAAAGATCCCCAAACAAGACAAGGAGAGAGGCGGTCACCCCTCTCTAATTTTGGCCCTCAAAAATGCATCAAAACCATTGAAAATCCATTGGATTTCAGTGGCTAAGAGGCCAAACCATGGCCAATCCAAGTGCTCTAATGCATAGCCCTAATCATGAAGGAATGAAGCGTGCATAGGGGAAGATGACCCCAAACAGAGAATAGACTTTAATCAAACATAAAGATGATGTCAAAACAAGACTTTTTTCAGTTTAGGTCGAGGTCTAAAAAGGCTCACAAATAAGGCTAATGTATCATGCAAAAATAGCCCTAAAAGAGAGATTGAACAAACAGGGCAGCAAAAGGCCTCAAACAGAAAAGAGCCCTCCAACAAAGTTGAAGAGGGGCTCAAAACAAGATACTTTACAGTTTATGAAAAATCTCAAATATGCCCACAAGTGAGGCTAAAATATGATGCAAAAATAGCCCTAAAAGAGAGACAAAGGGAAAGGGGGAGTAGGAGACCTCAAACAGAGAAAAGTCCTTGATCAAACATGAAGATGAGATCAAAATAAGACTATTTTCAGTTCAGGTCAAAGCCCAAAAATGTAAGTAAAAGGGCTAAGAGATGAAACAAAATAAGGCTAGAAAAGGGGAAAAGAGAGCTTACCCTTGTAGCACAGCAATGTAACAGCTTTTGGTCCAAGAAGATGAGCTCCTAACCTCTGAAAATCAGCCTCAAGGTGTTGGAATGGAGTATGGAGGTGGTAGGCTATGAGTTGGTGTGTAAATGGTGCAAGAACAAAGGTGTTTTGAGGTTTGGAGGAGAGAGATATGGAGATTTGTATGCAAAGGCTCCAGCTGGCTTTCTAACCCTTAGAAATGGAGGAGGGGTGCTGGTTATATAGAGGGAGAGGTGTGAAGAAAAGGGGGGAAAAACAAATTCAAATTCCCCTCCCAAAATGGCAGACCCTCAAGTGTGCAGTGCAAAACAATGACACAAATTGTAATGCACCAGAGAGAGAGAAATTTGGTGGTGGCCGACCACCTCCCTTGGCTGGCCGACCAGGTGCAAAAGGTTCAAGCAAAATTGTTGGCCGGCCACCCCAAAAAGGTGGCCTCCCAGTTGAGTGGAACACAACTATGTGGAGAAAACCAAAAAATGTAACCCAAGAGAGAGAAAAATCAACTTTTTAGAGGGGTTCAAAAGGGTCAGGAAGAATTGCTAGCCGGCCTCCCAGGTGTGCACAACACAATGATGTGGTGGAAAGTCAGAAAAAGTGGCCCGGGAATGGAAAAAACCAGCTTTCTAGTAAAGAAAACGGGCGATGAAGAGCGATGAAGAAATAAAACTGGTTTTCAGAACAATTGCTGGCCTCTTACCTTCCTACGACCTTTCTAATAATGAAAATAAGGTCTCCGCCAAAAATGAACCCAAACCGATGCAAAACGAAGGTTCGGGGCCAAAATCTTGTGACCAGCCCATTGTTAAGCACCGGAGGTGGCGTTCGACCACAAAGTTGGTCTCTCGGGCCACAGTGTCCCTCAAAAGGGAGGAAATAAGGTGCATGCCAAAAACCGCAGCAAACGGAGGTGGTTAAGCGGTCCCGAACTGAGGTACACGACCGACGACTCCGAAAACCGAGAACCGAGCTTCAAATGGGAAAAATGGCCTACGACCACGAAACGTAGCCTACGGCCACTGAGAGATAGTCTACGGGACCTCTCCCTCCTTTCGGGAAGAGAAAACAAAGAAAACGGGGCCTGATTCGCAAACTAAGGTAAGGCACAAAAGAGTCCGAAAGTCCGAAGGTAAGGCTCGCAACCGTGACTCTGCAACCTCAGAACAAGCACAATATGCGCTATCACCGAGCGTTCAATCGGTGACGTCTGAGTTTTAAGGTCGGTCAAAAATGGGGTATCTATAGCTAGCTATTTTACCATTCTATTTTTTTGGTGGCTACAATTGAAGAGCCCTAGAGGCTCTCCAAACAATTATGTATGTATATATATTGGATTTTTGTATATTTATGTCTTGGATTTGAGATTTTATATATTTTATATATGTATATGTGTATGTAGTAATTTTATATGTTCTTTCAATTCTGTTTGATGAATTACGAAATAACTTATTTTGTATTTTGTATATTTTTTTTCTCCTTATTCTATAGGTTTTGTATGTTTGTATGGACAAATTTATTATTATTGCAAATTTATATTAGTAAACTATCAGCAATTATTATTTTTTGTTTTAAAATTAATTAATTTAGTTTAAATGATTAGTTAAAATAAAGAGTGTGATTGGAGAACACAATGACTAAAGTAATTAGGCAAAATAAAGAGTGTACTTTTTTTGTACTTTAGCTAGTGAAAAGTAAAGAGCGTGGTTGGAGAATACAATAATTAAAGTAATTAGGAAAAATAAAGAGTGTACTTTTTTTTATACATCAGAGTACTAAAATTAGTATTCTGAATCATTGCTGTAAAATTTATATACAAAAATTTCATCCAAAATAATATGTAGTCTATTTTTACGTAGATAGATAAGATTGTATTATCATTTGCATACCATTCATATGACAAATTCTCTATAATTGGAGCATTTTTTATTTCTATTTATACAGATATTTATGTATAAAAATGTCAAACAAAATTACTATTTATATAGCAGCATTATGTGACATCGAATTGGTCTTCTATGTGACATCCTCGTACACACTTATGTTAATTGTACTGAAATTGAGCACAAAAGATTATTATGTGGTCCAAATTTAGTCATGTATTATGTGGTTTAGATTTAATCATGTATTATTGGGTTCATATGTAAAACAAATTTAGATCACACAATAATGTTTTTGGTATATTTCCGTGGACGAATTTTGTGTATCTAAGATTGCTGATTTCTTAATAGGACATTTGGCTTATTTGTTATTGTATAGCACCACTTTAATATTGTTTGGTACATCTTATTATAAGCTAAAAATTAATAATTCAAAAACGTAAATCAAAAACATTCCTCACCCACCTTCCACATTTTTTTTTTCCAACTTCTTTAAACTCTTAAAATAAAAAAATTACAAGTATCTTAGATAAGTTGCACCAAACAATTCATTTTATAGTGTGAAGTTATAGATTCAACTCACATGAAAAGAGATTTGATATTTATAGCGTTTATTTTTGTGGAATTATAAGTTAATTATTTATTTGTTTTCAAGTTTCAACTTAGTGATTTTTTGACTTTTTAATATAATATTTTTTATACTTATAATTACAAAATAAAAAAAATTCTAGATTTCTTAATAGAAAGGTTATGTTTGGCATGAAATTTTGGGTTGGGTTGTGGCTATTTTTTTCACAAAAAAAAAAAAAAAAGTTTCTTAATTTAATAAGACAAAATATTTCATTTAAATCATAATTATTTTATTTTTTCTTTCATAAAAATTAAAAAATTAATTCCAAATTAAAATAATTAAAAAGTGAAAAAACAAATCTATATCTCAAACAAAGACTATGAATACATTTGATGAGGGTGATGTAAGCATGAAGTGAGTCAACCACGTGGCTTTTTTTGTTGTTGATGAGGGTGGTAAATCACCAAGTAACAAGTGTCATGTTGTAGGCAGAACCTACACAAAAAGAGTATGTTCGCATCATACGCAAATATGCTCCACTTAACACGCGCACGGGCACATGGTTAATTTCAGTCTGTTTGAGTGTTGAATCCATCCTAGCTCATAAAAGATGATTTATGATTTTATATAAAAATTTATAATTCAAGTAAACTCGATTCGTAAAAATTCGGATGCATAAGTCTATTATTTAGTTTGATTTTTTTTATTTTCATGTTTAGAGTTTTTATTTTTTTTTTCTTTTTGTTTTTTTCCTTCCACTTGTGGATATTATATGCTACTTCATTGTTTTTTTTTGATTATATATGAGATGTAAAAAGGTGTAAAAAAAAAAAAAAATCAAAATACTTGAATTATGTTTAGAAAGTAAATAAGAAAAATAATTAATGATAATATTAAAAATATTTAAACAAAAAATGTGTAGAACTTAATAATATAAGTGTAATGAAAAATATATAATTTGGTTCGGTTTGATTTTAGCTTGTAAGATTTAGATTTATGAGTGAGATGTGATTTTAATTTTTTTAAATAGGTCCAACCTATAAGCTGACTAGTTAAAATTAAAAAAATTCATTAACATATGAGATTTGAATATAATAATTGTGGACTAAGTAGGTCTAACCCATCCCATTGATGACCTCTATGAAAAATAATAGAAATTCGAAATTTATTGTTAAGTTATACATTAAAAAAAAACATTATTTATAAAATTACATTCATGAATCATATATATTTTAAAGGTGACTTAAATAATTTTATACCTAACGTTATTTCTTTATTCTATGTCGACGGATCCAATTTAATTTCCACCTATTACAATCATATGAACTTTGAAAAGTGCAAAATTTCCTGACATGGATAGGAAATCAAAGATATTTTGTGTGAAAAACAAATGGTATGTAAATAAAATTTATAAAAATGTTTTGGAACTCTAAAGCCAATTCTAATGAGTTGGTAGTGAGTCCCACTCACTATGATGTGATATTTTATTTTGTGTTTTTTTTTATCATGTCATAAGTGCTTTATTAGAATACTAAAATTAGTGTTCTGAATCATTGCTGTAAAATTTATATACAAAAATTTCATCCAAAATAATATGTAGTCTATTTTTACGCAGATAGATAAGATTGTATTATCATTTGCATACCATTCATATGACAAATTCTCTATAATTAGAGCATTTTTTATTTCTGTTTATACAGATATTTATGTATAAAAATGTCAAACAAAATTACTATTTATATAGCAGCATTATGTGACATCGAATTGGTCTTCTATGTGACATCCTCGTACACACTTATGTTAACTGTACTGAAATTCAGCACAAAAGATTATTTCGTGGTCCAAATTTAATCATGTATTATATGGTTTAGATTTAATCATGTATTGTTGGGTTTATATGTAAAATAAATTCAGATTACACAATAATGTCTTTGGTATATTTCTGTGGACGAATTCTGTATATCTAACATTGTTGATTTCTTAACAGGACATTCGGTTTAGTAGTTATTGTATAGCACCACTTTAATATTGTTTAGTACATCTTATTATAAGCTAAAAATTAATAATTCAAAAGCCTAAATCAAAAACATCCCTCACCCACCTTCCACAGTTTTTTTCCCAACTTCTTTAAGTTATTTTTGCATAATATATAAACAAAAACTGTACAAACTCTTAAAATAAAAAAATTACAAGTATCTCAGATAAGTTGCACCAAACAATTCATTTTATAGTGTGAAGTTACAGACTCAACTCATATGAAAAGAAATTTGATATTTATAGCGTTTATTTTTGTGCAATTGGAAGTTAATTATTTATTTGTTTTCAAGTTTCAACTTAGTGACTTTTTAATATAATATTTTTTATATTTGTAATTACAAAATAAAAAAATTCTAGATTTCTTAATAGAAAGGTTATGCTTGGCATGATGGTTTGGGTTGGGTTGTGGCTATTTTAGTCATAAAAAGATAAAATAAGTTTCTTAACTCAATAAGATAAAATATTACATTCAAGTCATAATTATTTTATTTTATTTTTCACAAAAGTCAAAAAAATTAAAAAACTTATGTAAATAAGATTTTTTAATTCTAAATTAAAATTGTTAAAAACTCAAAAAACCAACCTATATTCTAAACGAAGACTATGAATACATTTGCAAATAATCCCACGTGGAGAAACTGAAACACGTACGCAAGCTCGTGCATGCACCTTTTGCAATTTAGTGCTTTTACATGCATACATATACACCAACCATAAAAATAAAATAAATATAAAAAATACATATACATATACCGTACATATAATCTTCAATAGTCATCTATGCAAATATAAAAATTATACAAAAATTACAAAAAAAAAAAAAATTTTATTAATCCTATAATTAAAATTAGGGCCTTTTAGTTACAAATAAAAATAAAAATTGCCAAGTTCACAATATCAGATAATCTTTTTCACTTTGAGGGTTGGTTCGGAAATATGTTATTTTAATAATTTTTTGACTAAAATATCATATGGAAGAAATTAATATATTTTAGATATTTTTTAACTTTTTACAAAAAAAAAAAAAAAATACAAAAAATATAAAGAAAAGAGAATTTTGACTTTTTATATAGTTCTTTAGTTTTTTGTTATTTTTTAATGATTTTTTTACTATTATTTAATGTTGCTAAACTTATCCTGTGTTTCACCTCATGTGAAAATGATTATGCAAATCTGTAATAAAGAAACTGCACACAGAAAAGAATTGTAAAACAAAATATTTATGAAGATATCTTTTAATTGCACACCAAAAAAAAAAAAAAAAAAAAAAAACCATCACCATCACCATCACCATCACCATCACCATCACAAAAATGATTCAATTATAAATATGCGCCTTGTTGAACATGTTTAGTAAGTTTTTTATTTTTTATTTTTTTATTTTTTTTATTTTTATTATTATTATTTTTTCTTTTGTCTTTCAAAAATGATAAGCAATTTAAGCACTTGCAACAATCACATCTTAACTTGCAATTGTTTAGACTGCTTATCACTTTAAAATTTGGAAACAAAAATACATTTGAGAATTTATAGTTTTATGTCCAAGCTTGTATATATTTTGCCATCTATTTTTTTTTTTTTTAAATATTGTGTCAATATAATTCATATTGTAATTACAATTAAGAAATTAGATAAAAATCAAACACTAAATAGATTTTTTTGGGGGTAAATGTAGACACCCCATTTTTGACCGCCCTTAAGACTTGGACGCGACTGATGGTTTATATAGTGGAGAAAGGTGTGCAGGGGAAAGGTTCAGTTTCTTCGGCAAGGAGAGAGTCAAAGCTCAACTTCATACCCCTTTTTTGGACCAAAACAATCTTGATCAAAAGATTTTAGACCTTAAAACCCTCTCTTTCAAAACGTTTTTGAAATAAGGTTTCTACGATGTTCCAACGCTCACATTTTGTTAAATGTTGCGCTTTTCGGTAAACCAAGCAAGGATAAAGTAGAAATGAATGAAAGAGAGATGAAATTTTTGAAAAATCTTTCAAAACACCTTACTTAGGGGTTTGAAGTTGAAGAAAAGAAGAGAAAAGGGAAGAAACCCAGTTGGGGGAGAAAATGGGCATGAACTGTTAAGAAAGAGTCGAGCAACCCTCGCCGAATTAGTCTTATTCATTTGCATACTTGGAATCAAGCTATGAGGCCACCACTGTTGGAAAGAAGACTTCCGGGGCTTCATTTTGCACTCAAGAATCTCCTAAAGCCAATTCTGGACGAGGGAGATATGGTTGATTGAAGTAGGGCATCACTCCGGTTAGACCGAATCTGCGCGGTTTCACCAAAACAACTTTTTGAACAGGAGGAATTTTAAAGCAAGGTTTGCGCCATTGGAAAGCTAACTTCCGGGGCTTCAATTTGGACACCTGGCCGGCCACCTTTCTTTCTAGAAGCCCCTTTTTTGTCCTGAAAAACCAGGAAAAGTAGTAGGCCGACCAAAAAAGGTGGCAGGTCGGCCACCTGAACCTTTTGAATTGGCCGGCCGACCAGGGGAGGTGGCCAGTCGGCCACCTAAACCTTTTGCACCTGGCCGACCATTTTTGTCCCTCCTGGTGCATTACAGCTGTGCCAGCTGTTTTGCACCAGACCCTCTGTCTGAGGATTTGCCTTTTTGGCTCCTTTTTTGAATTGGTTTTTCCCCCTCTTTTCCTTGGCCTCTCCCTCTATATAACCACCCTCTCCCCTCCATTTCTAAGGGTGAGAAAAACCAGCTAGGGCATACTGTAACAAGCCCGCGGGGGACCTCGCTACAGCTCGGACTCGATTTTGTAGTCACGGTTCTTAATCTTGAACCAAAGAGTCCAAATCTGGCAAATCGTTTTGAAAACAGATTTTTTTGAAAGAAGTGCCAAACATGGACTGCTTTGCCAGATACAGAGTCGCCACCTAAATATTTTTTTAATGGAAAATTTAGGAAACCCTGACTCGGTGCCAAAGGCCACGTGTCCGTCATCACCAAAGTTGCCTTGGCTCGGGAACTTGGGTACGATTGGGGAAGGTCACTTCGTGAGCACCCTCGCTCGCTCGGTCAAAGACCGGCCTCTACTAACCATGATATCTATTTTTGAAAACATTGTGCGTTCTTATTCCGGTTATTAGCCTAGGTTACTATGTGATGCGCACAGCATACAAGTATAGACTGAGTCGTCTGAATTGGAACGAAACATTTCATGTTTATTTTTGAAAGATGGTTTGCTACCCGCAGGTAGACTTAAAATGCAGATTTTGCCACCCTCAGGTGGGCTTAAAACACTTGATGAATTGTTCCAATCCAAATAACCCAACCTCCACCCACAGGCATTCAAGGCAGTTATATCACATAAGCACATAGCCTCATGGTAAGCATGCTATTCATGGCAGTCACTCACACGCATGCAAGGATGCTAAAGCATAAAACTCACCGAGTACTCCAAGCCAAAACAGAAGCTCATTAGAAATCATGCATGATCCTAAATATACAGAAATGCCTAATGCAACACATGCAAAGATGCAACTATAGCAGGCTCGGCTATTCTAAACATGGCATATGGAATGCTACAACTAACATGTATTCAATTTGGAATTGAAATACAAATGCAGTTTGTATGATGCGCCGAGCCCGGTGCGTGCAAAATAGATAAATGATGCAAACATGCTGTCATACTGTATGCTAATTGAAATATGCCCTAATCTAACCATCATAAGCAGGTAAATAAAAGGGAAGAGAGACGTGGGATTGGAAGACATACATCACACTCACCCACACTTATTACAATTATGCCCTCGCGCAGAGGGTCCAAATAAATATATAGTCACGAATGAAAGAATAGTACAGTCCAAAATAATACAGTCCAAATAATGTACAAATTTCTAATTAATTTACAAATTAACTAAGAAAATAATAAACTGGAATGCAAGCCAGGGACTGCCTTGATTCTGCTCCGGATGATGGAATGATGCATGTTTGGGGTCATGGTACGTAAATCCACCGAATGCCCTAATTAGCCTCTGTTTTGCAATGATTCTTGAAAAGCGCGCCAAGCCTCGGAAGACCGCTGATTCTTGATATGCTGCAACAGAGAGCAGGAAAGGAGTATAGCAATGTATTTTCACAAATGTATGCATGTCTCGATCCTCGTACCACCAATCACGCATCTCGATGCATGGTGGCCGAGGAGCTGAATTGCACAACTCAATATAGAATGAATGCATATGAACACTACAACAAAACCTAACTCCATCATGGATAATCCGGAGTGTCGGTGACTTGGAAATTGAGACACGTTCCGTCACTCGGAGTACAGAACGCACCTCGTTTCCCGTGTCCGGACTAACTCCTATCCCGAACACAATGCAATATGCATGATATGCGTGAAATGCAACTACGATACAATCCTAACATACACAATGTTATGGAATGGCATACACGTTATACGAGGTGATACACAACCGAGCATACACAATGCTATGGATGAAATGGCATACGCAATGCAATAATGGGCTTACACCAACATGAGAGAGCCTCAGCCACACTCACATAGGAGGCCATTAGATGAAAATGAGACAACTCGAAAGACGTGCACGCGTGCACGCAAACTGAGGACCGAACCTACGGCACAGAATGCCACTCTAATGAGACATGGCAAGACATGGAATATGATATGCAAACATGCAAATTTCAGAGGCAAAATGACATGCAAAACAGCCCCGAAACATGGCAAAATGAAACCCGATGCAAGGAACGAGTCCCGAAACATGGAATTAAGCAAATGAAATGGCCTATAGCTATGCAATGCATGCATGATTCGTACATGAAGTGTGAAGACAGAAGCTAGGAAGCCCCAAAAAAAGCATTTTTACAGTTCGAAGCATGGCCAAACAGTGGGTACAAATAGGGTAAAATTAGCATGCAAAAATGGGGGGGCAAGAGAGGTAATGAAGCAAGTCATAGCTGCTGATCTCAAACACAGAAGGAAACTTATACAATGTTGAAGAGGGGCCAAAAATATGATGTTTTTCAGTAGATGACAAGCCTCAAATCAGCATAAAAATATGGAAAACAATTCATTCAAGAAATGGGCCAACGAAGGGGCAAAGAAGTAACTGATATATGGGGGTCTCAAACAAGTGAGGGACCTTCAAAAATGTTGAAGAGAGTCCCAAAATATGGCATTTTAAAGTAGATGATCAAGCCCAAATCAGCATACAAACATGCTCAAAATGCAATGCAAGATTAAGGCCACAAGAAGGCTATAACACAAAGTATACAAAATATTCACTAAAAAGTCAAAGACCCTTAATGAAACATGACGAGGGGGTCAAAAAAGGGCCACTTTCAGTTCTGATCATGGCCGAAAAACAGAATCAAGATAAGCTAACAAATCATGCAAAAATGGGGACCAAAGAGGGGTAGAATGGCAAGTGATATATGGAGGTCCAAAACAGTGTTGAGCCCTTCTTCAATGTTTAAGAGGGGCTCAAAATAGGCCTATTTACATTTTACATCAGGCCCCAAAACAGATCACACACAAGCTAAAAATATCATGTAAGAAAATGGCATTCAAGAGGGCATTGAAGCAAGTGCAACATGGGGGGCTCAAACAGTGTTTAGCCCTTAATGAAACAAGAAATATAGCTCAAAAAAATGACATTTTCAGTTTTTGTCGGAGCTCAAAACAGCAAGCAAATAGGGCTAAGCAATGGTACAAAATAAGGCCTAAAAAGAGGGGAAATGAACTTACCCTTGAAGACTACTCTTTGGCTGCCTTTTGAACTGAGAAATGGTGCCTCCAAGCCTCTGAGAAGAGCTCCAAGCTGCTGGAAATGGAGTGGTGGTGGTGGTGCTAGGTGATGATATGAAAAAGGGGTAGAACTTGGGAAATTTTGAGGATTTTGAGAGAGGGGAAGGGGGAGGTGTGTATGCAAGCTCTTAGGGATTTTTTGTAACCCCAAAACCAGGTTTGAGTAGCTGGTTATATGGACCAAAGAGGGGGAGAAAGGGAGGGAAAAAGTGGGGGGAAAACAAGCCAAGTTTCCCCCCAAAAGTTGTTCCCTCCGGATACAGGTTTTGGAGGGAAAACAAATATATAGCTGTAATGTATTCAACCTGAGGATCATGGCCGGCTAGGTATTGGAGCTGCAGGTGGCCGGCTGGCCACCCCCCATGGCCGGCCGGCCAAGGGTCAAAGGCTGTTGATTTTCCGCCGCCACCGATATTGGTGTCCTCCCTGTGCCCTCAACACAACCCCGTGGTTCAAAATCGCAATCAGAAACAAGAGAGAGAACAAGCCACTTTTCAAAGGGGTTTAAAAGGTTCAAGTAGAATTAATGGCCGGCCATATAATATTTGTGTCCTCCCAGGTGTCTACAACACAAATATGGGGGTTAGGATTGAAGAAAGTGACCCTAGGGTGGTCAACATTGGCTTGGAAGTGAGAAAAACGGGCGTCGGAGGGCGACGGAGGAATATAATCGTTCTTTGAAACAATTTTGGCCTCCCACCCTTCTACTGACCTTCTGGTGAGGAACCAGAGGTACCTGCCAAAAATGAACGAAACCCGATGCAAAACGAATGTTTGAGGGCTGAACGATTCAGCCGGGCTGTTAAAATCGAAAGTGGCGTCGACCATGAAGTGGGTCTCAGACCTCGGTGTCCCTCAAAAGGAGTAAACAAGATGCATGCCAAAAACCGAGCAATCGGAGATAGTTAGCGGTCCCAACCGAGGCATACGGCCCGACGGCTTCAAAACCGGAAATGGGCAAAATGGCCTCTGACTCTGAGAATGTAGCCCACGGCCACCGAGAGATGGTCTACGGACCTCTCCTCCTCGTGAAAAGAAACAGAGAAAACCGAGTGCAGTTATGGCGAGGCAAGGCATGAAGAGGGTTGAGTCCGGAGGCGGCCACGCCGACTCGAGACTTCTGAACGAGCACAATACGTAACATCATCGAGCACTCAATCGGTGACGTCTGAGTCTTAAGGTCGGTCAAAAATGGGGTGTCTACACATACATACATACATCTCCATATATCTCTCTCTTTTTGTGCTAAAAGTCCACATTTCTTGCATATTTACCCTACACCTCATAGCCTACCACCTCCATCACTCATTCCAGCACCTTGGAGGCCATTTTCAGAGGTTGGAAGCTCAGAAATTTGGACCAAAAGCTCCTGATTTGCTGCTCTTCAAGGGTAAGCACCTATTTCCCTTAAATTTGCATTTTTTTGCTTCATTTATAAGCTATACTTGAAAGCATTTTTGGGCTTCGACCTGAACTGAAAATAATCTTATTTTGAGGTCATCTTCATGTTTGATCAAGAACTTTTCTCTGTTTGAGGTCTTCTACTCACCTTTCGTGTTCTATCCCTCTTTTAAGGCTTATCTTGCATAATATATTAGCCTTGTTTGTGAGCATTTCTGGGCTTCGGGCCAAACTGTAAAGTGTCTTATTTTGAGTCTCTCTTTAACTTTGTTGAGGGCTCTTTGCTGTTTGAGGCCACCTACTGCCTCTTGCCCTTTATCTCTCTTTTAGGGCCATTTTTGCATCATATTGTAGCCTTACTTGTGAGCATATTTGAGATTTGCTATAAACTGTAAAGTATCTTTTTTTGAGCCCCTCTTCAACTTTGTTGAGGACTCTTTGCTGTTTGAGGCCTTTTACTGCTCTGTTTGTTCAATCTCTCTTTTAGGGCTTATTTTGCATGATACATTAGCCTTATTTGTGAGCCTTTTTGGACCTCGATCTAAACTGACAAAAGTCTTGTTTTGACATCATCTTCATGTTTGATTAAGGTCTATTCTCTGTTTGGAGTCTTCTTCCCCTATGCATGCTTCATTCTTTCATGATTAGGGCTATGCATTAGAGCACTTGCATTGGCCATGGTTTGGCCTCTTAGCCACTGAAATCCAGCTGATTTTTAGTGGCTTAGGTGTGTTCTTGAAGGCCAAAATCAGAGGGGGGTGACCCCCTCTCACCTTGTTTTGCTTGATGGTCTTTTTGGTCTTCCAAAGAGGCCCTATCTTGCATGCTTTGTTGACTGATTTCAGGGTCAATTTGATGAGTTTTAGGGCTATCATATTTGATTTCCAGAGTTAATTTTTCCATGCTAAGTGTCCTTGATGCATGTGCCTAATAACCCCTTGTATGCCCTTCCAAAGGAGCCCCTCATTTGTGTATGTGTTAGCTGCATTTCCATGTTTATTTGGGCATATTTTGGCATGTTTGTTCACTGATTTTTGTTGGTTTGATAAGTTCTCACCTGCTTCATGCACATGCCATGTAATCCATGTTTGCTAGTCAAAGTTGCATGCTATTTTAGTCCATCTTGCTAGCATCTTTTGGCCATGCTTTGAACTAGAAATGTTTATGTTTTGGGACTACCTTGGCTCTGCCTTTAGACTTTATGATCAAATAATGCATGCTTTGTATAGCTATAGGTCAATACATGTGCCTAGTTTTGTGTTTCGGGGCTCATCTCATGCATCGGGTGCCATATTTCCATATTTCGGGATCATTTTGCATCACATTTTAGTGCTGGAACTTGCATGTTTGTATGCCATATTTCATGCCTTGCCATGCCTTGTTAGAGTGGCATTTGTACCTTAGGATCGGTCCTCGGTTTGCGTGCATATGTGCACGCATCTCGAATATCTCATTTTCATCTTATGGCCACTAATGTGAGTGTGGCTGAGGTCTACTCATGTTGGTGTAAGTCCATCATGCATCGCCATTTCATTTCATAGCAATGCGTATGCTAGGTTGCATGTTAGAGCATTGTGTATGTCGTGTTGCATTGAGCATTGTGTATGCCATTTCATAGCATTGTGTATGCTAGGTTGTATATTAGTTGCATGGTGCATGCCATCTCATTTGCATTATGTTTGGGATAGGAGTTAGCCCGAGCACGGGAAATGAGGGACGTTTCGTACTCCGAGTGACGGAACGTGTCTCAATTCCTGGTCGCCGACACTCCGGATTACCCATGATGGAGTCTAGGCCTTGTTTTGTTTATATGTGCATTCATTTCACATTGAGTCATGCAATTCGACTTCTCGGCCATCATGCATTGAGAGGCGTGATTGGTGGCACGAGGATCGAGGACTACACTCCCTGAAGAGTAGTCAAGCATACATGTGTGAAAATACATTGCCATGCCCCTTTCTTGCTCTCTGTTGCAGCAAATTAGAAATCAGCAGCTTTCTAAAGCCTTGCACAGCATTCCGCCATTAATTGCAAACAGAGGCTAATTGGGCATCACAATGGATTTCTGCACCAAGCAACTTAAACATGCATCATTCATCATTTGGAATAGAGTTGAGGCGGTCCATGGATTTGCGTGCTAATTTACCTGCTTTCCTAGATTAATTTGTTAATTAATTAGGATCTTGTATTTATTCGAACTGTACTATTTATTCAGACTGTATTATTCTTTCGGACCCTCCGAGCGAGGGCACAATTGTAACAAGTGTGCGTGCGTGTGATGTATGTCTTCCAACCCCACGTCTTTCTCCCTTTTATTTACCAGCTTATAATGGTTAGATTAGGGCATTTTTCAATTATCATACAGTATGATAACATGTTTGCATTCATTCATCCATCTTGCATACACCGGGCTCGGCACATCATACTAACTGCATTGTATTTCAATTCCAAGTTGAATACATGTTAGTTGTAGCATCATTATATGCCATTCTTAGAATAGTTGAGCCTATCATAGTTGCATTTTGCATGTGTTGCATTAGGCATTTCTGTATAGTTAGGATCATGCATGGATTTCTAACATAGTTTCTGTTTTGGCTTGGAGTACTCAGTAAGTTTTACGCTTTAGCATCCTTGCATGTGTGTGAGTGACTGCCATGATAGCATGATTTACATGAGGCTATTTGCTTATGTGATATAACTGCCTGAATGCTTGTGAGTGAAGGTTGGGTTATTTGGATTGGAACAATGCATTGACTGTGAGTTTTAAGCCCACTAGATAGTGGCAAAACCATCTTTTCTAAACCCACCCGAGGGTAGCAAAATCTACATTTTAAGCCTACTTGCGGGTAGCAAACCATCTTTCAAAAACAAACATGAAATGTTTTGTTCCAATTCAGGCGATCCAGTCTATACTTGTATGCTGTGTGCATCACATAGTAAATCTAGGCTAATAACCGGAATAAGAATGCATAATGTTTTCAAAACTAGATATCATGGTTAGTAGAGGCCGATCTTTGATCGGGCGAGCGGGGGTGCTCACGAAGTGACCTTCCCCAATCGTACCCAAGTTCCTGAGCCAAGGTAACTTTGGTGATGACGGACACGTGGCCTTAGGCACGAGTCAGGGTTTCCTAAATTTTTCAAAATAAAATATTTAGGTGGCGACTCTGTATCTGGCAAAGCAGTCCATATTTGGCACTTCTTTTCTAAAAATCTGTTTTCTCAAAACGATTTGCCGGATTTGGACTCTTTGGTTCAGATTAAGAACCGTAACAATTTGAGTCCGAACTGTAGTGAGCCCAAAATGAACAGAACGGGACTCATCCTCTCGGGGCGTTCGGGGACGTCTACAGTAAACTACTAATAGGTCCTAATAGTTGGATTTAATTCCTATTAAGTTTTATTGAAGACAAATTTTAGTAAAATCGTCGCTAAAAATAATTTTTTGTTATGATTTTTTTGCATATGTCGTTAAAAATTAACAATTAGTGATTTTTTTTTATTATTTTTATAAATTGTAGCTAAAATTTACAATTAGTGACGTTTTTCAATGACAAAATTTTCAAACTGTTGTTAAAAGTTGAAAATTAGTGACTTTTTTATGATATTTTTTTTAAATTGTCACTAAAACTTATAATTAGTGACATTTTTTTGACAAAATTTTCAAACTGTCGCTAAAAATTAACAATTTGTGATATTTTTTAATAGTATTTGGTGAAAAATCTTATTAATTATCATATGATCTATTGGACAATAAGTTTACTTATTAGGACCCGCATGTAAAGTCTCATTTTTTTATTATTATTATATTTTATGAATTAGCGTGTCTGGGTCAGCTGGCACGTATCTCAACTAATCCCTAGGAGACTAATCCCACCATCCATTAGCGTGAGGCTCAATTAAAACCAAAGTAGAATTTCGTATGGATTAGCCTAACACAAGGATTGATAACACTAAGCCCCATTTGATTGTCTAGATTGGATATAAGAGTTTGAAGAGGATATATAATATCCAAGGATAAGGATAAAATATAATATGTTATGGGATATAAAATGGATTATATATACTGTGGGGTCACTTATACTATATTTGGTTAAGATATGATATATGATGGAATAAGAGAAGAATAATTATTTTTGACCTTTGGATGAAAGATGAGCTATACTCGACGGTGGGAGATATACAATACCATGGGGGTAGTATTGTATATCCTTTATTTTTGTGTCATATACTATCCGTACTTCTCATATCCGAAGCAACCAAACATGAGATATATGGAGACAAAAAAAATGTGAGACCCACCTTATATTATGTCCCGTCTCACATCCATATCCGACCTTTATATTGATAAGTAACATGATAAGCCACAACTCACACATGATAAGCCATAACGGCCAAGAAATATTACACAAGAAAGAAAGAAGCTATCGTGACTCTTCACTAAAGCTCAAGCCGACATGACTCAAGCTCCATCAGTTGCACCTGTAGCCAAAGTCACACGTCTGTAATAATCTACAGCTGTACAGAAGTTGTTAGTTTGTTAGAGGTTAATTGTTAAAGGTTAACTGCAGTTTGGTTAAGTAGTTAGATTCAAGGTTCGGCAGTTATGGTTAGGTTTCATTGAGTGTATAAATATATCTTCACTTTGTAACAATTTCATTCATTCAATACAAAAGATATTCATTCTCTTTATGGTATCAGAGCCAAAGGCTCTTACGAGCAAGAAAGCTTCAGAGCTTCATCAATGGCTTCTCCATACCCCACACCTGTAACTTTTTCTTCTTCCTTGATATCTTCATCTACTGCCTTACCTTCAAATCTCACATTATTGATTTCCAATCTCAATTCTTTTGTTTCTACAAAGCTTGATTCATCCAATTACATAGTTTGGAAGAATCAGTTGTAGAACATCTTGAGAGCCACAAAACTTCTTGGCTATGTAGATGAATCAGAGGTATGTCCTCTTGCAGTTGTTTTAGACTCCAATAACCTTGGGATTTCTAATCCAAATCATGTCTTATGGACTACTGTTGATGTTCATCTATTGAGCTGCATCACTGCAACTCTATCTCCATCTATTTTCACTACTGTCATTCAATGCCAAACCAGTCATGAAGTTTGGGCTGTTCTTGCCAAATGATTTACTTCACTTTCCAAATCTCACATACATCAATTAAAGAACAAGTTAAGTAAGATTGTTAAGAAATGAACAACAATGGAAGAATATCTGAATCAATTCAAGATCTTATCTGATCAACTTGCTCTAGCATCATCTCCTATTGATGATGAAGACCTAGTTCTCTTGATCTTGAATGGACTGCCTGAGGAGTATAATGCTTCAAAAACTGGTATACGCACAAGATTAGATTCTATTTCCTTAGATCAGCTTTGTTCTTTACTCTGTTTAGAGTCTATTCATGTGGAGTCCTCTTTTAAACATGTACACGCCTTAGATCTTCTAGGTTCCATTGCTTATATTTCACACAGAGGAAATCACTCCAATCGAGGAGGTTCTAGAGGCTATTATAGAGGCAGAGGTTCTTTCAAAGGCAGAGATGGAAGTAAGCCTAGAGGACAGATGAGTCACTATCACAGAGGTTCACAATCTCAGAGAGGCAGATCCAGCTATACTTACAATTCTCAAGTTGGCAGATCCAGTTATACTTACAATCCTCAAGCTGCTACTAATACTAATTCTTCATATGTAATCTATCAAATCTGTGGAAAAAGTAATCACGCTGCTCTAGACTGCTGGTACAGGTTAGACACAGCTTTTCAGCAGCCTTCTCTCACTTAGTCTCAGTCCAAAGCCTATGTTGTATCATTTTCAAATCAACCACAGTCTGATAACTGGTTTCTTGACTCCGGATCCACCAGTCACATGACACCTAATCTAAGTTAGCTATCTTTCCCCCAGCCATACTATGGTCAAGATCAAGTTGCAGTTGGTGATGGTTCTACTCATTCTATTGCTCACATTGGAACAGGTCTTCTTCCAACTCCTTCTTTTCCTTTTCATCTTACAAAACTACTTCATGTGCCTACACTTTCATCCACACCAATTGGCCATGGATAATCACTGCACTATCACCTTTGATGAAAGCTCTTTTGTTATTCAGGACAAGATTATTCATAAAATCTTGTATAAAGGCTGCTACTCAAATGGACTTTATCCATTCAGTGCATCTTCTTCTCAGATAATATCTCACAGATCTGATTTTCTCAAGCTTCTCAAGCATGTTTTTCTTGCTCTTCATCATCTGTAGTTTCACCTAATTGGCATTTTAGACTTGGTCATCCTTTATCTAAGAAGCTTCATCATATTCTTTCTTATAATCATCTAGGTTCTAAGTTTTTGTTTAATAAAGGCTCTAGTTTGTGTGACCATTGTTGTGTTTCATAATGCCATAGATTGCCTTTTCATTTGTCTAACTCCACTGTTAATAAGCCTTTAGCTTTTATCCATACAGATGTTTGGGGCCCTTTTGCTTCCTCTGTTTCAGGCTTTAAGTACTATGTACTTTTCATTGATGATTTTAGCAAATTTACTTGGCTTTTTTTTCTTCGTTATAAGTGTGAAGTTTTCACTAAATTTCTTGAATTTAAAGCATTTGTTGAGACACAATTTCACACTACTCTTCAAATTCTTAGAAGTGATAATGGAGGAGAATATCTAAGTACACCATTTCAAACTTTTCTCAAAAGTAAAGGCATTGATCACCAATTAACTTGTCCACATACACCTTCACAAAATGGTGTAGCTGAAAGGAAACATAGGCATCTCATTAAAACTACTATTACTCTCATGCATTATTCTTCTCTTCCTTTGATTTATTGGTTTGATGCTCTTGCAACTGCTGTCTATTTGATCAATAGACATCCTACTCTCAAGCTTAAAAATCTTACTTCCTATGAGGTCTTGTTCAAACACAAACTTGATTATATGCTCTTGAGATCCTTTGGGTGTAGATGCTATCCTTGGCTCAAACCATACATCACCAATAAGCTTCAACCTAGATCTATTGCATGTGTCTTTCTTGGTTATCAACCTTCAATCAAAGGTTATAGGTGTCTTGATTCTATCGTAGGCAAAATCTACATTTCCAAACATGTGGTGTTTGATGAGTCTTTTTTTCCTTTCCAGGCTTCTTCTAAACTGTCTTCTTCAAGAATCGCCGCTTTTTTACGTTAGCTTTTTCTGGTCTTCTCCTTTCTCCTCATCCCACACTGCAGCTACCTCAACAGCACAACCAACTTTTTCTCCTATTGTTGTTCTTCACTCAACAAATTTCAACCTCTCCTCTCAAGCTTTCAAATGACCAAATTTCTTTTTCTTCATTGAAACTCACTCAAGAAATTTTAACCATCTCTTCTTCCCTGCTTTATTCCTCTCTTATCCATAGCTCTTTCTGATTAGATTCCTATATCTAAAATTTCTATTGATCTTTCCTGTATTCCTTCCAATGCTCATCTCATGATTACCCAATCCAAATAAACTTTTCCTTATTCTTTTCTCACTGCTTGTCTTTCTTCTTCTCCTGATCAGTCTGAACCACAAACTTATCAGCAAACAGCTTATTCTTCTGTTTGGAAATCTGTTATGCTTGAAGAATTTCAAGCCTTACAAAAACAAGGCACTTGGTCTTTGGTTGTTCTTCCACCTGGCAAGTAAGCCATAGGCTGCAAATGGGTTTATAGAATCAAGAAGAATTCAGATGGAACTATAGCTAGATAAAAGGCTCGGCTAATAGTCAAGGGCTATCTTCAAACTGAAAGGGTGGACTATCATGATGTAGACACCCCATTTTTGACCGTCCTCAAGACTTGGTTGTGCTTGTAGGCACACTCAACAACTAGTTCGATTGCTCGCTGAGTACTCGACTGTCGCGGCGGAACGTCACCGGTTCGAGTTTCTTGGACCTTGTATCCTTTCTGCCCATTTTTTGGACCTTGGCTAGGTCCTTTCTTAGTGGACCTTTTGGTGCACTGCCGGCCATGTCTTTGTTCCTGCCGGCCATTGGTGATGCCCTGCCGGCCAGTGGTGAGCCACTGCCGGCCATTGATGGTGGCCGGCACCCCCCCTATCTCAGCTGGTTTTCCTCTAGATCTTTTGAGCCAGCTGGTTTTTTGTTTGCTTCCCTCCATACATGTGTATGGAGGGATGGAACCCTCGTAAAGCTTCTTGAAGAAGCTTTAGCTTTGCATTCCTCTATATAAGGAGAGTGCCTCACTCCTTAAGAGGGGTTTAGCTATTTTGAAGAGAAAAGCTCTCTTTCTTTCTATATTGTTTGTATTTTGTGCTTAGAAGTTGGATTTCCTTGCACTTTTGCATTACAACACATAGAAACACACCACCACCATTGGACCAAGCTTCTTGGGAGGTCTTCTTGAGGTCTGAAAACTGGTTTTCACCCCCTAAAGTTGCTGGTTTCGAAGAGGGTCTTCAAGGGTGAGTATTTTTCTCATTTTTGCACTTTTTTGTACCTCACTTTAGCCCTCCTTGAATATTGATTTGGGCTTTGCTTATAACTGAAAAAAGTCTTGTATTTAAGTTCTTTTGAAGTTTGTTTAAGGTCTTTTTGCTGCTAGGGGTGTGTAACCCCCTTGCATGCTTTGTTTGGTTTTGTTTTAAGCCATTCCTTGAGGCCTCCGAGCTAGCCTTGGTTTGGCCTCTTTACCACTGAAATCCAATGGATTTTCAGTGGTAAAGGCGTGGTTTTGAGGTCCTTAATCAGAGGGGGTGGCCCTCTCTCTTTTAGTTCCTCTTTGCTTGCATATTTGGCCTTCCAAAAGACCATCCCTTTATGTATCTTCGAGGCTTGGTTCAGGCCTATTTTTGTGACTTCTAGGACCTGCCTTAGCCCTATCCATGGCTGGTTTGGTCATATTTTGCATGCATCTAGTATGTGTAGTGTAACTCTATTCATAGCTCATCAAAGCAGCATGTGTGCTTAGGCCTGTGTTGAGTCAATTTCAGTGGGTTTTTGGTGATGTTTTACCATGCCATGAATCTTTTTTGGGTTGTTTGTGTCACTCCATGCTTGCATGATACATTTGTAGTGCAAATCCCCTAAACTAGCTTCATATGCTCCATGCTTTGCCATGTCATGTTAGCTTGTTTGGTTTACATTTCAGCATGTATTTGGTCATAATTTGGCATGTTATGACCCTATCCATAGTTGGTTTGATCATCCTTTGCATGCTCCATATAGGTGTAGAACAAATCTTGTTTACTAGCCCTTTCTGCATGATGTTTTGACCAATCATACTAGCATATTTTGGCTTCGCTCTAACATGATTTTATGCTTATTTTGGGCTGTCCTTGGACTGTTTTAGGCTACCATGGCCATATCACTCGTGCTTTGTATAGCTATAGTGTAAATGCTTAGGCTAGTCATGGGTTTTGAAGCCCCTACCATGCCATACATGTGATGTTTGCATGCTTTGCCCTCATTCCATATGCTATTTTAGTCCATGAAATGTTGTCATACACTTGCATTTGACATGCCTTGAATGCTTTATAGAGCTTGTGCTTTATGCCTCAAGAATGAACCTTTGTGCATGCCATAAAGCACAAGCCTTTGGCTCATCACTTCAGTGCATTTTGGGTCTTATTATACCATGATGTAACTCTGTTTTATGTTGCCCAAGTCATGCCATGATTGGTTTCAATAGGTGTAGTGCATTGTCTTTTTAAATCCTTGCATGCTCCATGTTTTTGGCATTGTATTCTAGCCTAGGTTGGCTAGCTTTGAGCTTAGTTTTGGTCTTGTTTGGACCTACCCTAGGACTATTTTAGGTTCCCTCGGGCCCTTGGGTTTGCCTTGTATGGCCATGTAACAAGTCCGCGGGGGACCTCGCTATAGTTCGGACTCGATTGTTGTCACGGTTCGTAATCTGAACCAAAGAGTCCAAATCCGGCAAATCGTTTTGAGAAAAAAGATTTTTTTGAAAGAAGTGCCAAACATGGACTGCTTTGCCAGATACAGAGTCGCCACCTAAATATTTTACTATGGGAAATTTAGGAAACCCTGACTCGTTGCCTAAGGCCACGTGTCCGTCATCACCAAAGTTGCCTCGGCTCGGGAACTGGGTACGATTAGGGAAGGTCACTTCGTGAGCACCCCCGCTCGCCTGATCAAAGATTGGCCTCTACTAACCATGATATCTAGTTTTGAAAAGTTTGTGTGCTCTTATTCCGGTTATTAGCCCAGATTTACTATGTGATGCGCACAGCATACAAGTATAGACTGGGTCACCTGAATTAGAACAAAACATTTCATATTTGTTTGTTTGAAAATGGTTTGATGGTGCTACCCGCAGGTAGGCTAAGACGTGGATTTGCCACCCTCGGGTGGGCCTAGAAAACATGTTTTTGCCACTATCTAGTGGGCTTAAAACACATATTTGATGAATTGTTTCAATTCAAATAACCTAACCTTCACCCACAGGCATTCAGGCAGTTATATCACATAAGCAAATAGCCTCATGGTAAGCATGCTATTCATGGCAGCACTCACACGTATGCAAGGATGCTAAAGCATAAAAACTCACCGAGTACTCTAAGCCAAAACAGAAACTGATTAGAAATCCATGCATGATCCTAACTATACAGAAATGTCTAATGCAACACATGCAAAAATGCAACTATAGCAGGCTCGGCTATTCTAAACATGGCATATGAGATGCAACAGCTGTCATGTATTCAACTTGGAATTGAAATACAAATGCAGTTAGCATGATGCGTCGAGCCTGGTGCATGCAAGACAGATGAATGAATGCAAACATGCTATCATACTGTATGCTAATTGAAACATGCCCTAATCTAACCATCATAAGCGGGTAAATAAAAGGGAAGAAAGACGTGGGGTTGGAAGACATACATCACACACACGCACACTTATTACAATTATGCCCTCGCACAGAGGGTCCGAAAGAATAATATACAGTCCAAGATTGTACAAATTCTTAATGAATTAACAAAATTAACTAAGAAAACAATAAACTGGCATGCAAGCCAGGGACTGCCTTGACTCTTCTTCGGATGATGAATGATGCATGTTCAGGTTGCCCTTGCGCGGAAATCCATGGCGATGCCCCAGTTAGCCTCTGTTTGCACTTATTCTTGGAATGCGTGCCAAGCTTCGGAAGGCTGCTGATTCTTGTTTTGCTGCAACAGAGAGCAGGAAAGGGGCATGGTAATGTATTTTCACAAATGTATGTATGCCTCGATCCTCGTGCCACCAATCATGTATCTTGATGCACAATGGCCGAGGAGTCGAATTGCACAACTCAATATGAAATGAATGCACATGAAAACACAACAAGACCTAACTCCATCATGAATAATCCGGAGTGTCGGTGACTGGGGAATTGAGACACGTTCCGTCACTCGGAGTACGAAACGCCTCTCGTTTCCCGTGCTCGAGCTAAATCCTATCCCGAACACAATGCAATATGCATGACATGCATGAAATGCAACTAAGATACAACCTAACATGCAACATGCTATGAAGTGGCATACACGATGCACGAGGTAATATGGCATACACAATGCGACAACATACAACCTAGCATACACAACGCTATGGAATGAAATGGCATACAGAATGCGACATGGACTTACGCTAACACAAGTGGACCTCAGCCACACTCACGTAAGAGGCCATTAGATGAAAATGGGACACTCGAAATGCGTGCACACGTGCACGCAAACCGAGGACCGACCCTAGGGCACGAAATGCCACTCTAACAAGACATGGAAAAACATGGAATATGGTATATTAGCATGAAAATTTCAGAGGCAATAAGTGATGCAAAACAGTCCCGAAAGATGGCAAAATGACACCCGATGCATGAAATGAATCCCGAAACATGAAATTAGGCATACGGAATGACCTATGACTATGCAGTGCATGCATTATTCGAACATGGAGTGTGAAGACAGAATAAAGAAAGCACAAAAATAAGCATATTTACAGTTCTAAGCAAGGCCAAACAGCGAGCGCAAATGCGGCTAAACTAGCATGCAAAAATGGCCCCGAAAGCAAGATAATGAAGCAAGTGACAGCTGCTGACCCTAAACAGAGAAGGGCCCTTCTACAATGTCGAAGAGGGGCCCAAAATATGGTACTTTAAAGTTTTCCACAAGCCACAAAAACAGACACAAGTATGGAAAAACTCTCATGAAAAAAGTGGTCCTAAAGGAGGACAAAGAAGTAAGTGATGCATGCTGGCCCCAAAAAGATAAAGGTCCTTCAACAAAGTTGAAGAGGGACCTAAAATATGACCTTTTACAGTTTATGATCAAACCCAAAACAGTGCACAAACATGCTCAAAATACTATGCAAGATAAGGCCAAAAAGAGAGCTATAACACAAAGTATAAAAAGGGTGCTTCAAACAGTAAAATACCCTTAATGAAACATGAAGAGGGGGTCAAAATAAGGCCATTTATAGTCGGATTAGAGTCCAAAAACAGAAGCACAAGAGGCTAACAAGTCATGCAAAAGTGGGCCCAAAAGAGGGATACAAAGGCAAGTGACAAAATGAGGCCCCAAACAGTGATGAGCCCTTCAACAATGTTGAAGAAAGGCTAAAAGAAAAACCACTTTACAGTTTATGACAGAGCTCAAAACAGTTTATACATAGGCCAAAAATACTACACAAGAAATAGGCATACAAGAGAGGTAAAGAAGCAAGTGCAAAGAGGAGGCCTCAAACAGTGAGAGGCCCTTAATCAAACATGCAAAATGGCTCAAAATAAGCCTATTTCTAGTTAGGGTCGGAGCCCAAATATGCAAGCACAAAGGGCTAAGATATTGAACAAAATGAAGCACAAAAGAGGGGAAATAGAAGTTACCCTTGTAGACTAAGTCTTTGACAGCCTTTGGACCAAGAAATGTTGCCTCCTAAGCTCTGGAAAGATCCTCCAAGCTGCTGGAATGGAGTGGTGGTGTGGTGCTAGGTGATGGTGTAGAAATGGTGTGAGGTTTAGGAGGTTTGGATGCTTGAAGTGAGGGAGTGAGGGAGATGTAATACAAGGCTCCAAAGGGAATTTTTCTAACCCTTAAAACCAGAGCTGGAAGCTGGTTTATATAGACAAAAAGAGGGGGAAAAATAGGGGGGAAACAATTCAAGTTTCCCCTCAAAATGGCAGCCCCCCGGATACAAAATCTGGGGGGAAATGAAATAGAGATTTGTGATGTACCAACTGTAAAGAATCAGGCCGGCCAGGTATCTAGGTCACAGGTGGCCGGCCGGCTCTCCCCATGGCCAGCCGGCCAGGGGTCAAAAGGGCCAAGTGCAATTACTAGCCGACCACCACAAATTGGTGGCCTCCCATGTGTTCTCAATACAACCCTGTGGTAAAAAATTGGCAATAGTGAACCAGGAGAGAGAAAAGGCTACTTTTAGGAGGGGTTCAAAAGGGTCAATCACAATTACTAGCCGACCATATGATATTGGTGGCCTCCCAAGTGTGTACAACACAAATATGTGGTTTTGGGCAAGAAAAAGTGGCCTTAGGGTGGTCAACATTGGCTTTCGAGTGAGAAAAACGGGCGACGGAGGGCGATAGAGGAATAAAACTAGTTGTTGAAACAATTACTGGCCTCCCACCCTTCTACGACCTTCCTGGTGATGAAACAGAGGTCCCTGCCAAAAATGAACCCAAACCGATGCAAAATGAAGGTTTGGGGGCCGAAACCCGCATTTCGAGGCCCCGAAAACTGACTGTTAGGCACCGGGAGTGGTGTTCAACCACAAAGTTGGTCTCTCGGACCATAGTGTCCCTCAAAAGGGAGGAAATAAGATGCATGCCAAAAACCGGAGCAAACGGAGGTGGTTAGGCGGTCCCGAACCGAGGCACTCAGCTTGACGGCTCCGAAAACCGAGAACCGGGCTCTGAAATGGGCAAAATGGCCTACGACTACGAAATGTAGCCCACGACTACTGAGAGATGATCTATGAGACCTCTCCCTCCCTTTGGGAAGAGAAACAGAGAAAATCGAGCTTGGTTCGCAAACCGAGGCAAAGCATAGAAAAGCCCGGAAGTTCGGAGGCAAGGCTCACGGCCGAGACTCTGAAACCTCTGGACGAGCACGATATGAAACATCACGAAGCGCTCAATTGGTGACATCTGAGTCTTAAGGTCGGTCAAAAATGGGGTGTCTACAGTTGCCCCTCTTTGACAGAACTCGAAAGTCATAAGTGACAGGAGTGAATGTCAAAGCCCAGAGACGACCCATTTTTGACAAGGCTGAAGACTTAGACAAACAGGCGAGATAAACAAAGGTGTGCCTGCAGGCGTGCCTGCAGGCAAAGGGGCAAAGTGCAAAATGATATGCACAAGGCCAAATGTAACTTGATGTTCATGCAAGTGCAGCAAGCTATAATGAAGCAAATATTCGCAAACAGATGCAACAGTTTTAAGCAAGAATGCAAAGCAACAACTACATTTCATGCAGTTAGGAATGCGGAGAATTATTCAATTCTCGTCACGTCTCACACGGAGAAGATACGATACTTGCGCGATTCGTCTGGTCGCACCAGCTTCAAATGAACCGTATATACAATATCGTGCCTGCAAAAGAGAGAAACTCAACAAGCACAACATACTAACAACATATGTTCAATGTGATATCGAAAGTTCGACAAGCGCGGTGTCGGTGGGTGAGTGCATCGCAATGCGAGAAAGGAGTGTACGTGACAACGCAAGCTTAAACACAAAGGCATGGTAATATCAAAGAGACGTGCATAACAATGCAAGTATGTTCATGAGAATGCAAGTTATGTGCATAACAATGCAGAACAAGTGCAAACTAGAATGCATATTTGTCACGAAACAACGAGCAAGGAAATGCACGTTTCGGCGAGGGCGACTCGATCGCAACCTCCGGTTCACCTCCCGGGAGGGTCACAACATGTTCAAAAAGGATATTTCTCACTTTTGATGAATAATGATGAGACACGCGCCGGTCAAGTGGTCGGGTTCGTGAGCGATTTCGCGACAGAAAGTGCACTTCTTTTGTACTTTTTCAAGTCCCGGGAACTCCAATCTTCCCCAAAATTTGCAGAGAGCTTGGGACCAACCTAGGGATCACCAATGGCCAGTTTTCTTTCCCATTGGAGGCCATCGGCTAGTTTTTAAAAAGGAGATGGCCGGCCAGCCTGAAAAGGTGGCCGGCCGGCCACATACCCAAATCCGCGGGCATTTTAGTCTTTTCACCCTCTTTTCTTTAAATTCATTCGGCCAAACACTTTGAGCTAATAACCTCAGCTCTGAAATCACCTCCTCTAGCTTCCCAAACCATTTTCCTCCTTAGATTTGCGCCTTATACACATTTTCCAACGCCCCACGCAAGTTGTTTTCGCGAAAACTTTCAATTTTAAGCATTTTGAATTGATTAAATTTTGATTTCGGTGCTTCTTTTTTCATTTTCGCCACTTGAGGTGAGTTTGTCTCAACATTTGGAAGATTTTCTCGGGAGTTGACTTTTTCATTTCCTGAGAGTTGACTTTTGTTGACTTTTTCCAATTTTGGCTCATTTTTGCTCCTTTTGCAAGTTTTCTGAAATGGCCGGTCATTTTCCTCGCGGTGGAGGTCCTGCGGATGCCGGAGGTGATCCTGATATCATGGCTCTGCCTCTGAGGGTTCGACCCTTCATACCCGAGAGGTACGCCCCGCCAGCACATATTCTTCTGCGAGCTGTTTTCCATCACTTCACAGACTTTGATGAGCGAGCACCCGGAGATCTGCTTCTGCGGGAGCCGGAGTATCACCTCTCTCATGAGGCACGAGAGGTATTTACTTCGTTTTTACCTTTTTACGCAACGTGATTTTTCGCATTTTGCTTACATTCTGAACACACGGTTCAATCATTTGAGTTTCTGGACACTTAGCCCATAAATTGATTGTGAACACACGGCACACACTGATTGAGAGTTGAACACGCAGCCCAAACACTGATCTTCTGAACACACAGCTCAAATTGAAGGTGAACACACGGCGCACACTGATTGAGATTTGAACACGCAGCCCAAACATTGATTTTCTGAACACACAGTCCAAGTTGAAGGTGAACACGCGGCACACACTGATTGAGTTTTGAACACGCAACCCAAACATTGATTTTCTGAACACACAGTCCGAATTGAAGGTGAACACGTGGCACACATTGATTGAGTTTTTAACACACAGCCCAAACACTGATTTTCTGAACACACAGTCCGAATTGAAGGTGAACACGCGGCACACACCGATTGAGACTTGAACACACAGCCCAAACATTGATTTTCTGAACACACAGTCCGAATTGAAGGTGAACACGCGGCACACACCGATTGAGATTTGAACACGCAGCCCAAACATTGATTTTTTGAACACACAGCCCAAGTTGAAGGTGGACACGCGGCATACACTGATTGAGTTTTGAACACGCAGCCCAAACACTGATTTTCTGAACACACAGTCCGCTTACATTATTTTGCACACAGCCTATTCATTTTATTTGCACGCAGCTTATTCATTTTATTGAACGCATGTATTCATTCTGAATGCAGGTGACTTCTCGCACTGTGCGGGGATACGGCTCCACCGTAGCTAGAGATTGGTACGCCGAGCTCCCGGAGGCTGTCCGGGATTTGGTTGATTTGGCAGGGTTTGGGCCCTTCTGTACTGGGCTTTCTCGTTGTCCTGCCAGGAGGACGTTGATGGCAGCTTTGGTGGAGAGATGGTGGGACACCACCAACTCCTTTCATTTTTCTGCCACGGGGGACTTGACTATGACCCCGCTTGACTTTGCTGTATTGACTGGCCTTGACGTGGGGGGTTGGCCCATTCCTTACGATGAGGACATGGGTCAATGGGAGGCCGCTTGGATATATTTGCTGGGGGCTCGCCCACCTATTGATAGAGCTTCGGGCAGAGTTCGATACACCTGGTTCTCTTTCCATTTTCGGAGGGTGGAGATAGAGCCCGGGACTCCTGAGGAGGCAGCACAGTATGCCCGTGGTTTTCTGATGTTCCTCTTCGGGACTACTTTGTTTGCTGATAGAGGGAACATGGTTGGGCTGTATCTATTGAGCGCTTTGGTGAACCTATCACAGGTCAGACGGTATGACTGGAGTGGCGCCGACTTGGCTACCCTTTACTGTTACATGAGCGCGACCTCCCGCGGACGGGGGGACTTACTTGGTGGCTACTGGAGAGCTTGGGAGGTACTTTCTGCCCTCCTTATTTACATTTTTGCTCCTCATTACTTGTAAACTGCACACACGGTGTACTTTACACTCTATATTTTGTCCTCAGCACTTTGCATTTACATTCTGCATTGTTTTCCATAATTATGGGTCTATGCGTACTTCTCGACATTAGCTCCAGAGATGGTGGTGGAGTGGCCCCTCGTGACCCCGTACTCACTTGTATTTGAGGGCCAGCACCGGCCAAGACCTCGGGAGTCTCTCCTTTATCTACGGCAGTATTTCGACACGGTGCGGTCGACAGAGGTATTTCAGAACTCTCAGTTCTTTGTGTTTTCATCTTTGATTTGTCTTGTACCTTCCTGATTTCTGATTGATTGGTTACCTGCAGATTACATGGGAGCCCTGGGCACCCTTAGGTGAGGGTCTCCGATACCAGTTTGCTGGAGGGCGGGGTGCCTCCCAGTACAGGATCCTATTCGAGGGGCTAGTTGGTAGGGCCTGGTTTCTGGGGGAGCGCTTCTTGCGTCAGGTATGGGGCTATACTTCTTAGGACCCTCCCTCAGCACCCCCAGTCGAGATGCGGATCGCTGATAGGCTCTCTTCCTGGGATGTTGTTAATGCTATGCTGGGTACTGATGCCTTACTCCATCTTGAGGAAGGGGATTATGCTACTTACCGTCACACATATTTGATGCCTCCATTAACGGGAGTTCGTACTCCGACGATGAGGCCTGCTGGTATGCCATCTTCGAGCTAGGCCCAGGCTCGGGCTGCGGACGCTCCTTTCACCAGTAGGGTTGGTACATCCAAAGGCGGGAGCGGATTTATTTCCCCGATTCCCCCGATTTATCATCATCCTGGATGGCTGGATATGCCGATTGAGCTGATGGGGTGGCAATATAGGACTACCTCTCCGATTTCGATCCCGATAGAGCCTCCGATGCCTGGCCACCGATATGTCAGAGACCCCGACTCACCACCGGTATGTTTTACAGCTTTGATTCACTACTCAGATACTCGGACACTCATTCTTTTACTGATCCCCCTGCCTTTTGCATCTGCAGCCCCCTGTTGAGTACATGGATCAGGTGCTCGAGATGGTAGCCTCACTTGAGGGGATGGTCCTGCGGAGGGAGGCGCAGTTGTCCATTATGGGCTTCCAGGTACCCGTTAGTTTTTTAGCATTGTACTTCTGATAACATGCTGATTTTGGACATTTTACTGCATTAATAGGCTACTTGTTTAGAGCACATCTGACACACACCACATTCATGCATTATTCCTGTGTATATCCACCCTGCGTAGCTTGTTTGCATCTGTATCTGATATACATGTTTTGGCTGATGTATTCAAAATGTATTTTTCATTTTCAGATGCCTCCAAAGATACGCCACCAGAGGTCGGCCACTGGGCCTTCTCGAGTGGGCCATCCAGGCTTTTCAAGGAGTCAGCCATCCGTGCCTTTTTCGAGGAGCTGGGCCATCCATGCCTTTTCGAGGAGCCAGAGGAGGAGGGTCGTCTCATAGGCGTAGAGCACACATTATAGAGGAGGAGCCCGGTGAGGATGAGGAGGAGGAGGCTGCAGATCGTCAGTCGGAGACATCTGCTGACAAAGAGGAGGGCTCCAGTCTTGGCTCCGAGAGTGGAGGCGAGGCTGAGGAGGATCCTGAGGATGACAGCTCCAACTCGGACGGTGATGGGGGTGCAGAGGCTACTCCGCAGAAGAGGATGAAAAGGGCCTCTTATTCCAGCTCTTGAGAGCATTGATGTTGTGGTTCCCTGTTTTATTTACCTTTTTGCTAGTAGTTGTAGCACATTGTACATTATTTAGGTAGTTTTATTTTTGTAAAACTTGTGCCCTTTGTTTGCAAAATGAAGCATGATGGAATGAAACGGATTTCAAAAAAAGGCGTTATATTTTAAACTCTTAGCATCATATCGCATCGTTTTGCACCATAATGAGATTGAATGAAAATGTGCATTGTACATTTGCCCAGTCAGGTAGTGAACCGACGCAACAACTTAACTTACTAAGATACAACAAAACCTTTGCAAGTTTACAACTCGATAAGCAAAATACAACAGTGTTGCAAACTTAATAAACAAATCTTAACAAGAAAATTGCTTAAACAAAGAGTACCAATTCAAACACACGAAAACACGACAGCTCGACAAACAACTCGATAAGCAAAACGACAACTCGATAAGCAAAACAACAACTCGATAAACAAAACTTAACAAAACAAAGTGTGCTTCGGACGATCTGGGCAACGGAATGCATCCGAAACAGAGGGAAACAGAGGCCTTCGACATACCCTTTGCATGGAAATGCTTGAAACTTCCTCCTGGAGGGGAAAACAGGACTGAAGAAACACCTCAGAGCATGGCCGGCCACTTTTGGGGGTCGGCCAGCCAGCTTTTTTGTATGTGAGGGGAGAAATGTGGCCGGCCACTTATCCCGCAATGCCAAATCTTCCACGTGTCCTCAATAGTGTCCCATCCTCTTTAAAAGCCCCAACCAACTTGGACTCATTCATTTCATCATCGCTTTGCACAAAAATGGAGGCATTTCTGTAGAAAATCTCACATCTTGGATCTCTTCTTTAGATGGCTCGGAAAAGTTGAACTTAGGGGTTTCGCTTGAATGCACTATTCACGCCGAGTCAGACTCATTGCACCTTCCTTTCCTCCATGCCGCAGAGAAGGTTCGGAACCCAAGATGCACGCCTTTAGCTTTGGCGGGCAAGAGGTATGTCCAACTTTTGAAGATTTTAAGTTTTGATGGAGTCTGAACATTCGAAGAGATCTTGCCTCGGTTCGCTTTGGCCCAAGCTTTAGGGCGGATGTGTGGACTTACCGCGCATGATGCTTGATCTCTGATCTGTAATGGGGAACTAGATATCCTCGGTTTGATCCATCGCTTTTCTAGTGCCGGTGACCGCGGCGACCACCATTGGCAAGGTTTCTGACAACATGCGCTCTGCTTGTGCATGCTATCTCACTTCTGCTTGCCCGGTGGACCCAAGATCCGCTTGATTGAAGTTGCTCGGGGCTTGAAGGAAGGGAAGAGTCAGATTGTTATGGCATTGGCGAAACATGATGGGCTTGGACGCTTTCCACGTCGAGAGCGACGAGACGGGGAGTCCACTACTGCTGCAGGTAATGTTTCCCTCCCAATCTCACATATGTATTTGCTCGCATCACTCGGCCCTCAGGCTCAGTTTTTCTCACAAAACCCTTGTCTCACTGTTCTCTCATCGCATATCTCTCCATTCTTTATTCTCTCATTTTTCGTCCCTCCCCAGGTATGGTTGATGGATAAACTGCAGGTTGTGGACTCTTGCCCTGCCTACTCAGCCCACGGCTACTTCTTTCGGCAACGCCTGGTTGATGCGCTTGATGAGGGATGGTGGTTCAACTGGATGTGCAATTTGTCTGCTGACCACATTGCTTGGCGCTGTCCTTGGCTCAATCTTCTGGCAATGAGCTATAGCATGTCCCGGCAGACTGGGGTCCAGCTGATTGGTCTGACTCACTGTGTGTTCTATTTTCCGTTCCGGTTCCAGCGCCAGTTTGGCCATGATCAGACTTGTCCGCCAGAGGGGATTGAGTACCCGGCTACTTTTCCGGTCCGAGGCGCACAGCTTGCCCGATATGCCACAGCGTGGAGGACTAGAGAGCTCCTGGCCCCTGCTCCCACTTTCAGTTGCACTTTGTCTGACGAGTGCTGGGATTGGCTTAATGAAGAGGCACAGGTTGGGCCTAGCTTGGCATCAGAGGCTTCGACTAGCTCTGGGAGGGGGTGCAGGGACACCTGACTTGACTATGCCCCGGATTTATTGCTTTATTAGTACTTTCAAGTTTTCTTTATGAGTGTAATAAAAAAAGCAACTTCAATTGTATGCAAGAGCAAGCGAATTCTGTGTTGAAATAAATGAATTTGAAGGTTGTGGTACTGAAAATTTTCCGCTTAGGTCCAAAAATGGTCTTAGTTGTAAAAAAGATTAATTTGAACAAAGTCAACTTTTATTAAAACTTTTCAAAACTATTTTCGATATGGATCGAATCGACACGCGAGATCTCATCGAGATGCACAACCCGGATCCTAGCAACTGGAAAGTTGCCCCTAGTCTGAATAGCACTGCGACAATGTGTGGCAACGGAAAGTTGCCCCTAGTCTGAATAGCACTGTACTGGAGATTGCGATGAATGCTGATGGAAAAAGATGACTGCGATGATCAAAATGGACAAAGTTGATCGGGGAAAAGTTTATGGCTGAACTCCAGGATGAAGTTGACTACATATCCCAAAGATGGGAATCAAGCCTTACATAGTTTAGGCTCAGGTTCGCTCGGGTATTTTCAGTCTCCTTTTACGCTCTAACTTTTGCCAAGGCCGCCCTTTGTGGGTTTTCAACCTTGCGAGCTCAGTTTTTACAATTTCAAAATTTTCTGTGCTCTGAGTTTTGCCTAGGTCGCCCTTTCGGGTTTTCGGCCTAGCGAGCCTCTCAAGGGTAATATTTCTTCAACTTGTCTATATTGATCGGTTGCGAGAACTCCAAGCCGTCTAGATCCATCAGAACCACAGCTCCACCTGACCAGATTGACTTGATGATGTAGGGACCAGTCCAATTGGGTCTGAACTTGCCCCTTGGGTCGTGGATGGGAGCTCGGTTGTCCTTGAGCACCAAATCTCCTTCTTTTAAATTCCTGGACTTAACCTTCTTGTTGAAAGCCCGGGCAATTCTGTGTTGATAACCTTGGACATGGTACAGTGCTTTCAGCCTTCTTTCATCAAAGAGCATGAGTTCCACAAATCGCTGCTTGCCAATCCGCTTTTATCGACACTCAGCCAATACTCGTAATGACGGGACCTCAATCTCAATAGGCAGAACGGCCTCCATCCCATAAACCAATGAGTACGGAGTCGCCCCAGTAGAAGTTCTGATTGAAGTCCGGTAGCCCCACAGAGCAAACGGCAGCTTATCTGGCCAGTCCCGGTAGGTTTCCACCATCTTCTGCAGTATGTGCTTGATATTCTTGTTAGCGGCCTCAACCGCTCCATTGGTCTACGGCCGATAGGTAGACGACTTATGAAAAGCCACATTGTATTTCTCCAACAAATCAATCACCTCCTTCTTGAAGTGGGAACCATTATGCCAAATTATTTCGTTTGGGACCTGTAGCGACAGATGATGTTGTTTCTGATAAATTTTGCGACGTACGAAGCCTTCAACACCGCATAAGATTAGGCCTCAACCCACTTTGTGAAATAATCTATCGCTACCAAGATGAACTCATGCCCATTCGATCCCCTTGAGGTGTACCGATCACATCGATTCCCCAGACTGAAAATGGCCATGGCGAAGTCATGTTGTACAGCTTTGACGGCGGAATGTTCATGCGATTTGCATGAATTTGACACTTGTGGCATCGCCGGACAAAACCAATACAATCCTCCTCCATGGTGGACCAGTAGTAACCCTGTCTGAGGATCTTCCGCGCCAACATTACCCCATTCATGTGCGCACCACATTCTCTCCCATGGATGGCTTCCATCAGACGCTTTGACTCTTCGGCATCAACACACAGTTTATGCATTCCCAGATGACCCCTTTTATACAGCTTACCCCCACAGATGATGAACTGAACGGCCATTCTTCTGATTGCCCTTTTGTCTTTGGCATTTACCCCTGGCGGGTATGCTTCTTTCTCCAAGAAGTTCCAGATGTCGTAATACCAGGGGTTTTCGTCCTGAACTTCATCTATAGCAGCAATCGACTCGTAGGCAGGTGCAAATTTCTGGTCGATGATGACTGGACGCATCCGGACTCCATACGGGATGTCTATCATGGAAGATAGAGTTGCTAAAGAATCTACGAACCTGTTGTTCTCTCTTAGTAGATGAGTAAAACTTAGCTTCTCAAACCGAGGAATCAGCAAGTCCAAGGTCTGGTGATACATCTTCATCTTTTCCTCTTTCACTTTCCAGTCTCCTTTAGCTTGAGACACAACAAGGTTCGAGTCCCCAATGACGTCCAAACGTCTTGCCCCTAGTTCGTGGTCGCTTCTAGACCCGAGAATGCGCCTCATATTCTCTTCGTTGTTCGAGACTTTGAATCGGAGTTTGAAGGCTAGAGGATCTGAGGGAATTGTCGGGTGCTATCAGAACACTCCTATCCCATACCGTATTGATTTGACGCTCGTCAAAGTACATCGCCCAAGTTTAAATGCCGATATGTAAAATGGCCTCATCTGAGAATAAGTACTCGACTGCTTCACCCCCTTCCACTGGATGGTCAGCTAAGAACTCGGCCACTGCTCTTCTTTTGACCGACTTGCGTGTTACATACTTTAGATCAAATTCGAAGAGCAACAAAGACAACCAGCAGCTAGCCTACCGTAAGTCTTTGGTTTCTCAAAAAGATATTTGATGGGATCAAGTCGTGAAACCAACATTACAGAGTGAGCTAACAGTAGTGCATGACTTCCTGGTAGCCCATACCAAAGCTAAGCAAGCCTTCTCCAGTGGAGTGTAGCGGGTTTCGTAATCTAGCATCTTCTTGCTTAGATAGTAGATGGCTCTCTCCACCTTGTCTTCTGATTCTTGCGCAAGCATGCAGCCTATTGTAGTCTCAGTTACTGACATATACAAAATCAACGGTTTCCCTGGTTCTGGCGGTGACAGCACGGGCGGGTTCTGTAAATATTCTTTAATCTGTTCAAATGCAGCTTGACATCGGCTATTCCATTGGAACATCCTTCCTTTCTTGAGAAGGCCAAAAAGTGGTTCACAAGTCAAGGTTAATTTTGAGATAAACCGTCTTATGAATCGCACTTTACCCAGAAAGCCTCGCACCTCCTTTTCAGTCCTTGGTGGTGGCATTTCTAAGATGGCCTTAATTTTGGAAGGGTCGACCTCGATGCCCCTTTGTGTAATCAGAAACCCTAGCATTTTTCCCGCTGTAACACCAAATGTACACTTCTGAGGGTTCAGCCGCAACCGGAATTCTCTGATCCTTTGAAAAAACTTGTGCAAGGCGGTGTAGTGGCCCTCTCTTTCTTTGGATTTGACAATCATGTCGTCCAGGTACACCTCAACCTCTTTGTGGAACATGTCATGTAATATTGTGGTCGCGGCCCGTTGATAAGTAGCTCCAGCATTCTTCAACCCAAACGACATTACCCTGTAGCAGTACGTCCCCCACGGGGTGGTGAATGCAGTCTTTTCCCGGTCTTCGGGTGCCATCATTATTTGGTTGTATCCTGAGAAGCCATCCATGAATGAGAGCAAAGCATGCCCTGCTGTGAAATCCACCAACTCATCGATATGCGGTAAGGGAAAATCGTCTTTCGGACTAGCTCTGTTCAAATCCCTGAAATCCACACATACCCGGATCCTGCCATCTTCCTTCGGCACTGGAACAATGTTGGCCAACCAAGTCGGGTATTCGGATACCAGGCCCGGAAACTGCGATTTGCTTGGTGACCTCTTCCTTAATCTTGAGAGCCCGGTCGGCGGATCCTCGAAGTTTCGCTTGTGGTCGGGCCTCGGGGTCAAGGGGGATCCAATGCTGTACAATCTCAGGATCGATTCTAGGCATGTCTTTGTAGGACCACGCGAAAACATCTTTGAAATCTTTTAATAAAGCGACTAAGCGCTCGCGTTCCTACGAAGACAACGTGGACCCGATCTAGACCAGCTGCGGGTCCTCCTCAGTACCAATGTTCACGGTAGTGATTTCATCCATTAAGGGTTTGACAAATCTCTCCTGCTCCTGCTCAATTAAACGTTGCAAAACCGGAGGAATTTCATCCTCGTCGTTTTTCTCAAAGTTTTGAAAGTCTGAATTAATGCAATAAATCAAGGGCATAGAAAAGTACTCAGAAACCACAGTTACTTGATTCTCATTAAGCACATCCAAATCGTCCGAATTCTCGGTTATAACAGACTCAAATGAGAAAGAAAAAGACGACCTGGACAAAATTGTGGTATCCGGGTTATCATCCCCAGGATTACCAGACTAGACTTCGGTCGCTGGAACTCGATTCGACTCACAAGATTCGGTGGAATCAGATTCCGGCTCACTACCTTACCCGGTGCTGCTGGACAAAAATCCCTCCTCGTATTGCCAAGTGAGAGAGGGTGCGATAGATGCATCCAAGATAGTTGCTGGCAGGCCCGCAGCCGTTTCATCCCCAATCATGGAAACCGAGAAGTTATCCCCCAAGCACTTATGGTCGATCGGAGGATCTGAAAGTAGACTTGCCAATGCTACCCCAATTATACTGCTCAACCTCAGCTGATGGGTCTGTCTGCTCTGTGGCAACGTCATCCCCAGATAGTTGCAGGTCAAAGAAGATCTCGAAACCTGGCACGCGCTTCTTCTCCGCGTTTAGCCACGGCTTTGGAAAGCCACAAAATGGAAAGTCCTCCCCCTTTCGGACGAAGCGTCCGTTCAGGGTACCCTGAATGGGCCTATGCATTAATTCAAAAGGCTTCCCAGCCTGCTTCGCTTTGGCTCTTCCGGCCATTTCCTTTCCTTTCCTCACCCAGTCCTCTTTGGTGGGCAGATAACCCAAGCCAAAGGTATGAGGGTTGTGTGGCACTTCGGCCAATGCTGCGACGCCTTTCCGGCCGCTCCTTCTTAATCCCATTCCGGGGATGTGTTGTAGCTTGTTCATGAGGTAGACGGATTGTGCACTGACGTACACTCCCTCATTCACAGCCATGATATTCTACACCGCCCGGGCCTTAGCCAAATTGCCCCTTGTCTGAAGGATACCGCATGGCAACAGAAAGTTGCCCCTTGTTTGAATGGCACCACAGTGCATTGAATGGCAACGGAAAGTTGCCCCTTGTTTGAATGGCACTACAACAAGATCGTGAGAAATTCCTCAGAGTGATGAACACAACCAAACCCTCGATACTGAGAGAAGGCAAAGATGGTCAAAACATTGCATGGACACACCGAATTTGAAGTGTTTACTACCGACTTGAATGAAGTTGCCTCACGTATCCCAAACATGGGAATCAAGCCTTCGTAGTTCGGGGTTAAGGTACACACTCGGGTATTTAACCTCTCCTTTTATGCTCTAACTTTTGCCATGCCTATTGCGTGTTTTCAACCTTGCGAGCTTTGTTCTTCTTCTTTTCTTTTCTTTTTTTTTTTTTTTTTTTTCTTTTAGGCTCTAACTTTTGCCAAGGCGTCCGATCTGGGTTTTTAGAGCCTTGAGCTTCCAAGGCGTCCATGGGCGGTTTTCTAATTTGCGGCTTTTTTTTTCTTTTCTTTCTTTGTTCTTCTTTTTTTTTTTCTTTTTTTTTTGGATATATTTTCGCTTGCTCTAACTTTTGCCTGGGCTGCTCTTCAGGGTTTTCGGCCCAACGAGCCTCTCAAAGGGTAAAAGTGTAACAAGTCCATGCCAAATGGTTTTAGGGTTTTGAAGCCATCCGTATCCAGGAGAGTGGCTATTGTATTGATTCGCAAAAGGATCCATCTTCGGCTCTTCGAGCACATCGGACATTTTTGCCCCTAGTTCAAAGTGTACTTTTGTTCTTGCTTTGCAAGCTTCTTCGATCTTGATCTTCTTGATCCGACTTTCTTGCCTCTAATTCATGGGTCGCTTTGAATCAGCCACACAGCCTCACATTGTGGTTGACCGTTGAACATTCTGAATGCCAGTTCAAGGTTTGAAAGCAAAGGGGGGGTCGAGTCTTGAGGCTGAGAGCGATCCCAAGCTACACAATCTCAAGAGCGATTCCACACATGTCTTTGCAGGACCGTGCAAAACACATTTTTTTTGAAAGTTTTTAAGAAAGCGACAAATCGCTCATGTTGAAAGATGTGGGACGAATCTGGATCAAGCCAGGATCCTTCCCAGTACTCACACTAACAAGCATGATTTCATTCATTAAGGGCTTAGCACGCCTCTCTTTCTCTCAAGTTGATCAATTTTTGCAAAACCCAAGGAATTTCTTCCTCTTTGTTTTTATCACAATATTTCGAAAAAAGTTTTGGAAAACTTAGGTCGATGCAATGAATTCAAGGCACAGAAAAGACATAGCTTCCAGTCAAATACCGCCATCTCATTTAGAATTTCGCACAAGCGGCTGCAATGAAGCGAACACAAGAGTGTGAAAATCACTGCTGTTCCATTCAGATCTGTTGGCATAACTGGCTCCGAGGCAGAAACAGACTCAAAAGAAAGCAAAAAAGACAAACACAAACTGAAAAAGGGGTGTCCGAGGTAACATTCCCGGAATCACCCGACTCCTATACAATAGGACTGACTTAATACGACAAGACAGACCCGAAACAAAAGAATGACTCAAGACAAAGAGACAGACTCAAAATAACACAACAAAACCGACCCAATACCCAAGTCCGCATGTACAAAAATCAGCATTCACAAATGCTCAAAACGGTGCGTGCCATACGCCACATCTGGAGTAAACTAAGTCGCTCGCAGTGGTCCATCCCCGATCACATACTCTCGTCCCCCAAGTTCACCGATCGATGATAGACTTTCTTGGTGTGCGACGATGACCTTGTTGTCAATCAAATTTTGTATCTCATAGCGGAGACGGACGAATCGCCGATGTCATGACCCGGTTTGTTGATGGAAGGCCTGATGCTTAGCGGGTCATGATTTGCGGGGAGAGGATAGGGTAGGGGCCGTTGTTCTAACGGTTTGAATGTCCTTTCCTAAGTAGGACCCCTAGAGCTTTAGACAAAGACATGTAGTGGGGTGAAAACCCTCTTGCCTCAGGCGGATAGTCCCGTTCGGGTTTGAAGTGGATGCACCAACAAAGGGGTGGGTGCTCTCGGTGTGGTGGCAACCATGCCCATATCTGAAAATCTTGCATTTGCATCACCATTGGCGGTTGCATTGAAATCGCGGTGCGCGCCCTCTGGTCAGCTCCTCCTCCTGGTCAATGAGGCCCTGTTTCATAGCATCCTCGATTTGTACCCCAATCTCGTGCAAGTCCGCGAAGGTGGGAAGGGGTAGGACGATCAGCTTTTGCATGAGTTTTGGCTGGAGGTTGCGCACAACCATCCGGATCTGATCCTTATCAACGGGCCTGACGGTCATTGTCGAAGCCTTAGCCCTCCAGCGGGCCACAAAGTCGGAGAAGCTCTCATTTGGCTCTTGCCTGGTTGTCTCAAGATCACGGGTGGTGACCTCGATCTGAGTATTATAGGAGTATTGAGCAGCGAAGGCCTCAGCCATCTCCTCCCAGTTCCTTTTGACGGGATCCTCCAATTTTGCGTACCAGATAGCCGCTATACTTGACAAGGTCCGGCCGAATAATGACAGCTTCTGGGCTGTGGTCAAACCCATTGGCCTCGGATCGAAAAATAGGCGGAGGTGCACCATTGGGTCTCCAGAGCCATCGAATCGATCGATATGTGGCATCTTGAATCTGTCGGGCAGCGTCACAGCTGCATTGGTGTATCCATCTTCGATGTCAGGGATGGCCTTGACTCCCTGGGATCTCTTGAACATTTTTTCCAACTTACTCAGCTTTAGTGCTGTGGGGTCTACTTCGAACTCAAAAGGAGAGTCCGGTACATTGATAGGCGTGGCTGCCTTGGATAGTTGCGGTAGAATCGGGGGCGGAGCCGGCCCCGTTGGAAGGTCTGTATCCTCTTGGACATTTTGGACATTTGGCGTCTCCCCAGGTGCTGGAGCTCCTGCTGGGGGAGGAACTTGTTGTGAAGCAGACGCGCTGCTTTCTTTGTTGTAGCACAGTGATGAGCTCAAATCTTTGAGCCATGATTGCGACTTCTTTGTTTTGGAGAATTCCGCTTGGCGAATGGCGTCTTCAGCATGAGTTTCATAGTTTCTGCATCCGACGCATCATTGCCTCCACCGACGGCGTATCTTGTTGATCCATCTCGATCGGTATATCTATCCCTGTGGTGAAAACTGAGACCTCGGCCTGACAATTCACTGGTGGGGGGATAAGGACCATCGATCCGTAATTCTTGAACCGGTGATCCGCGGCCCGACCGCCCTTTTACTCCGCCTCTAGCAAAGGAAAACCGATTGAAATTTGAATCTTTGACTCGACAAAGTCTATCAAGACAAATCCAATGTACCGGAGATAGTGAAGCTTCAAGCTATGGTTCCAAGACTACCTAGCAAAAGGGAAAATAGCAAGATCTCGGCTCAACTTCACCAAAAGCAGAATCTGAGTGGAAACGATCAGATTCTATTATCGATCATCGCTTCCCGAAATCATCGCCCCAAATCGATACCCTGCAGACATGGTGATTCTCAAAATACTATCTTGGTGCATGATGGGATACAGATTTGCACTGGTATATGCATTCCTGTGAGATACACTCTAAAAGCACATAAGCGAGTAAATGAGCCAATACACCCCTATGTTGGGGTAGGGTCTCCCTGTCCTATTTTGTCAGGCGCTAGCGTTTCACTACGCAGCGGTTTCAAACAACCTAATATCGGGTGAGCAACCTGTCCTAGTTTGGAATGGTCACTACGGATTTCGATATGCACTAGGTCGAATGGTCAAAAAGGGTGCCCCGGTAAAACCGGGGTTTGTGTTCCCATACTGGCAGAGCCCGCAACCGGTCAGCCTTATGGACATGCCTTGACAAGACAAGCCTCCGGCAAACCGCTCAGGAATAGCAGATGGCCAACACGGTGTCCTAGGCGCACCAATGCACATGCAATGCAAAGAAACACATAAGTGTAGTCAAAACAGGATATCACGAGTTCGAGTCAAGCTCTCTAAATCCCCAGCGGAGTCGCCAGAAACTGTAGCACGTCCGCGGGGGACCTCGCTACAGTTCGGACTCCCTTTGTGTCGCGGTTCTAAATCTGAACCAAAGAGTCCAAATCCGGCAAATCGTTTGAGAAAACTGTTTTTTTTGAAAAGTAGTGCCAAGCATGGACTGCTTTGCGGATTCTGAGTCGCCACCTAAATATTTTTAAAATGGGAAATCTAGAAACCACGACTCGGTCTTAAAGGCCACGTGTCCGTCATCACCAAAGTGGTCTTGGCTCGAGCTTGGGTACGATCGGGAAGGTCACTATGAGCACCCCCTTTCGCCCGGTCCGAAGACCGGCCTCTACTAACCGTGATATCCGATTTTGAAAACATTACATGTTCTTATTCCGGTTATTAGCCTAGAATTACTATGTTATGCGCACAGCAAACAAGTATAGACCAAATCGCCTAAGTTGGAACAAAACACCACATGTTTGTTTTGAAAATGATTTGCTATTCGCAAGTAGGCTAAAATGCAGGTTTTGCCACTCTTAAGCGGGCTTTTTTAGAAAAGACGATTTTGCCACTATCTAGTGGGCTTTAAAACTCACAGTTTTAATGTGTTGTCCCAATTTAGGTAATTTAACCTCCACCCACAGGCATTCATGCAGTTATATCACATAAGCACTTAGCCTCATAGTAGTCATGCTATTATGGCAACATTTACACACATGTGATATGCTAAAGCACGAAAGCTCACCTAGTACTCGAGCCAAAAGCGAAGCTTATTAGAAATCCATGCATGGACCTAAGCATACCGAAATGTCTAATGCAACACATGCAAAGATGTAACCTAGGCTCGGCTATCTTAAACATGGCATATGGAATGCTACAAATAACACGTATTCAATTTGGAATTGAAAGTACGATGCGGTTGTATGATGTACCGAAGCAAGTAAACAAATGCATGAATGCACGCATGAATAGCATAAGGTATGCTAAAATTAAACGTGCCCTAATCTACCATCATAAGCAGGTAAATAAAAGGGAGAAAGAAATGGGGGTTGGAAGACATACATGCCACTCACCCACACCTATTACAGATATGCCCTCACACGGAGGGACCAAAAGAATAATATACAGTCCCAAATAATAAATCAACTATCCTAGCTAATTAATTATTACAGACCCTTAATTAATTAACAAATTAATTAAACTACTGAAAGCAATAAAAGGCCTCGGGAAGAGGGATGCACGCATGCTCGGATCCTACTCGCCCGGAAAGTCCGCACCATGCCACTGTTGCCTCTGTCTTTACTGCCCTGTCCCTCCAAAAATTACCAAAGTTCCAGGACACCTTCTAAATGCATTGCAGTACATCACCGGCTAGAGTGAGTGGCTACCGGCTGCTTAGATTTACCACCGGCTTCTGATGAGCTTATCGGCACAAAAAGATTGCCGGTCGGCGCTATAGAGTGCCGGTCGGCACTAAATTCTGCGAGGAGGATTTTGACAAAGAAACAAAGACAAGAAGGCATGGCATGGGTTTTTAGGCATATGTATGCACCAAACAAGTCCCTTATCATGTTTGTGACTCAAGGGGCATGTACCTCGATTCCCGGGCCACCAATCACGCATTTCCATGCATGATGGCCCAAAGAACCAAGTATGCAACTTTAATTTCAAATGAAATGCAATGCAAATGATCCAATGAATGGGGACTTAACCTCTATCACACTCACTTCAAGAGGCTAAGTATGCATGCTCATGCAAGGCAATCCTAAGCATGTGAAGCTAGGTATGCAACATGGTAATGTAAGTAAACATTGTATGTTAGGCATGTAACCGAGACAAACAAACATGCAAGGCATGGAACAAGTATGCAAATATATCAAACATGCAAAGAGCAACATGTTGAGAACAATGTATAGCATGCAACATCATGCAAACGGGACCAAGTATGTGACAACATACAAAGTAAGCATGCTACAACACATGGAGGAATGGACTTAAACTAGATTAGGCAGCCCCAAACAAGCCTAAAACAGTGGCCAAACATGCCCAAAATGGTGACCAAAACTTGTGCAAGCATGCAAACCAATGGGCCTATAACCAAAGGCATAAACAAGGAGCACCCTTCCACCACTACCAAGACCAATCATGGCACATATCAAGCAACCAAAAACAGATTTTTCAGCATGTGAAAATACACTCAAATCCCCCCTAATGACAGCCCCAAAATGCTCCAAAAACACAAGCATGCATAAGGCCTATTCCTAGGCATAAAAGGGGCACACCTTTGAAACATGAAAGGGATGGCAAGCACAAACATGTGAGCATGATTTAGGGACTGAAATGTGATCTAAAATGATGCCACATCATGAGATCAAGGCAAGCTAAACATGCTAAAGACTCACACACCCCAAGGCTAGCAAGCCAAAATGCAAAGTGACTATATAAGGCATGTCATGGATGGCCTAAACAACCAAAAACAGATCTTATACATGGAAAAACAAGCACATTTTCAGTTTATGACCATCCACAAAAACAAAAGCAAGATAGGCTAACAAAGCATGCAAACTTACGGTAAATAGAAGAGATTACAAAGCAAGTGCATGATAGAGTTACCAAACATGGTTGAGCCCTTCTTCAATGTTGAAGAAGGGCTCAAAATGAGCCTACTTACAGTTTATTACATGCTCAAAAACAGATTATACACCAGCCAAATATACTATGTAAGAATCATGGCATACAAGGGGGTAAAGAGATAGGTGCTAGATGCAATCACCAAACAGCAAGGGGTCCTCAATCAAACATGAAGAGGACCCCAAAATAAGACTATTTGAAGTTTAGGTCGGAGCCCAAAAGTGCTTGCAAGCAAGGCTTAGATATGAAGCAAGAAAAGGCTAGAAAGGGGAAGATGAAGACTTACCCTTGAAGACCAGCAAACCAGCACCTCTTGGACCAAGTTTAGGTGCTCCTAAGCTCTGAAGAACAGCCCCAAGTCGTTGGAATGGAGCAAGGGTGCCTTGTGCTATGAGTTGTAGGGGAAATGGCCCAAGAACAAGGTTGTTTGGAGGTGAAATGAGATAGATATAGAGAGGGAGGTGAGATATATATCTATATATCAGATATGCATATATAAATCTCTGGTTTTTTGTTCAAAACCATCCAACCCTTGAGCAATGGAGAGGGGGCATGCTTATATTGGCAAGTATAAGCCAAGACTTAGAGGCTAAGTCAATGGAAAGGGTCAAAGGGGCCAAGGGGGGGTGCAAGGCTTCTAGGAGAAGCTAATACAGCTGGCCAAGCTTCTCCAAGAAGCTTGGCCAAAAGGGTTCAAGCTTCTAGAAGCTTTAAGGGGTCAAAAAGGCTCAAAAGGTTGCAAAAGGGGTAAGTGATAGCTACGGGTCTCAGATGGCCGAGAGTCCTTCAACAAAGTTGAAGAGGGGCTCAAAATAAGAAACTTTTTAGTTTACGACCAAGCCCAAAACAGCCCACAAGTACGCCTAAAACACCGTGCAAAACAGGCCTAAGAAGAGGTAAAGAGACAAGCGACAGATGGAGATGTCAAACAGTAAAATATCCTTAATCAAACATGAAAAGGACCTCAAAATATGACTATCTCAAGTTCAGGTCGGGGCCCAAAAATGCAAGATGAGGGTTCGGGAGCCGAAACACGCAGTTCGGGGCCCCGAAGTGGGTCACGGAGATGGCACCCACGAAGTGGGTATCAAAGGCCCCAGGGTTCCTTGTAATGATAAAACAGAGGTTCCCGCCGAAAATGAACAAAAACCGATGCGAAATGAATGCTCGGGGCCTAAACCGCGCGGTTCAAGGTCCCGAAAATGGGCTGCAGGCACCGAAAGTGGCGTACGGCCACGAAGTGGGTATCAAAGGCCCCAGTGTCCCTCGGAATGATAAAACAGAGGTACTTGCCAAAAACCGGAGAAATCGGAGATGGTTGGGCGGTCCCGAACCGAGGCACACGGCCTAACGGCTCCGAAAACCGTGAACCGGGCTCTGAAATGGGAAAAATGGCCTGCGACCACAAAACGTAGCCTACGGCCACTGAGAGATGGTCTACGAGACCTCTCCCTCCCTTTGGGAAGAGAAAACAGAGAAAGCAGAGCCTGGTTCGCAAACCGAGGCAAAGCACAAAGAGTCCGGAAGTCCGGAGGCAAGGCTTGTAGCCGAGACTCCGCAACCTCAGAACGAGCACAATATGCAACATCACCAAGCGCTCAATTGATGACGTCTGAGTCTTAAGGTCGGTCAAAAATGGGGTGTCTACACCTGCCCAACCAGCTGCTCTGGTGTAGTATCTATAGAGAGTTTGGCCTTGTCCATGGCAGATAGGACGGCCTGTCTGTGTACCCGCGATGCCATAAGCAGTCCCAAGATGGAGATGTCTGCTTGTATCTTCTTTAATTGCTTAAGCACAGCTTCTTCTTCAATCTGCTTTTCCCTCTGTTTCTCAGCTTCCTTGTCTTTCCCAGACGCCTCAGGTTAGTCTAAGTGTGAGGGTTTGAAATATCACCCACTTCTTGTCATATGAGCGACCTTGTCAATATACCAGGTATCGTCTGGTTGATTATTCCCCCAATCTTCATCTGTGTGGGCAAGACATAAATCATCGTCTTCCCACCACATTCGTCGGCCGGCAGACACTGTCGACCCCGGTATGATCATACTCGCAGTACCTTCAGTCCATATGCCCGCAGCATTTTCTGTTCCCGTGCACACAGCACTCTCGACCCCTACACGGGCCTTAGCTTTTCTAATTCTCTCGGAATCCTCAAATTTTTGTTGTTCCAACTGCGTCAGTACAGCTGGTTGTTCAATACTCCCTGCATTTACAATGCCCAAGTTCTGAGCGAAATTCTTAGTGCCGGCGCTCTCCGGCGGTGTATTCTGACTCTTGGCCCTTTCGGCCACCACTGATACTCTCGTCCCTGCCGGGCCCTGTTTTGGTTGATATTCTACGATGTCTGGTTGATCATCTAACCATCCGGTAACTTCTGCCGACTCCTCATACTCGAACCAGTTGATTGTCATCCCCGATTCTTGGTCATCAAGAACCGAGGTTGGCAAGGTCTTCTCCTACAGCTGTTAGATCATCCGTTCCCCGTTCAAATCTGTTCCCCTGTATTACACATAATTCTGCTTTTTCTGGCAGCCCTACACTCAGCTCAGACTGGCCCACTGACTGGATGTATTCACTTGGATCGTAGACCCCTCTAGCGAGATTCTCATACTATTCAACCCCACTTTCCTCTGAAATCTGTCCTGTCCCATCTTCGGTGGTCACCACCATTGGCTTAGAGTGGGTTGTGAAGATGTCCATCATGCACAAGTTAGTGCAGACAGGAAGGATTACCTCCGTCTTAGGTAGGTGGGTGTAGACACCCCATTTTTGACTGACCTTAAGACTCAGACGTCACCGATTGAGCGCTCGGTGATGTTGCATATTGCGCTCGTTCAGAAGTCTTAGAGTCGCGGCCGTGAGCCTTGCCTCCGGACTTTCGAACCCTTTTCTGTACCTTGCCTCGGTTTGCGAACCAGACTCGGTTTTCTCTGTTTCTTTTCCTGAAGGGAGGGAGAGGTCCCGTAGACCATCTCTCAGTGTCCGTGGGATACATTTCGTGGCCGTAGGTCATTTTGCCCATTTCGGAGCCCGGTTCTCGGTTTTCGGAGCCGTCAGGCCGTGTGCCTCGATTCGGGACCGCCTAACCATCTCCGACTGCTCCGATTTTTGGCATGCATCTCATTTACTCCCTTGTGAGGGACACTGAGGCTTGAGAGACCCACTTCGTGGTTGAATGCCACTTTCGGTGCTTAACAGCCTATTTTCGGGACCCCGAACTACGTGTTTTGGCCCCCGAACATTCGTTTTGCATCGGTTTTCGTTCATTTTTGGCAGGTACCTCTGTTTTATCACCAGAAAGGTCACAGAAGGGCGGGAGGCTAGTAATTGTCTCAGCAACCAGTTATATTCCTCCGGCGCCCTCCGACGCTTGTTTTTCTCACTTCCGAGCCAATGTTGACCACCCTAGGGCCACTATCTTCAACCCCAAACCACATATTTGTGTTGTACACACATGGGAGGACCCTAAAATTTTATGGCCGGCCAGTAATTCAACTTGGACCTTTTGAACCCCTCCTAAAAGTGGCTTGTTGTCTCTCCTGTCTTACAGTTGCCAATTTCTAACCACAGGGTTTTGTTGAGGACACATGGGAGGACACCTTTTTGTGGTGGCCGGCCAAAAATTCCTCTGGACCATTTTGCCCCTTGGCCGGCCGGCCATAGGGGGTGGCCGGCCGGCCACCTGTAACTTTGATAACTGGCCGGCTAGCTTCCTTACAGGGAGTACATTACAGCTGTGCATTGTTTTCCCTCCAAAAACTGCATCCGGAGGGAACTCTTTTTGGAGGGAAAATTGATGCCAATTCTCTCTACTTTTTTCCCTCCATTTCTCCCCCATTCTTGTCCATATAGCTGGCCTCCCAGCTCTCTCTCAAGGGTTGAAAAAGCCCTCCTTGAGCTCTTGCATCATATCTCCCTCCATCTCTCTTATTTTCTTAAAAATTCCTAAGTCCTACACCTCATTTCTTCATCACCACCAAGCACCACCACCACTAATCCATCTCAGCAGCTTGGAGGAGTTTTTTAGAGGCCAACGGAGCTGCAATTTGGTCCAATAAGCAACAAAAGGGTTGGTCTACAAGGGTAAGTCCATTTTCCCTCCTTTCTAGCTCTATTTTGCCTCATTTTTTTAGCCATCTTGCTTACTGTTTTGGGCTCCGACCCTAACTTAAAGGGTCATTTTTTTGAGTCATTTTTCATGTTTGTTTAAGGGCTCAACCCTGTTTGAGCCCCCCATTGTGCACTTGTTTCAATACCCTCTTGTATGCCATTGTTTTGCATGGTATTTTTAGCATGTGTGTAATCTGTTTTTGAGCATGATGTAAACTGTAGTTAGGCCTATTTTGATTCCCTCTTCAACATTGAAGAAGGGCTCAACCTTTTTTGGGACCTCCATGTATCACTTGCTTCATCACCCCTCTTTGGTCCCTATTTTTGCATGCTTTGTTAGCTCACCTTGCTTCTGTTTTTCGGCCACAATCAGAACTGAAATTGGCCATATTTTGACCTTCTTGGCATGTTTCATTAAGGGTCTTTTGCTTTTTGAGGAATTTTTTGTATACTTCATGTTATACCCCTTTGTTGGCCTATATCTTGCATTGCATTTTGAGCATGTTTTTATACTGATTTGGGGCTTGTCATCTACTGTAAATGTTCATATTTTTGGTCCCTCTTCTGTGTTGTAGAAGGGTATTTTCCTGTTTGGGCTTTTCACCTACCACTTGCTTCATTGCCTCCCTTGCGGAGCCATTTTTGTATGCCATTTTAGCCCTACTTAAGCTTACTGTTTGGCCATGTTTTGTACTGTAAAAATGATTATTTTGGGGCTTCCTTGCTTCTTATTTTTCATTTCATGCCCAAATTATGCATGTTTAGCATAGCTGTAGGCCATTCCATGTGCCTAGTTTTGCATTTCGGGAGAGATTCCATGCATCGGGTGTCATTTCGCCTCGTTTCGGGGCTGTTTTGCATGTCATTTTGCCTCTGAAATTTGCATGTTTGCATATCATATTCCATGTCTTGCCATGTCTCATTAGAGTGGCATTCTGTGCCGTAGGTTCCGTCCTCGGTTTGCGTGCACGCGGGCACGCATTTTGAGTTGTCTTGTTTTTATCTGATGGCCTCCTATGTGAGTGTGGCTGAGGCTCTCTCATGTTGGTGTAAACCCATTATTGCATTGCGTATGCCATTTCATCCATAGCATTGTGTATGCTTGGTTATGTATTACCTCGTTTAGCGTGTATTCCATTCCATAGCATTGTGTATATTAGGATTGTATGTTAGTTGCATTTCATGCATGTCATGCACATTGCATCGTGTTTGGGATAGGAGTTAGCCCGGGCACGGGAAACGAGGTACGTTCCGTACTCCGAGTGATGGAACGTGTCTCAATTCCAAAGTTACCGACACTCCGGATTATCCATGATGGAGTTAGGTTTTGTTGTAGTTTTCATGTGCATTCATTCTATATTGAGTTATGCAACTCGGCTCCTCGGCCATCATGCATCGAGATGCGTGATTGGTGGCACGAGGATCGAGACATGCATACATTTGTGAAAATACATTGCTATGCCCCCTTTCCTGCTCTCTGTTGCAGCGTATCAAGAATCAGCGGTCTTCCGAGGCTTAGCGCGCTTTTCAAGAATCATTGTAAAACAGAGGCTAATTGGGGCATTCCAGTGGATTTCCGCGCAAAGCAGCCCAAACATGCATCATTCCATCATCCTGAGCGTAATCAAAGGGTCCACAGCTTGCATGCCAGTTTTATTGTTTTCTTAGTTAATTTGTAAATTAATTAGGAATTTGTACATTATTTGGACTGTATTATTGGGACTGTACTATTCTTTTATTCGGGACTGTATATTTATTCGGACCCTCTACACGAGGGCACAATTGTAATAAGTGTAGGTGAGTGTGATGTATGTCTTCCAACCCCACGTCTTTCTTCCCTTTTATTTACCTGCTTATGATGGTTAGATATAGGGCATATTTCAATTAGCATACAAAGATGACAAAGATGTTTGCATCATTCATCTGTTTTGCATGCATCGGGCTCGGCGCACCATACAAACTGCATTTGTATTTCAATTCCAAATTGAATACGTGTTAGTTGTAGCATTCCATATGCCATGTTTAGAATAGCCGAGCCTGCTATAGTTGCATCTTTGCATGTATTGCACTAGGCATTGCTGTATACTTAGGATCATGCATGATTTCTAATGAGCTTCTGTTTTGGCTTGGAGTACTCGGTGAGTTTTACGCTTTAGCATCCTTGCATGCGTGTGAGTGTTGCCATGAATAGCATACTTACCATGAGACTACGTGCTTATGTGATATAACTGCCTTGAATGCCTGTGGGTGGAGGTTGGGTTACTTGGATTGGACAATTCATCAAATGTTTGTTTTAAGCCCACTAGATAGTGGCAAAATCACGTTTTTCTAAGCCCACCTGAGGGTGGCAAATCCACGTCTTAGCCTACCTGCGGGTAGCACCATCAAACCATTTTCAAAAACAAACATGAAGTGTTTTGTTCCAATTCAGCGCTCATTTATACTTGTATCTTTGTGCATCACATAGTAACCTAGGCTAATAACGAATAAGAACGCACAATGTTTTTAAAATAGATATCATGATTAGTAGAGGCGGTGTTTGGCCAAGGCGGCGAAATGCTCATGAAATGACCTTCCCCAATCGTACCCAAGTTCCCGAGCCGAGGCAACTTTGGTGATGACGGACACGTGGCCTTTGGCACCGAGTCAGGGTTTCATAAATTTCCCATTAAAAAAAACATTTAGGTGGCGACTCTGTATCTGGCAAAGCAGTCCATGTTTGGCACTTCTTTCAAAAATCTGTTTTCAAAATCAATTTGCCGGATTTGGACTCTTTGGTTCAAGATTAGGAACCGTGACATTTGAGTACTTGAACTGTAGTAGACCCGATATCGAACCAGAATCGGGGGGGGGGGACTCGCACTCCTCGCCCGGGATGCGTTCGGGGACGTCTACAGTTTCTGGCGACTCTGCTGGGGATTTAGAGAACTTGACTCGAACTCTTGATATCTGGTTTTGACTACACTTGTGTGTTTCTTTGCATTGCATTTGCATTGGTGCGCCTAGGACACCGTGTTTGCCATATGCCATTCCCGAACGATTTGCTGGAGGCTTGTCTTGTCAAGTCATGACCATAAGGCTGATCGGCTCTGGCTCGGCGCATGGGAACACAAACCGGTTTTACCGGCACCCTTTGACCATTCGACCTAGTGTATATTCGATCCATAGTGACCATTCCAAACTAGGACAAAGTTGCTTACCCGCTTATAGGTTGTTTGAAGTCATTGCGTGCGTAGTGAACCCTAGCTCGACAAAATAGGACACGGAAACCCTTCCCCAACATAGGGGTCTTTTGGCTCTCACTTATCTGCTATGTGCTTGTTAGAGTGCGTCTCTACAGGGAATGTATGTATCAGTTGAGTTTGGGCATCAGGCCTGCGGGCATCAGTCAGTATCTGAGAATCAGTTGTCTGCGGATATCGATTGATTGTGGGGAAACGGTGATATGAGGGCGATGTCGATGATTGAGGACAGTGTATATCCAGCTTATCAACCGTGTGTTGTATGCCCGACTGTGTGTTGTGTGTTTAATTTAAGCTGTTATGCTGCTCGTTTATCTGGTTATTTATTTCCTTTTCGCTTTATTTACCTTTTTGCTAGGGGCAGTTTTAGCATGATTGCTTCCGAACCAGTAGATATTCCCCAAGCACTTTGGACACGAGGTCGTCGACTCAATTGATCCGAGGATCTGGTTGACGGACATCCAGTGTTCCACTCACTACCCCCAGTCATCAGAAGAAGGCCAAGGAGGCGCAGTGTGTCAGAACGGGGATTACCGGGGCAGCAGTCTACTTTAGCAACAAACAGTCGGACTGAGGTTTCTGTTTCCGCTATAGAGATACATTTATCGGTCATTCAGATGGAACAACAGAATACAACAGGGATGGAGGCGATGATGCGTCAAATGCATGAGAGCATGAAACAGATGCAAGAGGATGCTGCTCGCCAAGCGGAGTTCTCCAAGCAGCAGGCCGCTATCATGGCCCAACAGGCCGAGCTGATCACTAGACTGCAATGAGAATCGACATCTGCTTCACATCGAGCTCCTCCACCAGGGCTCCATTACTGGCGAGCACCTATTGGTTAGAATACCTTGCCGCATCCCCAGAATACCCTCCCGAACACCCAAAACACCCTACCCAATGTCCAGAATATTCAAGAGGACACAGGCCTTCCAATGGGGTTGGCTCCGCCTCCGCTTCCGCCTCAACTGTCCAAGAATCTTACACCCAACCACCCGGACTCTCCATTCGAGTTCGAGGTAGACCATACAGCTCTAAAACTGAGTAAGTTGGAGAAGCTTTTCAAGAAATCACAAGGAGTGAAGGCCATCCCAGACATCGAAGATGGGTATACCGATGTGGCCGTAACATTGCTAGATAGATTCAAGATGCCACAGATTGATCGTTTTGATGGGTCCGGGGATCCTATGGTCCACCTCCAGCTATTTTCAGACGTCCTGCGACCGATGGGCCTAACCCGACCACAAAAGCTTTCCCTGTTTGGCCGAACTTTGTCAGGTGTGGCAGCCATCTGGTACGCAAAGTTAGAAGATGAGGTAAAGAGAAGTCGATGAGATGGCCGAGGCCGTTGCTGATGCTAGACAATACGGTCGAGATTACAACCCGTGATCTCGAAACAACGAGGCAGGAAATCAAGGAGTCTTTCTCCGATTTTGTAACTCGATGGAGGGCAAAGGCATCGATGATGACCTTGAGGCCTACGGACAAAGATCAAATCCGGATGATTGTGCGCAATCTCCAACCGAAACTCATGCAAAAGATGATTGTACTCCCCTTTCCCACCTTTGCAGACTTACACGAGATGGGGGTACAAATCGAAGATGCGATGAAGCAAGGTCTGATCGACCAGGACCGGGAGCAGCCCCGGAGGACATTCAACCATAACAACAACGCAGGCCCGAGCGGCGCTGCAAATACAAGAGCTTCGGAGGTTAGTATGGTCACCACCACTGGCCCTCCCCATCTAAGGCCCGCAGCGGCCACACCCTTTTCTAATACATCCGGGAGCAGTACCCAAGCCCCGAGATACCAATCCAGAGGCCAAAGAACCTTCACTCCACTATACATGCCTTTGTCCAAGGCTCTCGGGGTTCTAATCAAAAAGGGGCATCTGAAACCCCTAGAGCCGAGGCCATTACCAAATCCACTCCCCCTTTCCCACAACCCAGCCAAGTACTGTGCGTACCACCAGCAGCATGGCCACGATACAGACCAATGTTTTCGGCTGTGTCAACGTCACAACCAACCCACTCCCCGCACATAACCAAGATCCACCACCCAAAAGAGTCAATCTCATCCAAACTGGGGTCGTGTCCTACGATCCTAGTATTTATATTACTCCCTCCCACCTATCCAAGCCGGAGGTGATCCTTCCTGACTACACTGACTTGTGCGTGTTGGACACCTTCACAACCCAATCTGAGCCAAAGGTGGTGACCTCCGAAGATGGAGCAGGCGGGGTTTGAGGAAAGCGTAATTGTTGAGTCAGGATGGAAACAAAGGAATTATGCTAGAGGAGCCTATGATCCAAGCGAATACATCTTATCGATGGGCGATCGAAATGAGTGTAGGGCCAGAGAAAGTCGAATCATGCATGATTCGAGGGACGGACTTGAACAAAGGCGATGACCTGACAACAGTGGAAGAGGACTTTGCCAACCTCCAGTTCTTCAATGACCAAGACTCAGGGGATGCAACAATCAACTGGTTTGAATATGAGGAGTCGGCAGAAGTCATCGGATGGTTAGATGATCAGCTAGACATTGTGGAATTTCAGCCAGAACAAGGCCCGGCAGGGGCAAGGGTGTCAATGGTGGTCGGAAGGGCCGAGAGTCAGAATGAATTGCCGGAGAGCACCGGTACAAAGAATTTCGCTCGGGATCAAGATATTGTGAAAACTGAACAACAAATCGTGCTAACGCGCGAGGAGCAAGAGAAGAAGCGGGATTCTGAGAGAATCCGAAAAGCCAAGAACCATGAAGAGGTTGAAAGTGCTGCGAGCACAAGAGCAGGACATGCTGTGAGTATGTGGGATGAAAGTACCGAGAGTACAAACTTGCCAGAACCAGATAGGTGTCTGTTGAACGCCAATGGGATGTGGTGGGAAGACGATGACTTATGTCTTGCCCGCACAGACGAAGATTGGACAGGTGCTCAACTAGATGATACTTGGTACCTCGATGAGGTGGACCACATGACCAGGAGTGGGCGGTACTTCAAACCCCCACACCATGAACAACCCGAAACATCTGGGAAAGACAAAGAGGCTGAGAAACAGAGAGAGAAGCAAATTGAAGAAGAAGCTGTACTGAGACAGTTAAAGAAGATACAAGCAGACATCTCTATCTGGGGACTGCTTATGGCTTTACGGGTACATAGACAAAGTGTCCCTACTCTATGGACAAGGCCAAACTCTCTATCGATACTACACGTAACATTTGGTTGAAATTTGGTTTTTCCGGAGGAGGTTCCCGGCATTAACCTTTTCGGACAAAGAACTACGCTGAGGGCACAAATCATAACAATCCCCTCTATGTCTCCGTGGAGTGTAGAGACAAGTGGATACCGGTGGTACTTGTTGATACCGGGTTTGCCATCAATGTCGCCTTGATCGAGCGTATGCAATCGGGTTGAAGCCCGCGGACTTCGTGCCGACTACTCAGGTGATCAGAGCATACGGTAATACTAGCAGAGAAGTGATGGGGACTGTCAAAATTCAGACTCAGGTTGGTCCGGGACAACACAACATCGAATTCCATGTCTTGGACGTTCCCGCAACCTTCAACTTACTCTTGGGGCGGCCGTGGTTGCACCAAGTAAAGGCAGTCTCTTCCACTTTATGTAACGCCCCGACCCTCGTATCTGATTCTGTTATCTTTTCAATCTCCTGTTCTATGTCTTTGAATGTTTATTGTGAAAACCTATGTGAACATGTAGTAAAAGTGCATGGAACTTAAAGATATGAATTTCTATCTGTTGAATTAAAACCCTATCTGTCACACTTGAATCACTTAAATCTGAAATTGAGCACCTTAGAGATTTAATTTGCAGAAATTGATTTGATACTTGGAATCTATGTGATTTTTAAGCTATAATGGGATTTTTTGTAGAATTCTCATTTCGGCACCATAAAGCGATTCGTTTTTGTCTTTTATGCACTTATATATATAGTTATATGTTTGTCTAAGTTGTGGAACTTTGATAAAAAAACGTGGGACTCTTTTGAGAGAGGAAAAGAGAGAAAACCGTGGGAGAGGAATTGGGGGGAACTCACTTGATTCATCTAAGGAACTAATTGTTTGGTAGATTTGGAAGATTGAAGGTAGGGAACTCTAAATCCTAGTTTGATTTCCATGAATTTCATCTTATACTTGTGTTGGTTCATGAATAATCCATGTTTGATTTATTAGGGTTTTTCACCCTGTAAGCTTATTGGCAATAATTTGAGGGTTGTATGCATCTAAGCTTCAAATCCTTGACTTTAATAGCGTAGCCGCCTCTTTTTACATATATGTTGAGATCACATGACATGTTGGAAGAACTTGAATCTAAGATGAAATTTGTGCAAGTAATGAATTATTAAAGCTTCTAACTTGGTTACAATTGAGATGGTTAAGCTTGGATGCATGTTTTGGTGTTGTTAAGTGAATGTATTGCATGAATTTGACCCTTGATTTCATGAAAATTGAGCTTGAATGATGAAACTTTGTCTTGAAATCGAGCTGCCCTAAATCTGCTTGATCGTCGCTCGGCGGTCGAGGGTCAGCTCGAGCATAGAAATGCACCTTCCAGAAGTTTCTGAAAAATTACCTTTCGGCGAAAGGAAAGGTGCGCTCGAGCGGAGAAATCGACCATCCAGTATTTTTGGCAGCATTGCACTGTCCGCTCGAGCGGACAAAGCTACGCTCGAGCGTAGGACTGTTCAGCCAGGAAAATATGTTTTGTTCTGTTCTTCATGCTGGACTCTTTGGTGTTATTAGAATATTCTTTTCTGATGAGTTTTAAGAGATTATAACTTTATAAAAGTGTGGAGGCATATGAAACGATTTCTAAAGAAAAGAATACTAATTTATTAGCTATGTTGTGTGCAGGGCACACTCCAGAAGGAACTCATACGCCACCACAACACTGTGAGTAATAGTGCATTATACATACATTTATGTATCTGCTCTGTAAGACATAATTGTAATTATGTACTAATCTGGGAATGAAAAGTAAGAACTGTATCTATATGTCTGTTGTGCCGAAAGGCTACCTGTTGTGCCGCAAGGCTACCTGAGCCGAAAGGCTATCTGTGCCGTAAGGCTACCTGTTGTGCCGCAAGGCTACCTGAGCCGAAAGGCTATCTGTGCCACAAGGCTATCTGTTGTGCCGTAAGGCTACCTGTTGTGCCGAAAGGCTATCTGTTGTGCCGCAAGGCTACCTGAGCCGAAAGGCTATCTGTGCCGCAAGGCTACCTGGGCCAATAGGCCACTCTGTTATCTCAGTATTTGATTTTGGTACATATGCTACTGTACATTATGATTTTATTACTGCGTACTATTATTCACTGAGCTTGTCTCATTCTGTAATTTTGTCTGATTCTGTAGGAACCAGCTTGAGGAGCCGTTCTAGCATACTTTATGCATTTTTGTCAGCCTAAGGATAACCAGGCACTGAAGGGAACCCCTTTAGATTAGACCAGTTCGCTTTGTATATGTAATTTTTGGTATCTACACTGCTGGTCAGGGAAATTGTATCTATTGTTTTGTGTGCCTAAGAACTAGGCTGGTTGTAAATGTTTTTGTCACCTCATTTTGTGTGCCTGTTACTTTATGTTAAATGTTAAGATGATCCTGGTTTCTGATAGTTGCTCAATGGATGTGTCTGTTCATTATTAATTAAAATTTAATGCTTCCGTTCAGGCCCCCGAATGTTATACCGAATAGGTTATTCCGCATTTACTGTAATCACGCCTCAACTTTTAGGGCGGGTTCGGGGCGTGACAAGTGGTATCAGAGCACGAGTTGCTATCTCACACACTGATCCATTGAGCGCTAGGGTGTCTAGAAGGTAGTAGGCATCATAAAAAAAAAAAGAATTGATAGCAACGTGATATGATTTTGCTAACACTAATGCTGATGATTGCATTTTGTATACCTTTGTGTATGTTGGCATGATTTGTTTTGTAGACTATGGTGAGAACAAGGGCTGACGAGCCAGAGGATGCTACCTCAGTGCGGTTGGATAGAATGGAAAGAATGATGAGAGATATGGCTGAAACTTTACGGCAACAACAACGACAGCCACAACAGCCACAGCCACCACCCCCACCGGTACCTCCACCTGCAATGCAAGACATTCATGCCGAGGACCGCACGATTACACTGACAAGGGAGTTTAAAAAGATGAAACCACCTTCGTTTAAAGGGGGGATTGAACCAATGAAGGCGGAGGCATGGGTGTTAGGGATAGAGAAACTATTCGAAGTCTTTCCTTGTACTGAAGTTCAGAAAGTGCGACTTTCACGCTTTCACGAAGAAGAGGCGCGGAGGTGGTGGATGCTTATCAGAACAATGCACCCTGAGTTGACTTGGGACAGGTTCTTGGTGTTATTCTATGACAAATATTTTCCCCAGAGTATGCGAGACAAGAAAGTAACGGAGTTTGGAACATTGAGACAAGGAAACAAAAGCATGGTAGTATGAAGCCCGGTTTGCGAATCGCGGCCTTAGCACCTCACATGGTAGACACGGAAGTACAAAAAGCGCGGAAATTCGAGGAGGATTGAGGAATGCTATTCAGGATCGGATCAATGTGTTGAAGTTACCGACGTATGTTGATGTTTTGGAGCGGGCTGTTATCGCAGAAGGAAATTTGGTTACTCAGACTCGGATTTCTGAATGGAAAGGGAAGAGGCAAAATACTCAATGGTCTAAGGGATCAACCACTTCACCAAACAAAAAGCAGAATTCAGGAAACTTTTCCAATACAGCTTCTCAGAATTCAACTCCTGTGTGTCTAGAATGAGGGTTGCGAGATCGTGGGGTTTGTCATCGGTTGATCGAGCATGTTTTCGGTGCGGTAAAAGCAGACATCCGATTAGGGATCCCACAAAGGAATCAACAACCCAGTAGTAAGACTGCCACAAGTTCAGCTGGGTCTACACCGACTCCAAGTGCCAAATCAACCGTTAAACCGACCAATGGTAAGGATACCATGAGGCAGGGTAGGGTATTTGCGTTGGTTCCAGGAAATGTACAGAATGCAACAACCGTGGTGTCAGGTACATTTATGGTTTATGGCCATTCTGCTTATGTTTTGTTTGATTCTGGCTCTACCTGTTCTTTTGTGTCAAAGCAATTTGCAAAGAACTTAGAAAAACTTGAAGTAGAATTAGCCTATGTGTTGTGTGTTACATCACCTATGGGGACTTCTTTGATCTGTACTTCTGTTTATCCTACATGTGAAATTCTCATTGGAGATGTCTGTGTATATGCTAACTTAGTCCCCCTTGATATGACTTCATTTGATATTATTTTGGGGATGGATTGGTTGGTGAATACGGGGCTACTATAGACTGCCTAGCAAAACAAATTAAATTTCATCTTCCGGGTCAGTCAGAAACTACTTTCCAAGGTCAAGAGGTGACATCACCACCATATGTAATCTCTGCAGCTAAGGCTTGCAAATTGATTCAAAAAGGATGTCAGGGGTATTTATGTAGTGTTCTGGGAAGGCCAGCAGAGAATGAAACTATTGATGCAATTCCAGTTGTTTGTGATTTTCCGGATGTCTTTCCTGAAGAACTGCCAGGGCAGTTAATAGACCGTGAAATTGAGTTTACTGTTGAAGTGGTACCAGGCACTCAACCCATTTCAAAAACTCCATATAGAATGTCGCCGGTTGAAATGAAAGAACTGAAAATGCAGTTGCAGGATTTATTAGACAAGGAATTCATCCGTCCGAGTGTATCTCCGTGGGGTGCACCAGTGTTATTTGTAAAGAAGAAAGATGGAACACTCCGGCTTTGCATTGATTACCGAGAGCTTAATAAAGTCACAATTAAGAATAAGTACCGCCAATGAGAATTGATGATTTATTTGACCAACCGGGGGCTCAAGTCTTCTCCAAAATTGATCTACGGTGCGGATACCATCAACTAAAGGTCAAGGTCAAGATGTTGAGAAAACGACTTTTCGGACCTTACGACGCCACTATGAATTTTTGGTTATCCCATTTGGAGTCACTAACGCCGCGGCTTTCATGGATTTGATGAACCGTATTATCAAGACTTATTTGAATGAGTTTGTGGTGGTTTTCATTGATGATATCCTCATTTATTCGAAAAATATGGAAGCTCATGAGAATCATCTTCGTTTAATCCTCCAAACCCTCGGAAAAGAAATTGTATGGAAAATCAAGAAATGTGAATTTTGGCTATCGAGGTGACATTTTTGGGACATGTTATCACTAAAGAGGGGTTTCCGTTGATCCGAGCAAGATTGAGGCCATCAGAATCGCCAACCCGACCAATGTAATCGAAGTCTTGTGATTTATGGGACTGGTTATTACCGAGATTCGTTCAAGATTTTTCCAAAATTGTGCCTCTTACACAATTGACCCGAAGGGAATTGCATTTATTTGGTCGAGGAACGAGAGTCGCTTTTCAGAATTAAAGACAAAGTTGACAACACCCTGCTTTGGCCTTACCATCCGGACGAGGGATTTGTAATTCTGATGCTTCACACAAAGGACTTGGTTGTGTCTTGATGCAAAATGGAAGAGTTATTACGTATGCTTCTCGGCAATTGAAACCCCATGAGAAAAACTATCCCACACGACCTTGAAATTTGGCAGCAGTAGTGTTTGCTCTGAAGATATGGCGACACTATCTCTATGGCACAACCTGTGAAGTCTATACAGATCACAAGAGTCTCAAGTACCCTTTCACTCAAAAAGAGTTGAATATGCGACAGCGGAGGGGGGTAGAGGTACTTAAAGATTATGATCTACAAATCCATTATCATCTGGTAAAGCTAATAGGGTTCTTGATGCGCTTAGCCGGAAAAATAAGGGAGATTTGGCGTATTTACTTACAGAACAAAAGGAATTGGTTTCTGACTTGGATAAAATGGAAGTAGACTTGGTGCTACATGGACAGAAAGCCTTAATGGCAGCAGTGATGGCCCAACCGACCTTACTTGAAGAAATTAAATCGCACCAAGCAGAAGATGAAGCTCTAAAGAAGATTCGTGATGAACTAGGAACAAAACCAAAATTGGGATTCAGTTTAGTAGATTCGGTGCTTAAGTTCCAAAATCGGATATGTGTCCCCAACGTGCTAAACCTTAAACGGAAATTAATGGAAGATGCACATACCTCAAAGTTCACAATACATCCAGGGAGTACCAAGATGTACCGAGATTTAAAACAAAACTTTTGGTGGCCAGGTATGAAAAGAGAGATCGCGGAGTTTGTCGCTAAATGCTTACAATGCCAACAAGTAAAAGCGGAACATCAAAGACCTGCCGGTTTGTTGCAGCCCCTTCCTGTTCCGGAGTGGAAATGGGAACATTTGACAATGGACTTTGTTGTGGGGTTACCACGGACTCCCCGAGGTATGAATTCAATTTGGGTCATTGTAGACCGATTAACCAAGTCTGCTCACTTCCTGCCAGTAAAGACTCAATATAATGCAGATAGATTGGCGGTGCTTTATATAGATGAAATTGTGAGACTTCATGGTATTCCGATCTCCATTGTATCAGATAGGGATCCGAAGTTTGTCTCCCGATTTTGGCAAAGTTTGCAAGAAGCAATGGGTACCGAATTAAGGTTCAGCACAGCCTTCCACCCCCAGACTGACGGTCAATCCGAAAGAACGATACAGACTCTAGAAGATATGCTCCGAATGTGTGTACTGGATTTCCAAGAAAGTTGGGAAACTCATCTGTCATTGATTGAGTTTGCGTATAACAATAGCTACCATTCAAGTATTCAAATGGCACCTTATGAAGCTCAGAGTGGAGACCGTGTCGCCACGTGTCTTTGGCCGAGGTAGGAGATAGGCCTTTGTTAGGGCCAGAGATTGTTCGATTGACTACTGAAAAGGTGAAAATTATTCGAGAAAGGCTGAAAACTGCTCAAAACAGGCAGAAGAGTTACGCAGATAACCGACGAAGAAATTTGGAATTTGATGAGAACAGTCATGTCTTTGTGAAAGTCACACCACTGAAAGGCCACCCAAGATTTGGAAAGAAAGGTAAGCTAACACCCCGATATGTCGGCCCCTTTCAGATTTTGCAGAAAGTTGGGTCAGTAGCCTACCAAGTCGCCCTTCCGCCACATCTGAGTCAGGTTCATAATGTATTTCATGTTTCTATGCTCCGAGAGTACCTTCCGGATCCATCCCATATTATTGACTATCACCAGATCGAGTTAACCGATAAGTTAACATACGAAGAAAGACCGCTTCGAATTCTGGACCATCAGGTGAAACAATTAAGGAACCGGGAAATCCCAATGGTGAAAGTGGAGTGGCAAGAGCACTATGGAACTGAGGCGACTTGGGAAAAAGAGGATGAAATGCGAAACCAATATCCATATCTGTTTTCGTCCTAAGGTAAAAACAAGTTTGGAGGACCAAACTTAAATAAGGGGGGGAGAGTGTAACGCCCGACCCTCGTATCTGATTCTGTTATCTTTTCAATCTCCTGTTCTATGTCTTTGAATGTTTATTGTGAAAACCTATGTGAACATGTAGTAAAAGTGCATGGAACTTAAAGATATGAATTTCTATCTGTTGAATTAAAACCCTATCTGTCACACTTGAATCACTTAAATCTGAAATTGAGCACCTTAGAGATTTAATTTGCAGAAATTGATTTGATACTTGGAATCTATGTGATTTTTAGGCTATAATGGGATTTTTTTGTAGAATTCTCATTTCGGCACCATAAAGCGATTCGTTTTTGTCTTTTATGCACTTATATATATAGTTATATGTTTGTCTAAGTTGTGGAACTTTGATAAAAAACGTGGGACTCTTTTGAGAGAAGAAAAGAGAGAAAACCGTGGGAGAGGAATTGGGGGGAACTCACTTGATTCATCTAAGGAACTAATTGTTTGGTAGATTTGGAAGATTGAAGGTAGGGAACTCTAAATCCTAGTTTGATTTCCATGAATTTCATCTTATACTTGTGTTGGTTCATGAATAATCCATGTTTGATTTATTAGGGTTTTTCACCCTGTAGTTTATTGGCAATAATTTGAGGGTTGTATGCATCTAAGCTTCAAATCCTTGACTTTGTAGCGTCTCTTTTTACATATATGTTGAGATCACATGACATGTTGGAAGAACTTGAATCTAAGATGAAATTTGTGCAAGTAATGAATTATTAAAGCTTCTAACTTGGTTACAATTGAGATGGTTAAGCTTGGATGCATGTTTTGGTGTTGTTAAGTGAATGTATTGCATGAATTTGACCCTTGATTTCATGAAAATTGAGCTTGAATGATGAAACTTTGTCTTGAAATCGAGCTGCCCTAAATCGCTTTGATCGTCGCTCGCCGAAGGTCGAGCCGCCGAGCATAGAAATGCACCTTCCAGAAGTTTCTGAAAAATTACACGTCGCTCGGCGAAGGAAAGGTGCGCCGAGCGAGAAATCGACTATCCAAGATTTTTGGCAAGATTGCTAATCGCTCGCCGAAGACAAAGCTACGCTCGAGCGTAGGACTGTTCAGCCAGGAAAATATGTTTTGTTCTGTTCTTCATGCTGGACTCTTTGGTGTTATTAGAATATTCTTTTCTGATGAGTTTTAAGAGATTATAACTTTATAAAAGTGTGGAGGCATATGAAACGATTTCTAAAGAAAAGAATACTAATTTATTAGCTATGTTGTGTGCAGGGCACACTCCAGAAGGAACTCATACGCCACCACAACACTGTGAGTAATAGTGCATTATACATACATTTATGTATTCGCTTCAGAAGACATAATTGTAATTATGTACTAATCTGGGAATGAAAAGTAAGAACTGTATCTATATATCCATTGTGCGAAGGCTACTGTTGTGCCGCAGGCTACTCGAGCCGAAGGCTATCTGCCGTAAGGCTACATTGTGCCGCAAGGCTACCCGAGCCGAAGGCTATCTCTGTGCTACAAGGCTATCTCACAGCCGTAGTAAGGCTACCACAGCCGAAAAGGCTATCTGTTGTGCCGCAAGGCTACCTGGGCCAATAGGCCACTCTGTTATCTCAGTATTTGATTTTGGTACATATGCTCAGACATTATGATTTTATTCGTACTATTATTCACTGAGCTTGTCTCATTCTGTAATTTTGTCTGATTCTGTAGGAACCAGCTTGAGGAGCCGTTCTAGCATACTTTATGCATTTTTGTCAGCCTAAGGATAACCAGGCACTGAAGGGAACCCCTTTAGATTAGACCAGTTTGCTTTGTATATGTAATTTTTGGTATCTACACTGCTGGTCAGGGAAATTGTATCTATTGTTTTGTGTGCCTAAGAACTAGGCTGGTTGTAAATGTTTTTGTCACCTCATTTTGTGTGCCTGTTACTTTATGTTAAATGTTAAGATGATCCTGGTTTCTGATAGTTGCTCAATGGATGTGTCTGTTCATTATTAATTAAAATTTAATGCTTCCGTTCAGGCCCCCGAATGTTATACCGAATAGGTTATTCCGTCTGTTTCTGTCAGAATCACGCCCGAACTTTTAGGGGGCGGGTTCGGGGCGTGACACTTTACATCAAATGTTGAAGTACCCTCACGGGAAGGGGGTGGCTATTGTCTTCGAAAATTCATCCATCCATCCGCCGCCGGAAGTGTCTACACCAGTTCTAGAGATCGAGCATGGCACGGAGGATGTGTTCTTATCGGGGTTCACTTTCGCTGAGGCCTGGGTAGTGCAAAATATTATGGCTATGAATGAAGGTGTGTACGTCAGTGCTCAATCCGTCTACCTCATAAACAAGCTACAACACATCCTCGGGATGGGATTAGGACGGAGCGGCAGGAAAGGAGTCGCAGCATTGGCCGAAGTGCCACACAACCCGCATACCTTTGGACTGGGTTATTTGGCCACCAAAGAGGACTGGGTGAGGAAAGGAAAGGAAATGGCCGACAGAGCTAGAGCGAAGCAGGCTGGGAAGCCTTTTGAATTAATGCATAAGCCCATTCAGGGTACCCTGAACGGACGCTTCGTCCGGGAGGGGGAGGATTTTCCATTTTGTGCCTTCCCAGAGCCGTGGATAAACGCGGAGAAGAAGCGCGTGCCAGGCTTCGAGATCTTCTTCGACCAGAATTATCCGGGATGACGCGTTGCCAGAGCGTGCAGACCCATCGACAAGGTTGAGCAGTGCAAGGTAGCGGATCCTGAGGGCACAGAATTTGAAATGGGGGTAGCGCTGGCATGTCTACTTTCTGATCCTCAGATCGACCATAGGTGCTTGGGGGATAACTTCGCGGTTTCCATGATTGGGGATGAAACGGCTGCGAGCCAACCAGCAGCTATCTTGGATGCATCTATCGTACCCTCTCTCATTTGGCAATACGAGGAGGGATTTTTGTCTAGCAGCACTGGGTCAGGTAGTGAGCCGGAATCTGATTCCACCGAGTCCTGTGAGTTGGAATCAGGTTCTAGCTCGACTGAGTCTGAGTCTGGTACTCCTGGGGATGTTAACCCGGATGCCACAGTCCTGTCTAGGTCGTCTTTTTCCTTTTTATTTGAGTCTGTTGTAAATGAATCGGACGATTTGGATGAACTTAATGAGAATGAGGTGAATGTGGTTTCCGAGTACTTTTCTGTGCCCTTAATTCATTGCATTAATTCAGACTTTCAAAATTTTGATGAAAACGAAGAGGACGAAGTTCCTCCGGTTTTACAACGTTTAATTGAGCAAGTGCAAGAGAGATTTGTTAAACCCCTAGTGGACGAAATCACTACCGTGAACATTGGTACTGAGGAGGACCCGCGGCTGGTCCAGATCGGGTCTACGTTGTCTTCAGAAGAACGCGAGCGCTTAGTCGCTTTATTAAAAGATTTCAAAGATGTTTTCGCATGGTCCTACGAAGACATGCCTGGGATTGATCTTGAGATTATGCAGATCGGATCCCCTTGACCCCGAGGCACATTTAAGCGAAACTTCAGAGGATCCGCCCGGACTGGGCTCTCAAGATTAAGGAAGAGGTCACCAAGCAAATCGACGCAGGCTTCCTGCTGGTATCTGAATATCCGACTTGGTTGGCCAACATTGTTCCGGTGCCGAAGAAGGATGGCAGGATCCGGGTGTGTGTAGACTTCAGGGATTTGAACAGAGCTAGTCCGAAGGACGACTTCCCCTTACCGCACATCGATGAGTTGGTAGATTTCACAGCAGGGCATGCTTTGCTCTCATTTATGGATGGCTTCTCAGGTTATAACCAGATAGTGATGGCACCCGAAGACCGGGAAAAGACTGCATTCACCACCCCGTGGGGGACGTACTGCTACAGGGTAATGCCGTTTGGGTTGAAGAACGCTGGAGCTACTTATCAACGGGCCGCGACCACAATACTACATGATATGATCCACAAAGAGGTTGAGGTGTATGTGGACGACATGATTGTCAAGTCCAAAGAAAGAGAGGGCCACTACACCGCCTTGCATAAGTTTTTCCAAAGGATCAGGGAATTTCGCCATGTTGAACCTTCAAAATGTACATTTGGTGTTACAATGAAAAATGCTAGGGTTTCTGATCACACAAAGGGGCATCGAGGTCGACCCTTCCAAAATCAAGGCCATCTTAGAAATGCCACCACCAAGGACTGAAAAAGAGGTGCGAGGCTTTCTGGGTAAAGTGCAATTCATAAGACGGTTTATTTCAAAATTAACCATGACTTGTGAACCACTTTTTGGCCTCCTCAAGAAAGGAAAGAAGTTCCAATGGGACGGCCGATGTCAAGCTGCATTTGAACAGATTAAAGAATATCTACAGAACCTGCCCGTTTTATTGCCACAAGAACCAGGGAAACCGTTGATTTTGTATCTTTCAGTGATTGAGACCACGATGGGCTGCATGCTTGCGCAAGAATCAGAAGACAAGGTGGAGAAAGTCATCTACTATTTGAGCAAAAAGATGCTGGAGTATGAGACTCGGTATACACCGCTGGAAAAGGCTTTCTTAGCTCTGCTATGGGCTACCAAGAAGCTGCGGCACTACCTGTTAGCTCACTCTGTAATGTTGGTTTCACGATTGGATCCCATCAAATATCTCTTCGAGAAACCAGCACTTACGGGTAAGCTAGCTCGCTGGTTGCTGTTGCCCTCCGAATTTGATCTCACGTACGTGACACGCAAGTCAGTGAAAGGAAGAGCAGTGGCAGAGTTCCTTGCCGACCACCCGGTTGAGGGGGATGAGGCAGATGAGTACCTGTTCCCGGATGAATCAATTCTGCATATCGACGATAAAACTTGGACGATGTACTTTGACGGAGCGTCAAATCAACATAGGTATGGGATAGGAGTGTTGCTGATAGCACCCGACAATTCCCGTATCTCTCTCGCCTTCAAACTCCGATTCAAAGTCTCGAACAATGAAGCAAAATATGAGGCATCATTTGGTCTAGAAGCGCTCGAACTAGGGCAAGACGGTTGGACGTCATTGGGGATTCGAACCTTGTTGTATCTCAAGCTAAAGGAGACTGGAAAGTAAAAGAGGAAAAGATGATGATGTATCACCAGACCCTGGATTTGCTAATTCCTCGGTTTGAGAAGTTAAGGTTTACTCATCTACTAAGAGAGAACAACAGGTTCGCAGATTCTTTAGCAACTCTATCTTCTATGATAGACATCCTGTGTGGAGTCCGGATGCGTCCAGTCATCATCGACCAGAAATTTGCACCTACCTATGAGTCGGTTACAGCCATAGATGAAATTCAGGACGAACACCCCTGGTATTACGACATCTGGAATTTCTTGGAGAAAGAAGCATACCCGCCAGGGGTAAATGCCAAAGACAAAAGGGTAATCAGGAGAACGACAGTGTAGTTCATCATCTGCGGGGGTAAACTGTATAAATGGGGTCATCTGGGAATGCATAAACTGTGCATTGATGTCGAAGAGTCAAAACGTCTGATGGAAGCCATCCACGGGGGAGAATGTGGTGCACACATGAATGGGGTAATGTTGGCACGGAAGATCCTCAGACAGGGTTATTACTGGTCCACCATGGAGGAGGATTGTATTGGTTTCGTTCGGCGATGCCACAAATGTCAGATTCATGCAAATCGCATGAACATTCTGCCGTCAAAGCTATACAACATGACTTCGCCATGGCCGTTTTCTGTCTGGGGAATTGATGTAATCGAGTCATTACCAAGGGGTCGAATGGGCATGAGTTCATCTTGGTAGCGATAGATTATTTCACAAAGTGGGTTGAGGCCCAATCTTATGCGGTGTTGAAGGCTTCACACGTCGCAAAATTTATCAGAAACAACATCATCTGTCGCTACGGAGTCCCAAATGAAATCGTTTCAGACAATGGTTCCCACTTCAAGAAGGAGGTGATTGACTTGTTGGAGAAATACAATGTGGCTTTTCATAAGTCGTCTACTTACCGGCCGCAAACCAACGGAGCAGTTGAGGCCGCCAACAAGAATATCAAGCGCATATTACAGAAGATGGTGGAAACCTACCGGGACTGGCCAGATAAGCTGCCGTTTGCTCTGTGGGGCTACAGGACTTCAATCAGAACTTCTACTGGGGCGACCCCATACTCATTGGTTTATGGGATGGAGGCCGTTCTACCTATTGAGATTGAGGTCCCGTCATTACGAGTATTGGCTGAGTGCCAGATAGCCGAAGCGGATTGGCAGCAAAACAGATTTGAGGAACTCATGCTTTTCGATGAAAGAAGGTCAAAGCACTGCACACGTCCAAGGTTATCAACGCAGAATCGCCCGGGCTTTCAACAAGAAGGTTAAGTCCAAGAATTTGAAAGAAGGAGATTTGGTACTCAAAGATAACCGAGCTTCCATCCACGACCCAAGGGGCAAGTTCAGACCCAATTGGACTGGTCCTTACATCATCAAGTCAATCCGTCGTGGAGCTGTGGTTCTGATGGATCTAGATGGCTTGGAGTTTTCCCAACCGATCAACATGGACAAGTTGAAGAAATACTACCCCTGAGAGGCTAGCTAGGCCGAAAACCCGAAGGGGCGACCTAGGCAAAACTCAGAGCATAGAAAATTTGAAATTATAAAATCGAAATGGTAAGGTTGAAAACCCGCAAAGCGGCCTTGGCAAAAGTTAGAGTTAAAAGGAGAGTAAAAATACCCGAACTAACCCGAGCTCAACTACGTAAGGCTTGATTCCCATCTTTGGGATACGAGGCGCCTTCATCCCGAAGTTCGCCCACAATCTTTTCCCGATCAACTTTGTCCATTTGATCATCTTAATCATCTCTATTCATCAAGATTTATCGTGATCTCGATGCAGTGTTATTCAGACTAGGGGCAACTTTCCGCTGCAATGAAGTGCCGGTACCATTATTCAGACTAGGCAACTTTCCAGTTGCTAGGATCCGGTTGTGCATCTCAAAGGATGTATCTCAAAGTGTCGATTCAGATCCATATCGAAAATAGTTTTGAAAAGTTTTAATAAAAGTTGATTTTGTTCAAATTAATCTTTTTACAACTAAGACCATTCTTGGACCAAAGCGGAGAATTTTCAGTACCACAACCTTCAATTTCATTGATTTCAAAACAGAGTTCTCTTGCTCTTGCATACAATTGAAGTTGCTTTTTATTACACTCATAAAGAAAACTTGAAAGTACTAATAAAGCAATAAATCTGGGGCATAGTCAAGTCAGGTGTCCCTGCGCCCCCTCCCAGAGCTAGTTGAAGCTACTGATGCCAAGCTTGGTCCAACTCAGGCCTCCTCATTGAGCCAATCCGGCACTCATCGACAAAGTCACTAAAAGTAGGAGCGGGCCAGAGCTCTCTAATTCTCCACCTATGGCTCGCCGAGCCACCAGGCGCCGAACCGAATGTAGCCGATACTCTATCCTCCGTGGGCAAGTCTGATCATGGCCGAACTGGTGTAGAATACGGAATGGGAAATAGAATACACAGTGAGTCAAGCCGATCAGTCGAATCCCGACCTGCCGGGACATGCTGTAGCTCATTGCCGGGAGATTGAGCCAAGGACAGTGCCACGCAATGCGATCTGGCGACAAATCACACATCCATTCAAACCACCATCCCTTATCAAGGGCATCGACTAGGCGTTGTCGAAAGAAGTAGCCGCGGGCTGAGTAAGCAGGGCAAGAGTCCACAACTTGCAATTTGTCCATCAACCATACCTGGGAAGGGATGAAAAATGAGAGAATAAAGAATAGAGAGACGTGCGATGAGAGAAAAGTAAGATGAGGGTTTTGTGAGAAAAACCGAGCCCGAGGGCCGAGTGATGTGAGCAAATACATATGTGAGCTTGGATGGGAAACATTACCTGCAGCAGTAGTGGACTCCCTGCAAACCTGGTTGTCTCGGACGTAGAAGGCGCAGCCCATCGCTGTCTCGGCCAATGTCATGGCGATGCAACTCTTTCCTTCTTTCAAGCCCTGAGCCACTTCAATCAGACGGACGCTGGATCCTCCAAAGCTCGAGGCAAACAGAAAATGAGATAACATGCATAAACAGAGGGCGTGTCGCCGGAAGCCTTGCCAATGATGGTCACCGCGGTCACCGGCATTAGAGAACCGATAAGTCAGGCTTGGAATATCCAACATTCCGTTACAAATCAGGGATCGAGCATCATGCGGGTTGAGTCTGCACATCCGCCCTAAGGTTTGGGCATAGCCAAAATTGAGTTAGTAAGATTTCGCCAAGGCCGGATTCCATCAAGGCTCGAAAATCTTCAAAAGTCGGACATATCTCTTGCCCGCCGAAGCTAAAGACATGCGTTACCGGGTTCCAAAACCTCGCCGCGGCATGGAGGAAAGGAAGATGTAGCGGAGTTCGGCTCAGCGTGAATAGTGCATTCAAACCGAAACCCTGGAAGTTCAACTTTTCGGAGTCATCTAAAGAAGAGATCCAAGATGTGAGATTTTCTACGAGAAATGACTCCTTTTTTGTGCAAAGCAATGATGAAATGAATGAGTTCCAAAGTCGGAGCTTTTATAGGGGGTGAAACACTATTCGAGGACAAGTGTCAAAATTCTGGAAGAAGTGGTGGCCGGCCACCTATTCTAGCAGGCCGGCCACCTTTGATTCAAAAACTGGCCGGCCGGCCACCTATGGCTCTCCAAAATGCAAAAAGTGGCCGGCCATGCTCCAATGTGTGCCATGGGTCCTGTTTTGCCCTCCGGAAGGAAGTTCGAGGCTTTTTGGATGCATCGGGAATGTCGAAGGCCTCCATTTTTCTCAGTTTCGAATGCGTTCCATCACCCAGATCGTCCGAAGTATGCGTTGTTTTGTCGAGTTTTGCTTATTGAGTTGTTGTATTTTGTTTATCGAGTGGTTGTGTTGTTTATCGAGTTGTAAGTTTTGTCGAGCTGTCGCATTTTGTGTTTTGAGTTGTTACTCTTTGTTTGCGCAATTTTGTTAAGTCGTGTTTATCGAGTCGTTAACATTGTTGTACTTTGCTTATCGAGTTGTAAACTTGCTAAGATTTGGTTATTTCTTAGTGAGTCAAGTTGTTTGATTTGTTGCGTCGGTTCATTACCTGATCCGGTAAATATACAAGGCACATTTCCATTTTTGTGCAAAATGATGCGATGCGATGCTAAGAGTCTCAAATACAAACACCTTTTCAAAAGTCAAGTTTATTCCATCATGTTTTACAACAAAATAAAGGTACAAGTTTTACAGAAAATAAAACTGCCTAATAATATGCAAAGTGCTACAAACTACTAGCAAAAAGGAAAATAAAGCAGGAAACAGCAGCATCAATGCCCTCGGGAGCGGGAATAAGGGGCCCTCCTCATTCTCTTCTGTGGAATAACCTCTGTACCTTCATCACCATCCGGGTCGGAGCTGTCATCCTCAAGATCCCCCTCAACCTCGCCTCCACTCCCGGAACCAAGACCGGAGCCCCCATTCTCAGCAGATGTCTCTGACTCACGGTCTGCGACCTCCTCCTCCTCCTCCTCATCGGGCTCTGCCTCTATAACATGTGCCCTGTGTCTGCGAGATGACCCCGCTCCTCGAGCTCCTCGAAAAGGCCTAGATGGCCCAGCTCCCTGAAAAGGCCTGGATGGCCCAGCTCCTCGAAAGGGCCCAGATGGCCCAGCACCTCGAAAAGGTCTAGACGATCGACCTCCCTGAGAAGGCCTGGTGGCCCTGCCTGGCGGAGCATATACAGGAGGCATCTGAAAATGGAGAGTTCAATACATCAGTTCACATATGAAAATCAAATGCAGATGCAGCATGTAAGTGAGGTGTGTGTCAGATGTGCTCTACACAAGTGGCCTATCAATGCGGTAAAGTGTTCAAAAACCAGAGTGTCATCAGAAATATTATAAATGCAAGAAAGATGAACAATACATGCACAGATGCTAAGAGTTTCAAATACAAACACCTTTTCAAAAGTCGTTTATTCCATCATGTTTTACAACAAAAAATAAAGGTACAAGTTTTACGTAAAATAAACCGCTAACAATATGCAAAAGTGCTACAAACTACTAGCAAAAGGAAAATAAAGCAGAAACAAAGAAAGATCAATGTCCTCGGAGGAAATGAGGAGCCCCTCATCCTCCTCTCTCGCGGACAACCTCAGATCACCATCATCATCCGTCGGAGCCGTCATCCTCAGATCCCCCTCGCCCCCACCTCGAGCCAAGACCGAGTCCCTCCTCACCAGATGTCTCGACCGACGGCTCAGGGCCTCCTCCTCCTCCTCCTCATCGGCCCGCCTATAACATGTGCCTCAAGGCTCATGAGAGGACCTCCTCGAGCTCTCTGGAAGGCCCGATGGCCCAGGCCCCTAAAAGGCCTCGATGGCCCAGCCTCGAAGGGCCCAGATGGCCCAAAGACTCGAAAAGATCCAGACGATCGACCTCGAGAAGGTCGGTGGCTGTATGAGCATATACACCGGAGGCATCCTAAAATGAAGAGTTCAATACATCACCAAATATGGAAATCGATGCAAGTACAAGATAAGTGGTGTGTGTCGATGTGCTCACACAAGTGGCCTATCAAGAGAATGTTCAAAACCAGCGGTCATCAGAAATATGATAAATGCAAGAAAGATGAACAATACTGTGACACCCATAATGGCCACCGTGCCTCCTCCGCAGGATCATGCCTCAAATGTCCAGATTCCAAGCATCTCATCCACGTACTTTCAACAGAGGCCGCAGATACAAAATGCAAAACTATCAAGAAGGAATGAATGTCCAAGTATCCGACTGATAAATCAAAGCTGTAAAACATACCGGTGGTGAATCAGGGTCCCTAACATATCTATGGTCAGGAAGAGGAGGCTCCAGCGAGACCTGGTAAGGAGTCCCAAATCGCCAACTCACAATCGGCTTAAGATGTCCGCCACCCAGATGATGAAGAGTCGAGATCGGAAAATCCACCCCACGCATTTAGACCTACCCGAGGAAGGGATATCCGTAGCACGAGCTCGACTCAAGATGGTATATACCGACCTCGACTAGAGGCACGCACTCCCGGCCAAGGAGGCATCGATGTATGTTATATAAGGGCGAGTCCCTCCGTAAGATGCAAAGAAAGCATCAAGGCTCAAAGATAGCACTACATATCCTCGGTAGAGAGCCTATCAAAGAGCCTCAGATACATCGCCGAGGTGCCGCGAGGATCCCGAGAAGTGTACCCCATACCGACGCAAAGCGCTCCCCACCATGTTTCTACCAACCGGTCCTTCAAGCAGACCTCAGATCTGGAGGTGCCCGATCCTCCGCCATATCAAATCGGAGACTATCGCCTAAGATCGCCAGTGGTCGCCACGTAATCATGGATAACCAAAGCATAAACCAATCAAAAAATCGATATACAGGCAAATCAAAGATGAAAACGGAAAGGAACCGAGAGTTCAAATACTCCGTCTGTGACAAAGGTCAAAATATCGCCGCATAGAAAGAGAGTCTTCGGGTCTCGGCCAAAGGCCGCCCTCGGTCACCAATGAATACGGTCATGAGGGGCCTCGCCACCACCAACTCGGGGCTAACGCCTAAAAATATACGAGACCCATAACTGTGGAAAACAAAGTGTAATCGTGAATACAAAGTGCCGAGCAAAAATACAGTAGTGCAAGTGCGCCGTGGTGTAATGTACAAGTAATGGGGAGCAGTAAATGTCAATCAAGAGGATGTAAGTACCTCCTGTGCTCTCCAATAATCACGAAGTAAGTCTCCCCGCCTCACGGAGGTAGCGCATGTAGTAGGAGGGTAGCCAAAGGCCGCCACCTCAACTGGCCACTGGTGACAGTCCACCAGAGCGCCAAGAGATACAACCCGAGTGTTCCTCTATCGCAATAGAGTAGTCCCAAGAGGAACATAAGGAAACCATGATCGTTCAACCTCCTCAGAGTCCTGCTCCATCCCTCCTCCTGAAAATGGGGAAGAGAACCATGTATCTGACTCTCAAGCTCGTCCACAGGGCTGCCCCAACAGATGTATCCAAGCGGCCTCCCACTTCGCCCATATCCTCGTCAGAAGGAATGGGCCAACCTCCTATGTCCAGCCAAGCAAGACAAAGAAATCAGGTCATGGTCAAATCCTGGTATGAGAAATGGAAGGAGTTGGTGGTGTCCCACCATCTCTCCACCAGCCGCCAGTGTCCTCCGGCAGACAATGTGATAACCCCATGTATGCCCCGAACCCTAAATAATCAACTAAATCCCTGACCAGAGCTCAAGATACCACTTCTGTGGAGCCATCTCAATGTGAGAACCAACCTCAGATTCAATGAATGACGCATGAAATGAATGCAAGTAATGAGCCGCAAATGAAATGTAATGAGTCGTGGTGCAAATGTAATAAGCAAGTAAAATGTATGTTCAAAGTAATCAGCAGGATGTGTTCACCATCAATTTGAGTATGTGTTGAAAATCGAGTTAGAATGTGTTCTACTCTCAATCGATTAATGAAATTTTGTGTGTTCACCATCAATTTGAGCTGTGTGTTCAGAAAATCAGAGTTAGGGTGTGTGTTCTACTCTCAATCAGTGTGGGCTGTGTGTTCACCATCAATTTGAGCTGTGTGTTCAGAAAATCAGAGTTAGGGCCGTGCGTTCTACTCTCAATCGATTAAATTTGTGTGTTCACCATCAATTTGATTTGTGTGTTCGAAATCGAGTTAGAACATGCGTTCTACTCTCAATCGATTAATGAAATGTGTGTTCACCATCAATTTAAGCCGTGTGTTGAAAATCGAGTTAGGGGCGTCGTTCTACTCTCAATCGATTAATGAATTTGTGTGTTCACTATCAATTTGAGCTGTGTTCGGAAAATCGAGTTAGAGTGCGTTCTACTCTCAATCGATGTAAGGGTTGTGTGTTCACCATCAATTTGAGCTGTGTTCAAAAATCGAGTTAGGTATGTCGTTCTACTCTCAATCGATTATGGTTTGTGTGTTCACCATCAATTTGAAATTTGTGTGTTCAAAAATCGAGTTAAATTTGTCGTTCTACTCTCAATCGATTAATTAATGTGTTCATCATCAATTTGAGCTGTGTGTTCAGAAAATTAGAGTTAGGGCTGTACGTTCTACTCTCAATCGATTAATGGGCCGTGTGTTCACCATCAATTTAAAATTGTGTGTTGAAAAACCGAGTTTGGGTGCGTGTTCTACTCTTAGTCGATTTGTGTCTTTGTGTGTTCACTTTCAAATTGAGTGTGTGTTCGACAAATCGATGCTTGAGGCGTGTGTTCAATTCTTAACTAATGTGTGCCGTATGCTCACAATCAATCAATGAGCGAGTGTTCAGAAATTCAAGTGTTTAAGCCACATGTCCAGAATGCAAACAAAATACTATGTCATAAGCTAAATTGCGTGTTCAAGCATGGCAAAAGCACGAAATGCACGAAAAATGCAGAAAATGAAGTAAAATACCTCTCGTGCCTCGTAAGAGAGGTGATGCTCCGGCTCCCGTAGAAGTAGATCTTCGGGTGCTCGATCATTAAAGTCAGTGTAATGACGAAAAATGGCCCGCGGAAGAACGTGCACTAACGGGGCATATCTCTCGGGAATAAAGGGTCGGACCCTCGGGGGTAGCGTCATGACATCAAAATCATCCCCAGCACCTGGAGGACCTCCACTGTGAGGAAAATTGCCCGCCATTTCGAAAAATTTGCAAAAGGAGCAAAAATGAGCCAAAATTGGAAAAAGTCAACAAAAGTCAACTCTCGGGAAATGAAAAAGTCAACAAAAGTCAACCCCTGAGAAAATCTTCCAAATATTGAGACAAACTTACCTCAAGTGGTGAAAATGAGAAAAGAAGCACCGAAATCAAAATTTAATCGGTCCAAAGTGCTTGAAATCGAATGTTTTTGCGAAAACAACTTGTGTGGGGCGTTGGAAAACGCGTATAGAGCTCAGATCTGAAGAGGAAAATGGTTTGGGAAGGTGGAGAAGAAGTTTTCGCAGATGTGGTTGTGAGCTCAAAGTCATTGGGCAAGAGAGTATAAAGAAAATGAGGTGAAAAGACAAAATTGCCTGCGGATTTGGACAGGTGGCCGGCCGGCTACCTTTTCTGGCTGGCTGGCCATTTACTTTTTGAAAATTGGCCGATGGCCTCCCCTGGGGAAGATAACTGGCCGGTGGTGATCCCCACATGCCCACTTAGCTCTCTGCAAATTTTGAGGAAGATTGGAGTTCCCGGACCTGAAAAAGTTCAAGAAAAGTGCACTTCCGGTCGCAAAATCGCCCCGCCGGGACGTTAGCTCCAATTTTTGACATGTGTCTCATCATCATTCACCGGAATCAAAGTCTATCCTTTTTGAATGTGTTGTAATCTCTCCGAGAAGTGAACCGGAGGCCGCGATCGAGTCGCCTCACTTGGCGCGTTTCCTTGCTCGTTGTTTCGCAACAAACGGGCGCCCTGATTTATGCTCGTTTTGCATTGTTGTGCACATAACCTGCATTCTCATGAACATACTTGCATTGTCATGCATGTTTTCTTGATATTATCGTACCTCTGTGCTTGAGCATGCGTCGTCACGCATGTTCCCTTCTCGCATTGCGGTGCATTCGCTCGCCGGCACTGCGTGTGTCAAACTTTCAGAATCACATTGAATATATGTTTGTAGACGTCCCCGAACGCATCCTGGGGGAAGGAAGTGCGAGTCCCCCCCGTTCTGGTTCGATATTGGGTCACTACAGTTTGAAGGACTCAAATGTCACGGTTCTTAATCTTGAACCAAAGAGTCCAAATTCGGCAAATCGTTTTTGAAAACAGATTTTTTGGAAGAAGTGCCAAACATGGATCGCCCGAATCTGAGTCGCCACCTAAATATTTTAAAATGGGAAATTTAGGAAACCACGACTGGTGCCAAAGGCCACGTGTCCGTCATCACCAAAGTTGCCTCGGCTCGGGAACTTGGGTACGATTGGGAAAGGTCACTTTGAGCACTTCGCCGATCAAAGACCGCCTCTACTAACCATGATATCTGTTTTTGAAAACATTGCGAGTTCTTATTCCGGTTATTAGCCTAGGTTACTATGTGATGCGCACAACATACAAGTATAGACTGAATCGCCTGAATTGGAACAAAACACTTCATGTTTGTTTGTTTGAAAATGGTTTGATGGTGCTACCCGCAAGTAGGCTAAGACGCGGATTTGCCACCCTCGGGTGGGCTTAGAAAACATGATTTTGCCACTATCTAGTGGGCTTAAAACAAACATTTGATGAATTGTCCCAATTCAGATAACTCAACCTCCACCCATAGGCATTCAAGGCAGTTATATCACATAAGCAGTTAGCCTCATGGTAAGCATGCTATCATGGCAACACTCACACGCATGCAAGGATGCTAAAGCATAAAACTCACCGAGTACTCCAAGCCAAAACAGGAAAATGATTAGAAATCATGCATGATCCTAAATGTGCTGAAATGCCTAATGCAACACATGCAAAATGCAACTATAGCAGGCTCGGCTATTCTAAACATGGTATATGAGATGCTACAACTAACACGTATTCAATTTGGAATTGAAATACAAATGCAGTTTGTATGATGCAAGAGTTCGTGCAATGCAAAACAGATGAATGATGCAAACATGCTGTCATACTGTATGCTAATTGAAATATGCCCTATATCTAACCATCGTAAGCGGGTAAATAAAATGGAGAAAGACGTGGGGTTGGAAGACATACATCACACTCACGCACACTTATTACAAGTTTGCCCTCGCGCAGAGGGTCCAAATAAATAATACAGACCCGAAATAAAAGAATAATACAGTCCGAAATATTACAGTCCGAAATAAATACAAATTCCTAATTAATCTACAAATTAACTAAGAAAGCTGTAAACTGGCATACAAGCCAGGGACTGCCTTGCTTCCGCTTCGGATAATGAGATGATATATGTTGGGTTGCCTTCGCGCGGAAATCCACTGGGATGCCCCAATTAGCCTCTGTTTGCGATGTTTCTTGAAATGCGTGCGAGTTACGAAAAGTTCTTGATTCTTCTTCATTTTGCTTGCAGCGAGAGGAAAGGGGCATAGCAATGTATTTCACAAATATATGCATGCCTCGATTCTCGTGCCACCAATCACGCATCTCAATGCATGATGGCCGAGGAGCCGAATTGCACAACTCAATATGGGGTGAATGCAGATGAATGCTACAACAAAAACCTAACTCCATCATGGGTGATCCGGAGTGTCGGTGACTTGAGAATTGAGACGTTAAAGTCATCCGAGTGGGCGATGCCTCGTTCCGTGCTGGCTAATTCCTATCGAACGGCATAATATGCATGATATGCATGAAATGTAGCTAATATGCAATCCTAACATACACAATGTTATGGGAATGAGATGCCTCGAAATGTGCACGCGCACGCAAATCGAGTGATGACATAAAAGCATGAAATGACATGAAATATGATATACAATGAGACTAAAATGAAATGCCAATCGTGCCAGACGCGAAGCCAGGAAATGGCATACGGAATGCAACAGATCTAAAATGGCATACGATGCAAGATGGGCTTATCTGAACATGGGAGAGCCTCACCGCACCCACATAAGAGGCCATGAGATGAAAAAGATCGCCTCGAAATCGTGCACAGACGCACGCTGAATCGAGGCAATGATATAAAGGCATGAAAATGCAAATTGGGCTTACACTAACATGAGAGGGCCTCGGCCCGCACTCACATAAGATCTTGTCGGATAAAAAGATGAGGCACCTCGAAATGCGTGCCTGCGGGCACGCAAACCGAGGTGTGCGGAATGGCATGCAAAATGCAATGATGGGCTTATACCAACATGGGAGGGCCTCAGCCGCACTCACATAGGATGCCGGCGGATAAAAATGGGGTGCCTCGAAATCGTGCACACGCACGCAAACCGAGGACAAAAGGCATGAAATGATATACGGAATGCGAATTGGGCTTATGCTAACATGAGAGGGCCTCAGCCACACTCACATAAGCCGCCGATGGATGAAAATGAAGTGCCTCGAAATGCGGGCACACGGGCACGCAAACCGAGGCAGTGACATACAGGCATGAAATAACAAATTGGGTTTACACTAATATGAGAGGACCTCAGCCGCACTCACATAAGCTGCCGGGAGATGAGAATGAGTCGCCAAATCGTGCACCTGCACACATAAACCAAAAGGATGGCATACGCAATGCAAATGACATGGAAAATGCAAATTGGGCTTACACTAACATGAGAGAGCCTCAGCCACACTCACATAAGCTGCCGATTGATGAAAATGAAGTGCCTCGAAATGCATGCACACGGGGCACGCAAACCGAGGCATGGCCCGAAGGCATGAAATGATGTACGAAATGAGACGTGGAAAATGACACATGGAAAATGCAAATTTCAGCAGCTAAAATGATGCAAAACAGCCCCCAAATTAATAGCAAAATCACACCCGATGCCCGAAATGCTATGCTATGCGCCCAAAATGACTTGCAGCTATGTCAAATATGCAGAATATGGACATAAAGTGTAAATACAGATGCTAGGCAGTCCCTAAACTAGCATTTTTCAAGTACAAAGAATGGCCAAATAACAAGGACAAGTATGGCAAAAACAGCATGCAAAAATGGGGAAAAAGTGGAGTATTATGAAGCAAGTGGTATATACAATGCCCAAACTGAAAAACACAGTTCTATAGAATTAAATAGGGGCAAAAAATATGCACATTTACAAGAGATGACATCCCCCAATTCAGTATGTAGATAGGCTAAACATAGCATGCAAAATAATGAACCAACAAAGGCTATAACATGAGGTACCAAAAGCATGCATCAAAAAACCTTGGACCCTTAACAAAACATGAAGAATGGGTCATTTTAAGACACTTTATAAGCCTGATGAAGGCTGAAAACAGAAGCCAAGAAAGCCTAACAAAGCATGCAATTTTACGGAATCAAAGATGGTATTACATGAAGTACCAAAAGCATGCACCAAATGGCCTAAGACCCTTAACAAAACATTATGAGAAGGCCAAAAAAAGGCTCTTTCCAGGCCTGATGAAGGCTGAAAACAGAAGCCAAATAAGCTTAAAGAGGCATGCACAATGGGGTCCAAGAGAGGTATAAAGAGAAGCCATGCATGGAGGCACCAAACAAGATTGGTCCCTTCTACAATGTTGTAGAGGGACCTAAAATAAGCTCAATATCAGTTTATATCATGCTCAAAATCAGACTTCAAATAGGCTAAAGAAACCATGCAATTTTACGGTAAATTGGAAGAACTACAAAACAAGTGCATGATAGAATCACCAAACATGGTTGAGCCCTTATTCAATGTTGAAGAGGGGCTCAAAATAGGCCCAATCACAGTTTATATCAGGCTCGAAAATGGATCACTCATAATCCAAACAAAACATGCAAAATATTGGCATAAAGAGTGATATTGAAAGAGGTGCATGATAGAGATGCCAAACAAGGTTGAGCCCTTCTACAATGTTGTAGAGGGGCTCAAAATAAGCCTAAAATCAGTAGGGGTCGGAGCCCAAAACAGTGAGCAAGTAGGGTAAAAATTTGATGCAAAAATGTGCTCAAAAGGGGGAAATAGTGACTTACCCTTGAAGATCAAACTTTTGTGGCTTCTTGACTTGAATTTGTTGCTTCTTAGCCTCTGAAAAATCCTCCTTTTCTGCTGGAATGGAGGTGGTGATGGTGAAGCTTAGGGTTGATGAAGGAATGAGCTAGGTACTTGAAGGTTTTTGGAGGTTTTGGAGATGAAAATGAAAGCTATGGGAGAGAGGCTCTTGAGAAGAAATTTTGTAACCTTAACAAAGAAGGAGGTCAGCCCCTTAAATGGGCAAGAAAGGGGTGTAAAAGGGAGGGAAATGCACCCAAGCTTTCCCTCCCAAAATATCCCCCGGAGGCTAGGATATTTTGAAGAAACAAATGACAAATAAAGTGCTCAAAAGGAGAAAGCAGTAGGCCAGTGCTTTTCTTTGCAAGTGGCCATCCACCTCTTATGGCCGGCCAGCCACCCCCTATGGCCGGCCAGCCACCCCTTATGGCCGGCCAGCCAAGTGCAAAAATGAAAAGTTGAATTAATGGCCGACCACCATTTTTTAGGGTCCTCCCATGTGTGTAGAACAAGACCCCATGGTTGGAATTTGGCAACTCTGAAACAGGAGGCACAACATTGCATTTGAAAGAGAGGCTCAAAAATGAAAACAAGAATTACTGGCCGACCACCACTTTTTAGGGTCCTCCCATGTCCCCTCATCACAAATATGTGGTCTCGGCTCGAAGAAAATACCCCTAGGGTGTTCAACATTGGCCCGGAAGTGAGCAAAACGGGCGCCGGAGGAGCGAAACTGGTTTTCTGGAACAATTGCTGGCCTTCCACCCTCCAGTGATCTTCCTGATGTTAAAACAGAGGTACCTGCCAAAATTGAACAAAAACTAATGCAAAATGAACGCTCGGGGCCTAAACCGCGATTGGGGCAAAATAGAGTCATAAGCACGAAAGTGGCGTTCGCCACAGTGGTATCTGAGACCCCAGTGTTCCTCAGTATGATAAAACAGAGGTCCCCGCCGAAAATGAACAAAACCGATCTGAAATGAATGCTTGGGGCCCAAATCATGCGATTCGGGGTCGAAAAATAAGAAGCACGAAAGTGGTGTTCGCCACGAAGTGGCATCGAAGGCCCCAAGTGTTCCTTGGAATGATAAACAGAGCTTGCCAAAAATCGGAGAAATCGGAGATGGTTGGTCGAACCGGCAAGGCCTGCGGCTTTGTGACTCCAGCAAGGGCAAGACTCGAAATGGGCAAAATGGCCTCTGACCCACGAAAAAGTAGCTCCAGGCCCTTGAGAGATAGCCTCTGGGACCCTCCCTCCCCTCGGGAAAAGCAGAGAAAATTGAGTCCGGTTATAAGCAAAGAGGCAAGGCCTGAGAGAAAGTTCGAAGTCCGGAGGTAGGCGCCTGTCATGACTCTGAGACTTCTGAACGAGCACAGTATGCAGCATCACCGAGCGCTCAATCGGTGACGTCTGAGTCTTAAGGTCGATCAAAAATGGGGTGTCTACAATGTTGTTAGCATATTGTTCTTGTTGAATCTCTCTTTTTTGCAAGCACGATATTGTATGTACGGTTCATTTGAAATTTGTGCGACCGGGCAATTCTTGAAAATATCGTATCTTCTCTGTGTGAGACGCGACGAGAATTGAATAATTCTCCGCATTCTTAACTGCATGAAATGTAGTTGTTGCTTTGCATTCTTGCTTAAAACTGTTGCATCTATTTGAGAATACTTGCTTCATTACAGCGTGCTGCATTTGCATGATCATCTGTCTCCGTGCACATCGCTTTGCATTTTGCCCCTTTGCCTGTGGGCACGCCTGCGGGCATATCTTTGTTCACCTTGTTTGATTGTCTAAGTCTTCGGCCTTGTCAAAAATGGGTCGTCTCTGGGCTTTGACATTCACTCCCGTCACTTGTGACTTCCGAGTTCTGTCAAGAGGGCAATCAGAGACACCCCATTTTTGGAGACCTTAAGACTTCAGACGTCACCGATTGAGCTCGGTGATGTTGCATATTGCGCTCGTTGAAGTCTCGAGTCGCGACCGCATGAGCCCCGCCTCCGGACTTCAACCTCTTACATGCCTTGCCTCGGTTTGCGAACCGGACTCGATTTTCTCTATTTCTTTTCTCGGGGAGGAGAGGTCCGTAGACCATCTCTCGAAGTGGGCTACATTTCGTGGTCAGAGGCCATTTGCCCATTCGGAGCGGTTCCGGTTTGAAGCCGTCAGGCCGTGTGCCTCGGTTCGGGACCGCCTAACCATCTCCGACTGCTCCGTTTTTGGCATGCATCTCATTTACTCCCTTTTGAGGGACACTAAGGCTTGAGAGACCCACTTCGTGGTCAAATGCCACTTTCGGTGCTTAACAGCCTGTTTTCGGGACCCCGAACTGCGTGTTTTGGCCCCGAACATTCGTTTTGCATCGGTTTTCGTTCATTTTTGGCAGGTACCTCTGTTTTATCACCAGGAAGGTCACAGAAGGGCGGGAGGCTAGTAATTGTCTCAGCAACCAGTTATATTCCTCCGGCGCCCTCCGACGCCCGTTTTTCTCACTTTCGAGCCAATGTTGACCACCCTAGGGCCACTATCTTCAACCCCAAACCACATATTTGTGTTGTACACACATGGGAGGACCCTAAAAGTTTATGGCCGGCCAGTAATTCAACTTGGACCTTTTGAACCCCTCCTAAAAGTGGCTTGTTGTCTCTCTGTCTTCTGATTGCCAATTTCTAACCATAGGGTTTTGTTGAGGACACATGGGAGGACACCTTTTGTGGTGGCCGCCAAAAATTTCTGGACCATTTTGCCCTTGGCCGGCCATAGGGGTGGCCCGACCCACCAGCAACTTTGATAATCGGCGGCCGGCTTCCTTCTGAGGAGTACATTCACATGTGCATTGTTTTCCCTTCAAAAACTACATCCGGAGGGAACTCTTTTTGGAGGGAAAATTGATGCCAATTCTCTCCACTTTTTTCCCTCCATTTCTCCCCCATTCTTGTCCATATAGCTGGCCTCCCAGCTCTCTCTCAAGGGTTGAAAAAACCCTCCTTCAGCTCTTGCATCATATCTCCCTCCATCTCTCTTATTTTCTTAAAAGTTCCTAAGTCCTACACCTCATTTCTTCATCACCACCAAGCACCACCACCACTACTCCATCTCAGTAGCTTGGAGGAGTTTTTTAGAGGCCAACGGAGCTGCAATTTGGTCCAAGAAGCAACAAAAGGGTTGGTCTACAAGGGTAAGTCCATTTTCCCTCCTTTCTAGCTCTATTTTGCCTCATTTTTTTATCCATCTTGCTTACTGTTTTGGGCTCCGACCCTAACTTAAAGGGTTATTTTTTTGAGTCATTCTTCATGTTTGTTTAAGGGCTCAACCCTGTTTGAGCCCCCCATTGTGCACTTGTTTCAATACCCTCTTGTATGCCATTGTTTTGCATGGTATTTTTAGCATGTGTGCAATCTGTTTTTGAGCATGATGTAAACTGTAGTTAGGCCTATTTTGAGCCCCTCTTCAACATTGAAGAAGGGCTCAACCTTTTTTGGGACCTCCATGTATCACTTGCTTCATCACCCCTCTTTGGTCCCTATTTTTGCATGCTTTGTTAGCTCACCTTGCTTCTGTTTTTCGGCCATGATCAGAACTGAAAGTGGAAATATTTTTACCTTCTTGGAATGTTTCATTAAGGGTCTTTGGCTTTTTGAGGAATTTTTTGTATACTTCATGTTATACCCCTTTGTTGGCCTATATCTTGCATTGCATTTTGAGCATGTTTGTATACCTATTTGGGGCTTGTCATCTACTGTAAATGTTCATATTTTTGGTCCCTCTTCTATGTTGTAGAAGGGTATTTTCCTTTTTGGGATTTTCACCTACCACTTGCTTCATTGCCTCCCTTGCGGAGCCATTTTTGTATGCCATTTTAGCCCTACTTAAGCTTACTGTTTGGCCATGTTTTGTACTGTAAAAATGCTTATTTTGGGGCTTCCTTGCTTCTTATTTTTCATTTCATGCCCAAATTATGCATGTTTAGCATAGCTGTAGGCCATTCCATGTGCCTAGTTTTGCATTTCGGGAGAGATTCCATGCATCGGGTGTCATTTCGCCTCGTTTCGGGGCTGTTTTGCATGTCATTTTGCCTCTGAAATTTGCATGTTTGCATATCATATTCCATGTCTTGCCATGTCTCATTAGAGTGGCATTCTGTGCCGTAGGCTCTGTCCTCGGTTTGCGTGCACGCGGGCACGCATTTCAAGTTGTCTTGTTTTCATCTGATGGCCTCCTATGTGAGTGTGGCTGAGGCTCTCTCATGTTGGTGTAAGCCCATTATTGCATTGCGTATACCATTTCATCCATAGCATTGTGTATGCTTGGTTATGTATTACCTCATTTAGCGTGTATGCCATTCCATAGCATTGTGTATGTTAGGATTGTATGTTAGTTGCATTTCATGCATGTCATGCACATTGCATCGTGTTCGGGATAGGAGTTAGCCTGGGCACGGGAAACGAGGTACGTTTCGTACTCCGAGTGACGGAACGTGTCTCAATTCCCAAGTCACCGACACTCCGGATTATCCATGATGGAGTTAGGTTTTGTTGTAGTTTTCATGTGCATTCATTCTATATTGAGTTGTGCAACTCGGCTCCTCGGCCATCATGCATCGAGATGCGTGATTGGTGGCACGAGGATCGAGACATGCATACATTTGTGAAAATACATTGCTATGCCCCCTTTCCTGCTCTCTGTTGCAGCATATCAAGAATCGGTCTTAGGGCTTGGCGCTTTTCAAGAATCATTGCAAAGCAGAGGCTAATTGGGGCATTCCAAGGATTTCAGCAAAGCAGCCCAAACATGCATCATTCCATCATCCTGAGCGTAATCAAGGCGCCTTGGCTTGCATGCCGATTTTATTTTTTTCTTAGTTAATTTTAAATTAATTAGGAATTTGTACATTATTTGACCGTATTATTGGGACTGCATACTATTCTTTTATTCGGATCAGATATTTATTCGGACCCTCTGCACGAGGGCATAATTGTAATAAGTGTGGGTGAGTGTGATGTATGTCTTCCAACCCCACGTCTTTCTTTCCTTTTATTTACCTGCTTATGATGGTTAGATATAGGGCATATTTCAATTAGCATACAGTATGACAGCATGTTTGCATCATTTATCTGTTTTGCACGCATCGGGCTCGGCGCACCATACAAACTGCATTTGTATTTCAATTCCAAATTGAATACGTGTTAGTTGTAGCATTCCATATGCCATGTTTAGAATAGCCGAGCCTGCTATAGTTGCATTTTTGCATGTGTTGCACTAGGCATTGTTGTATACTTAGGATCATGCATGATTTCTAATGAGCTTCTGTTTTGGCTTGGAGTACTCGGTGAGTTTTACGCTTTAGCATCCTTGCATGCGTGTGAGTGTTTCCATGAATAGCATGCTTACCATGAGGCTACGTGCTTATGTGATATAACTGCCTTGAATGCCTGTGGGTGGAGGTTGGGTTACTTGGATTGGACAATTCATCAAATGTTTGTTTTAAGCCCACTAGATAGTGGCAAAATCACGTTTTTCTAAGCCCACCCGAGGGTGGCAAATCCACGTCTTAGCCTACCTGCGGGTAGCACCATCAAACCATTTTCAAAAACAAACATGAAGTGTTTTGTTCAAATTTAGGCGGCTCAGTCTATACTTGTATGCTGTGCGCATCACATAGTAACCTAGGCTAATAACCGGAATAAGAACGTACAATGTTTTCAAAAACAGATATCATGATTAGTAGGGGCCGTTCTGTGATTGGGTGAGCGGGGGTGCTCACGAAATGACCTTCCCCAATCGTACCCAAGTTCCCGAGCCGAGGCGACTTTGGTGATGACGGACACGTGGCCTTTGGCACCGAGTCAGGGTTTCCTAAATTTCCCATTAAAAAAAACATTTAGGTGGCGACTCTGTATCTAGCAAAGCAGTCCATGTTTGGCACTTCTTTCAAAAATCTGTTTTCAAAATTGATTTGCCGGATTTAGACTCTTTGGTTCAAGATTAAGAACCGTGACATTTGAGTACTTGAACTGTAGTAGACCCGATATCTAACCAGAACGGGGGAGGGACTCGCACTCCTCGCCCGGGATGCGTTCGGGGACGTCTACAGTGGGATGGAGTGATATAGATACTAGGATCGTAAGACGCGACCCCAGTTTGGATGAAGTTGATTCTGTTGGGAGGAGGAGGTTGGTTATGTGGTGGGAGAGGATTTGTTGTGACGTTGGGTTTGTCGGGAGGCGCGATCACCTGCTTGTCAATAAGATCCTGGATCTCATGACACAATCTAAAAACAGCAGTCGGTGTCATGACCTTCTTTGTTGGTGATCTGTATGATATTTTGCGGGTCATGAGAGGGAGGGAGTGGATTTGGCAGTGGCCTCGGCTCTAGGGGCGTCAAATGCTTCTTCCTGATTAATACCCCCAGAGCTTTGGACAGGGGCATATATAGGGGGGTGAAGGTTCTTTGGCCTCTGGGCTGGTATTTGGCGGTTTGGGTATTGCTTCCAGATGCGCCAGAGAAAGGCGTGGCTGCCATGGGTCTTGGGGGAGAGGGAATGGTGGTGACCACGCTCATTTCGGCTTCGTCGATTCTTGCGCCACTCAGACTGCGTTGTTGTTACGATTTAAAGTCCTTCTAGGTTGCTCCCTATCCTGGTCAATCAGACCTTGTTTAATGGCATCCTCGATTTGTACCCCCATCTCGTGTAAATCTGAGAAGGTGGGAAAGGGGAGTACAATAATCTTCTGCATCAATTTTGGTTGGAGATTGTGCACAATCATCCTGATTTGATCTTTGTCCGTAGGCCTCAAAGTCATCATCGATGCCTTTGCCCTCCATCGAGTTATGAAATTTGAGAAAGTCTCTTTAGGCTCCTGCCTCGTTGTTTCGAGATCACGAGTTGTAATCTCGATCTGGGTATTGTACGAGTACTGTGCAACAAAGGCCTCAGCCATTTCATCCCAGCTTCTTTTTACCTCATCCTCTAACTTCGCGTACCAGATGGTGGCCACACCCAACAGGGTTCGGCCGAACAGCGAAAGCTTTTGTGGTCGGGTTAGGCCCATTTACCGCAGGATGTCTGAGAATAGCCGAAGATGGACCATGGGGTCCCCGGACCCGTCGAAGTGGTCAATTTGCGGCATCTTGAACCTATCGGGCAATGTCACGGCCACGTCGGTATATCCATCCTCGATGTCCGGAATAGCCTTTACTCCTTGTGATTTCTTGAAAAGCTTCTCAAGCTTGCTCAGTTTTAGAGCTGTATGGTCTATTTCGAACTTGAAGGGAGAGTCCGGGTGGTTGGGTGTATGGGTCTTGGACAGTTGAGGCGGAAGCGGGGGCGGAGCTGGCCCCGTTGGAAGATTTGTGTCCTCTTCGATGTTCTGGACATTTGGCACGGTGTTCTGGGTGTTTGGCAGAGCATTCTGGACAGTAGGTGCCTGCTCGGGTAATGGGGCCTCTGATGTGAAGCAGATGCCGTATTCTGCTGTTGCAATCTGGTGATTAGCTCGGCCTGCTGGGCCATGATTGTGGCTTGTTGCTTGGAGAACTCTGCTTGGCGGGTAGCGTCCTCCTGCATCTGTTTCATGCTCTCATGCATTTGGCGCATCAGGGCTTCCACCCCTGACGTATTTTGCTGATCCATCCGACTGATCGGTATGTCTATTTCTATAGCAACAATTGAGACCTCAGTCCTACTGTCCTCTGATGGAGTAACCCACTGTTCTGGCAACCTCTGTTCTGACACACTATGCTTCCTTGGCTTTCTCCTGACAACGGGGGGTAAAGAATAGAACACTGGATGTCCGTCAACCAGATCCTCAGATCGATTGAGTCGACGACCTCGTGTCCAAAGTGCTTGGGGAATATCTACTAGGTCGGAAGCAATGGTGCTAAAACTGCCCTAGCAAAAGATAAATAAAGCGAAAAGGAAATAAATAACCAGATAAATGAACAGCATGACAGCTTAAAATAAATACACAACACACAGTCGAGCGTACAACACACGGTTGATAAGCTGAATACACACTGTCCCCAAATACTGATCACTGTCCCTGAATCACTGTTCCCTAAAGGCTGAATCTGATACCCGCAGATAACCGATTCTCAAATACTGACTGATGCCTGCAGGCCTGATGCCCAAACTCATAAACTGATATATGCATTCCTTGTAGAGACACACTCTAAAAGCATATAACAGATAAGTGAGAGCCAAAACACCCCTATGTTGGGATAGGGTTTCCCTGTCCTATTTTGTCAGGAACTAGGGTTTCACTACGCACGTAGCGGTTTCAAACAACCTATATCGAGTAAGCAACCTGTCTTAGTTTGGAATGGTCACTACGGATTTCGATATGCACTAGGTTGAATGGTCAAAGAGGGTGCTGTAGACAGGCCCACAGGGGGCCTCGCTACAGCTCGGACTCGATTTATGTCACGGTTCTTAATCTTGAACCAAAGAGTCCAAATCCGGCAAATCGTTTTGAGAAAACAGATTTTTAGAAAAGAAGTGCCAAACATGGACTGCTTTGCTAGATATAGAGTCGCCACCTAAATATTTTATTTTGGAAAATTTAGGAAACCCTGACTCGTTGCCTAAGGCCACGTGTCCGTCATCACCAAAGTTGCCTCGCCTCGGGAACTTGGGTACGATTGGGGAAGGTCACTTCGTGAGCACCCCCGCTCGCCCGGTCAAAGACCGGCCTCTACTAACCATGATATCTGATTTTGAAAACATTGTGCGTTCTTATTCCGGTTATTAGCCTAGGTTACTATGTGATGCGCACAGCATACAAGTATAGACTGAGTCGCCTGAATTGGAACAAAATACTTCATGTTTGTTTGTGAAAATGGTTTGCTACTCGCAAGTAGGCTTAAAATGCGGATTTTGCCACCCTCAGGTGGGCTTAGAAAACATGATTTTGCCACTGTCTAGTGGGCTTAAAACAAACATTTGGTGAATTGTCCCAATCCAAATAACCCAACCTCCACCCACAGGCACTTAAGGCAGTTATATCACATAAGCACTTAACCTCATGGTAAGCATGCTATCATGGCAGTCACGCACACGCATGCAAGGATGCTAAAGCATAAAAACTCACCGAATGCTCCAAGCCAAAACAGAAGCTAATTAGAAATCCATGCATGATCCTAGATACACAGAATTGCCTAATGCAACACATGCAAAAATGCAAACTATAGCAGGCTCGGCTATTCTAAACATGGCATATGGAATGCTACAGCTAACATGTATTCAACTTAGAATTGAAATACAAATGCAGTTAGTATGATGCGCCGAGCCCGGTGCATGCAAAACAGATGAATGAATGCAAACATGCTATCATACTGTTATGCTAATTGAAACATGCCCTAATCTAACCATCATAAGCAGGTAAATAAAAGGGGAGAAAGACGTAGGGTTGGAAGACATACATCACACTCACGCACACTTATTATAATTATGCCCTCGCGTAGAGGGTCTGAATAAATATACAGTCCCGAATAAAAGAATAGTACAGTCCAAATAATACAGTCCAAATAATGTACAAATTCCTAATTAATTTACAAATTAACTAAGAAAATAATAAACTGGCATGCAAGCCAGGGACTGCCTTGATTCTGATGAATGATGTATGTTTAGGCTGCCTGGCGCGGAAATCTACTGGGATGCCCCAATTAGCCTCTGTTTTGCAATTGTTCTTGGAAAGCGCGCCAAGCCTCGGAAGACTGCGGATTCTTGATTTTGCTGCAACAGAGAGTAGGAAAGGGGCATAGCAATGTATTTTCACAAATGTATGCATGTCTCGATCCCCGTGCCACCAATCACGCATCTCGATGCATGATGGCCGAGGAGTCGAATTGCACAACTCAATATGGAATGAATGCACATGAAAACTCAACTAAAACCTAACTCCATCATGGATGATCCGGAGTGTCGGTGACTAGGGAATTGAGACACGTTCCGTCACTCGGAGTACGGAATGTACCTCGTTTCTCGTGCCCGGGCTAACTCCTATCCCGAACACAATGCAATGTGTATGATATGCATGAAATGCAACTAAGATACAACCTAACATGCAACATGCTATGAAATGGCATACGCGATGTACGAGGTAACATGGCAAACGCAATGCGCTAACATACAACCTAGCATACACAATGCTATGGAATGAAATGGCATACACAATGCAATATGGACTTACACTAACACAAGTGGACCTCAGCCACACTCACATAAGAGGCCATCAGATGAAAATGAGACAACTCGAGATGCGTGCACGCGTGCACGCAAACCGAGGACTGAACCTACGGCACGAAATGCCACTCTAACAAGACATGGAAAGACATGAAATATGGCATACTATAATGCAAATTTCAGTAGCAATATGATATGCAAAACAGTCTCGAAATATAGAAATATGGCACCCGATGCATGGAATCAATCTCGAAACATGAAATTTGGCGCATGAAATGGCCTATAGCTATGCAATGCATGCAATATTTGAAAATGAAATGTAAAGACAGAAGCAAGGCAGCCCCAAAAAAAGCATATTTATAGTTTAAATCAAGGCCAAACAGTGGGCACAAATGGGGCTAAATTAGCATGCAAAAATGGCCCTAAAAGCAAGATAATGAAGCAAGTGCAAGTTTCTGTCCCTAAAAAGAGAAGGGGCCTTCTAAAATATTGAATAGGGGCCAAAAATATGATGTTTTACAGTTTATAACAAACCCCAAAAACAGATACAAGTATGCTCAAAATGCTATGCAAAATAAGGGGCCAAAATGGAGATAAAGAAGCAACTGGTACATGCTGGTCCTAAACAGGTAAGGGCCCTTCAACAATGTTGAAGAGGGCCCCAAAATATGACATTTTACAGTTAATGGCCGAGCCCAAAATACAATGCAAGATATGGCCTAAAAGAGAGGCTACAACACAAAGTATACAAATGATGCTCCAAACAGAAATATACCCTTAATTAAAAATGGAGAGGGGGTCAAAACAAGGCCATTTTTAGTTCGGACCAAGGTCCAAAAACAGAAGCAAAATAGGATAATAAATCATGCAAAAATGGGGCCAAAAGATGGATATCAAAGCAAGTGATACATGGAGGACTCAAATAGTGATGAGCCCTTCTACAATGTTGAATAAGGGCTCAAAATAAGCCTATTTTCAGTTTACAATATGCTTCAAAACAGATTATACACAGGCCTAAAATAACATGCAAGAAAACGGCATATAAGAGGGATAATGAAGTAAGTGCCAAATGGGGGCCTCAAACAGTGAGAGGCCCTTAATGAAAGATGAATTAGAGCTCAAAAAAATGCCAATTTAAGTTATGGACGGAGCTCAAAGATACAAGCAAGAAGGGCTAAGAAAGTATGCCAAAAATGAGCTAAAAAGAGGGAAATGGTAACTCACCCTTGTAGACCAATCTTTAGCAACTTCTTGGACCAAGTTTAGGTGCTCCTCAGCTCTGGAAGACAGCTTCAAGTGGCTGGAATGGAGGTGGTGGTGTGATGCTAAGTGGTGGTGAAGAAATGGTCCAAGAACAAAGGATTTTGAAACTTTGAATGAGAGATGGAGAATGTATGTATGCAAGAGCCTTAGACCATTTTTTCTAACCTCCAAAACCAGACCTGGGGTGCTGGTTATATAGGCTAAAAGAGGGGGAACCCCCAAAATGGCAACCCCCTCCTGGATACAAAATCTGGGGAAAAAGAATATAGATTTGTAATGTACCAACCCTGAGGATCATGGCTAGCCAGTTTTCTTGGGCTTGGGTGACCGGCCGGCCTTCCCCATGGCCGGCCGGCCAAGGGTCAAAAAGGTCAATTGAAGATTAGTGGCCGGCCATGCCATATTAGTGGCCTCCCATGTGTGCACAACACAATTATTTGGTCGAAAACTGGAGAAGGTGAACTAGGAGAGAGAAAAGGCCATTTTTTGGAGGGGTTCAAAAGGGTCAATGACAATTACTAGCCGGCCATGTGATATTGGTGGCCTCCCAGGTGTTTACAACACAAATATGTGGTTTTGGGCAAGAAAAAGTGGCCTTAGGGTGGTCAACATTGGCTTTCGAGTGAGAAAAACGGGCGACGGAGGGCGATGAAGGAATATAACTGGTTGCTAAAACAATTACTGGCCTCCCGCCCTTCTATGACATTCCTAGTGATGAAACAGAGGTCTCTGCCAAAAATGAATGCAAACCGATGCGAAATGAAGGTTCGGGGGCCGAAACGCGCAGTCCGAGGCCCCAAAAACCGACTGTTAAGCACCGGGAGTGGTGTTTGACCACAAAGTTGGTCTCTCGGACCACAGTGTTCCTTAAAAGGGAGTAAATAAGATGCATGCCAAAAATCGAAGCAAACGGAGGTGGTTAGGTGGTCCCGAACCGAGGCACTCGGCCTGACGGCTCCGAAAACCGGGAACCGGGCTCCGAAATGGACAAAATGGCCTACGACCACGAAATGTAGCCCACGGCCACTGAGAGATGGTCTACGAGACCTCTCCCTCCCTTTGGGAAAAGAAACAGAGAAAACCAAGCCTGGTTCGCAAACCAAGGCAAAGCACAGAAAAGCCCGGAAGTCTGGAGGCAAGGCTCGCGGCCGAGACTCTGAAACCATTGGACGAGCACGATATGCAACATCACCAAGTGCTCAATCGGTGACGTCCGAGTCTTAAGGTCGGCCAAAAATGGGGTGTCTACAGGTGCCCCGGTAAAACCGGGGTTTGTGTTCCCATATTGGCAGAGCCCGTAACTGGTCAGCCTTATGGTCATGCCTTGACAAGACAAGCCTCCGGCAAACTGTTCAGGAATAGCAGATGGCAAACATAGTGTCCTAGGCGCACCAATGCAAATGTAATGCAAAGAAACACACAAGTGTAGTCAAAACCAGATATCATGAGTTCGAGTCAAATTCTCTAACTCCCCAGCAGAGTCGCCAGAAACTGTAACAAGTCCGCGGGAGACCTTGCTACAGTCCGGACTCGATTGTTGTCACAGTTCGTAATCTGAACCAAAGAGTCCAAATCCGGCAAATTGTTTTGAGAAAACAGATTTTTTTGAAAGAAGTGCCAAACATGGACTGCTTTTCCAGATACAGAGTCGCCACCTAAATATTTTACTTTGGGAAATTTAGGAAACCCTGACTCGTTGCCTAAGGCCACGTGTCCGTCGTCACCAAAGTTGCTTCGGCTCGGGAACTTGGGTACGATTGGGGAAGGTCACTTCGTGAGCACCCCCGCTCGCCCGATCAAAGATCGGCCTCTACTAACCATGATATCTAGTTTTGAAAAGTTTGTGTGCTCTTATTCCAGTTATTAGCCTAGATTTACTATGTGATGTGCACAACATACAAGTATAGACTGGGTCGCCTGAATTAGAACAAAACATTTCATGTTTGTTTGTTTGAAAATGGTTTGATGGTGCTACCCGCAGGTAGGCTAAGACGTGGATTTGCCACCATCGGGTGGGCTTAGAAAACATGTTTTTGCCACTATCTAGTGGGCTTAAAACACACATTTGATGAATTGTTTCAATTCAAATAACCCAACCTTCACCCACAGGTATTCAGACAGTTATATCACATAAGCAAATAGCCTCATGGTAAGCATGCTATTCATGGCAGCACTTATACGCATGCAAGGATGCTAAAGCATAAAAACTCACCGAGTACTCCAAGCCAAAACAGAAACCGATTAGAAATCCATGCATGATCCTAACTATACAGAAATGCCTAATGCAACACATGCAAAAATGCAACTATAGCAGGCTCGGCTATTCTAAACATGGCATATGAGATGCAACATCTATCATGTATTCAACTTGGAATTGAAATACAAATGCAGTTAGCATGATGCGCCGAGCCCGGTGCATGCAAGACAGATGAATGAATGTAAACATGCTATCATACTGTATGCTAATTGAAACATGCCCTAATCTAACCATCATAAGCGGGTAAATAAAAGGGAAGAAAGAAGTGGGGTTGGAAGACATACATCACACACACGCACACTTATTACAATTATGCCCTCGCACAGAGAGTCCGAAAGAATAATATATAGTCCCGAATAGTACAATCCAAATAAATAATACAGTCCAAGATATGTATAAATTCCTAATTAATTAACAAAATTAACTAAGAAAACAATAAACTGGCATGCAAGCCAGGGACTGCCTTGACTCTTCTTCGGATGATGAATGATGCATGTTCGGGTTGCCCTTGCGTGGAAATCCATGGCGATGCCCCAGTTAGCCTCTGTTTGCACTTATTCTTGGAATACGTGCCAAGTTCCGGAAGGCTGCTTATTCTTGTTTTGCTGCAACAGAGAGCAGGAAAGGGGCATGGCAATGTATTTTCACAAATGTATGTATGCCTTGATCCTCGTGCCACCAATCACGCATCTCGATGCACGATGGCCGAGGAGTCGAATTGCACAACTCAATATGAAATGAATGCACAGGAAAACACAACAAGACCTAACTCCATCATGAATAATCCGGAGTGTCGGTGATTGGGGAATTGAGACACGTTCCGTCACTCGGAGTACGAAACGCCCCTCGTTTTCCGTGCTCGGGCTAAATCCTATCCCGAACACAATGCAATATGCATGACATACATGAAATGCAACTAAGATACAACCTAACATGCAACATGCTATGAAGTGGCATACACGATGCACGAGGTAACATGGCATACACAATGCGACAACATACAACCTAGCATACACAACGCTATAGAATGAAATGGCATACACAATGCGACATGGACTTACACTAACACAAGTGGACCTCAGCCACACTCACGTAAGAGGCCATTAGACGAAAATGGGACACTCGAAATGCGTGCATACGTGCACGCAAACCGAGGACCGACCCTAGGGCACGAAATGCCACTCTAACAAGACATGGCAAAACATGGAATATGGCATATTAGCATGCAAATTTCAGAGGCAATAAGTGATGCAAAACAGCCTCGAAAGATGGCAAAATGATACCCGATGCATGAAATGAATCCTAAAACATGAAATTAGGCATACGGAATGACCTATGACTATGCAGTGCATGCATTATTTGAACATGGAGTGTGAAGATAGAATCAAGACAGCACAAAAATAAGCATATTTACAGTTCTAATCAAGGCCAAATAGCGAGCGCAAATGGGGCTAAACTAGCATACAAAAATGGCCTCGAAAGCAAGATAATGAAGCAAGTGACAACTGCTGACCCTAAATAGAGAAGGGCCCTTCTACAATGTCGAAGAGGGGCCCAAAATATGGTACTTTAAATTTTTCCACAAGCCACAAAAATAGACACAAGTATGGAAAAACTCATGCAAAAAGTGGGCCTAAAGGAGGACAAAGAAGTAAGTGATGCATTCTGGCCCCAAACAGATGAAAGTCCTTCAACAAAGTTGAAGAGGGACCTAAAATATGACCTTTTACAGTTTATGATCAAACCCAAAACAGTGAAAAAACATGCTCAAAATACTATGCAAGATAAGGCCAAAAAGAGAGCTATAACACAAAGTATAAAAAGGGTGCTTCAAAAAGTAAAAAAACCTTAATGAAACATGAAGAGAGGGTCAAAATAATGCCATTTATAGTTCGGACCAGAGTCCAAAAATAGAAGCACAAGAGGCTAACAAATCATGCAAGACTGGGACCAAAAGAGGGATACAAAGGCAAGTGACAAAAGGAGGTCCCAAACAGTGATGTGCCCTTCAAAAATGTTGAATAAGGGATAAAAAAAAACCACTTTACAGTTTATGACAGAGCTCAAAACAGTTTATACATAGGCCAAAAATACTACACAAGAAAGAGGCATACAAGAGAGGTAAAGAAGCAAGTGCAAAGAGGAGGCCTCAAAAAGTGAGAGGCCCTTAATCAAACATGCAAAATGGCTCAAAATAAGCCTATTTATACTTAGGGTTGGAGCCCAAATATGCAAGAACAAAGGGCTAAGATATTGAACAAAATGAAGCACAAAAGAGGGGAAATGAAAGTTACCCTTGTAGACCAAGTCTTTGACAGCCTTTGGACCAAGAAATGTTGCCTCCTAATCTCTGGAAAGATCCTCCAAGCTGCTGGAATGGAGTGGTGGTGTGGTGCTAGGTGATGGTGTAGAAATGGTGTGAGGTTTAGGAGGTTTGGATGCTTGAAGTGAGGGAGTAAGGGAGATGTAATACAAGGCTCCAAAGGGAATTTTTCTAACCCTTAAAACCAGAGCTGGAAGCTGGTTTATATAGACAAAAAGAGAGGGAAAAATGGGGGGGAAACAATTCAAGTTTCCCCCCAAAATGGCAGCCCCCCGGATACAAAATCTGGAGGGAAATGAAATAGAGATTTGTGATGTACCAACTGTAAAGAATCAGGCCGGCCAGGTATCTAGGTCATAGGTGGCCGGCCGGCTCTCCCCATGGCCGGCCGGCTAGGGGTCAAAAGGGCCAAGTGCAATTACTAGCCAACCACCACAAATTGGTGGCCTCCCATATGTTCTCAACACAACCTTGTGGTAAAAAATTGGCAATAGTGAACCAGGAGAGAGAAAATGCTACTTTTAGGAGGGGTTCAAAAGGGTCAATCACAATTACTAGCCGACCATATGATATTGGTGGCCTCCCAAGTGTGTACAACACAAATATGTGGTTTTGGGCAAGAAAAAGTGGCCTTAGGGTGGTCAACATTGGCTTTCGAGTGAGAAAAACAGGCGACGGAGGGCGATGGTGGAATAAAACTGGTTGCTGAAACAATTACCAGCCTCCCACCCTTCTACGACCTTCCTAGTGATGAAACAGAGGTCCTTGCCAAAAATGAACGCAAATCGATGCAAAATGAAGGTTCGAGGGCCAAAATGCGCAGTCCAAGGCCCCAAAAACTGACTGGTAGGCACCGGGAGTGGTGTTCGACCACGAAGTTGGTCTCTCGGACCACAGTGTCCCTCAAAAGGGAGGAAATAAGATGCATGCCAAAAACCGGAGCAAACGGAGGTGGTTAGGCGGTCTCGAACCGAGGCACTCGGCCTGACGGCTCCGAAAATAGGGAACCGGGCTCCGAAATGGGCAGAATGGCCTACGACCACGAAATGTAGCCCACGGCCACTGAGAGATGATCTACGAGACCTCTCCCTCCCTTTGGGAAGAGAAACAGAGAAAACCGAGCCTGGTTCACAAACCGAAGCAAAGCACAGAAAAGCCCGGAAGTTCGGAGGCAAGGCTCACGACCGAGACTCTGAAACCTCTGGACGAGCACGATATGCAACATCACCAAGCGCTCAATCGGTGACGTCTGAGTCTTAAGGTCAGTAAAAATGGGGTGTCTACAGGCCATGGCTTAAGTCCCTTTGCTCACTTTGAGCTTTGAGCATCATAATATGCTACGCTTGCATTGTTGATTTGATTTGGCATCACTTTACAGGAGATTTCAGAGCTTGCCTCATTGTCATACATCCGTGTTTGTTGCTCCTTAAGTGTGCTTAAGAGTTGTCCTCTTTGTGCCTTAATACTTGAGCCACTTGGCATATATGTTTGCCTTTCCATTTCATGCTTTTTATGCCATCAATTCATCACTTTTGGCCACTGATTTGGGCTTAGTTGAGAGCTGTCCATATTAGTTTAAGTCCATCCCTTTGCATGTTGTCGCATGCCTGTCTTGCATATTGTTGTATGCGTGCTCCATCTTTGCATGTTGTCGCATGCTGGCCCCCCCTTGCATGTTTGCATGTTCCTATTGCATTTTGTCATGTTGTCCAAGGTTGTTGCCCCACATCATGCTTATATACTTGTTGCATGCTTGAGTTAGTTGCATGTTTGCACACTTAAGTCATATTGCATGTTTGCCATGCTTATGTGTTGCATTGTTTGGATTAAGTGTTAATCCAAGCATGAGGAACGATGGGCGTTTCATGCTTCGAGTGATGGAACGTGTCTCAACCCTTGGTCGCCGAAGCTCTTGATGATTCATGATAGAGTTCTAGGCTTTACTTGCTTTATTTGTGCATTCATTTTCATATTGATTTGCACAAGTTAGGTCTTTGGCCATCATGCATCGGGATGCGTGATTGATGGTCGTGGATCCGACTAGGCCTCTCTCTTGATGTTTTGAGGTGATTTGGGGTGGCATAGTGCATACATGCTCTTGGGAGACCCTCCATTTTCTCTATTTTGTGTTTTGTTGCAGCTTGGTGTCACAGCACACCAGTGGCTGGCAGTGCACCATTGATGGCCGGCAGCTTCTCATTATTGGCCGGCAGTGCTCCTCTCATGGCCGGCAGGCCACTGGTGAACCCTCCAGCAGTGTTTTGGCAAGTTCCATCAACAAACACTGGAAGACACCCTGTAAACAGAGCTTCTAAAGAGCAACCGGAAGGTGTTTCGAGGCGAAGAACCGAAGCGAGCATGCATACTCTCCTCTTCTTCAAACAAAGCTAGAGCAATTTTTTTTTTTAATGCTTACTTGTTAGTTAGCATCCATTTGTAATAATTAATTTGTCAATTAATTAAGTTGTGTAATAATTAGTTGTAGCTAGTTATTAATTAGGGTTTTGTAATAATTAATTAGCTCGTGAGTTAGTTAATTAGGCGGTTTGTATTATTTATTCGGACCCTCCGAGCGAGGGCACAATTGTAATAAGTGTGCGTGTGTGTGATGTATGTCTTCCAACCCCATGTCTTTCTCCGTTTTATTTACCAGCGTATGATGGTTAGATTAGGGCATGTTTCAATTAGCATACTTATGCTTGCATGTTTGCATTCATTCATCTGTCTTGCATGCACCGGGCTCGATGCATCATACTAACTGTATTGTATTTCAATTCCGAGTTGAATACGTGTATCATCTATTGCATTTCATATGCCATCTTAGAATAGCCGAGCCTATTATAGTTGCATTTTTGCATGTGTTGCATTAGGCATTTCAGCATAGTTAGGATCATGCATGGATTTCTAACATAGCTTCTGTTTTGGCTTGGAGTACTCGGTAAGTGCTTATGCTTTAGCATCCTTGCATGTGTGTGAGTGACTGCCATGATAGCATGCTTACCATGAGGCTAACTGCTTATGTGATATACCTGCCTGAATGCCTGTGGGTGAAGGTTGGATTATCTGAATTGGAACAATTTATTGACTGCGAGTTTTAAGCCCACTAGACAGTGGCAAATCATCGTGTTTTCTAAAGCCCACTTGAGGGTGGCAAATCCACATTTTAGCCTACTTGCGAGTAGCAAACTGTTTGTCAAAACAAACATGAAATATTTTGTTCCAATTCAGGCGATCCAGTCTATACTTGTATGCTGCGCACATCATATAGTAAATCTAGACTAATAACCGGAGTAAGAGCACATAATGTTTTCAAAACTCGATATCATGGTTAGTAGAGGCCGATCTTTGATCGGGCGAGCGGGGGTGCTCACGAAGTGACGTTCCCCAATCGTACCCAAGTTCCCGAGCCGAGGCAACTTTGGTGATGAAGGACACGTGGTCTTAGGCAACGAGTCAGGGTTTCCTAAATTACCCCAAAATAAATATTTAGGTGGCGACTCTGTATCTGGAAAAGCAATCCATGTTTGGCACTTTTTTCAAAAAAATCTGTTTTTCAAAAATGATTTGCCGGATTTGCACTCTTTGATGATTCGTTGGTTTTGCATTGCACTCTGCGAGATTAGATACAGGACCGTGATATTGAATCCTGAACTGTAGTGAGCCCAAATGAACAAAACGGGGATTTCCCTCCCGGGACGTTCGGGGACGTCTACACATGAGACTTTTAGTCCTGTGGCTAAGCAACCAACTATCAGAATTCTTTTATGTCTAGCTCTACATTTTGATTGGCCAATCAAGCAGCTTGACATATCTAATGCCTTTCTCCATGGTGTTCTTGAAGAAGAAGTTTACATGGTTCAACCTCAAGGTTTTGTTCAATCTAATCAATCTCAGCTTGTTTTCAAGTTACACAAAGCCCTCTATGGTTTAAAGCAAGCTCCTAGAGCTTGGTTCTCTACCTTCTCCAATTTTCTTCTCACTCATAAATTTGTTCAAAGCCATTGTGACTCTTCTCTTTTTATCAAGAAAACTTCTACTGTTGTCACCATTCTTCTCATCTATGTAGATGACATTCTTCTTACCGGAAGTGATCCTATTTATATTAACTCTCTCATTACCCACATACATACAACCTTTTCTATAAAAGAGCTTGGCTTTGTCAATTATTTCTTGGGTATCTCTATTACCAAAACTGCTTTTGGTTATGTCATTTCTCAGCAAAAATATGCCTCATATTTATTGGCCAAAGCTGGTATGAGTGACTGCAAATTTTACTCTTCTCCCATGGTTACTAAGTCCACTTCCAGTTCTCTTCCTACAACAGATGATTGTCCCTTTTCTCAGCCAGCTTTGTACAGAAGTTTGGTAGGAGCACGTTAATATCTTACTCTTAGCAAACCAGATTTAGCCTTTGTGGTTAATCATCTTTGTCAATTCATGCACTCACCCTTGACTAATCATTTTACCTCAGTCAAAAGGTTACTAAGGTATCTTAAAGGCACCTTATCTCATGGTCTTCATTTCTCTCTTGGACCTCTTCTTCTCAATGCATACTCAGACTCAGATTGGGCAGGTAATGTACTTGATCGAAGGTCCACCACTGGTTACTGTGTATATCTTGGTCCTAACCTCATCTCTTGGTCTACCAAGAAACAACCAACTGTGTCTAGATCATCTTCTGAGGCTGAATATCGGGCTTTAGCACAAACTTCAGCCGAACTCAATTGGCTTGGAATGTTGCTTGCTGAGCTTCATATCTCTGTTCCTGTGCCTACTTTATGGTGTGACAACTTATCTGCAATAGCAATGAGTAACAACCCTGTTTTTCATGCCCCGTACTAAACACATTGAGGTCGATTATCACTTTGTTCGTGAAAGGGTTGCCTCTAAGAAGGTTCATATCTGTCATATCCATACTTTTGACCAGATTGCTGATGCATTTACGAAACCCTTATCTGTGGCTCGATTTCAATATCTTCAACACCAACTTAATGTCCTTCCCAGTCCACTGAGCTTGAGAGGGCATGATAAGCAACATGATAAGCCACAACTCACATATGATAAGCCACAGTAGCAGCAACAGCAGTTATTTGACTCTTTAGCTAAAGCTTAAGCTCTAGCAGCACCTGTAGCCAAAGTCACATGTGTGTAATAATCTACAGCTGTACATAATTCGTTAGTTTGTTAGAGGTTAACTGTTAAAGGTTAACTGCAGTTTGGTTAAGTAGTTAGATTCAAGGTTAGGCAGTTATGGTTAGGTTTCATTGAGTGTATAAATATATCTTCACTCTGTAACAATTTCATTCATTCAATACATAACAAACAAGGCTTAAGAGATTTCAAACTTTATACCTAAATAGGAGCAAACTCTTAAATTCCAAACCTAGATCATTGAACCATTTCAAATTAGATGCTAACCTCTCACTGAATCAATTGGTCCAAATTAATACAAAATAAAAAATTCAAAGATACAAATGATGTAATTATAAATATAAGGATTAAATAGCATTTTTGGGCATCGGTCTTGAGAAAACCAGTTGCCAGGATCCACCCCCTACTAATTTTTGTTTTTCTATGTTTTTTTTTTTTTTTTTGGATCGGCAAAAAGAAGACTTTATTGATGGAAAATAAAAAGAAGACTTTTTGTTTTTCTATGTTCTAATTAAGAAAAGTTAAGGATGAGAATTCAAGTCTAGAATTTTACCCGGAAAGTTACTATATGGTCCAGATTAAACTTGTAGCCAGTATATATCTACAATAAATTTGAATTGCATATTAAATTTTCTGGACAAACTTCAAATTTTTAGGTTTGTAGTATTCTTGGTTCTAAAACATACTAATATATTTTTTGCTTTTGTTTTTGCTTTTAAAAAAAAAAAGTACAATAAAAATGTCTTTTTTTTTTTTTTTTAATTTTTAATTTTTCTTTTTTTTTTTTAATAAAAACAGGAAACAGAGGACAAATGTGCATGCCATCTCTGATTTTCCAGATAAGTATCAAGACAAAATCAACAAATGTGTTTATGTAGTTCTATACCCATGCTTGTATGTTCATCTATTCTATTTACATTTAATTTGGGGTAATGTCACTTCTTTTTTTTTTTCTTTTCACTATTGCCTATCATATTTAGGCCTTGTTTAAGATGATAGGTTTTTAGTCAAAAAGTTATCATACATTGTTATATCATTTTTTTTAAAATTTTTTTCTTATATGTTTTTTTGTAAAAACTCAAAAAATTAAATAAAATAGTCAAATATCAAGTGAGACCTTGATAATTATGACATCCAATAAATTCGTTATCAATTTCCCAACATTCATCAAATCACATCTCAATTATCAAATTATTTAAAAATATAATTATAAAATTACAAACGTATCGCATTTACACTCACCCTTAATATACATATATCCACACATCTATAGGGCAAAAGTCATCGGCCAACGCAAAGAGTTCCTTTCGTCTAAATCTCTCATATCCTATATAGCCGTGTATAGCCCCTTAGCCCATACCTCGCAGGAGTCATGTAAAACACTTCTAAACTGGACCCCTACCAAAGTACAACCCCGTTCACCACCTTTTTTTTCCTTCTTTCTTTCTTCTATAAATATGCAACACACCATGCATGACAAACTCATACCCTTACAACAATTCATCTTCCAAAACAAGCATATATCTTATTCTATACCATACAATGGCACTACAAAACATATCTCTATCTATTTCTATATCTATCATCTTTCTTTGTTTGGTTTCAGGTCATTTTACCTCTCTTCATGTGGACCCACATCATAATAATCATGTTCAAGCTTATGGTTATGGGTTTCAAGCAGACCCTTCACATATCAGCACCACCATTGAAGACAAAAATGAATTTGAGAACTCTATCAACCATGAAAATGGTATCTTTGTGGTGAGGAAGTTTGGTAAAGAGGGTAGGGTTTTAGCTTCAGCTAAAACAGTTAGTGTGGATGCTTTTGGAGCTAAAGGTGACGGAAGTGATGCCACTGAGGTACCCTCTTAACACGCAATATTAGTTTTCGGGTTTTAGATTGTTTTCATTTTAAAGGGTTATGCGTGCATGGTTGATGATTTTCTATATGTGGTCATTAGGGTACCAAAATTTTATGTATTCAAAAAAATACTTGTTAAAGTGTAAAAATTTTTAATGTATATAGTGTAAATTTAAACTCGATATAATATTGGTGATATTGAATAACTTTGATCTACAAATTTCAAATTTTGATCAATTTTGTAAATATGAAATAGTGGTCAAAAATTTTATCAATTTTGTAAATATGAAATAGTAGTCAAATAAATTTGAATTGTAGTTGTTTGGCAATAATTTTTTTAGTTTTCGATTGTCTAGATACAAGATAACTCATATCTAATTAGATTGGGTTGGGCACGAGATACTATAGATTATTCATACACCAAAAAAAAAAAAAAGAAAAGGAAATTTGCCACATTTTCTAACAATTTTTCTTTCAATTAAATTTTTTTAAAAATTTCCTCCTATTTATTATTATTATTTTATACGTATTAGGTTTTTCTATACTTGAAAAGTACAAAAAAGTCAAGAAAATTGACTTTTTTGGTGTTTTTTTAGACTTTTTTTTTTATTAACAATTTGGTCCCTTTTTATTTTAATTTTTAATTCTTATGGTCTTCTACTCTGTAAGACGTAAAAGGAGGGGAAAAAAAAACTGACAACATTGTAGAAAAATTTCACTAAAAATATAAAATAAAAACAACAAAAAGTTTCTCAAATTTTAAAATGCATGTTATTGCATAATGTGAGTTTAACATTCAACTTGTGTATTCTTCAGGCATTCAAGAAGGCTTGGAGTGAAGCTTGTTCATCTGCAGGTGCTGTTCTTTTGGTTGCCCAGAAAAGTTATCTTCTTAAGCCAATCACCTTCACAGGCCCTTGTAAATCTGTGCTTACAATGCAGGTAAGTTTTAAGAGAGAGAGAGAGAGAGAGAGAGAGAGAGAGATTTGATTACAAATTTATAGCATATCTAAAAATAATAATAACTGTACTATTTTGTATATATGATTATATCAGATTTCTGGAACAATTGAAGCATCTGGGTCTCGAAGCGACTACAACAGTGATAGGAGACACTGGCTTTTGTTTGATAATGTTCAAAACTTAGTAGTTGAAGGTGGTGGAACCATCAATGGCAATGGCATGATATGGTGGCAAAATTCTTGCAAGATCAATAAAGCTCTTGTAAGCCCTTTTTATTAATTAATTACCATTTTCAATTTCTCTCCTCATATTTATGTTTTCCTTCTAAATTTTTTTATATGTGTTTTCATCACTATGATCAATGATTCACTAATTATTTTTGTATTTTTCATTGATTTGCAGGCTTGCACCAACGCCCCAACGGTATGTTGAATTCAAATCCTCATTAATTAACATATATGGAATAATGTTTTTAACTTATATTCTTTCATTGGAAACAAATAAACAAACCATTGTTTTGATTTATATTATAAAAATGTAATCATTTTGTGTATATAATTCTTTATGAATATTGCATTTTTTGATTTAGAGTGGAACTAAGTATTTGACTTAGACTCAAATAAAATTAAAGTACTGTTAGCTATTCCAGCCATTACTATCTCAAATAAGATTAAAGTACTGTTTGCTATTCTAGCCGCTACTATCTTATATGTGTTGGTCATACTATTTTTATCAATGAATCTTTATTCTGCCGATAAAAAAAAAAAGAAAAGAAAAGAAAAGAAAAGATTAAAGTACTTGTGTCTAAATAGAGTAATTTTCATCATCAAAATTGTGAACCTTTGACTCTGTTTAGTTTGGTTTTTATTTTTATTTTTATTTTTTTTGATCGGCAAAAAAGAAGAAAAAAGTTAATTTACCATAATTTAAAATTTACCATAATTTAAGAAAAAAAAAAATCTAAAATTTTAGAAGTTAATTTGGTGAAAAAAGTGAAAAAAAAATACTCATAATTTTCATATAGTTTTATCTTTTAGGAGAGCAAAAATAATAGTTATTTTTGTCTAACTAATTTGTGTTTTTCCTTCACTAAGCCATCAATTTATTTATTTTTTTACTTGGAAATTTTGTATATAAACTTCTTTTTCACTGATGAAAAAAAAAGTAATGCAAAAAAAAAAAAAAAAAAAACAAAAAACCAAATAAAATTTATATACAGAATGATGCAATTGCACTAAGATTTATCCTTTTAGAACCATACTTTCTAATGACATTAAATTACAAAAATGCCACCATCACATCATTTTTTATTTTTTAGTAGCTACAAATTTATCTAGTTTGAGAAATGGGGGTGAAAACATCTTCAATGAATCTTGTAATATTGTGAAAACTTTTGTTTTTGGCAGGCATTAACTTTCTACAAGTCAAAGAATATCAAAGTGAACAACCTGAAGATAAAAAATGCACAGCAAATTCATGTTTCATTCGAGGGGTGCGTGAATGTTCAAGCATCCAATCTTGTGGTGTCTTCGCCGGGGAAGAGCCCTAACACTGACGGAATTCATGTCACCAACACCCAAAACATCCAGATTTCAAGTTGCATTATAGGCACGGGTATGCATATTTATATCATAATCGAAAAAATAAAATAGCACAAAATATCAACGAACTGTGTTAAGAATATAAATAGAAAGTTATATTCTCTCAAATAGTTTAAGAGTTTTTTTTTTTTATATAATTTATAAATTTGCTTATTTTTATGATTTGTTTTTGTCTTTAGTGAATTTTATTTTTCAACCTCTTGTCAAATTTTGAAAAAAATATAAAAGAAATCAAAAAAGACAAAAATAAAGATAACTCTAGGGTTCATTATTATTATTATAAATTCAGCTTATTTTCGTCTTTACTAGACTTTTTAAAAAAATAATTCAATTTTTATTTTTTTTATCTTTTTTAAAGTTTAGGATCATCTCACTACAACAAAAAGCACAATCGGCGACTAAAATTTCTAATTTCATCGCTGAAAATACGGTTTTTGGCGACTAAAATCAAATTAGTCGCCAAAGTTGATTAGTTTTGCCGACTAAAGCAGTTTAGTCGCCGAAGGTAATGGTTTTAGCGACTAAAAGGCACTTTAGTCGCCAAATATAGGGTTATTAGAGACTGCAGGTTGTTTAGTAGCCAAAAGTGATGGTTTGTGGCGACTAAAATCGTTTCGTAGCCAAAAGTGATGGTTTTGGCGACCAAAAAACAGTTTAGTCGCCAATTATAGGTGTTTTGCCGACTAAAATTTGTTTGGTCGCTGAAAGTGAAGTTTTTTGGCTACAAAAAAAAAAATAGTAGCTAAAGGTCAACAATTGCTGACTAAATTGCAGTTTAGTCGCCCAAAGTGGAGGTTTTGGCGACTAAAATTCGGTTTAGTCGCCAAAAGTGCTAACCTTAGGCGGGATGTCAGGTTTTTAGCGACAGAATACAAATTAGTAGCCAAAAAATATATAATTGGCGACTAAAATTCAGATTTAGTCGCCAAAAGTACGATCCTAATTTTTTTTATAAATAATTTATTTTTTGCATAAAATATATTAAATAAAATAATTATTTATATATATATAACTTTGTATTAATTACGGTCAATATAGTATATAAATAATATATTTTGCATTTATATTCATAGAATGTATTACTGGCGCACTGGGGATAGAGTGTTGGTAAAGGTTGAGTGTTGAGAGTGTTGGGAGGTTGGGGGTTCGAAACTTGGGAAAACCAGGGGGATTTTTTTTTTTTTTTTTTTTTTTTTTTTTTTTTTCTGAAAACTACTTTTGGCGACTAAAGTCATTGGTCGCCGAAAGATAGGGAATTGGCGACGACAGATTTAGTCGGCAAATGCGTAAATAATAAAAAAAGAAATTAGTATCAGCGACTAAAGGTTTCGTCGCTGAAAGTATAATTTCCCAAAATGGAATGACTATTGGCGACTAATTATTTGGTCGCCGAAGACAGATGTATTGCCGACTAACAAATCTTTAGTCGCCAAAGGTATCCGCGACCACCTATTGCCGACCACAGCGGCGACTAAAATTTTTCGTCGGAAAAAGTGAAAATTCAACATTTGGCGACTAAAAAAGGGCTTTTGGCGACTAAAAATTTAGTCACCAAAAGTGTTTTTTTTTTTGTAGTGTCCAGTCTAAAAAGTAAGAATTTTGACCCAGAATTGGGAAAAGTTTATAAATAAGTCAAAAAGATAAGTCTCTTAAAAGGTCAAGTCAAATAAAGTCTAAGACTTTCTATGAGTTGATATTCACTTATTTAATCTTCTTATGAGAAAAAGTTTGTTCACAAGTAGAGAATGTATAGAGATTACAAATAATAAAATTATTGATCTCTGCAATAATAAATGAATTAATGGTTAGCAATTCAACTTTAACTTACACATTTTCATTTTACAAAATTGAAGGTGATGATTGTATATCAATAGTAAGTGGGTCACAGAAGGTGCAGGCCACGGACATAACCTGTGGACCAGGGCATGGAATCAGGTCTCCATTTCAACAGTTGTTCTTGTTTGTTTGTTTGTTTGTTTTTTTTTTTTTGTTCTATATAATTGAATGCTTTCGTTTTGGAAATAATATCAGTATTGGAAGCTTAGGATCAGGGAAATCAGAAGAGCATGTATCAGATGTCGTGGTGAATGGAGCTAAGCTTTCTGGTACTACCAATGGAGTCCGGATCAAGACCTGGCAGGTAGGATTCATTTGGAAAATGATTTTTTGCTTTTTAAATTTTTATAAAAAAAAATAGTGTAAAAAGTAGAGGGAATGAGAAAAAATCTTTCACTTTTCTTTTATACTTTTTTAGCCTTTTATTTTTTTAATGATTTTTAAAATTTTTTTACTACAATGTTCAATTTCCAAACGGAACAATAATATGCATGGACTCAATCTTTCAATATTTACACGTTAGCATGCATGCATGCATGTACGTAATGTCAAACTCTCATTTTCATTGTCTCATTTATTTCTAGTTCTAATAAATGGAATAAATTAATGCAGATTTGAGAACTGAAATTTTTGATAGAATTATGGCAGGTTCGACTTGGATTTTTGTTTGTCATCGTTTTATATCATATTCATTGCCTCCTTCATACTCAAGATAGGTTCCTTTTTTTGGAAATATATTTTTAAAATTTTTTTGCCATGTACCCAGTAATAGACAATGATTTTAAAAAATAAAAAATAAAAGCATTTATCCTCAAAAAAAGCAAATTGCCTCTATTATGAAAGTCCTCTATCGATCATGCATACAATTGAATATATATACTGGTGTGACAAAGTTGTGAGCCAATTATTTCAAACAAAAAATCATAAAAATATTTCTTAATATAAAATGTTGCCATTGTCACATTATTTTTGTGAATAATTCTTTGTAAAAATTTTAGAAAAATAAAATATTTTACATGTTTTAATACGCAGGGGGGATCTGGAAGTGCAAGTAACATTAAATTTCAAAATGTGGAAATGAATAATGTGGCCAACCCCATTATCATAGACCAAAAGTACTGTGATCAAGATAAACCATGTGCTGGACAGGTAAAAAGATCGTATCATATTGGAATTTTGAATTTTCGATATTGATATATTAGTTGGTACTATTATATCAATTGATGATCTACAATAGCATTGCTGATAATACCATTATTTAAACATTCTCTATATACACAAAATCAACTTTTATTTGCCTTCATTTTTCATTACAGAGTTCAGCTGTTCAAGTGAAAAATGTGGTGTACCAGAACATCAAAGGAACAAGTGCCTCCAACGCTGCCATAACATTCGATTGCAGTAAGAACTATCCATGTCAGGGGATTGTGTTGCAAGATGTGAACATCACACCAGGAAAAGCTTCATGCAACAATGTCAAACCCAGTAAAAGCGGAGTTGTTTCGCCACAATGCCCTTGATCAGAAGAAGATATATATATTATACAACAATGCCATATTCATCAGTCATCTAGCCGTATATAATACAATAAAGATGACAATATTAATGTGTTTATTCTTTATTATTAGTTCAAGTTCTTCAAATTCAAAGTGGAATTTGCAGCAATGGATGATGCAAGAAGTCTCATGAGGTAAGAATGGGTCATTAATTTGTTCTATATCCTTTGTTATGCCATAGAGTGCAATGGTGCAACTTTACATCATTATATGATTATGAAAATTTTTATTCTTAGTTTATTATATAAAATTTATTATCACAATGATGTGATCACATTTATTATTATGATAGTGACATTTAAAAAAAAATTGCAATGTCATTTTGTGTTGATTTTTAATATAATTTTTTTTATCATAATATTATTGACCAAAACTAAGTTTATTTTGCATATTTCAATTGTGCACCTTGGTCATTTAATTGATTTGATTCATATCACAGATATCACAAATAACAGTTGTTATATTTCACCAGAATAAACTCTTCACCTTCTATGTGACTTTTTGTGTGGCATGATCGGTCCTATATTATTTTTTAGAGAAATGCTACGTATCGTTGATTTTTAATCACCTTGTTGTATCACCCCTGCATGGACTCATAATTTAGAGATAATAATTAAGCAATTAATAAAAGCAAAAAATATGTTGACATATAATTCAAAGATGTAAAAATAAAAAATAAAAAATAAAAAAAACAAATGATATTGATATAGAAGAAATATGGTTAATCGTACACAAAAATGAGGCATTTATTGTTTGGATAAAAGTATAGAAAGTAAAATATAATGCTGAAAATCAAAATAAATATTCATCCGGTGACAGGTATCATTTTCCAATGAAAATATAAAATTGGAGCAATTGTGTATGAAGTTACTACAACTGTATTTTGTTTAACAAAATTATATATATTTGTTGGTTATTATTATTTCAGGTTTCTATGCAATAATGGAGGAGCAGCTGGCTTTATTAATTGGTCATCATGGTGGCTAGGAATTGGTGTACATACTATTGGAATGTAAAAAAAAGTGTTATATATATTTGTTTACTGAAAAACAAGATTGATTGTAATTTCAAATATTAAATAAGCATTGTTGTATGATGAATCCACTTCTCACTCTTTCTAATGAATAATTGTTTCATTGATACAAGTATTTTATGGGACTTCTTTCTTTTAATCCTCAATAAATTTTCAATTATTTTTGGGTAAATTATACTCACCTCCATTGAGATTTGGGAAGAATACAATTAGTCTCACATTTCTAATAGAATTGCACTGACCTCTCTTGTGATATAGTTGAACCAATTGGAACTGGTACATATGGTGGGTAGACAAAGAAATAAATAAAAATAAACATACATTTTAATTGAAAGTAGATGACAATATTATTTTTTTATTCATACGACTAATAAATTATTGAAGAAAAACTAACTGCTATGTGAATTAAATTTCAATGGAAGCCAGTGTAATTATGTCCAAAATAAAGATAAGGTACCAATAAAAAAAATAATAAAATCACAAGTCCACTAACATGATTCAAAATATACATACAAAACTTTAAGTACCAAATATTTATTATAGGGTAAATTACATTGACACCTTCTGAGATTTATGTTTGTTACAATTCCCCTCCTCACATTTTGAAAATTACATCCCCCTTCCTGAGGTTTAAAGTTTCATTATAGATTGCCCTTTGTGGTTTAAAGTTTCATAACAGTTTCCCCCTCACCGTAATGATCATCATACATAAAATTAAATTACCCCTTTTGAATTCCCCTATTGTGTCAATGTTTATGTCGACATGACGAAGGACAGAGCAATGAGAGGCTGGATTCCAGTAATCAAACAAAGAGCTAGGCAGTTGCACTCCAACTCGCGTTTTGCAGATCACAGAACATCTCTCTATACATTATTTGTGGACAACTTACCTGATTCAATGGTACCCAGAAAGCTCCATGAACTGTTTAACAAGTTCGGTGTGGTGAAGGACGTATTCATTCCGCATAAGAGAAGGAAAGCAACAAATACCAGGTTTGGGTTCGTGCGCTATGACTGCTCCATTGCAGCTGATGTAGCTGAGCGTAAGGCCCATGGTTTGTGGGTCGATGACAAGTCTTTGGCAGTGAAAGTTGCGGATTACAGTAAAGGCAGAGTGGACCGTCATAGGACTAATCTGCAACCATCAAGATCTTTTGCACCATTGAAGGCTAGTAATCAGAGCACCAAACCAGATATGGCAACAAAGAATTGATGGTAGATCTTTTGCAGAGGTCATCAAGGGAGCTGAACCCAGTTATCAACAAGGGGCAACTATTAAAGTAGATGAAATTGGGAATGGATGGCTCTACGAAAGCCTGATTATGAGGCTAAAAACCCCTTACTCTGTTCTGCAGGTGAGAAAGGAACTCTTAAATAAAGGGGCAAAGGACATTTTGGTTAGAGAGGGAGGAGGGCGAGATGTTATCCTCACCTTCAATTCCAAGGAAGACATGATGAGTAAAGTGACTTTGCTTAAATCTTGGTTTCACGACTGGTATGAATATATTACAGAATGGCGATCAGGTATGTGCCTTCAACAGGAGAGGTATGTCTGGGTCACTTGCTATGGAGTGCCTCTCAATCTGTGGAACTCAGAAACTTTTCGTAAGATTGGCCGACATTGGGGAGAGGTAGTCCTTCTTAACGGGGATGTTTGTTCCCCAAAATCCTTCCGCTGTGGCCGGTTTAAGATTGTCACAAACGTTATGAGTCCCATCAATACCAGCCTAAATCTGGAGAGTAAAGGTAGATTATACCCCATTCGAGTCATGGAGGAGCTGGTTTCAGTTGAGGGTAGCACTAGCTCCGCTGGTTTGCAATCTACTGAGACAACCAAAGAAGCTTGTTCTAACATCAATGGGGGGCTTCCTCTACCAGCAGAACTTCACTTGGGACGGGAAGATGCTGACAAGGCAGATGATGTGGCATTAACATCCAACGTGGAAGCTGACAGGGCAACTGAAGGGGGTAGTCTAAGTCACGCTTCAGCAGTGGAGGAAACCAGGGATTGTGCGGGATTTTCAAATGAAACAGGCGTAGGAGTTGTAGAATCCTCATTACCTATGGATGGTCAACATCAGGGGCAGTATAATCATGACATTCAGAACGGGTTGGAAGCTATCTCTGCGGGTCACACGCAACAAGCAGTAGGGGGTACCCACGTAGCCCAAAATGGTGCACCTACACCTGCAGTGCATGTTCCTCATATTACCCAAGGCTTTCTTAAAAGCCTTAGTCAACCTTTAACAGACAGGCCTGGCATTCAACTTGAGATAGCTTTGGGTCATAATTTGTTTGGGCCATTACCTATTGGGCCCTCCACTTCTGGTCCAAAGCCTCCTTCTGCTAGGCCTATTTGTGCATCTTCTTGGGTGGGCTCGCATTCTAAGCTTGCTGCTAGCTCTAGCCCTATCATTTCTAACTCTAACACTCGTAAATTGAAGAAAGGAAAGAGGAAATGGAGTAGAAGAGAAGGTCTCAAGCACCGTCTGTTAGCTGGTAAGTTCTCTGGCTTTGCTAGTAGAATTGGGCAGAATGGTACAAACTCAAACAAGGGACCCGCCAAAAGCTCCAAATCTGGAACCGCAGCTCTACCTGCTTTATCTCACAGTCCAGTTCTTCAACAATCATCTGATCATGGACTTGTTCAAGAGGCTCAATCTATTCTGCAAATGGGACAAAGTTTGGGTTTAGACTTCAAGGGCCAGGAACCCGTGGTGATTAGAGAACTAGTACAAATGGAGGCGAGGGACAAGGAGCGTCTGGAAAAAGGGAAAGGTAAGGTGGAATAGCCTGCAATCACTGGGTGATATTAGAGTCATTATGTTTCTTATATGAAGACATTAAGCTGGAATATCAGAGGGCTAGGTAGACATGAAAAGAGGAGCAAAATTAAAAAGTTGCTGTTTGACAAGAAGATTGACATGGCTTTAATCCAAGAAACAAAAAAATCAAGCCTAACCGATCCGATGGTGAAAAGTGTCTGGCCAAGAGATAGGCTTGAGTTCATGAATGTTGATGCTGAAGGCTTCGCTGGTGGTCTGCTTTGCTTATGGGATCCAGTCATTTTTGAGCTCGCTGACTGTTGCTGCAGCAGGAACTTCATCCTCCTATCTGGTAAGTTACTTAACTCCTTTGATTGTGCCATCGTTAATATTCACGCACCTACTGACATCATTAGGAGAAGGAAGTTTTGGGACTCTCTGCTAAGTTTGAAAGCTCATTTCCCCATGCCGTGGTGTATCGGTGGTGACTTCAATGAGATTAGGAATATAGGGGAAAGAGTAGGTGTATCACTCAGGGATAGGGGTATGAGGGATTTCAATAATTTTTTTGACAATTGTGAGGTAGTTGATCTCCCTTTGTTAGGCAGAAAATACACTTGATGTAATGCATCTGATGGTCACAAGTGGAGCCGAATTGATAGGTTTCTACTCAGTCCTGAATGGTTAGAAATATTTAAATTCAACCAATGGGGTCTTGCTAGAGCTTCATCTGATCACTGTCCTATTGTACTTATGGAGGATACTAGAGATTGGGGGCCTAAACCATTTAAGTTCCTAAATGCTTGGACGTTGCACTTGAATTTTGCATCCTTTGTGGAGCATACTTGGAGTCACTCTCAGTTCTCAGGGCCTGCTGGTTTTATCCTTCAGCAAAAGTTGTATGTCCTTAAGTTGGCCCTAAAAAAATGGAGTAAAGAGGTATATGGTGATGTCTCATCTAAATTGCAAGCCCTTGAAAATGACCTCCATCATTGGGACTTGAAAGCTGAGATTAGGCCTCTGGTGGAGGACGATCTGAAGCAGCAAAGAGAGAAAAAGAGTGAAATGTGGAAGTTGAGCAAGAAGTTAGAATGGGAGTGGTTACAAAAATCTAGACAGGATTGGAATATGAAAGGAGATAAGAATACAAGATTTTTCCATGTTATGGCTACTTGTAGGCAAAACCGAAACTCTCTTAATTCCATCACAGTGGGCGATGTAGTTGTTGAGGAACCAGCTCAGGTTAAAAATGAAGTGTGGTCATATTTCTCTAATATTCTCTCCGAAGCTTGGAAGCATAGACCAGTTCTTGTTGGAGTTTTCAAGAGTGTAAGGCTTAGTGACCACTTCCACTTGCTCGAGGCAGAGTTCTCTGAAGAAGAAGTATGGGCAGCTGTAGTTGATTGTAATGGGAACAAAGCTCCTGGGCCGGATGGCTTTAACCTGCTGTTTTTTCAAAAATTTTGGAAGATGCTTAAAGGAGAGATGCTCAACTTTATGAAGGAATTCCACACTAGTGGCAGATTGCCAAATTGCTACAACAGTACCTTCATCACCCTGATCCCAAAGAAAGAGAGAGCTGTCACCTTAAACGAGTATAGGCCTATAAGCCTTGTCGGTTCTGTGTACAAAATTCTGTCTAAAGTCCTTGCATCCCGACTCAAAAAAGTTATGCCTGAGATCATTGGTGACTCACAATCAGCTTTCCTGGGAGGAAGGAACATTTTGGACGGAGTCTTGGTTGCTAATGAAGTTGTAGATACCTGGCTTAAATCCAGGAAATCTGGGCTGCTATTTAAGCTGGATTTCGAAAAGGCCTTCGACTCTGTCAACTGGGACTTTATTCTCTCAATGTTAACAAACTTTGGTTTTGGCCCCAAATGGACCTCATGGATCAAAGAATGTGTTACTACTTCAAGAATTTCAATCCTTGTAAATGGCTCTCCAACCAAGGAATTTAATCCTCAAAAAGGTCTCCGACAGGGTGATCCTCTATCTCCCTTCCTCTTCAATCTGGTTGTTGAAGCATTAAATATTCTCCTCCTCAGAGCTCGGGAGTTAAATCTGCTCAAAGGGGTTGTCATTGGGAATAACCAAGTTCAGCTGTCCCACCTCCAATTCGCAGATGATTCTCTTTTATTTTGTGAAGCCGAGTTTTCGGAAGTCCTCACTTTGAAAAGGATCCTTAGGTGCTTCGAGGTAGTGTCAGGCCTCAAAATCAACTATCATAAGAGCGTGGTTTGTGGGGTTGGTATTCCTGGCAATGCTCTAGAGGAGTTTGCAGATTTGCTGAATTGTAAGACTCAAAGTTTACCGCTCAAGTACATTGGACTGCCGTTGGGAGCTAATCCCAAAAGAAAGAGGATGTGGAAACCAATTGTAGATAAATTCAAAATGAGACTTGCTGGGTGGAAAAGGAGGTTTCTCTCCCAAGCTGGGAGGTTGACTTTGGTGAAAGCAGTGCTCTCAAGCTTGCCAGTATTTTACTTATCTTTGTTTAAGATACCCGAAGGCGTAGCCAAGGAGATGGATAAAATTCAAGCTTCATTTCTTTGGGGAGGGCCAGATCTAAAGAGAAAGTTACATCTTGTTAAGTGGTCGGAGGTAACAAAGAGCATAAAGCAAGGAGGGTTGGGCATCAGAAGAATAAGGGATGTCAATGTGTGCCTACTACTCAAATGGTGGTGGAGGTTTGCCTCAGATCATGCTTCATTATGGAAGAGAGTCTTATGTAGTAAGTACAAGTTTCTAGGAGGGTCTTGGCTTCCAAACCTGTGTTCTAGCAACCATCAATCTAACATCTGGGGTGGCATTGTAGCAGCAGCAGAAAAGCAAGTGTCCCTTCTAATGTTCTATATTAGTAATCTTCATTTAAAAGTGGGGAATGGCTGTAGAATTAAGTTTTGGTATGATCATTGGTGTGGGGCTTTTCGTCTCAAAGATGAATTCTCTAGACTCTTTCAAATCCAACGATGAGAGGCACTTCTCAAGGATTTCGTGTCAAACACAGCTTCCATCTGGCTGTTCACCTTTAGGAGAGCCCTCTTCGAATGGGAAAAGGATGAGCTCCACAAACTCATTACCACCATAGCAGCCCCTCCTTCCTTGAATCCAGGAATTGAAGACAGAGCAGAGTGGGCAGCCCTTCATCCTGGTCAGTCTTTTGTTTCCGCTCTCTATAATCACTCTAATCTTGCCTTGGGCAACATTGTTAATTCTAGTGGTTTGGTTTGGCTCAAGTATCTGCCACCCAAAGTGCAATTTTTCGGTTGGCTCGCTTGGAAACATAAGGTTAAAACATCTGTCTTCTTGCAACGGATTGGAGTTTTGGATAGGTCGGTGTCCACCTCATGTATCTTCTGTAAATCGCAGCAGGAAACTGTCCAACATGTGCTGATCCACTGCCCATTGGTGTGGAAAATTTGGACCGGGTTATTACAATGGTGGGGTATCCTTTGGGTGGTTCCTGCCACTGTTGAAGACCTATTGCAGTGGTGGGCAGGTTACATCTGTAAGAAAAATGAGAGGAGAATCTGGCGTGCCATCCCTTTAGTCACCCTCTGGTCCATCTGGAAGATTAGAAACGAGTGTCTTTTTCAAGCCTCTCAACTTAACACTCAGTTGCTGCAGGAGCTCATCATTATCAGGCTTGCGATTTGGTTAAAGTCCTCTTCCAAGCATTTTCCATTCTCCATTAACGATCTTCTTTACAATGCTGCCGGTGTAAGGCACTGCATTCGCTTTGGTTGATAATTCTCTGGTAGATAATACTCTTTAGTTGCTTTGGTCGTTAGTTCATTCTAGTGCTGGCAAGTATTCTACTGTTTTGGTTCTGCTATGCTCCGTCCTTGGTTCTGTCTGTTCTCACCTCTGCCCCAGGGTGTTTTTTCTGCTCTATCTCTTGGTTGCCCCAGTTCAGTCTTGATCTTTGTTACGTCGATCTCATGCTGTTCTCTCCTCTGAATACATTACGATCTGTATCTTTCTTTGGGTTACGATCTGTATCTTCTTTGGGTGCTAGTTCGCCTCGAATTTGGGTCGCTCCCCATCTGGATTACCTGTGGCCTGAGGCCTGCTCTCAGTTTTGGATTGGTATGCTGCTGGGTTCTGATCTGTATGCTGCTGGGTGCTAGTTTTGGCTACTGAATTTGGGACGCTCTCCATCTGGATTACCATTGGTTTCTCTCTCCTTGTTTTGCTTTTCTTCTTGTTTTGTTTTGTTGGTTTCTCACCAACTGGAGCTTGGAGCTTCATTTAGCTCCGAGCTCCTCTTTATTGATGTTCTGTATCTTTTTGTATGCTTTCATCAATGAAGATTTCTTTGCCGTTCAAAAAAAAAAAAAAAAAAAAAACATAAAATTAAATTAATAGGGGGTCAATGTAATTTCCCAAATATGAGGGAGTGAATTGTAATAAATATAAACCTCAGGAGGTGTCAGTGTAATTTACCCTTTATTATATTTCCATAATCAAATAGCTTTGATCAATGTTGAATTGAGAACACCTATTTCCTTGAATGGTCATGAGTGGTGTGTTTTTGGATCATATAGTGATTCACAACAAGATCTAAGAGAGAGATATAGAAGAGATTTTGATGATGGTTGAAATTAAAGACAAAGATGAAAGTCATCGTTATAAAGGGCGTTGTTGCAATCATATATAAGAGAGACATATATCTAAAATGGAGAAATGATGGTTAAAGATCGGTGTTCAGGAATATGGGAGTAGTGAAGAAAGTTGAAGTAGAAAAGGACAAAGAACAAATGAGGTTATAGTGGTAGATGGATGTTATTTGTAGGAGATGAGAGAGGTAGGTATCTCTCATGAAAATTTGACAATAAAACAAGGGCATTATAGTAATTGTATCATTGAATTAAACAATATTGTGTGAAAGAGGGTGTCAATAAATATAAAAATGTATTATATATATATATGTATTTGTATTTAGTGATTTAAAAAAATTATATTCACAATTTTTTTTGCATTTTGAGTATATCTAAATGAATGTCTAATTAGACAATAGATTAAAATAGCTAAAAAAATCATTATAAATTGTCATAACACTTTATTTTTTGGAAAATTAATGAAACATTCCTTTTTAACTTTGTGTAACAGGAGAGGTCCAAGATATATATATTTTTATTAGCTAAGGTTTTTGATGAAATTTCTTTGTAATCATACTAGAGAAATTTTAAAATTTCTTTATGTCGGGGTCAAAATTTCTCTAAGTCGAATTTTCTCTACTTTGTTTTGGGAAGTTAGTTAAAAGCTAGTTTTTTTGACTTTTTTTTTTTAAATGTGTAAAATAATAAAGAAGTGATGTCACCCAAAATAGGTTAAAAATCAAAAATTGACTTTTATAAAATATTGAGAGACCTTAATTACTATAAAAATATTTTATGTCTTTTATATATCTTGTAAAATCTTAATATGAGGAATTTAAAAAAAAATTCTAATCTTTGTATGCTTATCAGTAAAAAATTAAATAAAATAGTTAATTTCTAAATCAGTCCTAAATAAATTTAAAAAGTAAAAAAAAAAATATTAAAAAATTCACCACAGAGCGAGCAACGTTGTTGTCAGTTTATCTCTAATAAAAAAATGACACGTGTTCCTGTAGACATCCCATTTTGACCAGCTCTAAGACTTGGACACTTTGTTTTGATCACCCCACGATGAAAATTGGAATATGTCACTTTATGAATTTTGCAGCCGAAAAATCAAATTGAAGCGTTAATTCCAAACCTCACCTATTTTGGTCATCACTAATATTTTATTAATTTATTGCATTTTATAATTTTATATTTTTTTATATAAATTTATATGTGTGTATATTTGTTTTAGGTGTGTTTTATATAAATTGATAAATATTTGATAATATTTGATTAAAACAAAATAAAAAAAAAGAAGAAAATAATAATAAACAAAAAAACAAAGATAGTATGGTCAGATGGTTTGGGACAGATGGAATATATGATGATGAAGAATTTGTGGTGGAATAGATGATGATGTTTTGGTGGGTGAGGAACATAAGCCATCTTAAAAAAGAAAAAAAAAAAAGTATCTCTGTAAAGGGAAATACACAGCACATTCGGTGGGGCAAAAAAAAAAAAAAAAAAAAAAAAAAAAAAAAAAAAAAAAAGGAGTGAGTGGGGATTTTGGTTTAATAATCATATCTCCCTCTCAAATAGAGGGCTGGGGATTTGAAATAAAAGGAGGAGAAACAACAGAATTGGGGGACCTCTCACACATAGCACACAGACACACGGCAGTTACCCAAAAAAAAAAAAAAACAGAGAGTGAGAGCAGGAGGAGGCCAAGCTGTGGTCGGTGAGTAGACATGGTGAGAAAGTGAGAGAGAGAGGGTGAGAGAATGAGATTGGCGTGGTTTGTTTTGGCTGTGAGCTCAGATGATGGAGGGTAGAAATAAAAAAACTATCCAAAGCTTGGAGTCTAACATAGACACATAATTTGAGCTAAAGACATACTTCTCTTTCTCTCTGGTGCATGGGCAGAGAGCACCTCAAAGCTTCGACACACACACTGATGCACGGAAGATACCACACCACCGACTGTCATCACACACACACTTTCTCTCTCTCTCTCTCTCTCTTTCGGTTGGAAAGGCAACACAGCACACGGACACACAGGGGACATGGGGAGCTTCTCTTGATCTGAGAGGAATACACACACAACACACGGGCTCTCTCTCTATATTTCTGATTTTTTTGGTGAGATTAAACACACCACCACTGAGTCTTCTCTTCTCTCTCTATGACATGCAGATACACACTTACCATACACAGACACGACACTCACTCATGCACAACACAACTCACTCTCTCTGACTCTCGGTTAGAATAGCAACCAAAAATAACACTGACTCTCTCTTTCTCTCTTGGGGGGATGAGAACAGAGAGCCTTTGGCTGAGCAACAAACACACAGACACATGGATAAACACACATACAGGAGGGCTCCGCTCTCTCTCTGCGAGTGTATCTCTGCTCTGGCCTGAGTTTGACTCAACTCTGGCGCTGGTCTGGTGCTAATCCGGCGCTGGTTTGCTCTGGTTCTGATCGCTAACGCCGTCGCAGCAGTGAGGGTGATACGTTTGCTAATTGTTAGTTTGTTTTCAGGTGATCTAGCAGCGTATCTCAGGTGCTGGAGTGTGCTCTAGAGCTTGTCAGCGCTGGTTATTATCATTAGTGCGGTACTGGGTTCACTATGTGACGGCAAATGAGTGTTCTTGCTACTCCAAAGTCGTGTTTCTGCTCCTGCCTCCCGGTGATTTTGAATGGGATTGTTTGCTGCAGTTCTAAGGTGTGGTATTTGTGGACCAGCTCTCATGGAGAAGTTTAACGGGGAGATTGAACTGAGGGAATGTTGAGTCAGCACAGATAGATTTAAAGATGCAAGAGGCCAACCTTGAAATAGAGAAAAGAAAGGTGTTAGAGCTACAAATGGAAGTACCTGAGCTGGAAATTCAGGTTTTAGATTCCAATCACAGGAGTGGGACTTTGGTTGAAGAGTTAGAAATAGCTAAACAAAAAAAAAAAAGGTTTGAGGTTTCAGAAGAAGAGATTGGAACAATGACGGCTGGACTTTGCATGAAAATGCTAGTTTTGCAGATGCATGAGAGAATTATAAGGCATGTGGCTGATGTGTCAGAGCGTGATTTGGAAATCAAGAAGTTGAATTTTGCATTAAAGCAATTGGCTGTCTTAGAGGCAAGAGTTGAAGAATCAGAACTGCGAAGCAACTCCTTGGAAAATGAGATCAGGCAATGTGAGGTTGAGAAAAGAAAATGAAGTCTTCGCATGAAGCCCAACAGAATGGTTTGTCAAGTGAAATTGAACAATGGAAGGCAAATACTTCTGAGAGAAGTGAACTTGTGGAAGCTTTGAATAAAAAGCTTGACATGCTAAAACTGAAATATGACATGGCTGTGGCAGAGAAAGATGGGTTCAATGCTAAGGTATAGACACTCATTGTAGACATGAATTCTCGAGACAACCAGATCAAACTACTGGAGGAGCATTGTGTGGAGCTGTTAGCTGGATCTAAAAATGCAAGGGAGTTAGTTGATATACTAAGACTGAGAGTGGGAGAGTTGGAGAAAGAGGTTGACATGCAGTTTTTTTTTTTTTTTAGTTTTTACTTTTCTTTTTATTTTGAGTGTTTGTGAGAATTTTATTTTATTCACCTCTCTTGGATATGTAATAATTCAAGTATTGTAATAATCTCTCACCCCGCTTCTTTCTATCCCATTCTTTAATCGTTTTTCCTAACTGTACATATGTATATATCTGACTATAGACACCCCATTTTTGACCGACCTTAAGACTCAGACGTCACCGATTGAGCGCTTGGTGATGTTGCATGTTGTGCTCATTCAGAAGCCTCAGAGTCGCGGCCATGCGCCCTGCCTCCGGACTTCCGAACTCTCTTCTGTGCCTTGCCTCGATTTGCGAACCAGACTCGGTTTTCTCCGTTTTCTTTCCTGAGGGGAGGGAGTGGTCCCGTAGACTATCTCCCAGTGGCCGTAGGCCATTTTGCCCATTTCGAGCCGGTTCGGTTTTGGGACCCGTCGGCTGTGCCTCGTTCGGTTGGGACCCAACCATCTCCGATTTCTTCGGTTTTTGGCACCTCTGTTTTAGCATCAGAAGATCATGGAGGGGGAGGCCAAGAATTGTTCCAGAAAACCACCAGCCTTCTCGCTTCGGTGCCCGTTTTGCTCACTTCCGGGCCAATGTTGAACACGCTAGGGATATTTTCTTCTAACCAAAGCTACATATCTGTGATGAGGGCACATGGGAGGACCCTAAAAAGTGGTGGTCGGCCAGTAATTGTTACTTTCATTTTTGAGCCTCTCCTTCAAGTGCAATGTTGTGACTCCTGTTCCAGAGTTGCCAAATTCCAACCATGGAGTCTTGTTCTACACACATGGGAGGACCCTAAAAAGTGGTGGTCGGCCAGTAATTCTTGTTTTCATTTTTGAGCCTCTCCTTCAAGTTGAGTGTTGTCTCTCCTGGTTCACAGTTGCCAATTTTCAACTACATGGTTGTGTTGAGGACACATGGGAGGACCCTAATCTCCTATGGTCGGCCATTAATTCAACATTTCATTTTTTGCCCTTGCCTGGCCGGCCATGGGAGGTGGGTGGCCCGACCATGAGGGGGTGGCCGGCCACTTGCAAGAAAAACCACTGGCCGGCCGCTTCACCTTTTGAGTACTTTACAAATTTGTCAAATTTTTTTCCAAATATCTTCTGCCTCCGGGGGATATTTTGGGAGGGAAAGCTTGGGTGCATTTCCCTCCCTTTTACACCCCTTGCTTGCCCATTTAAGGGGCTGACCCTCTTCTTTGTCAAGGTTAGAAATTTTGGTCTCAAATACCTCTCTCTCAAAACCTCCATTTTCTATCTCCAAAACTCAAAAAACCCTCAAGCATCTAGGCCAATCCTTCATCAACCCTAAGCACCACCATCAACAACTCCATTTCAACAGCAAGGGAGTGATTTTCAGAGGCCAACAAGCAACAATTTCAAGTCAAGAAGCCACCAAAGTTGGATCTCCAAGGGTAAGCCTCTAAATTCCTTTTTCTAGCATTATTTTCTATCAATTCTGTACCCTATTTCCCTTTTGTTTTGGGCTTTGACCCCTACTGGTTTTGTGCTTATTTTGAGCCCCTCTACAACATTGTAGAAGGGCTCAACCTCACTTGGTGCCTCTATCATACACCTCTTTCAATATCACCCTTTATGCCAATTATTTGCATGCTTTGTTTGGCTTTTGAATGATCTGATTTTGAGCCTCATATATACTGTTAGTGGACTTATATTAAGCCCCTCTTCAACATTGAAGAAGGGCTCCATCATGTTTGGTGGCTCTAGCATGCACTTCCTTTGAAATTCTTCCATTTTACCGTAAACTTGCATGCTACTTTTAGCCTATATGAATTTATTTTTGGAGCATGCTATAAACTGATTATGAGCTTATTTTGTGTCCCTCTACAACATTGTAGAAGGGACCAATCTTGTTTGGTGCCTCCATGAATGGCCTCTCTTTGTACCTCTCTTTGGCCATGTTTTGCATACCTCTTTGAGCTTATTTGGTCACTGTTTTGAGTCTTAATCAGGCCTAAAAAGAGCCTTATTTTAGCCTTCTCATCATGTTTTGTTAAGAGTCTTAGGCCATTTGATGATTGGTTTTGGTACTTCATGTTATATCCCTCACATTTTCCGTAAAATTGCATGCTTTGTTAGGCTTTCTTAGCATCTGTTTTCAGCCTTCATCAGGCTTAGAAAGTGTCTTATTTTGGCCCATTATTCATATTTTGTTAAGGGTCCGAAGTTGTTTGGTGTATGCTTATGGTACCTTGTGTTATAGTCTTCATTGGCTCATTATTTTGCATGCTTTGTTTATCATATCTACACACTGAATTGGGGGATGTAATCTTTTGTAAATATGCATATTTTTGGTCCCTCTTTAATGTTGTAGAACTGTTTTTTTTGGTTTGAGCATTGTATATACTACTTGCTTTGTAATTCCCCTCTTTTCCCCCATTTTTGCATGCCATTGTTGCCATATCTATGCTCACAATTTGGCCATGTTTTGTACTGAAAAGATGCTATTTTTGGGGCTGCCTTACTACTGTTTTTGCTTTCATGTACTAATTTTGCATGTTTAGTAGGGCTGTAGGCCATTTCGGGTGCATTACATCGCATTTCGGGCATTGATTGTAATTTTGTTATAATTCGGGGGCTATTTGTGCATCATTTTAGCTGCTGAAATTTGCATTTTCCATATGCCATATGTCACATCTCATTCGCATGTCATTTCTGCGCCTTAGGGCCATGCCTCGGTTTGCGTGCCCGTGTGCACGCATTTCGAGGCACTTCATTTTTGTCCTTCGGCAGCTTATGTGAGTGCGGCTGAGGCCCTCTCATGTTAGTGTAAGCCCAATTTGCATTTTCCATGTCATTTGCATTCCGTATGCCATTGCCTCGATTAGCGTGCCCGTGTGCATGCATTTCGAGGCACTTCTTTTTTATCCGACGGCCTCCTATGTGAGTGAGCTGAGGCTCTCCCATGTTGGTGTAAGCCCATCGTGGCATTCCGTATGCCATTTCATTCCATCACATCATCGCCTCGGTTTGCGTGCCTGTGTGCACGCATTTCGAGGCACTTCGATTTTATCCGATTTCCATTTCATCATCGTCTCGGTTTGCGTGCGCATTTCGCTGCCGATTTATCCGAGGCACTTCGCTTTTTTATCCGGATTTCACATCATCGCCTCAGTTTGCGTGCCTGTGTGCACGCATTTCGAGACACTTTGGTTTTATCCGATTTGCATTTCACATCATCGCCTCGGTTTGCATGCCTGTGTGTACGTATTTCGAGGCACTTCGGTTTTATCCGATTTCCATTTCATCATCGCCTCAGTTTGCGTGCCTGTGTGCACGCATTTCGAGGCACTTCGGTTTTATCCGATTTGCATTTCACATCATCGCCTCGGTTTGCGTGCCTGTGTGCACGCATTTCGAGGCACTTTAGTTTTATCCGATTTGCATTTCACCTCATCACCTCGATTTACGTGCCTGTGTGCACGCATTTCGAGGCACTTCAGTTTTATCCGATTTGTATTTCACATCATCGCCTCGATTTACGTGCCCGTGGGCATGCATTTTTAGACATCTCATTGTATATCATTTTTCATGTCATTTCATACCTTTATGTCATTGCCTCGGTTTGCGTGCCCGCGGGCACGCATTTCGAGGCACTTCATTTTTATCCGACGGCCTCTTATGTGAGTGTGGCCGAGGCTCCACTCATGTTAGTGTAAGTCCATTTGCATTGTGCATGCCATTTTATGCCTTAAGATCATTTCCTCGGTTTGCGTGCTTGTGTGCACGCATTTCGAGGCATCTCATTTTCATAAGCATTGTGCATGCTAGGATTGTATTTTAGTTGCATTTACGCATATCATGCATATTGCATCTTGTTCGGGATAGGAGTTAGCCCGGGCACGGGAAACGAGGCACGTTCGCTTTCAAGTGTGTGAGCGGGTCTCAATTCCCAAGTCACCGACACTCCGGATTACCTATGATGGAGTTAGGTTTTGTTGTAGCATCCATATGCATTCACCCTATATTGAGTTGTGCAATTCGGTTCCTCGGCCATCATGCATCGATATGCGTGATTGATGGCACGAGGATCGAGGCATGCATATATTTGTGAAATACATTGCTATGTCCCTCTTCTGCTCTCTGTTGCAGCAAAATCAAGAATCAGCAACTTTCCGGAGTTGGGCACGCCTTTTGAGACACATCGCAAACAGAGGCTAATTAGGGCATCCCAGTGGATTTCCGCGCCAAGCAGCCCAGCATACATCATTCATCAGAAGCAAGGCAGCCCCCTGGCCTGCGCGCCAGTTTACAGCTTTCTTGATTAATTTGATAATTAATTAGGAATTTGTATATTATTCGGACTGTATTATCTCGGATTGTATTATTCTTTTATTCGGATTGTACTATTTATTCGGACCCTCTGCGCGAGGGCATAATTGTAATAAGTGTGGGTGAGTGTGGTGTATGTCTTCCAACCCCTATTTCTTTCTCCCTTTTATTTACCTGCTTATGATGGTTAGATATAGGGCATGTTTCAATTAGCATACAGTATGACAGCATGTTTGCATCATTCATCTGTTTTGCACGCACTGGGCTCGGCACATCATACAAACTGCATTTGTATTTCAATTCCAAATTGAATACGTGATAACTGTAGCATCTCATATACCATGTTTAGAATAGCCGAGCCTGCTATAATTGCATCTTTGCGTGTGTTGCATTAGGCAATTCTGTATACTTAGGATCATGCATGATTTCTAATCGGTTTTTCTGTTTTGGCTAGGAGTACTTGGTGAGTTTTATGCTTTAGCATCCTTGCATGCGTGTGAGTGCTGCCACGATAGCATGCTTACCATGAGGCTATGTGCTTATGTGATATAACTGCCTTGAATGCTTGTGGGTGGAGGTTGAGTTATCTGAATTGGGACAATTCATCAAATACTTGTTTTAAGCCCACTAGATAGTGGCAAAATCATATTTTCTAAGCCCACCCGAGGGTGGCAAATCCGCGTCTTAGCCTACTTGCGGGTAGCACCATCAAACCATTTTCAAACAAACATGAGATGTTCAGTTCCAATTCAGGCGACCCAGTCTATACTTGTATGCTGTGCGCATCACATAGTAACCTAGGCTAATAACCGGAATAAGAACTCACAAAGTTTTCAAAAACAGATATCATGGTTAGTAGAGGCCGGTCTTTGGCCGGCGAGCGAATGCTCACGATGTGACCTTCCCCAATCGTACCCAAGTTCCCGAGCCAACTTTGGTGATGACGGACACGTGGCCTTTTGGCACTGAGTCAGGGTTTCCTAAATTTCCCATTTAAAATATTTAGGTGGCGACTCTGTTATCTGGCAAAGCAGTCCATGTTTGGCACTTCTTTCAAAAAAATCTGTTTTTCTCAGAAACGATTTGCCGGATTTGGACTCTTTGGTTCAAGATTTGGAACCGCGATAAAATCGAGTCCGAACTGTAGCGAGGTCCCTCGCGGGCTTGTTACACTGACATGCCATGCATATCCATGCTTTACATTCATGTCTCATGCATCTTGATTCGGCTAAGTTTGCATTTGTGGATTTAATTAATTCCTATGTGATTATGTGCGCTACCTCATGTTCTTGAGATGATTCACATATCATATTTTAGAAACTGAATCTTCAGTTGCATCTCATGAGTGAATTGCATTAGGATTTTGTATATAAGATCATGCATATTTTACTAACTTTGTTTTGTAGCTTGTTTGTAGGACGTCAAACATGTAAGTTTTTATGCTTTAGCATCCCATTTGTGTGTGTTTTTCTTGCTATGTCTAGCATTCTACCATGAGGCTATTTGCTTATGTGATATAACTCTATGCATGCCAGTGGATGGAGGTTGTGTCGCTTAATTTGGAATGATGTTGATTTTTCGTGCTTGTAAACTCAATTTATTTGGGTTGTACATCGTCAAAACTCTTTCAAAATGCATGATATCAAATTGTTCCAAATGAATGGTATAGTCTATACTTGTATGTTTCACATAGTAAGTTTTAGGATTTATTAACTAATCAGAACATGAACATATAAAGAAAATAAAAGTCATATCATGGTTTAGTAAAGACTGATCTTTTGATCGGGTGAGCGGGGGTGCTCATGATTGACCTTCCCCTCTCATACCTAAGGTTCCGAGCCAAACATCCTTGGTTACGACGAACAGTGGCCTTGGCATTGAGTCATGGGTTTCCTAATTTCCCAAAATATTAGGTGGCGACTCTGAGATCTGATGACGCAGTCCATTTTTGACAAAATTGCAATAAAATGAATTTTCACTAAAAGTTTCCAAATCTGGACTCTCATCTACGTTTCACATTGCACTCGTGAGACTAGATCAAAGAGATCTCGAGGGTCCAAACTGTTTAACGCGCGCGGGTAACCCCTGGGCATGTTACAGTTCCATAGAAAACTTCCTACATTTTTTCCTTGCACTTTCTTGAACCTAGACAAGACCTGTTTTTGAGGAACTCCCATTGAAAATCTTTTCACATTCCTCTATCTTACACCCCTACTGCTGTCAGGTTCTCTCTCTCTTTATATATATACGTTGATAGATTTACAAACCTCTGCTTTGTTTTGTGCTTATAGAATGAATATGTGATTATTGAACACAAGTCCAAGAAATCTTTCATGGTAGGTCTCATTAGGGTTTGTTTCATCTAGAATCTTTGATCTTTCTCTGTGTGTATATGCATGTATATACATAAAATAGACAAATACATGTAATACGAGTTTATTGAAGATTAGGGTTTTGTTTTCTTCATTTTATGCAATATAGTTAATGCAAATAAGTGTTTCTTGAATATCATTATGTTGATGTATGTACTTGAAACTCTGTCTCATGAACATTGTGATAAGGGTTTGTTTGTCAAATTCTCTGTTTGAAAATTTTGTATGGTGTTGATGGGTCTTAAAGATTTGGGGAGGTTGAGTTCTTGAATTTCGGATTTAAAGTTTAAGAGTTTGAGGAGTTGTATATGTGTTATGTATATGCACAAATGCAAATCATAGTGAAATCAGATCCTCTGTTCCTCGAACTGTTCATTACCGTTTCTCGAACTTTTGTACTTAAGGTTTAATATATATATATATATATATATTTTAGGCTGTATTTGGATTATAGATTTTGGTGGATGTTTGGCAAGGGAAAGGGGAAAAAGTGGGTGAAATGTGTTGGATAATCTTCACTGTATTACGAATAAATTATGTTTGTGTACTTAACAACAAACAGAAGAAATAAGAAAATGATAGAAATAGTTTGATTACAAAAATCAAACAAAAATATAAAAATAAATAACTAAAAGCAGATTTTTATTTTGTTACGAAAACAAAATCAAAATCTAATATAAATAAATAATAAAACAGAAAATAAATTAATAACTTACTTTATTAATTTCTTGAACAAAGTTTTGATCAAATCTAGTGTTTAACACTGTGTCCTTAAGACAGATTCGTCTTTTCCACAGTACTTTCAGATTGTGGACATCTATCTTCTAGGATAAAATGATCAACAGTGAATAGTAACAGCACTATACACTATTCACACAACGAACACACTAAGTATTTACACTCTTTCTCACAAGAAAAATAATGTAGCAAAATGTAGGTAGAGCAGACAGAATTTGGAACGAAAATTTGAGTGAAAAAACCAAGTGAGAGACTAGCTATTTATAGATTGAATAGTGGCCTTTTAGTTTGAATTCAATAGGTATGATACCTATTCGGACAGATCTGGTTTAATTTTCAAACAGATAAAAAACTATTTTGGGTTTGAATAGATTCGGATCTATTAGACAGATATGGAACTGTATAGAAATTTTGAAGAGGTGCAAACAGATTTGAATTCAAAAATTAAAATTAAATTGGACATATTTTCAAAATTAATTTTGAATTCTGGACAGATTTTATTTTACCAAAAAATAAAATTAAATTCAAATGTTTTTGACCCAAAAAGATAAGTATTGGGCCGGGTAAGCCCAACCCAACCTCACATCACGCACCCATGCCCAAGCTTAGCCTAGCCTGCCTGACCGACTGAACGGACGACAGCGCGCGCTTATGTGTTTATTTTTGGGTCCAATGGGTCTAGCCCAATTTGCCATAACCTCTCTGTAACAACCTCGTCTTTTCTTGATTTAAAAACCCATCAATTACCTCGATTATTGCTAAACTGAACTGATAATGACTGATAAGTGAACTGGATGAACTACTGAAACGGACTGATTGGAATCGAAACTGAAACTGAATAAGTTTGTCTATTTAATTGCATATTGTACCTGTTGACTTATGTGATTATCTGTTTGATTCATATGTTTAAACTGTAAATTGAAGGCCTTATCGGCGGCCGAATTAGAAACCATTTAGTGTTTTGTGATCAGGAGAATATTTGTGATTTAATGGTATATTTTTCTGAAAATTGATTAGGAATGATTAAATTAAATTAAATATTGATTAATTGAAAGTTAGGCTTAATTACACTTTTGCCACCCCTAGTGGGACCTTTGTTTAAGAGTCTTGTAAAGCCTATTGCATTGAATCAAAACATATTCCTCAGCCATCTACTTGCTCTAGCCGACCAAAGAGTTAGAGAGAGGGAGAGTTAAGAGAAATTGGGTCCAATTGTTGAATTTGCTAAAGGACTTGAAGAATTTGTAGGAAATTGGCTTAATCTAGCTTCCACACCTTGAAATCAATACTCTAGGTAAGGAATTCATTGTCTTCTTGTTGTCTTTGAGCCTCATTTTGTATCATTCATGTCAATTGTAGAGTTAGAGTGCTAAGAGGTTGGATTATGTTAGAATTGTTGCATGCATGTTGAATTTGTTGGTTCTTGAGGTTGAATTCATGGTCAATTGGTGCATGCAAGCTCATATTCATATTAAGTCCATGATTTCATTTCATTTGCCAACTATAGAGCTTTTTGGAGCAAGATTTAAAGCTTGAAATTGGTTTAAAGTTCATGCATCGCATGTTTAAAACTTGTTCATGAAATGGGTTTGAATTTTGGATTTAATTGAAACACCCTTGGGCCTTGATTTCTTAAATTGAGCTTTAAAACTTGTTATTCTATGTGTTTGAAAGAGTTTTCCAGAAAATGGGTCCAAGAGGATCGAATTTGGAGCATCAAAACTTGGTTTGAAACTCAGAGGTTGAATCTAGATTTTCCAGAATTTGGCCGTCCGCTCGGCGAGAAAGTGCGCTTCGGCGAAATTCATGCTCCCAGTATTTTCTTTGCATTGTTTCTGATCCGCTCGGCGGAAAATTCGCATCCAAATTTTGCACCTTCCATCGATCGCTCGGCGTCGAATGTACGCCTTCGGCGTGGGCCTTTTGCTTGTCGCTCGGCGGAAACTGCGCTTCGGCGGAGGCTCTGTTTCAAAATGCGAATTGCTTTCTAAGTGCATTTTGCATCCTCATTCCATCCTAGGCATTCTTAGGCCTAGTTTAAAGCATCTTAATGAGGATTTAGGCATAGAACCACAGGGAATTTAAGGATTTAATTATCATCCTTTCCAGCTGTAAACTTAGTGTGTGTTCTATTGATTGTTGTTTAGGGTTGGCTCACGGGGGCCGCTCTAGCTCTTGATAGCCCAATCCTTTGTGAGTAACAGTTGTGTAAAGATATGTTCAAAATGGTTATATTTTGATTCTTGAACCGCTTATTGATGATATTGTTTATTGAATGAATGTATGTCTTGTATTTGAATTGTATTGTGGCATCCTTAGCACCACTTGTTATTGGTATTCTGAGCTCTGTCGGTTTCCTTGTGGAACCATCTTGATTGATGGCCATCATTATTGTTGGGTCTGTTAAGGCGGTGCTTTTGGACCCTCTGTTTATAGGCTAATGGATGTACCACATATGGTGATTGATTGAAATCTTGAATGACCGAAATCTTGAAAGATTGAAATCTTGTATTATGAATTGATTTCATTCTTGTAGGACATTCATTCATAACCTCTTTACCTTGTATGTTATTCACGGGCTTTAGCTCACTTTGTTTATATATATATGTAGGTTCTCGGCAACTGCACCGGAGCTAGGGCGTGGGATTTGTCCCCGCTTTGTCAAGCCGACCAATGTGCCTCCTTTGCGAGGTTCAGACGCCATGCCATGGCTTGGGGTGTTTTATTGTCCGCACTGTCTCCTCTTGTTTTGTCTTTTTGTATAGATCCTTTGTCTTACGTCTTTATTATCGAGGGTTAGTCCCGTAGTGAATGTTTGTAAATGAATGTACAGATCTTGTTTTGGGAATATGAATGCATAAAAATGTTTTTGGCATCTGATTTTCCTGACTCAATGGACACTAGTTATTTCTTGTATTGGCTTCCGCCAGCCTACTACTGTTTGATCAGACTTCGTTACAGAGGCCTTGGTAATCTCGGATTCTTGGCGATTCTGATGCTAAACCCATAGGGCGGGTTTGATCGTGACAGTGGTATCGAGCGATACTTAACCACGAGTTATACCGCACACGTGTCCAAATGAGCTATAGGGTGTCCTAGAAAAGCAATTAGGGCATCTCATGAACTTGAAAAGTGTGTGCTTATGGTATCGATTATATGTTGAAGTGTTAAAGCTGTTTAATTGTACAACTGTTTATAATGATAATCGTTATAGCTGCTATAGTGAAATGGATAATGCAAATGAAATCAAGCATCATCTTCGAGGCCAGAATGGCCAGACTAGAACAAATGATGGGACTGATAATGGAAAGACTAGAACAACAACCAAACCAACAGCCCCCACCTCCTCCTTCTCCGGTGCAACCGGAACAGAATGTGAATGCTAATGAGGTGGACATTATTGCACTGACTCGAAATTGACAAATGAAACCGTCCTTCGAGGAGGCTTAGAACCGTTAAAGGCTGAAGCTTGGGTTCTTGAGACCGAAAAGTTGTTTGAGGTTTTTCCGTGCTCCGAAGCAAACAAAGTATTGTTGGCAACCTTCACCCTTCAGGAAGAAGCAAGAAGGTGGTGGATGTTGACCCGCGATGCAAATGTCATTATGACTTGGGCTCAGTTCAAAGAGTCCTTCTTTGAAAAGTATTTTCCCCAGTGCATCAGAGACAGAAAAGTGACTGAGTTTGAACAGCTGCGACAAGGCAAAGTGTCAGTTGCAGAGTATGAGAAGCAATTTACCGAACTTGCTAGGTATGCACCACATATGGTGGATACCGATTATAAGAAGGCCAGGAGGTTTGAAGGCGGCCTTAGTGTTGCTATACAGGATCGAATAAATGTTTTGAAAATGCCAACTTATGTAGGTGTTCTCGACCGGGCATTGATGGCCGAGACAAATATTGCGGCAGTGAAACAATCTGAAACACCGACGACTGAGTGGCAAGGCAAAAGGCAGAGTTTCAAATTTAAGAAAGGCAAGCATAACCCAGCAAACAAGAAACAGAATACGGGGTCGACTACTAGCTGACCAAGAGTGGATTTACTCCACCTGCTCGTATGTGGCAACAAGCACAAAGGGTTTGCTATCGTTTGGCGCTTGTTTGAGTGTGGCAAGGTGGGCCCAGAATTAAGATCGCCTCTACCTACCGGTTAGTAGTAAAAGTGCCAAGCGCAGCCGAGAACAAATGTAGCACCAAAACCGAACCCCAAAGCTCTAGGAAAGAGCATGGAGGCGGCAGTGTTCGCCCTAGTACTGGGAGACGTGCAAAATACTGAGACTGTTGTGTCAGGTATCCTCTCTATCTGTGCTCAAAATGCTTATGTATTGATTGATTCGGGGTCTACACATTCTTATGTGTCGCATGCTTTTTCGCGTAAATTGAATAGACCCTTAGAACCCATGAACTATTTGCTAGCTGTATCATCACCTGTTGGGGGATCCATGACATGTGCATATATGTATCCTGCTTGTGAGATTATTGTTGGGGATATGCACCTATTTATTGATTTACTGCCATTGAATATTGATCACTTTGATGTGATATTGGGGATGGATTGGCTACAAAAATATCATGCCACGATAGACTGCGTAACAAAACAAGTAGTTTTCCGTCCACCGGGTTTGCCTGAATTTGTATTTAATGGGAGTGGGGTAGTACCTCCTCCATATCTGATTTCTTCTGTAAAGGCTGTCAAATTGATTAGAAAAGGGTGTAAAGGGTATCGTATTGTATTTGTATCTGCTAATGATAATGTTAAAACCGATGTGAATTGTATTCCTATAGTCGAGAATTCGGATGTATTTCGGATGATTTGCGAGGATTTGATTGACAGGAAATTGAATTTATTGTGGATGTGGTTGCACACGTACCGATATCTAAAGCTCCTATAGAATGGCCCCAATCGGAAAGAATTGAAGGTACAATTGCGAACTGTTAGACAAGAAGTTTATCGGACCCGAGATTTCACCGTGGGGTGCACCTGTTTTGTTTGTAAAGAAGAAAGATGGTTCACTGAGACTGTGCATTGATTACCGTGAATGGAACAAGGTAACTGTAAAGAATAAATATCCATTACCGCGTATTGATGATTTATTTGACCAGTTACAGGGTGCACAAGTGTTTTCCAAGATTGATCTTAGATCAGGGTATCATCAACTGAAAGTCAAACCGGAAGACATTGATAAAACTGCTTTCAGAACGAGGTATGGCCACTTTGAATTTTTAGTTATGCCGTTCGGAGTTACGAATGCCCCTGCTGCATTTATGGACCTCATGAACAGAATTTTTAAACCATACCTTGATGATTTTATTGTAGTATTCATTGATGACATATTGATTTATTCTAAGACTGTTGAAGACCATGAACATCATCTGAGATTAGCCTTGCAAACCTTAAGAGAACAGAAACTGTATGCTAAATTGTCTAAGTGTGAGTTTTGGCTTGACCATGTGATGTTTTTGGGACATGTTGTTAGCAAAGATGGAATTTCTGTTGATCCACAGAAAATTGAAGCTGTAGTGAACTGGCCTAGACCAACAAATGTGACTGAAGTCCGAAGCTTTTTGGGACTGGCTGGTTATTACAGAAGATTTGTCAAGGACTTCTCCAAAATTGCCTTACCACTGACTCAGTTGACACAGAAAGGGATATCATTTGACTGGACTGACCAAAGGGAATCAGCATTTTAGGAGTTGAAAACTAGACTTGTGACTGCACCGATCCTGACTCTACCTTCAGGTACGGATGGTTATACTGTATTTAGTGATGCTTCTCACAAAGGTTTGGGGTGTGTTTTAATGCAGAATGGGAGAGTTATTGCTTATGCTTCCTGACAGTTGAGACCACATGAAAAGAACTACCCGACCCATGACCTAGAACTTGCTGCAGTAGTGTTTGCACTGAAAATTTGGCGTCACTATTTGTATGGAGCAACATGTGAAGTGTATACTGACCACAAGAGCCTGAAGTACTTTTTCACTCAGAAAGAACTGAATATGAGACAGCGGAGGTGGCTGGAACTGATCAAAGACTATGACCTACAGATTTTGTACCATCCGGGAAAAGCCAACACCTTTGCCGATGCCTTGAGCCGAAAATCGATTGCCAACTTAGCCTGTTTGCTGACTGGACAGAAAGAGTTGCTTCTTGATCTGGAAAAGTCTGAAATTGAAATTGTTTTGAAAGAACAAGGTGGAACAATGGCTGCCATTACTGCCCAACCAGCATTGATTGAGGAAATTAAGGAGAAACAACAACTGGATGATTATTTGAAAAAGGTTATTGAAGAAAGAGATTCAAAACCGAGACCGGGGTTCAAATTTGAGAACAATATACTGAAATTTCAAGACAGACTGTGTGTACCGAATGACACTGAATTGAAAAGAAGAGTCTTGCAAGAAGGCCACAGTTCGAAGTTTTCGATTCACCCGGGGAATACGAAAATGTATCAGGACTTGAAACAGAATTTCTGGTGGCCAGGAATGAAGAAGGAGATCGCTGATTTTGTGTCCAAGTGTCTCCATTGTCAACAAGTTAAAGCGGAACATCAGCGACCTGCAGGATTACTGCAACCCTTACCCATACCAGAGTGGAAATGGGAGCATATCACGATGGATTTTATCGTCGGATTACCGCGCTCCAGGAAAGGTATGGACTCTATTTGGGTTATTGTTGATAGACTGACTAAATCTGCACACTTCCTACCTGTCAAGACAATTTTTAATGCGGATAAATTGGCTGTTATCTATATTGATGAAATTGTGAGATTGCATGGAGTGCTGTATCTATCGTTTCGACAGGATTCAAGTTTACATCGAGGTTACAGCAGAGCCTCTGACGCATTAGTCTTGAATTGAGGCTGAGTAGTGCCTATCATCCTCAGACAGATGGCTAGTCAGAAAGGACCATCCAGACTCTAGAGGACCTACTGAGAATGTGTGTCCTTGATTTTCAGGGAAACTGGGAAAGTCATTTGCCGTTGGCTGAATTCGCCTACAACAACAGCTACCATTCGAGTATTGGAATGGCGCCTTTCGAGGCATTGTATGGCAGAAAATGTAGATCTCCAATCTGCTGGGCAGAAGTTGGAGATGGGCCTTTGCTTGGGCCCGAGATTGTATATGAAACAACTGAAAAGGTAAAACTGATACAACAGAGACTGAAAACCGCAGTGTATGCGAGATGTCAGAAGACGGGATAGAGAATATGAAGTGGGTGATCACGTGTTTGTGAAAGTGACACCAATGAAAGGCCAGACTCGCTATGGAGTCAAAGGTAAGTTAGCACCAAGATATGTCGGACCGTATCAGATTATTGAGAAAATCAATCCGGTGGCGTATCAAGTTGCACTTCCTCCTGAAATGGAGCATATGCATAACGTCTTCCACATTTCGATGTTGAGAGACTATCTTCGAGATCCGTTTCATGTGATTGAGCCTACCCGTATCGTGTTGCGTGATGACTACACTTACGAGGAACGGCCTATACAGATTGTAAACCGGATCAAGAAACCGAGAAACAAAGAGATTCCGCTAGTGAAAGTTGACTGGCAGAACCATGGTGTGTGTATGCCCACTTGGGAAAGGAAGATGACATGGCTAGGCGATATCCGAATTTGTTCCCAGCCCCCCCTGCTTTTCTTCGGTGAAGGTAACTCGAGTTTAGAGGACTAAACTCCTTATAAGGAGGGGATCGTAACAACCCTCGTCTTGATTCATTAAACCATCAATTACCTCTTGATTATTGCTAAACCGAATCGATAATGGTGATAAGTGAACCGGATGAACTATCGAACGGATTGGAATCGAAATCAATTGGAATCAATAAGTTTGTCTATTTAATTGCATATTGTACCTGTTGACTTATGTGATTATCTGTTTGATTCATATGTTTAAACTGTAAATTGAAGGCCTTATCGGCGGCCGAATTAGGAACCGTTTAGTGTTTTGTGATCAGGAGAATATTTGTGATTTAATGGTATATTTATCTGAAAATTGATTAGGAATGATTAAATTAAATTAAATATTGATTAATTGAAAGTTAGGCTTAATTACACTTTTGCCACCCCTAGTGGGACCTTTGTTTAAGAGTCTTGTAAAGCCTATTGCATTGAATCAAAACATATTCCTCAGCCATCTACTTGCTCTAGCCGACCAAAGAGTTAGAGAGAGGGAGAGTTAAGAGAAATTGGGTCCAATTGTTGAATTTGCTAAAGGACTTGAAGAATTTGTAGGAAATTGGCTTAATCTAGCTTCCACACCTTGAAATCAATACTCTAGGTAAGGAATTCATTGTCTTCTTGTTGTCTTTGAGCCTCATTTTGTATCATTCATGTCAATTGTAGAGTTAGAGTGCTAAGAGGTTGGATTATGTTAGAATTGTTGCATGCATGTTGAATTTGTTGGTTCTTGAGGTTGAATTCATGGTCAATTGGTGCATGCAAGCTCATATTCATATTAAGTCCATGATTTCATTTCATTTGCCAACTATAGAGCTTTTTGGAGCAAGATTTAAAGCTTGAAATTGGTTTAAAGTTCATGCATCGCATGTTTAAAACTTGTTCATGAAATGGGTTTGAATTTTGGATTTAATTGAAACACCCTTAGGCCTTGATTTCTTAAATTGAGCTTTAAAACTTGTTATTCTATGTGTTTGAAAGAGTTTTCCAGAAAATGGGTCCAAGAGGATCGAATTTGGAGCATCAAAACTTGGTTTGAAACTCAGAGGTTGAATCTGGATTTTCCAGAATTTGGCCGTCCGCTCGAGCGGGGAAAGTGCCGCTCGAGCGGGGAATTCATGCTCCCAGTATTTTCTTTGCATGGGGGGGCTTTTAACGCTCGAGCGGGAAAATCGCGCATCCAGCATTTTTGCACCTTCCATCAGTCCGCTCGAGCGTCGGAATGTACGCTCGAGCGTGGGCCTTTGTTTGCTTGTCCGCTCGAGCGGGGAAACCTGCGCTCGAGCGGAGGCTCTGTTTTCTGAAAATTCTGGAATTGCTTTCTAAGTGCATTTTCGCATCCTCATTCCATCCTAGGCATTCTTAGGCCTAGTTTAAAGCATCTTAATGAGGATTTAGGCATAGAACCACACCGAGGGAATTTAAGGATTTAATTATCATCCTTTCCAACTGTAAACTTAGTGTGTGTTCTATTGATTGACTGTTTAGGGTTGGCTCACGGGGACGCGCTCTAGCTACTGATAGCCCAATCACTGTGAGTAACAGATTGTGTAAAGATATGTTCAAAATGATTATATTTTGATTACTAAACCGAACTGTTTATTGAACTGATATTGTTTATTGAATGAATGTATGTCCTGTATTTCAGGTGGCATCCTTAGCACCCAACTGTTATTGGTATTCTGAGCTCTGGGTTTCCTTGTGGAACCATCTTGATTGATGGCCATCATTATTGTTGGTTCATAAGGCGGTCCTTTTGGACCTCTTGTTTATAGGCTAATGGATGTACCACATATGACCGATTGATTGAAATCTTGAATGGTGAAATACTGAAAGATTGAAATACTGTATAATGAATTGATTTCATTACTGTAAGGACATTCATTCATAACCTCTTTACACTGTATGTTATTCACTGGGCTTTAGCTCACTGTTTATATATATATGTAGGTTCTCAGCAACCAGACCGGAGCTAGGAGCGTGGGATTTGTCCCCAGTTTTGTCAAGCCAGCCAATGTGCCTCACTGCGAGGTTCCGAGACGCCATGCCATGGCTTGGGGTGTTTTTATTGTCCCCACCTGTCTCCCTACTGTTTTGTACTGTTTTGTATAGACTGTCCACTGTCTTACCGTACTGTTATCGAGGGGTTAGTCCCCGTAGTGAATGTTTGTAAATGAATGTACAGACTGTACTGTTTTGGAACTGTATGAATGCATAAAAATGTTTTTGGCATACAGATTTTCACAGCTCAATGGACACTAGTTATTTACTGTATTGGCTTCCGCCAGGCCCTCTACTCTGTTTGATCAGACATCGCTCAGAGGCCTTGGTAATCTCGGATTCTTGGCGATTCTGATGCTAAACCCATAGGGCCGGGTTTGGGTCGTGACACTCTCTCTTTTATAAACTTGGGGTGCCCTTTGGGGCCCTCTCCAAGTTAAAAACTCAAGCCTTATAAACTCATAAAAGTTTTTCCACCAAACCAATGTGGAACAAGCCTTTATTCAAACCTTAAGGAATTTCCACAAAACACTTCATTTCTATGGAGCTCACTTTGGCTTCAATTTCCCATTCACCCGATAATGGTTTTGAGCAACAAAATATACTACGTGAATCCCAATGTGGCATAGAACGCGTTACCACTTAGACCCGCCAACTTTAGCGCATGGGTCTCACCTAAAAAATAGACCAAAGTTGAGAAAAAATCTGTTTTTCCAAAACTTCTAAAACCTATTTCTAACAATCCCCCACATTAATGGAATTTGATAACAACGGAAATGATACAATATGCAGAATTTGTTGAAAGAGTATAAATCGAAAATATCTTGCATCAGGATATGTAGCTTTCGGCCTTGAACCTTCTCTAGTGATAACCTATTGGACTTACTAGCTAACCAATGGACGCGATGCCTTGAATTGTTTAGCCGTTTGTGTAAGCCAAGACAAAAGATTTCTCACAAAATATCTTATGACAAATTGTGGTTCTCACGGTTGTGTTCATTTTGGCCTTGAACGCTCCTGGTTATTCATGAGTGCTTCTAGAGAATTTAGTCTCTTTAATCTCATAGAACCGCCCCAGTTCAACACTCATATAGGTGATTTTTATTGTGAGTATCTCTTATATTCGTCTTGATTTTTATGCCTAAATCAAGATACAAATAATCATTAAAAGTGAAGCTTATCCATAAACCCCTGCATACAACACATGTTGCAGATATCTCTCTCACCATAGGAATGGGTAGGAAATTTTAATCCCTTGGTGTAGACGTCCCCGAACGCCTCGGGAGGATGTGTCCCGTTCTGTTCATTTTGGGTTCACTACAGTTCGGACTCAAATTGTCATGGTTCTTAATCTGAACCAAAGAGTCCAAATCCGGCAAATCGTTTTCAAAAAAACAGATTTTTGAAAGAAGTGCCAAACATGGACTGCTTTGCCAGATACAGAGTCGCCACCTAAATATTTTATTTTTGGGAAATTTAGGAAACCCTGACTTGTTGCCTAAGGCTATGTGTCCGTCATCACCAAAGTTGCCTCGGCTCGGGAACTTGGGTACGATTGGGGAAGGTCACTTCGTGAGCACCCCCGCTCGCCCGATCCAAGATCGACTTCTACTAACCATGATATCTAGTTTTGAAAACATTATGCATTCTTATTCCGGTTATTAGCCTAGATTTACTATGTGATGCGCACAACATACAAGTATAGACTGGATCGCCTGAATTGGAAGAAAATATTTCATGTTTGTTTTTTTGAAAGATGGTTTGCTACTCGCAAGTAGGCTTAAAATGCAGATTTTACCACCCTCGGGTGGGCTTAGAAAACATGGTTTTGCCACTATCTAGTGGGCTTAAATTTCACAATGGATGTATTGTTCCAATCCAAATAACCCAACCTTCACCCACAGACATTCAGGCAGTTATATCACATAAGCAAATAACCTCATGGTAAGCATGCTATCATGGCAGTTACTCACACACATGCAAGGATGCTAAAGCGTAAAAACTTACCGAGTACTCAAAGCCAAAACAGAAACTATGTTAGAAATCCATGCATGATCCTAACTATACAGAAATGCATAATGCAACACATGCAGAAATGAAACTAAGATAGGTTCGGCTATTCTAAACATGGCATATGGAATACTACAGCTAACATGTATTCAACTTGGAATTGAAATACAATGCAGTGAGTTATGATGCGCCGAGCCCGGTACATGCAAAACAGATGAATGAATGCAAACATGCTATCATACTGTATGCTAATTGAAACATGCCCTAATCTAACCATCATAAGCTGGTAAATAAAAGGAAGAAAGATGTGGGGTTGGAAGACATACATCACACGCATGCCCACTTATTACAATTGTGCCCTCACTCGGAGGGTCCGAATAAATAATACAGTCCCAATAAATAATTACAGTCCGAGTAAGTACAGAATTCCTAATTAATTAACAAATTAAGTAAGGAATGAAATAAACAACATGCAAATCCATGGACCGCCTCAGCTCTGTTCCGGATGATGAATGATGCATGCTTGGGTTGCCTTGCGCGGAAATCCATTGCGATGCCCCGGTTTGCCTCTGTTTGCAATTGAACCCGGAATGTTGTGCAAAGCTGTTGAAGGATGTTGATTCTTGATTTACTGCAACAGAGAGCAACAAAGGGACATGGCAAAGTATTTTCACATATGTATGCATGACTACTCTTCAGGGAATGTAGTCCTCAATCCCCGTGCTACCAATCACGCATCTCGATGCATGATGGTTGATGAGTCGAATTGCACGACTCAACATGAAATGAATACACATGAAAACACAACAAGATCGAGACTCTATCATGGTTAATCTGGAGTGTCGACGACTGGGAATTGAGGCACGTTCCGTCACTTAAGGTACGAAACGTCCCTCGTTTTTCGTGCTTGGGCTAACTCCTATCCCAAACACAATGCAATATGCATGACATGCATAAATGCAATCCTAACATGCAACCTAGCATACACAATGCTATGAAATAACATACATAATGCTCGATGTAACATGGCATACACGATGCTCTAACATACAACCTAGCATACGCAATGCTATGAATTGAAATGGCATACACAATGCATGATGGACTTACACCAATATGAGTGGACCTCAGCCACACTCACATCAGCGGCCATAAAATGAAAATGAGACTATCGAAATGCGTGCACACATACACGCAAACCGAGGACCGAACCTAAGACATAGAATACCACTTTACCAAAGCATGGCAAGGGATGCAATATGGCATACAAGCATGTGAATGTCAGTACTGAAATATGATGCTAAGTGGTCCCAAAACATGGATATATGTCATACAATGCATGGAATGGTCTCGAAATTCAAAACTAGGCACATGTATTGACTTATTACTATACAAAGCATGCTTTATTTGATCATGAAGTTTAAAGACAGAGGCAAGGTAATCCCAAAACATGAACATTTCTAGTTCAAAGCATGACCAAAAGATGCTAGCATGATGGACTAAAATAGCATGCAACTTTGATTAGCAAACATGGTTTACATGGCATGTATATGAAGCATATGAAATCTCACCAAACTAGAAAAAATCAGTGAACAAAACATGTGAAAATATGTCCAAATAAACATGGAAATACAGCCAATGCATGTAAAAATGAGGGGCTCCTTTGGAAGGGCATACAAGGGGTTATTAAGCACATTTATCAAGGACACTTAGCATGGCAAAATTAACTTTGGAAATCAAATATGATAGCCTTAAAACTCATCAAATTGGCCCTAAAATCAGTCAACAAAGCATGCAAGATAGGGCCTCTTTGGAAGGCCTAAAAGACCATCAAGCAAAATAAGGTGAGAGGGGGTCACCCCCTCTGATTTTGAGGCTCAAAACAGTGTGTTAGCCACTGAAAATCCATTGGATTTTAGTGGCTAGAAGGCCAAACAAAGCATGGAACAAGGGCTTAGTTGTAAGGCTCAAAATAAGAGACAATCAAGCATACAAGGAAGCATATGACCTCAAACGAAGGAATGCCCTTAATCAAACATCAAGAGGGCCTCAACACAAGACTTTTTCCAGTTTATAACAAATCTCAAAAAAGTTTAGAAGTGAGGCTAAAACATGGTGCAAAAATAGCCCTAAAAGAGAGATAGAGGACAAGGGCCAGTAGCTGGCCTTAAACAGTAAAGATCCCTTCAACAAAGTTGAATAGGGGCTCAAAATAAGGCTCTTTACAGTTTAGCTTGAATCCCAAAAATGCTTACAAATAAAGATAATGTACCATGCAAAATAAGCCTTAAAAGAGGGATAGAACACAAAGGGTGAGTAGAAGACCTCAAATAGAGAAATGTCCTTGATCAAACATAAAGATGAGCTCAAAATAAGATTATTTTCAGTTCAGTCCGAAGCCCAAAAATGTAAGCAAAAGGAGCTAAAATATCATGCAAAATAAAGCAAGAAAAGAGGAAATAGGGACTCACCCTTGTAGCACAGATTTCCAACAGCTTTTGATCCAAGAAAAGGAGCTCCTAACCTCTGAAAATCAGCCTCAAGATGTTGGAATGGAGTGTGGAGGTGATAGGCTATGAGTTGGTGTATAAATGGTGCAAGAACAAGGTGGTTTTAAGCTTGGATGAGAGAGAGAGGGAGGGTTGTATGCAAAGGCTCCAATTGATTTTTTCTAACCCTTAGAAATGGAGGTGGGGTGCTGGTTATATAGATGGAGAGGAGTGAAAGAAAATGGAGGAAAAACCAATTCAAATTTCTCTCCAAAAGACAGATCCTCGGGCAGAGGATCTGGTGCAACACAGCTGGTACAACTGGAATGTACCAAGAGAGACAAGTTTGGCCGGCTAGGTTCAAGAGGTTCAGGTGGCCGGCCGGCCACCTCCCCTGGCCGGCCGACCAGGGGTGAAAGAGGTCAAGTAGAATTGTTGGCCGACCACTCCAAAAAGGTGGCCTCCCAGGTGAGTGCAGCACAACTATGTGGAGAAAAACCAGAAAATGTAACCCAGGAGAGAGAAAAAATAACATTTTAGAAAGGTTCAAAAGGGTCAGGGGGAATTACTGGCCAGCCTACCCATATTGGTGGCCTGCCAGGTGTGTACAACACAATGGTGTGGTGGAAAGTCAGAAAAAATGGCCCGGGGATGGGAAAAATCAGCTTTCTAGTGAAGAAAACGGGCGATGAAGAGCGATGAAAGAATAAAGCTGGTTTCTCAGAAAAATTGCTGGCCTCCCACCCTTCTACAACCTTCCTAACAATGAAAATAAGGCCTCCGCCAAAAATGAACCCAAACCGATGCAAAACGAAGGTTCGGGGCCAAAATCTGTGACCTAGGGCCTAATCGACTATTAAGCACCGGAGGTGGCGTTTGACCACGGTTGGTTTCTAGCCACGTTGTCCTCAAAAGGAGAAACAAGGTGCATGCCAAAAACCGGAGCAAACGGAGATGGTTAAGTGGTCCCGAACCGAGGCACACGGCCGATGGCTCCGAAAACTAGGAACCGAGCTCCAAACGGGAAAAATGGCTTTCGACCATGAAACGTAGCCTAGGGCCACTGAGAGATGGTCTACGAGACCTCTCCCTCCCTTCGGGAAGAGAAAATGGAGAAAATGGGACCTGATTCGCAAACCGAGGCAAAGCACAAAAGAGTCCGGAAGACCGGAGGCAAGGCTCGTGTCCGAGATTCCGCAACTTCAGAACGAGCACAATATGCAACATCACCGAGCGCTCAGTTGGTGACGTCTGAGTCTTAAGGTCGGTCAAAAATGGGTGTCTACAGTTGCCCCTCTTTGAAAGAACTCGAAAGCCATAAGTGACGGGAGTGAATGTCAAAGCCCAGAGACGACCTATTTTTAACAAGGTCGAAGACTCAGACAAACAAGCGAAATAAACAAAAAGATGTGCCCGCAGGCATGCCAGCAAGTAGGGGGCGAAATGCAAAGAGATATGCACAAAACTGGATGTAACTCAATGATCATGCGAAGCAGCAAGCTGTAATGAAGCAAATATTCACAATAGATGCAACAGTTTTAAGCAAGAATGCAAAGCAATACTACATTTCATGCAGTTGAAGAATGCGGAGAATCATTGAATTCTCACCACGTCTCACACGGAGAAGATACAATACCTGTGCGGTACGTCTGGTCGTACCAGCCTCAAATGAACCGTACATACAATATCGTGCCTGTAAAAGGAAGAAACTCAACAAGCACAACATAGTTAACAACATAAGTTTAGTGTGATATAGGATGCAGGCAAACGCGGTGTTGATGGGTGAGTGCATCGCAATGCGAGAAGCGACGAGCATAACAACGGAAGTTAAGCACAAGGGTATGACAATACTCGTGAAACGTGCAGAACAGTGCAAGTGGTGTGCATGAGAATGCAAGTGACGTGCATAACAATGCAGGATAAGTGTAAACTCGAATGCACATTTTGAAACGAAACAACGAGCAAAGCAATGCAAGTTTCGACGAAGGTGGCTCAATCGCGACCTCCGGTTTACCTCCCGGAGGGGTCACAACATATTCAAAAAGGATACACCTTGCTTTTGACGAGTAACGATGAGACAAGCATCGAAAGTTGGAGTTGAAGTTCCTGCGGAGGGATTTCGCAACGAAAAGTGCACTTTTCTTGTACTTTCTCGGGTGCCGGGGACTCCAATCATCACCAAAATTTGCAGGGACCTTGGAGACCACCTTGGGAATGCTGCCGGCCATGTTTAGTCCAAGGGGGAGGCTGCCGGCCATGTTTGAGGGAGAGGTGGCGGCCTGAAAAAAGGTGGCGGCCCACTAGCCCAGCCCAAATTGGCGATTTGGTCTTTTTGCTCTCATTTCTTTAAATCCACTCGGCCAAACACCTTTTCCTCACAACTCTAACTCCGAAATCAGCCCCTCTACCTTTCTAGAGCATTTTCCCTCTCAGATCTGCGCTCCATACGCGTTTTCCAACGCCCCACGCCAAGTTGTTTCGCAAAAACTTTCAGTTCTCTTCACTTTGAGCCGATTAAATTTTGATTTCGGTGCTTTTTTTCTCATTTTCACCACTTGAGGTAAGTTTGTCTCAACATTAGGAAGATTTTCTCAGGGGTTGACTTTTGTTGACTTTTTCATTTCCTGAGAGTTGACTTTTGTTGACTTTTTTCAATTTTGGCTCATTTTGCTCGTTTTTGCTTCTTTTTGCAGATTTTTCGAGATGGCGGGTCATTTTCCCCAAGGGGAGGTTCTCCAGGTGCCGAGGGTGAGCCAAACATTATGTCTTTAGCCCCGAGGATTCGGCCATTCATTCGAGCCGACCCTCGGCCACACATCCTCCGTGAGGCGGTTTTCTACCACTTCTTGACTTGATGGCGCTGTAGATCTACTACTGTGGGAGCAAGAGTCCCACCTCTCTTGCTAGGCACGTGAGGTATGTACTTCACTTCTACATTTTCTACAATGTATTCTGCATTTTTCGTGCATTTCGTGCTTTCGCTATGTTTATCTGCTCACTCAAGCACAAAGCTTGTTTTGAATGCTTAGTCTATAACACCGTATTCCATTTGCATCTTGAACACACAGTTCAAACACTCTGACTTTCTGAACACGCGGCCCGTATATTGATTGTGAACACACAGCACACACTTGTTGAGAATTAAACACACAGCCCAAACTTTGAGATGAACACGCAGCCCACTGATTTTGAAATTTGAACACACAGCTCAAATACTTGACGTTAACGTTGAACATGTAGCTCGAACTTTGATGATGAACACACAGCCCATTCTTCTGATTGTGAGCACACAGCACACACTTGTTTGAGAATTGAACACACAGCCCAAACTTTGAGATGAACACACAGCCCACTGATTTTGAAATCTGAACACACGGCTCAAATACTTGACGTTGACGTTGAACACGTAGCTTGAACTTTGATGATTAACACACAACCCATTTTTCTGATTGTGAGCACACAGCACACACTTGTTTGAGAATTGAACACACAGCCCAAACTTTGATGTCGAACACACAGCTCGTCGTCGAGGTGAACACATAACACACACTGATTGAGAGTTGAACACACAGCCCAAACTTTTGATGTTGAACACACAGCTCGTTGTTGAGGTGAACACACAACACACACTGATTGAGAGTTGAACACGCAGTCCAAATACTTGATGTTGAACACAATTGCATCTTGAATTTTACAACACACACGGCCAGTTACATGATTGATTTGATTTTGCACACAATTCATACATTTCATTTGGCATTATTCTTATTCATTTTATTCATTTCATTTTATTCATTTCATTTGCACATTTATTCATTTCATTCGGCGAATGCGTTTGTTCATCTGAATCACGGGTGACTTCTCGTCTTCTTGCGAGGATATGGCTCCATCACGGCGAGGGAGTGGTACGCTGAGCTCTCGGAGGCTATCTGGGATTTGGTTGACGTGGCAGGGTTTGGGCCCTTTTGCACTGGGATATCTCGTTGTCCTGCTAGTAGGACGCTGATGGGTGCCTTGGTAGAGAGATGGCGGGACACCACCAACTCCTTCCATTTCTCTACTACCGGGGATATGACTATGACCCCGTTTGACTTTGCCGTATTGACAGGCCTTGATATGGGAGGCTGGGCAATCCCATATGATGAGGACATGGGCCAGTGGGAGGCCGCTTGGATCTACTTATTGGGAGCTTGCCCGCCAGTTGACAGTTCTTCGGGCAGTGTCCGATATCCCTGGTTTTCTTCCCATTTCAAGAGGGCGGAGATGGAGCCTGAGACTCTTGAGGAGGTGTGTAGACACCCCATTTTTGACCGACCCTAAGACTCAGACGTCACCGATTGAGTGCTCGGTGATGTTGCATGTTGTGCTCGTTGAAGTCTCGAGTCATGGCGTGCGCCTGCCTCCGGACTTCCGAACCCTCTTCTGTGCCTTGTCTCGGTTTGCGAACCAGACTCGATTTTCTCCGTTTTCTTTTCTAAGGGGAGGGAGTGGTCCCGTAGACTATCTCTCCATGGCCGTGGGCTACATTCCGTGCCCGTAGGCCATTTTGCCCATTTCGGAGCCGTCAGGCCGTGTGCCTCGGTTCGGGACCGCCCAGCCATCTCCGATTTCTCTGGTTTTTGGCATGCATCTCATTTACTCCCTTTCGAGGAACACTGGGGTCTCAGATACCCACTTCGTGGCCGAACACCATTTTCGGTGCCTCTGATATTTTCGGGACCGGCTGCGTGATTTGGGCCCCGAGCATTCATTTTGCATCAGTTTTTGTTCAATTTTGGCAGGTACCTCTGTTTTAGCATCAGGAAGATCACTGGAGGGTGGGAGGCCAGCAATTATCTCAGATAACCAGTTATGCTCCTCCAGCGCCCGTTTTTCTCACTTCCGGGCTAATGTTGAGCACCCTAGGGCCATTTTCTTCCAACCAAAACTACATATTTGTGATGAGGAGACCTGGGAGGACCCTAAAAGTTTATGGCCGGCCAGTAATTCTGATTTTCATTTTTGAGCCTCTCTTTCAAGTTGAGTGTTGTGTCTCCTGTTTCAGAGTTGCCAAATTCCAACCTGGGGGTCTTGTTCTACACCCCTGGGAGGACACCAAAAATTGGTGGCCGGCCATTAATTGTTGTTTTCATCTTTGAGCCCTGGCCGGCCGGCCATGGGGAGTGGCTGGCCGACCATTGGGGTGGCCGGCCGGCCATCTTCAAGAAAAGTGCATGGCACAGCTTCCTCTTTGAACACTTTACGCAATTTGTGTCTCCAAAATATCTTTTCCTCCGGGGGATATTTTGGGAGGGAAAGCTTGGGTGCATTTCCCTTCCCTTTTACACCCCCTTTTGGTCCATTTAAGGGGTTGACCCTCTTCTTTGTGGGGGTTTGCAAATTTCTTCTCAAGACTCCATCTCCATTTGATTCCATCTCCATCTCCAAAAACCTCAAAAACCTTCAAGTCTCTAGCTCATTCCTTCATCAACACCAGGCCTCACCATCACTACTTCCATTTCAGCAGCAAAGGAAGGTTTTTCAGAGGCTAAGGACCAGCAAATTCAAGCCAAAAAGCATCAAAAGACTTGTCTTCAAGGGTAAGTCTTCATTTCCCTTTTTCTAGCACATTTTTGCTTCAATTTTCTACCTTATTTGCCTATAGTTTTGGGCTCCGACCCCTACTGATTTTGTGCTTATTTTGAGCCCCTCTACAACATTGTAGAAGGGCTCAACCTTGTTTGGCATCTTTATCATGCTCTTCTTTCAATACCTCTTGGAATGCCATTATTTTGCATACTTTCTTTAGCTTATGAGTGATTCATTTTCGAGCCTGATATAAAATGTGAGTGGGCCTATTTGGAGCCCCTCTTCAACATTGTAGAAGGGCTCAACCATGTTTGGCCTCTCTATCATGCACTTTCTTTGTAATTCTCCATATTTACCGTAAAATTGCATGATTTATTTGGCCTATTTTTGTTCTGATTTGGAGCATCTCATGAACTGATATTGTGATTATTTTGAGCCCCTATTCAACATTGAAGAAGGGCTCAACCTTGTTTTCATGCTCTGCATGCCACTTGCTTTGAATTCATGTTTTATCCTTGCTCTTGCATGCTATTTTTAGCTCATGAGTGATCTGTTTTCGAGCATGAAATATACTGTGAGTGGGCCTATTTTGAGCCCCTCTTCAACATTGAAGAAGGGCTCAACCATTTTTGGTAACTCTATCTTACACTTGCTTCACAATTCCTCCAATTTACCGTAAAATTGCATGCTTTGTTAGGCTCGCTTAGCTTCTATTTTCGGCCATCATCAGGCCTGAAAAGTGTCTTATTTTGGCCTACTCTTCATATTTTGTTAAGGGTCCAAGACTGTTTGATGCATCCTTTTGGTATCTCATGTTATAGCCTTTATTGGCTTTATTTTGCATGCTATGTTGAGCATATCTACATACTGAATTGGGGGATGTCATCTACTGAAAATGTGCATATTTTTGGTCCCTCTTTAATGTTGTAGAACTGCTTTTTTAGTTTGAGCATTGTATATATCATTGGCTTCATTATTCCCCTCTTTTCCCCCATTTTTGCATGCTATTTTTTGCCATACTTGTGATTGTTGTTTGGCCATTCTTTGTGCTAGAAAAATGCTAGTTTAGGGGCTGCCTAGCATCTGTCTTTACATGTCATGTCCATATTGCGCATGTTTGGCATAGCTGTAGGCCATTTCGGGTGCTTAGCATAGCATTTCGGGCATCGGTTGTAATTTTGTTATAATTTGAAATTTGTTTGTGCATCATTTTGGCTGCTGAGATTTGCATTTTCCATATGCCATATGCCACATCTCATTTGCATGCCATTTCTTGCCTTATGTCATTGCCTCGGGTAGCGTGCCTGTGTGCACGCATTTCGGGGCATCTCAATTTTTTTTTTATCTCTCTTATGTGAGTGTGGTGAGGCTCACTCATGTTAGTATAAGTCCATTGCATCTGTATGCCATTTTAGCATCATTGCATTCCGTATGCCATCGTCTCGGTTTTGCGTGCCGTGTGCACGCATTTCGAGGCACTTCACTTTATCCGATGGCCTCTGTGTGAGTGTGGTAGGCCCTCTCATGTTGGTGTAAGCCCATATCGCATCGCATATCTCATTTTAGTCCCATTACATCCGTATGCCATTTTCTCGGTTTACGTGCCCGTGGGCACACATATCGAGACATCTCATTTTAGGCTCATTGTATATCATATTTCAGGCCGTTTCGTGCCTTTATGCCATTGCCTCGGTTTGCGTGCCCGCGTGCACGCATTTCGAGGCAGCTCATTTTCCATCCATCGGCCTCTTATGTGAGTGTGGCTGAGGCCCTCTCATGTTAGTGTAAGCCCAATTCGCATTGTGTATGCCATTTCATTCCGTATGTCATCACCTCGGTTTGCGTGCCCGTGTGCACGCATTTCGAGGCACTTTATTTTCATCTCACGGCTCCTTATGTGAGTGTGGCTGAGGCCCACTCATGTTAGTGTAAGTCCAATTGCATCGCGTATGCCATGTCATGTCTTAGGATCATCACCTCGGTTTGCGTGCCCGTGTGCACGCATTTCGAGGCATCTCATTTTCATAGCATTGTGCATGCTAGGGTTGTATTTTAGTTGCATTCATGCGTATCATGCATATTGCGTCGTGTTCGGGATAGGAGTTAGCCCGAGCATGGGAAACGAGGCATGTTTCGTACTTGAGTGATGAGCGGGTCTTAATTCCCAAGTCACCGACACTCCGGATTACCCATGATGGAGTTAGGTTTTTGTTGTAGCGCCCATATGCATTCATCCTATATTGAGTTGTGCAATCCGATTCTCGGCCATCATGCATCGATATCGTGATTGGTGGCGAGATCGAGGCATGCATTTGTGAAATACATTGCTATGCCCTCTCTGCTCTCTGTTGCGGCAAAATGAAGAATTGGCAACTTTAGAGACTTGCACGCATTTAGAAATATTGCAAGCAGAGGCTAATTGGGGCATCCCAATGAATTTTTAGCCAGCGACTCAACATGCATCATCTCATTATCGAGCGAGTCAAGGCGACCCTTGGCTTGCATGCGCTTCTGATTTTCTTAGCTAATCTTAATTAATTAGGAATTTGTATATTTATTATTGATTGTAATATTCTTTTATTGATTTGTATTATTATTTATTTGGACCCTCTGGGCGAGGGCATAATTGTAATAAGGGTGTGTGAGTGTGATGTATGTCTTCCAACCCCCACTTCTTTCTCCCTTTTATTTACCCGCTTATGATGGTTAGATATAGGGCATGTTTTAATTAGCATACTGATGTAATGACATGTTTGCATCATTCATCTGTTTTGCACGCATAGACTCGGCACATCATACAAAGCGCATTTGTATTTCAATTCCAAATTGAATACATGTTAGTTGTTGCATTTCACATGCCATGTTTAGAATAGCGAACTGCTATAGTTACATTATTGCATGTGTTGCATTAGGCAATTCGTATAGTTAGGATCATGCATGGATTTCTAATCGTTTTGTTTTGGCTTGGAGTACTCGGTGAGTTTTATGCTTTAGCATCCTTGCATCGTGTGAGTCTTTGCCATGAATAGCATGCTTACCATGAGGCTATGTGCTTATGTGATATAAGCGCCTTGAATGCCTGTGGGTGGAGGTTGAGTTATTTGGATTGGGACAATTCATCAAATGTTTGTTTTAAGCCCACTAGATAGTGGCAAAATCATGTTTTCTAAGCCCACCTGAGGGTGGCAAATCCGCGTCTTAACCTACCTGCGGGTAGCACCATCAAACCACTTTCAAACAAACAAGCTTGAAATGTTTTGTTCCAATTCAGGCGATTCAGTCTATGCTTGTATGCTGTGCGCATCACATAGTAACCTAGGCTAATAACCGGAATAAGAACTCACAATGTTTTCAAAATCAGATATCATGGTTAGTAGAGGCCGGTCTTTGACCAGCGGCCGTGCTCACGGTGAACTTCCCCAATCGTACCCAAGTTCGAGCCGAGGCAACTTTGGTGATGGCGACACGTGGCCTTTGGCACCGAGTCGGGGTTTCCTAAATTTCCCATTTTAAAATATTTAGGTGGCGACTCAGATCGAAGCGATCCATGTTTGGCACTTCTTTCAAAAAATCTGTTTTTCAAAACGATTTGCCAGATTTGGACTCCTCGGTTCAAGATTAAGAACCGTGACATTTGAGTCCTTCGAACTGTAGTGACCCAATATCGAACCAGAACGGGGGGGACTCGCACTCCCTTCCCCCGGGATACGTTCGGGGACGTCTACAGTTTATGGCGACTCTGCTGGGGATTTAGAGAACTTGACTCGAACTCATGATATCTGGTTTTGACTACACTTGTGTGTTCCTTTGCATTGCATTTGCATTGGTGCGCCTAGGACACCGTGTTTGCTATATGCCATTCCCGAACGATTTGCCGGAGGCTTGTCTTGTCAAGTCATGTCCGTAAGGCCGATCGCTCACAGGCTCGGCAAACATGGGAACACAAACCCCGGTTTTACCGGGCACCCTTTGACCATTCGACCTAGTGCATATTCGGATCCATAGTGACCATTCCAAACTAGGACGGGTTGCTTACCCGTTTATAGGTTGTTTGAAACAAGGCGTTGTAAAACCCTAGCTCTCGACAAAATAGGATAGAAACCCTACCCCAATATAGGGGTGTTTTGGCTCTCACTTATACATTATGTGCTTGCTAGAGTGCGTCTCTCAGGAATGTATGTATCGATTAAGTTTGAGCATCGAACATGTGGGCATGATTTTTGAGATAGATAGGCATCACGCTGCACATCGGCCGATTATTTGGGAATCAGTTGTCTGCGGATATCGGATTGATTTTGGGAAACGGATACTGAGAACATGATCGATTATTGAGATGATGTATTTTCAAACTTATCAACTGCGTGTTGCATGCCCGACTGTGTGTTGTGTGTATTTAAATTAAGCTGTTATGCTGCCCGTTTTTCTGGTTATTTATTTCCTTTTCGCTTTATTATCTTTTTGCTAGGGCAGGTTTTTAGCACAATTGCTTCCGAACCACTAGATACTCCCCAAGCACTTTGGACACGGGGTCGCCGACTTATTCGATCCGAGGATCTAGTTGACAGACATCCGGTGTTCGATCACTACCGGTTATTAGAAGGAAGGCCCTTGACAGAGAAGCGCAGGCGAAGATGGCGAAGACATCGATTAATTTTAACGAGCGAATTCGGCCGAGATTTCATTTCCGCTATAGAATACATCGCCGATTATTCAGATGGACCCGAATACATCGAGGATGGAGGCGATGATGCGCCAAAGGCATGAGAGCATGAGACAGATGCAAGAGGATCTTGCGCCAGCAGAGTTCTCTCGGCGGAAGTCATTATGGCCCACGATGGTGATCACCGGTACAACCGAGAATCGACATCTGCTTCACATCAGGTCCCTCCTCCACCAGGGGCTCCATTGCCCGAACAGGCATCTACTGGGCAGAATCCCCCGCCAAATCCCCAGAATGCCCTCCCAAACACCCAAAATACTCTGCCTAATGTCCAGAATGTTCAAGAGGACACAAGCCATCCAACGGGGCTAGCTCCGCCCCCGCTTCTGCCGCAACTATCTAAGAATCTTACACCCCACCACCCGGACTCTCCATTTGAGTTCGAGGTAGACCACACAGCTCTAAAATTGAGCAAGTTGGAAAAGCTCTTCAAGAAGTCACAGGGGGTGAAGGCCATCCCGGACATCGAAGACGGGTACACTGACGTGGCTGTAACATTGCCGGACAGATTTAAGATGCCACAGATTGACCGTTTTGATGGGTCAGGGGATCCCATGGTCCATCTCCGGCTATTTTCAGATATCTTGAGGCCAATGGGCCTAACTCGACCTCTGAAACTCTCATTGTTTGGCGAACCCTGTCAGGAGTGGCCGCCAACTGGTATGCAAAGTTGGATAATGATGTGAAGAGGAACTGGGATGAGATGGTTGAGGCCTTCGTTGCACAATACTCATATAATACGCAGTTCGAGATTACAACACGTGATTTCGAAACCACGAGGCAAGAACAAAAGGAGTCTTTCTCTGACTTTGTAACCCGGTGGAGAGCGAAGGCATCAATGATGACCTTGAGGCCAACAGATAAAGATCAAATTCGGATGATTGTGCGCAATCTCCAACCGAGACTTATGCAGAAGATGATTGTAGTTCCCTTCCCCACTTTCGCAGATCTGCACGATATGTGGGTGCAAATCGAGGATGCAATGAAGCAAGGTCTGATAGACCGGGGCCACGAGCGACCAAGGACATTCAATCGTAATAACACCAGGCGGCGTAGCCTTGAACACAAGACTTCAGAGGTCGGTATGGTCGCCACCACTCCTTCCCCATCAAGACTGCGGCGTACACCCTTTTCGGCCATAAGACTAACACCCAAAACAACAGATTCCAACCCCGGGGCCAAAGAACCTTCACTCCACTATACATGCCCCTGTCCAAGGCTCTGGAGGTGTTAATTAGGAAGAAGCATCTGACACCCCTAGAACCGAGGCCACTACCGAATCCACTCCCCCCTTCCCACAACCTCGCCAAATCTTGTCGTACCACCAAGTGACATGGCCATGACCACGGATCAATGTTTCGGCGTCCACGAGATTCAAGACGTTGTCGACAAGAATATCATTGTGCCTCCCGAGAGACCCAACGTCACAACTAACCCACTCCCCGTACATAACCAAGATCCACCACCCAAAAGAGTCAACTTCATCCAAACTTGGGTCGTTTCCTACGATCCTAGTATCTATATTACTCCCTCTCACCTACCCAAGCCGGAGGTGATCCTTCCTGATTGCACTGACTTGTGCATGTTGGACACCTTCACAACCCAATCTGAGCCAGAGGTGGTGACCTCCGAAGATGGAACAGGCGGGTTTTCGAGGAGGCGAAATTGGTGAGTCCGAGATGGGACACAGGAATTGTCTTTGAAAGAGCTTATGATCCAGCGGGTATATTTTATCGATTGGGCGAGGTAAGTGTGAAATTTGCCGAAAAAGTTGAATTGTGCATGATTCAGGGAGACGGACTAGAGCAAGGGGCAGATGGTCTGACAACGATGGAAGAAGATTTTGCTAACCTCCAGTTCTTCAATGACCAAGAAGCTGGGGATGCAACAATCAATTGGTTTGAATATGGGGAGTCGGCTGAGGTTGTCGGATGGTTAGATGATCAGCCAGATGTTGTGGAAATTCAGCCAGAGCAAGGCCTGGCAGGGGCAGGGGTATCAATGATGGCCGGAAGGGCCAAAAGTCAGAATGAATTGCCGGAGAGCGCCTATACAAAGAATTTCGCTCGAGATCAAGATATTGTGAAAACTGAACAACAAACCGTACTAACACTGGAGGAGCAAGAGAAGAGGTGGGATTCTGAGAGAATCCGGAAAGCCAAGAACCATGAAGAGGTTGGCCAGTCTTTGTGAGCACAAGAGCAGGACATGCTGTGAGCATATGGGATGAAAGTACCGAGAGTACAAATTTGCCGGAACCAGATAGGTGCTTATTGGACGCTAATGGGATGTGGTGGGAAGACGATGACCTACGTCTCGCCCACACAGATGAAGATTAGGCAGGTGCTCAACCAGATGATACTTGGTACCTCGATGAGGTGGACCACATGACTAGGAGTGGGCGGTATTTCAAACCCCCACACCTAGACCAACCCGAAACATCTGGAAAAGATAAAGAGGCGGAGAAACAGAGAGAGAAGTAAGTTGAAGAAGAGGTCATCTTGAGAAGTTAAAGAAAATACAAGCGAACATCTCCATCGGGGACCGCTTATGGCTTCAAGGGTACAGACAGTGTCCTATCTGCTATGGACAAAGCCAAACTTTCCATCGATACTACACCAGAGCGGTGGTGGCTGGGTCTTTCAGGAGGGTTCGGCGTTAACCTTCTCAGATAAGGAATTGCCGCCTGAAGGCGTAAATCATAACAAACCTCTCTACATCTCTGTTGAGTGTAGAGACAAGTGGATCCGGTGGTACTTGTTGATACTGGGATCTGCTATTAATGTCTGCCCGATCGAGCGGCATATGCAATCGTTGAAACCCGCAGACTTCATACCAACCACTCAGGTGATCAGAGCTTATGATAATACCAGTCGAGAAGTGATGGGGACTGTCAAAATTCTGACTCAGGTTGGTCCAGGACAACACAACATTGAATTTCATGTGTTGGGCGTTCATAACCTTCAACTTGCTCTTAGGCGGCCGTGGTCGCACCAAGTGAAAGCGATCTCTTCCACTCTACACGGATCTTTGAAATACCCTCACGGGAAGGGGTAGCTATTGTGTTCGAAATTCATCCATCCATCCGCCGAAGTGTCTCACGCCAGCTTTTGGAGATCGAGCACGACCACGGAGGATGTGTTCTGTCGGTTCACTTTGGCGAGGCTCGGGTAGTGCAAAATATTATGGCGTGAATGAAGGTGTGTGCGTCGGTGCTCAATCCGTCTACCTCATGAACAAGCTACAACATATCCGGAATGGGATTAGAAAAGCGGCAGAAAGAAGTGACATTGGCGAAGTGCTACATAACCCGCATACCTTTGTTTGGGTTATCGCCCACCAAAGAAATTTGGGTGAGGAAAGGAAAAGAAATGGCCGTGAGCAGGCGAAGCGGTGGGAAGCCTTTTGACTTAATCCACAGGCCCATCTGGGGTACCCTGAACGGACGATTCGTCTGGGAGGGGGAGGACTTTCCATTTTGCGGCTTCCCAGAGCCATGGTTAAACACGGAGAAGAAGCGCGTACCAGGTTTCGAAATCTTCTTCGACCTGCAACTATCTGGGGATGATGTTGCCACAGAGCAGACAGACCCAACAACTGAGGTTGAGCAGAATAAGGCAGTGGATTCTGAGGGCACAGAATTGGAAATGGGGGTAGCACTGGCATGTCTCCTCTCTGATCTTCCGATCGACCAAGAGTGCTTGGGGGATAACTTCTTGGTGTCCATGATTGGGGATGAAACGGATGCGAGCCGACCAGCAGCTATCTTGGATGCATCAATCGCACCCTCTCTCACTTGGCGGTCTGAGGAGGATTTTTGTCCAGTTAAAGATTCTCGGAGTAGTGAGCGAATCTGATTCCACCGAGTCCTGTGGTCGAATCGGGTTCAGCTCGTGAGTCTGGTGCAGTACTCCTGGGATGTTAACGGATGCCTGATCTGTCGGTCGTCTTTCCTTTTCATTTGAGTCTGTTGTAGCAGATGAATCGGACGATTTGGATGTGCCTAATGAGAATGAACTATCTGTGGTTTCCAGTACTTTTCAGGCCCCTAATTTATTGCATTAATTCGACTTTCAAAATTTTGATCAAAGCAGCGAGGGCGAAGTTCCTCCGGTTTTAGCGTTTAATTGAGCAAGAGCAAGAGAGATTTGTTAAGCCATTAATGGATGAAATCATTTCCGTGAACATTAGTCTTGAGGAGGACCCGCTGGTCGTCCAGATCGGGCCCACGTCTTCGGAGGAACGCGGCGCTTAGTCGCTTTATTAAAAGATTTCAAAGATGTTTTCGCGTGGTCCCACGAAGACATGCAAGAATCGATCTGAGATTATGCTGACATCGGATCCCCTTGACCCCGAGGCCCGACACATCAAGCGAAGCTTCGAAGGATCCGCGGTGGGCTCTCAAGATTAAGGAAGAGGTCACCAAGCAAATTGACGAGCTTCTATTTGGTATCTGAATATCCGACTTGGTTGGCCAACATCGTTCGAGTCTTAGAAGAAAGATGGCGGGATCCGTGTGTGTAGACTTCAGGTATTTGAACAGAGCTAGTCCGAAGGACGACTTTCCCTTACCACACATCGACGAGTTAGAGGACTTCACAGCAGGGCATGCATTGCTCTCATTCATGGATGGCTTCTCAGGATACAACCAAATAGTGATGGCGCCAGAGGATAGGGAAAAGACTGCATTCACCACCCCGTGGGGGACATACTGCTACCGGGTAATGCCGTTCGGGTTGAAGAACGCTGGAGCTACTTATCAACGGGCCGCGACCACAATACTACATGATATGATCCACAAAGAGGTTGAGGTGTATGTGGACGACATGATTGTCAAGTCCAAGGAAAGAGAGGGCCACTACACCGCCTTGCACAAGTTTTTCAAAGGATCGGAATTCGGCGCTAAACCCTCGAAATGTCGTTTGGTGTTACAATGGGGGAAAATGCTAGGGTTTCGATTACACAAAGGGGCATCGAGGTCGACCCTTCCGAAATCAAGGCCATCTTAGAAATGCCACCACCAAGGATTTGAAAAGGAGGTGCGAGGCTTTACGGGTAAAGTGCAATTCATAAGACGGTTTATTTCAAAACTAACCTTGACTTGTGAACCACTTTTTGGCCTCTGAAGAAAGGAAAGAGCGTTCAATGGGACGGCCGATGCCAAATTGCATTTGAGCAGATCAAAGAATATCTACGTAACCCACCCGTTTATCGCCACGTAACAGGAAAACCGTTGATTTTGTATCATCAAGAATCGAAACTACAATGGGCTGCATGCTTGCACAAGAATCGAAGATAAGGTGGAAAAAGTCATCTATTATTTGAGCAAGAAGATCTTTGGAGTATGAGACCCGATATACACCGCTGAAAAGGCTTGCTTAGCTCGTATGGGCTACGAGAAGGCTGCGGCACTACTGTTAGCTCACTCTGTAATGTTGGTTTCACGATTTGATCCCATCAAATATCTCTTCGAAAACCAACTTCTGGTAGGCTAACCCGTTAGTTCTTTGTTGCTCTCGAATTTGATCTCATATCGTGACACGCAAGTCGGTGAAAAGGAAGAAGCGTTGGCGAGTTCCTTGCCGACCACCTGGTTGTGAGGCATGAAGCTGTTGAGTACCTATTCCGGATGAATCAATTACGCATATCGACGAAGAAGCACGGGCGATGTACTTTGGCAGACATCAAATCAACATGGATATGGGATAGGAGTGTTTGATAGCACCCGATGATTCCAGATCCCTCTAGCCTTCAAACTTGGTTCAAAGTCTCGAACAATGAAGCGAATCTGGCGTGCATTCTTTGGTTTAGAAGCAGCCCTGGAACTAGGGGCAAGACGATTGGATGTCATTGGGGATTCAAACCTTGTTGTATCTCAAGCTAAAGGAGACTGGAAAGTAAAAGAGGAAAAGATGATGATGTATCACCAGACCTTGGATTTGCTGATTCCTCGGTTCGAGAAGCTAAGTTTTACTCATCTACTAAGAGAGAACAACAAGTTCGCAGATTCTTTAGCAACTCTATCTTCTATGATAGACATCTCGTGTGGAGTCCGAATGCGTCCAGTCATCATTGACCAGAAATTTGCACCTGCCTATGAGTCGATTGCAGCCATAGATGGAGTTCAGGACAAACACCCTTGGTATTACGACATCTGGAACTTCTTGGAGACAGAAACATACCCGCCAGGGGTAAATGCCAAAGACAAGAGGGCGATCAGAAGAATGGCAGTCCAGTTCATCATCTGCGGGGTAAGGCAGATAAGCGGGTCATCTGGGAATGCATAAACTGTGCGTTGATGCTGAAGAGTCAAGACATCTGATGGAAGCCATCCACGGGGGTGAATGTGGTGCACACATGAATGGGGTAATGTTGGCACGGAAGATCCTTAGACAAGGTTATTACTGGTCCACCATGGAGGAGGATTGTATTGGCTTCGTCCGACGATGTCACAGGTGTCAAATTCATGCAAATCGCATGAACATCCCGCCGTCAAAGTTGTATAACATGACTTCGCCATGGCCGTTTTCTGTCTGGGGAATTGATGTAATCGGAGCTGTTACACCGAAGGGGTCAAATGGGCATGAGTTCATCTTGGTAGCGATAGATTATTTAACGAAGTGGGTCGAGGCCCAATCATGCGCGGTGTTGAAGGCTTCGCATGTCGCGAAATTTATCAGAAACAACATCATCTGTCGCTACGGAGTCCCGAATGAAATCGTTTCAGACAATGGTTCCCACTTCAAGAAAGAGGTGATTGATTTGTTGGAGAAATACAATGTGGCTTTTCATAAGTCGTCTACTTACCGCGAAACCAACGGAGCGATTGAGGCCGCCAACAAGAACATCAAGCGATACCGCGAAGATGGCGGAAACCTATCGGGATCGCCGGATAAGCTGCCATTTGCTCAATTGTGACTCTGGACTTCGATCAGAACTTCTACTGGGGCGACTCCGTACTCATTGGTCTATGGGATGGAGGCCGTTCTGCCTATTGAGATTGAGGTCCCGTCATTACGAGTATTGGCTGAGTGCCAGATAGCCGAAGCGGATTGGCAACAAAACATATTTGAGGAACTCATGCTTTTCGATGAAAGAAGGCTGAAAGCAATATACCATATCCAAGGCTATCAACACAGAATTGCCCGGGCTTTTAACAAGAAGGTTAAGTCTAGGAATTTGAAAGAAGGAGATTTAGTACTCAAAGACAACCGAGCTCCCATCCATGACCCAAGGGGCAAGTTTAGACCTAATTGGACTGGTCCCTATATTATCAAGTCAATCTGGTCAGGTGGAGCTGTGGTTCTGATGGACCTAGATGGCTTAGAATTTTCTCAACCGATCAACATGGACAAGTTGAAGAAATACTACCCCTGAGAGGCTCGCTAGGCCGAAAACCCGAAAGGGTGACCTAGGCAAGATTCAGAGCATAGAAAATTTGAAATTATAAAAACTGATCTCGCAAGGTTGAAAACCCGCAAAGGGCGGCCTTGGCAAAAGTTAGAGCGCAAAAGGAGAGTAAAAAATACCCGAGCGAACCCAAGCCTGAACTACGTAAGGCTTGATTCCCATCTTTGGGATACGTAGGCAGTTTCATCTTGAAGTTCAGCCACAATCTTTTCCCCGATCAACTTTGTCCATTTTTGATCATCTCAGCCATCTCTATTCATCAGCATTTATCGTGATCTCCGATACAGTGCTATCCAGACTAGGGGCAACTTTCCGTTGTTATGAATTGCCGAGGCACTTTTCAAACTAGGGGCAACTTTCCAGTTGCTAGGATTCGGCGTTGTACATTTCAGTGACAGATCTCAGGTGTGTCCAGTTCTGATCCATATCGAAAATAGTTTTGAAAAGTTTTAATAAAAGTTGACTTTGTTCAAATTAATCTTTTCACAAGTAAGACCATTTTTGGACCAAAGTGGAGAATTTTCAGTACCACAACCTTCAATTTCATTGATTTCAAAACAGAGTTCTTTTGCTCTTACATACAATTGAAGTTGCTTTTTATTACATTCATAAAGAAAACTTGAAAGTACTAATAAAGCAATAAATCTGGGGCATAGTTAAGTTAGGTGTCCCTGCGCCCCCTTCCAGAGCTAGTTGAAGCCTCTGATGCCGACCTAGGCCCAACCTGTGCTTCTTCGTTGAGCCAATCCCAGCATTCGTCAAACAAAGTGCAACTGAAAGTAAGGGCAGGGGCCAGAAGCTCTCTAACTCTCCGCCACTTCCACGGAGCCAGATTTATCGCCTCGAATGGAAATGTAGCGGATACTCTATCCTCCGTGGGCAAGTCGATCGTGGCCAACCGCGCAGAATGCGGAATGGGAAATAGAACACATAGTGAGTCAAGCCGATCAGTCGAATCCCGACCTGCCGGGACATGCTGTAGCTCATCGCCGGGAGATTGAGCCAAGGGCAGCGCCAAGCAATGCGTTCGGCTGACAAATTGCACATCCATTCAAACCACCATCTCTTATCAGGGGCATTGACTAGGCGTTGCCGAAAGAAGTAGCCGCGAGCTGAGTAAGCAGGGCAAGAGTCTACAACTTGCAATTTATCCATCAACCATATCTGGGGAGGGATGAAAAATGAGAGAATAAAGAATAGAGAGACGTGCGATGAGGGAAAAGTAAGATGAGGGTTTTGTGAGCAAAATCGAGCCCGAGGGCCGAGCAATGTGAGCAAATACATATGAGAGCTTGGGTGGGAAACATTACCTGTAGCAGTAGTGGACTCCCTGCAAATCTGGTTGTCTCCCGGTAGTAGAAGGCATCCAGACCCATCAATGTCTCGGCCAGAGTCATGGCAATGCAACTTTTTCCCTCTTTCAAACCTCGAGCGACTTCAATCAAACGGACGCTGGATCCTCCGGAGCCCGAGACAAATAGAAAGTGAGATAGTAGGCACAAGCCGAGGGCGTGCGCATACAGGTACAGTACGTAAATGTGGTGTGTGTTAGATGTGCTCAACACAGGCAGCCTATCAATGCAATAAAATTTTCAAGATCAGCATGTCATCAGGAGTATGATAAATGCAAGAAAACTAATGGATACCTGGACACCCATTATGGACAACTGCGCCTCTCTCCGCAGGACCATGCCCTCAAGTGATGCTACCATCCCGAGCACCTCGTCCATGTACTCCCTGGGTGGCTACAGATACAAGCTCAAGTCATCAATGAATAAACAAATACCAAGGTATCTGTGTGATAAACGGAAAAAGTGGAACGTACCAATGTTGAGTCAGGGTCACTGACATATCGGTGGTCAGGCATAGGAGGCTCTATCGGAATTGGGTAAGAAGTCCCATATCGCCATCCCATCAACTCAGTCGGCATATCTGGCCATCCAGGATGATGATGAGTTGGAGGAATCGGTGGAAACAATCCACCCCTGCCTCTAGATGTGCCAGCCCTGCTGGTGGAAGGGACATCTGCAGTCCAAGCCCGGCTCGATGAGGGCATACCAGCAGACCTCCTCGTCGGGGTACAGACTCCCGTAAGTGGAGGCATCAAGTATGTGTGACGGTAGGTCGCATACTCCCCCTGCTCCAAATGTAAGAATGCATCGGTACCTTGCATAGCACTAACGACACCCTAGAGAGGGAGCCTATCAGCGGTCCGCATGTCGTCTGGAGGCACTGAAGGAATGTCCTAAGCAGGGTAGCCCCATACCTGACGCAAGAAGCGATCCCCCAAAAACCAGGCCTTACCAATTGGCCCCTCGAATAGGATCCTATACCGAGAGGCACCCCATGCACCAGCAAACTGAAATCGGAGGTCTCTACCTAAAGGCGCCCAGGGCTGCCATGTGATCTGCGGATAACCGATGTATAAGCTAATCAAAAATTGTGAATGTGCAAGATAAATCAAAGATCAGAAACATGAAGAACTGAGAGTTCTGAAATACCTCTGACGGCCGCACTGTATCAAAGTACTGCCGTAGGTAGAGGAAAGACTCCCGAGGTCTCGGCCGGTACTGGCCCTCGAATACGAGTGAATAAGGGGTCACGAGGGGCACCTCCACCTCAAGCTCCGGAGCCAGCGTCGGGAAGTACGCATAGATCCATAGCTGTGGAAAAGAACAAGAACCATCGAATCTGAGCTGAGTGCAGAATGTAAATACAAAATGCTGAGAGCAAAGTGCAAGGTACAGAGTGTAAAGTGCGCCGTGTGTGCAATGTACAAGTAATAAGAACCAGAAACGTAAATCGAGAGGACAGAAAGTACCTCCCAGGCCCTCCAATAGCCGCCAACCATGTTCCCCCATCCACAGGAGGTCGCGCTCATATAGCAATAGAGAGTAGTCAGGTTGGCACCACCCCAATCATAACGGCTGACCTGCGATAGGTCCACTAAAGCACTCAACAGATAAAGCCCGACAGTGTTCCCCTTATCGGCGAACAGAGTGGTCCCGAAAAGGAACATCAAAAATCCGCGGGTGTACTGTGCTACCTCCTCAAGAGTCTCAGGCTCCATCTGTGCCCTCCTGAAATGGGAAGAAAACCAAGTATATCGGACTCTGCCCGAAGATCTGTCAACTAGCGGGCGAGCTCCCAATAAGTAGATCCAAACGGCCTCCTACTGGCCTATGTCCTCGTCATATGGGATTGCCCAGCCTCCCACATCAAGGCCTGTCAATACGGCAAAGTCAAACGGGGTCATAGTTATATCCCCGGTAGCAGAGAAATGGAAGGAGTTGGTGGTGTCCCACCATCTCTTTACCAAGGCACCCATCAGCGTCCTACTAGCAGGACAACGAGATATCCTAGTGCAAAAGGGCCCAAACCCTACCACGTCAACCAAATCCCGGACAGCCTCTGGGAGCTCTGCGTACCACTCTCTCGCCGCGATGGAGCCATATCCTCGCGCAGTATGAGAAGTCAGCTGCATTCAGGAGGAACACATGTATTCAGTTTCAGAATGAAATGTATAAGCTGTGTGCAAATGAAATAATAAATTGCGTACAAATGAAATGTATGAGCTGTGTGCAAAATCAAATTAGATACAGAATTTGGGCTGTGTGTTCAGAAAATTCAAAGTATGAGCCGTGTGTTCAGAATTCAAGTGTTTGAGCTGCGTGTTCAACTGAAAATCAGTGTGTTCTGCGTGTTCACCTTCAATTTGGGTTGCGTGTTCAAGTGACAACAAGTGTGTGCTACGTGTTCACAATCAGTTTGAGCCATGTGTTCAACGTCAAGTGTTTGAGCTGTGTGTTCAAAATTCAAATTCAGTGGGCTGTGTGTTCTACTCTCAACAAGTGTGTGCTGCGTGTTCACCTTTAATTTGGGCTGTGTGTTCAGAAATTCAAAGTTTGGGCTGCGTGTTCAACTGACAACAAGTGTGTGCTGCGTGTTCACAATCAGTTCGAGCCGTGTGTTCAACGTCAAGTGTTTGAGCTATGTATTTAAATTTCAAAATCAGTGGGCTGTGTGTTCATCTCAAAGTTTGGGCTGCGTGTTCAACCTTCTACCAAGAGTGTGCCATGTGTTCACCTTCAATTTGGGCTGTGTGTTCAGAAATTCAGAGTTTGGGCTGCGTGTTCACCTTCAATTTGGGCTGTGTGTTCGGAAATTTGAAGTTTGGGCTACGTGTTCGATTGTTAACAAGTGTGTGCTGTGTGTTCACAATCAATTTATGGGCTGCATGTTCAGAAATTCAAATGATTGAGCCGCGTGTTCAAAATGCAAACGGAATGTTGTGTCATAGGCTAGGTGTTCAGAACAAGCTATGTGCTCGAACGAGCAGATAAGCATAGCAAGCGCATGAAATGCACGAAAAATGCAGAATCCATTGTAGAGAATGTAAGAACAAAATACATACCTCCCGCGCCTGATAAGAGAGGTGGGACTCCGGCTCCCGCAATAGAAGATCCACCGGTGCTCGATCATCGAAATCAGTAAAATGATAAAAAAAACTGCTTGTGGGAGGATGTGCGCCGAAGGGTCATACCTCTCGGGAATAAATGGCCGAATCCTCGGGGGTAAAGACATAATGTTTGGCTCACCCCCGGCACCTGGAGAACCTCCACCATGGGAAAAATGACCTACCATTTCAAAAAATTTGCAAAAAAGAGCAAAAATGAGCAAAATGAGCCAAAATTGGAAAAAGTCAACAAAAGTCAACTCTCGGGAAATGAAAAAGTCAACAAAAGTCAACTCCCAAAAAAATCTTCCAAATGTTGAGACAAACTTACCTCAAATGGTGAAAATGAGAAAAGAAGCACCGAAATCAAAATTTAATCGGTTCAAAGTGAAGAGAACTGAAAGTTTTCGCGAAACAACTTGTCGCGGGGCGTTGGAAAACGCATATGGAGCGCAAATCTGAGAGGGAAAATGCTCTAGGAAGGTAGAGGGGCTGATTTCAGAGTTAGAGTTGCGAGGAAAAGGGGTTTGGCCAAGTGGATTTAAAGAAATGAGAGCAAAAAGACCAAACTGCCCACTGTTTTGGCAAGGTGGCCGGCCGGCTACCTTTTCTGGTAGGCCGGCCACCCCTCTCCCTCAAACCTGGCCAGTGGCCTCCCCCTTGAACCAAACATGTCCGGAAGCATTCCCAAGGTGGTCTCCAAGGTCCCTGCAAATTTTGGTGATGATTGGAGTCCCCGGCACCCGAGAAAGTACAAGGAAAGTGCACTTTTCATCGCAAAATCCCCCCGCGGGAACTTCAACTCCAACTTTCGATGTGTTTCTCATCGTTACTCATCAAAAGCAAGGTGTATCCTTTTCGAATATGTTGTGACCCCTCCGGGAGGTAAACCGGAGGTCGCGATTGAGCCACCTTTGTCAAAACTTGCATTGCTTTGCTCGTTGTTTCGTTTCAAAATGTGCATTCGAGTTTACACTTATCCTGCATTGTTATGCACATCACTTGCATTCTCATGCACACCACTTGCACTGTTCTGCATGTTTCACGAGTATTGTCATACCCTTGTGCTTAACTTGCGTTGTCACGCGCGTCACTTCTCGCATTGCGATGCACTCACCCATCAATACCGCGTTTGCCTGCATCCGATATCACACTGAACATATGTTGCTAACTATGTTATGCTTGTTGAGTTTCTTCATTTTGCAGGCACGATATTGTATGTACGGTTCATTTGAGGCTGGTGCGACCAGACGTGCCGCATAGGTATTGTATCTTCTCCATGTGAGACATGGCGAGAATTCAATGATTCTCCGCATTCTTCAAATGCATGAAATGTAGTATTGCTTTGCATTGTTGCTTAAAACTGTTGCATCTATTGTGAATATTTGCTTCATTACAGCTTGCTACTTCGCATGATCATTGAGTTACATCCAGCTTTGGGCATATCACTTTGCATTTTGCCCCCTGCCTATGGTCATGCCTACAGGAACATCTTTTTGTTTATCTCGCCTGTTTGTCTGAGTCTTCGGCCTTGTCAAAAATGGGTCATCTCTGGGCTTTGACATTCACTCCCGTCACTTATGACTTTCGAGTTCTGTCAAAGAAGGGCAACTATAGACACCCCATTTTTGACTGACCTTAAGACTCAGACGTCACCAACTGAGCGCTCGGTGATGTTGCATATTGTGCTCGTTCTGAAGTTGCGGAATCTTGGCCGCGAGCCTTGCCTCCAGACTTCCGAACTCTTTTGTGCTTTGTCTCGGTTAGCGAACCAGGCCCTATTTTCTTTGTTTTCTCTTCCCGAAGGAAGGGAGAGGTCTCATAGATCATCTCTCAGTGGCCGTAGGCTACATTTCATGGTCGTAGGCCATTTTTCCCGTTTGGAGCCCGGTTCTCGGTTTTCGGAGCCGTCGGCCGTGTGCCTCGGTTCAGAACTGCTTAACCACCTCCGTTTGCTCCGGTTTTTGGCATACACCTTGTTTCCTCCCTTTTGAGGGACACTGTGGCCCGAGAGACCAACTTCGTGGTCGAACGCCACTTTCGGTGCCTAACAGTATATTTTCGAGGCCCCGAACTACGTATTTCGGCCCCCGAACCTTCGTTTTGCATCCGTCTTGGTCCATTTTTGGCAGGAACCTTGGTTTCACTATTAGAAAGGTTATAGGAAGGTGGGAGGCCAGCAATTTTTTTGAAAAACCAGCTTTATTCCTTCATCGCTCTTCACCGCCCGTTTTCTTCACTAGAAAGCTGATTTTTCCCATTCCCGGGCCACTTTTTCTGACTTTCCACCACACCATTGTGTTGTACACACCTGGGAGGCCACCAATATGGGTAGGCCGGCTAGTAATTCTCCCTGACCCTTTTGAACCTTTCTAAAAAATTGGTTTTTCTCTCTCCTGGGTTACATTTTCTGGTTTTTCTCCACATAGCTATGTTGCACTCACCTAGGAGGCCACCTTTCTGGGGTGGCCGGCCAATATTTGTTGACCCTTTGACCACAGTCGGTGGCGGGAGGTGGCCGGCCGGCCACTTGTGTTGCATTAGGCATTTCTGTATAGTTAGGATCATGCATGGATTTCTAACATAGTTTCTGTTTTGGCTTGAAGTACTTGGTAAGTTTTTACGCTTTAGCATCCTTGCATGTGTGTGAGTGACTGCCATGATAGCATGCTTACCATGCGGCTATTTGCTTATGTGATATAATTGCCTGAATGCATGTGGGTGAAGGTTGGGTTATTTGGATTGGAACAATGCATTGACTGTGAGTTTTAAGCCCACTAGATAGTGGCAAAACCATGTTTTCTAAGCCCACCCGAGGGTGGCAAAATCTGCATTTTAAGCCTACCTGCGAGTAGCAAACCATCTTTCAAAAACAAACATGAAATGTTTTGTTCCAATTCAGGTGATCCAGTCTATACTTGTATGTTGTGCGCATCACATAGTAAATCTAGGCTAATAACCGGAATAAGACCGCATAATGTTTTTCAAAACAAGATATCATGGTTAGTAGAGGCCGATCTTTGATCGGGCGAGCGAGGGTGCTCACGATGTGACCTTCCCCAATCGTACCCAAGTTCCCGAGCCGAGGCAACTTTGGTGATGACGGACACGTGGCCTTAGGCAAACGATTCAGGGTTTCCTAAATTTTCCCAAAAATAAAATATTTAGGTGGCGACTCTGTATCTGGCAAAGCAGTCCATGTTTGGCACTTCTTTCAAAAAAATCTGTTTTCTCAAAACGATTTGCCGGATTTGGACTCTTTGGTTCAGATTGAGAATCGTGACAATTTGAGTCCGAACTGTAGTGAGCCCAAAATGAACTGAACGGGACTCATCCTCCCGAGGCGTTCGGGGACGTCTACAGTTTCTGGCGACTCTGCTGGGGATTTAGAGAACCTGACTCGAACTCATGATATCTTGTTTTGATTACACTTATGTGCTTTTTTGCATTGCATTTGCATTGGTGCGCCTAGGACACCGTGTTTGCCATCTGCTATTCCTGAGCAGTTTGCCAGAGGCTGCGTGCCATAAGGCTTACCGGTTAAGGGCTCTGCCAGTATGGGAACACAAACCCCGGTTTTACCGGGGCACCCTTTTGACCATTCGACCTAGTGCATATTCGGAATCCATAGTGACCATTCCAAGCTAGGACAGGTTGCTTACTCGATATAGGTTGTTTGAAACCGCTGTGTGCATAGTGAAACCCTAGCTCCTGACAAAAGAGGACAGGGAAAGCCTGCCCCAACATAGGGGTGTTTTGGCTCTTACTTATCTGTTAGGTGCTTTTAGAGTGCGTCTCTATAGGGAAATGCATATCTCAGTTTACGAGTTTGGGGCATCAGGCCTGCGGGCATCAGTCGATGTTTGAGAATCAGTTATCTGCGGGTATCAGATTGATCTTGAGAATGATGATTGAGGATAGTGATCAGTGTTTAAGGACAGTGTGTATTCAGCTTATTGACCGTGTGTTGTTATGCCCAACTGTGTGTTGTGTATTTATTTTAAGCTGTTATACTGTTCGTTTATCTGGTTATTTATTTCCTTATTGCTTTATTTATCTTTTTGCTAGGGTAGTTTTAGCACAATTGCTTCAAACCAAGCAGATATTCCCCAAGCACTCTGGACAAGAGGTCGTCGGCTCAATCGATCTGAGGATCTGGTTGACGGACAACCAGTGTTTCATTCTCTACCCCCGGTTGTTAGACGGAGGCCAAGAAAGCGTAGTGTGTCAGAGCAGAGGTTACTAGAGCAGTGGTCTACCCTAGCAGCGAACAGTCAGGTTGAGGTCTCAGTTTTTGCCATAGAAATACACATACCAGTCAGTCAACAGGATCAACAGAACATGGCCGGAATAGAAGAAATGATGCCCGACTCAAGAGAGTATGAACAAATCTTGAAGGCCATTTGTCAAGCGAGTTCTCTAAGCAATGATCCACAATCATGGCCCAGCAGGCGGAGCTAATTACCAGGCTACAGTAGCAAGCTGGAGCATCAGCCTCACATCCACTTCCTCCCCCATCAGGGGTCCCGCTACCTGAGCAGACACCAACTACCCAAAATGTCCTGCCAAATGCCCAGAACATTTTGCCAAATGTCCATGCCACTCAAGAGGACACAGACATCCCAATGGGGTCGGCTCTGCCCCCGCTTCCACCTCAATTATCCAAGGTACATACACCCATCAACCACCTGGACTCTCCCTTCGAGTTCGAAGTAGACCCTACGGCACTGAAATTGAGCAAGCTCGAGAAGCTATTCAAAAAATCCTAGGGAGTAAAGGCTATCCTAGATATCGAGGACAGATATACCGATGTGGCTGTAATGTTGTCGGATAGATTCAAAATGCCGTAGATCAATCGCTTCGACGGATCTGGGGATCCCATGGTCCACCTCCAACTATTCTCAGATATACTACGGCAATTGGGCCTAACCAGACCCCAGAAGCTTTCACTATTCGGCCGGACCCTGTTGAGTGTGGCCGCTATCTGGTATGCGAAATTGGAGGATGATATCAAGCGAAGTTGGAATGAAATGGCCGAGGCCTTTGTTGCGCAATACTCTTACAACACCCAAATCGAGATTACAACCCGTGATCTCGAAACAACAAGGCAAGAGCCCAAAGAAGGCTTCTCGAATTTTGTGACCCGGTGGAGGGCGAAGGCCTCGATGATGACACCAAGGCCCACCGATAAAGACCAGATCAGGATGATTGTGCGCAATCTCCAGCCAAAACTGATGCAAAAAATGATTGTGCTCCCCTTCCCCACCTTTTCAGATTTGCACGAGATGGGGGTACAAATTGAAGATGCAATGAAATAGGGTCTGATTGACCAAGACAGAGAGCAACCTCGAAGAACCTTTAACCGCAACAACAATGCAGGCCCAAGTAGCGCTGCAACTGCAAGAACATCGGAGGTAAGCATGGTCGCCACAATCCCCCCTCCCCCTCCAAGGCCCATGGCAGCCACACCCTTCTCCAGTGCATCCGGAAGCAGTACACAGACCACCAAATACCAACCCAGAGGCCAAAGAACCTTCACCCCATTGTACATGCCCTTGTCCAAGGCTCTAGGGGTCTTAATCAGAAAAGGGCATCTAAAACCCCTGGAGCCAAGGCCGTTACCGAATCCACTACCCCCCACTCACAACCCAGCCAAATACTGCGCATATCACCAGCAACACGGTTATGACACCGACCAGTGTTTTAGATTGCGTCACAAGATTCAAGATCTCGTTGACAAACAGGTGATTTTGCCACCAGAAAGACCCAATGTCACAACCAACCCACTCCCTACACACAACCAAGCTCCACCTCCCAAAAGAATCAACTTTATCCAAACTGGGTTCGTGTCTTACGATCCTAGCATCTATATCACTCCTTCCCATCTACCCAAGCCAGAGGTGCTCCTTCCTGACTGCACTGACTTTTTGTGCATGCTAGACATCTCCACAAACCAACCTGAGCCAATGGTGGTGGCTGTTGAAGACGGTGCAAGGGAGATTGTAGAAGAGGATGGAATGGTTGAGTCAGGGTTTGAACAGTTTGGAAATTTTGCTGGGAAAGCCTACGAACCGAGTGATTACATCCTGTCAACGGGCCAGTCTGAGCCAAGTGTAGAATTGCCAGAGAGAGCAGAACTATGTGTGATCCAGGGAGATAGATTTGAGCAGGGAATGGATGGTTTAACGGCTATAGAAGAGGGTTTTGCCGACCTCCAGTTTTTCAATGACCAAGAATCAGGGGACGTAGCAGTCAACTGGTTTGATTATGAGGAATCGGTAGAGGCTACCAGATGGCTGGATGATCAACCGGATGTTGTAGAGTTCCAACAGGGCCTGACAGGGGCGAGGGTATTAGTTGTGGCCGGAAGGGCTGGAAGTCAGAGTACATTTTCGGAGAGCGCCGGTACGAAGAATTTCGCTCAGAATGCAGGGAAAGCTGAACAACAAACTGTGCCGACGCAAGTGGAACAAGAAAAATTTTGGGATTCCAAGAGAACCGAGAAAGTCAAATCCCATGACGGGATTGAAAATGCTGTGGGCACAAGGACAGAAGATGCTGTGAGCATGTGGGCTAAAAATACTGCGAGTACAATCATGTCGGAGCTAGACGGATGTCTGTTGGCTGCTCACGGAATGTGGTGGGAAGATGATAATTTATGTCTTGCCCACATAGACGACGATTGGGGAAGCAGTCAACCAGACGACACCTGGTATCTCGATGAGGTTGATCACATGACAAGAAGCGGGCGGTATTTCAAGCCCCCGCACCTAGACCAGCTAGAGGCATCTGGGAAGGATAAGGAAGCTGAGAGACAGAAAGAGAAACAACTTGAAGAGAAGACTGTGCTCAAACAGTTAAAAAAGATACAAGCAGACATCTCCATCTAGGGACTGCTTATGGCATCACGAGTACACAGACAAGCTGTCCTATCTGCTATGGACAAGGCTAAACTCTCGATAGAAACCACGCCGGAGAAACTGGTATGATTAGTCTTTCCGGGAGAAGCTACCCCGATGCTGACTTTTTCTGACAAGGAACTGCCACCTGAGGGTGCAAACCACAATAAGCCACTCTACATCTCTGTGGAGTGTAGAAATAAATGAATACCGGTGGTTCTTGTTGATACCAGATCCGCCATCAACGTATGCCCGGCAAGGATAGCGTATGCGATCAATTTGAAGACCACGGACTTTATACCGACAGCCCAGGTGATTCGGGCGTATGACAACACGAGCCGGGAAGTAATGGGGATGGTAAAAATCTAGACCAAGGTTGGGCCAGGACAACACGGGATAGACTTTCACGTATTAGAAGTTCCGGCAACCTTCAATTTGCTTTTGGGGCGGCCGTGGTTGCACCAGGTGAAGGCCGTCTCGTCCACTCTGCATCAGATGGTGAAATACCCCTATGGAAAGGGAGTAGCCATTGTTTTCAGGAATTCATCGATCCATCCACCTCCGGAGGTATCTACACCAGTCCTAGAAATTGAGCACGGCATGGAGGACATGTTTATGTCAGGTTTTACCTTAGTTGAGGCTCGGGTTGTGCAAAACATCATGGCTGTTAATGAGGGAGTGTATGTCAGTGCTCAATCTGTATACCTCATGAACAAGCTACAACACATCCCCGGGATGGGATTAGGAAGGAGCGGCCGGAAGGGCGTCGCAACATTGGCCGAAGTGCCACATAACCCTCATACCTTTGGCTTGGGTTATCTACCCATCGAAGAAGATTGGATAAGAAAGGGGAAGGAAATAGCTGGAAGAGCCAGAGCAAAGCGGGCTGGGAAGCCTTTTGAACTGATACATAGGCCCATTCAGGGTACCCTAAACGGACGCTTCGTCCGGGAGGGAGAGGACTTTCCGTTTTGTGGCTTCCCAGAGCCGTGGATGAACGCGGAGAGGAAGTGCGTGCCAGGTTTCGAGATTTTCTTTGACCTACAATTATCTGGGGATGACATTGCCGAAGAGCAGACAGACCCATCAGCTGAAGTTGAGCAATGTAAAGAAGTGGATTATGCGGGCGTTGAAATTGAAATAGGGGCAGCATTGGCTTGTCTACTTTCAGATCCTCTGATCGACCAGAAGTGCTTGGGGGATAACTTCTCGGCTTCCATGATTGGGAATGAAACGGCTGCGGGCCTACCAGCAACTATTTTGGATGCATCTATCGCACCCTCTCTCACTTGGCAATACGAAGAGGGATTTTTGTCCAGCAGCACCGGGTCAGGTAATGAGCCGGAGTCTGATTCCACCGAGTCTTGTGAGTCGAAATCAGGTTCCAGCTCGATTGAGTCTGAGTCTGGTAATCCTGGGGATGATAACCCGGATGCCACAGTTTTATCCAGGTCGTCTTTTTCTATCTCTTTTGAGTCTATTGTAACCGAGGAATCGGACAATTTGGATGTGCTTAATGAGAATCAAGTAGCTGTGGTTTCTGAGTACTTTTTTGTGCCCTTGATTTGTTGCATTAACTCAGATTTTCAAAATTTTGATGAAAAGGACGAGGAAGAAATTCCTCCGGTTTTGCAACGCTTAATTGAACAAGAGCATGAGAGATTTGTTAAACCTTTAATGGATGAAATCACTACTGTGAATATTGGTACTGAGGAGGACCCGTGGCTGGTCCAGATCGGGTCCACGTTGTCTTCGGAGGAACGCGAGTGCTTAGTCGCTTTATTAAAAGATTTCAAAGATGTTTTCACGTGGTCCTGCGAAGACATGCCTGGGATCGATCCTGAGATTGTACAGCATCGGATCCCTCTTGACCCCGAGGCCCGACTTGTCAAACAGAAACTCAGGAGGATCCGCCCGGACTGGGCTCTCAAGATTAAGGAAGAGGTCACCAAGCAAATCGACGCAGGCTTCCTGCTGGTTTCCGAATACCCGACTTGGTTGGCCAATATTGTTCCGGTACTGAAGAAGGACGGCAGGATTCGGTTTATGCGTGGATTTCAGGGATTTGAACAGAGCCAGTCCGAAAGACGACTTTCCCTTGCCGCATATTGATGAGTTAGTGGACTTCACAGCGGGGCATGCTTTGCTTTCGTTCATGGATGGCTTTTCCGGCTACAATCAGATAGTGATGGCACATGAAGACCGGGAAAAGACTGCATTCACTACCCTGTGGGGGACGTACTGCTACAGAGTGATGCCATTTGGGTTAAAGAATGCTAGAGCTACTTATCAACGGGCCGCGACCACAATATTGCATGACATGATCCACAAAGAGGTTCAGGTGTATGTGGACGACATGATTGTCAAGTCCAACGAAAGAGAGGGCCACTACACCGCCTTGCAAAAGTTTTTTCAAAGGATTAGAGAATTTCGGTTGCGGCTGAATCCTCAAAGGTGTACGTTCAGTGTTACAGCAGGGAAAATGCTAGGGTTTCTAATTAAACAGAGAGGTATCGAAGTCGACCCGTCCAAAATCATGGACATCTTAGAAATGCCACCACCAAGGACTGAAAAGAAGGTGCGAGGCTTTCTGGGTAAAGTGCAATTCATAAGACGATTTATCTCAAAATTAACCTTGACTTGTGAACCACTTTTTGGCCTCCTGAAGAAAGGAAAGAAATTCCATTGGGACGGCCGATGCCAAGCTGCTTTTGAACAGATCAAGGAATACTCACAGAACCCGCCCGTGTTGTCACTGCCAGAGCCGGGGAAACCGTTGATATTATACCTTTCAGTGACTGAGACTACAATGGGTTGTATGCTCGCGCAAGAATCAGAGGACAAAGTGGAGAGAGCCATCTACTATCTGAGCAAGAAGATGCTAGAGTATGAGACTCGCTACACACCGTTGGAGAAGGCTTGCTTAGCTTTAGTATGGGCTATCAGGAAACTGCGGCACTACCTGTTAGCTCACTCCATAATGTTGGTTTCACGACTCGATCCCATCAAATATCTTTTCGAGAAACCAGCACTTACGGGTAGGCTAGCTCGTTGGTTGTTGTTGCTCTCCGAATTCGATCTGAAATATGTAACGCGCAAGTCAGTCAAGGAAAGAGCAGTAGTAGAATTCTTAGCCGATCATCCAGTGGAAAGGGGTGAAGCAGTTGAGTACTTATTCCCAAATGAGACCATTTTGCATATCGACGACGAATTTTGGACGATGTACTTTGACGGAGTGTCAAACCAGCACGGGTATGGGATATGAGTGCTGCTGATAGCACCCGACAAGTCCCGTATCCCTCTAACCTTCAAACTCTGGTTCAAAGTCTCGAACAACGAAGCAGAATATGAGGCATGCATTGTCGGTCTAGAAGCAGCCCTAGAACTAGGGGCAAGACGGTTGGACGTCATCGGGGACTCGAACCTTGTTGTGTCTCAAGCAAAAGAAGACTGGAAGGTCAAAGAAGAGAAGATGATGATGTATCACCAGACCTTGGATTTGTTAATTCCTCGGTTTGAGAAGCTAAACTTTGCTCATCTACTAAGAGAGCACAACAAGTTCGTAGATTCTTTAGCAACTTTATCTTCCATGATAGACATCCCGTTCGGAGTCCGGATGCGTCCAGTCATCATTGACCAGAAATTTGCGCCAGCCTACGAGTCGATTGCTATTATAGATGAGGTTCAAGACGAAAACCCCTGGTATTACGACATTTGGAATTTCTTGGAGAAGGAAGCATACCCGCCAGGGGTAAATGCCAAGAATAAAAGGGCAATCAGAAGAATGGCCGTTCAGTTCATCATCTGTGGGGGTAAGCTGTATAAGAGAGGTCATGTGGGAATGCATAAGCTGTGTGTCGATGCCGAAGAATCGAAGCGCCTAATGGAGGCCATCCATGGAGGGGAATGCGGTGCACATATGAACGGAGTAATGTTAGCACGAAAAATCCTCAGACAGGGTTACTACTGGTCCACCATGGAGGAGGATTTTATCAGTTTTGTTCGGCGATGCCACAATTGTCAAATTCATGCAAATCGTGTGAACATTCCGCCGTGGAAGCTGTACAATATGACTTCGCCATGGCCATTTTCAGTCTGGAGAATTGATGTGATCGGGGCTGTCACTCCGAAGGGGACAAATGGGCATGAGTTCATCCTGGTCGCGATAGATTACTTCACGAAGTGGGTTGAGGCCCAATCCTATGCTGTGTTGAAAGCTTAACATGTTGCGAAGTTCATCAGAAACAACATCATCTGTCGCTACGGAGTCTCAAACGAGATAATTTCAGATAACGGTTCCTACTTCAAGAAGGAAGTGATTGACTTGTTGGAAAAATACAATGTGGCTTTTCATAAGTCATCCACATACCGGCCGCAAACCAATGGAGCGGTTGAGGCCGCCAACAAGAACATCAAACACATATTGCAAAAGATGGTGGAAACCTACCGGGATTGGCTAGATAAGCTACTGTTTGCTCTGTGGGGCTATCGGACTTCAATCAGAACTTCTACTGGGGCGACTTCGTATTCATTGGTTTTTGGGATGGAGGCCGTTCTACCTATTGAGATTGAGGTTCCGTCATTCTGTACTAGGTAGTGTCAAATAACAAAGCAGTTAGCGTGAGCGAGTTTGAGGAACTCATGCTCTTTGACGAAAGAAGACTGAAAGCATTGTACCATGTTCAAGGTTATCAGCGCAGAATTGCTCGGGTTTTCAACAAGAAAGTTAAGTCCAGGAATCTAAAGGAAAGAGATTTGGTGCTCAAGGACAACCGAGCTCCCATCTACGACCCAAGGGGCAAGTTCAGACCCAATTGGACTGGACCCTACATCATTAAGTCTATCTGGTCAGGTGGAGCTGTGGTTCTGATGGATCTAGATGGCCTGGAGTTCTCACAACCAATCAATATGGACAAGTTGAAGAAATATTACCCTTGAGAGGCTCGCTAGGCCGAAAACCCGAAAGGGCGACCTAGGCAAAACTTAGAGCACAAAAAATTTGAAATTATAAAAACTGAGCTCGCAAGGTTGAAAACCCGCAAATGGCGGCCTTGGCAAAAGTTAGAGCGTAAAAGGAGAGTGAAAATACCCGAGTGAACCCGAGCCTGAACTACGTAATGCTTGATTCCCATCTTTGGAATACGTTGGCAACTTCATCCTGAAGTTCAGCCATAAACTTTTCCCCGATCAACTTTGTCCATTTGATCATCTCAGTCATCTTTGTCTATCAGCATTCTTCGTGATCTCCGGCGCAATGCTTTTCAGACTAGGGGCAACTTTCCGTTACTATGCAGTGCCGCGGTGCTATTCAAACTAGGGGCAACTTTCCAGTTGTAGGAATCCGGGATTGTGCATCTCAGTGACAGATCTTAGGCATGTCCAGTTCTGATCCATATCGAAAATGGTTTTGAAAAGTTTTAATAAAAGTTGACTTTGTTCAAATTAATTTTTTTACAACTAAGATCATTTTTGGACCAAAGCAGAAAATTTTCAGTACTCACAACCTTCAATTTTATTGATTTCAATACAGAGTTCTCCTGCTCTTGCATACAAATTGAAGTTGCTTTTTATTACATCCATAAAGAAAACTTGAAAGTACTAGTAAAGCAATAAATCTGGGGCATAGATAAGTCAGGTGTCCCTGCGCCCCCTCCCAGAGCTGGTCGAAGCCTTTGATGCCAAGCTGGGCCCAATCTGTGCCTCTTCATTGAGCCAATCCAAGCACTCGTCAAACAAAGTGCAACTGAAAGTGGGAGCGGGGGAGCTCTCTAGTCCTCCATCTTTGTGGCATCTCGGCAAGCAGTGCACCTCGAGCACCGAATGTGGCAGATACTCTATCCTCTGGCGGGCAAGTATAATCATGACGAGCACCTTTGGAATCGAGCGGAAAGTAGAACACATTGGGTCGGACCAATCGGCTAGATCCGGTCTGCGGGACATACTATAGCTCATTCTTGGAGATTGTGCCAGGGCGGCCAAGCAATGCGATCTGCAGACAAATTGCACATCCAGTCGCACCACCATCCCTCATCAAGGGCATCGACTAGGCGTTGTCGAAAGAAGTAGTCGCGAGCTGAGTAGGCAGGGCAAGAGTCCACAACCTGCAATTTATCCATCAACCATCATGGGGAGGGATGAAAAATGAGAGAATAAAGAATAGAGAGATGTACGATGAGAGAAAAGTAAGAAAAGGGTTTTGTGAAAAAAAAAAACGAGCCTGAGGGCCGAGTGATGTGAGCAATACATATATGAGATCGCGTGGGAAACATTACCTGCAGCAGCAGTGGACTCCCCGCAAATCTGGTCGTCTCTTGGCGATATAAAGCATCTAAGCCCATCATTGTCTCGGCCAATGTCATGGCGATGCAGCTCTTTCCTTCTTTCAAGCCTTGAGCAACTTCAATCAGACGAATGCTAGATCCACTAAAGCCTGGGGCAAGCAAAAAGTGAGATAGCATGCACAAGCAAAGTGCGTGTTACCGAAAACCTTGCCAATAATGGTTGCCATGGTCACCGGCATCAGAAAAGCGATGAATCAAGCCGAGGATGTCCAGTTCCCCGCTGCAGATCAGAGACCGAGCGTCATGCATGTTGAGCCGACACATCCACCTTAAAGCTTGGGCGTGGCCGAAGCGAAACTGAGGCAAAATTTCTTCATGGCATTCAGATTCCATCTAAAAACATGTGTTACTAGGTTCCAAAAGCTCGCCGCGGCATGAAGGAAGGAAAGGTGCAGCGGAGTACGGCTCAGCGTGAATAGTGCATTCAAGCCGAAGCCCCGGAAGTTCAACTTTTCTGAGCCATCTAGAGAGGCGATCCAAGTTGTGAGATTTTCGACGAGAAACGCCTCCATTTTGGTGTACAACTGAGATAAAATGAATCAACCATGGAGCTAGGACTTTTAAAGAGGATAAGGCACTGTTCGGGAGGACATGTGTCGAAAAATTGGTGGCTGCCAAGCTTGGTGGCTGGCCGGCCACCTTTTTTGGTAGGCCGGCCACCCCTCTTCCCTCCAACGCAAAAAGCTGGCCGGCCAGCTCCCAAAGGTGGTCAGCCATGCTGCAAAGTGTGTCTTTGGCCCTGTTCTACCCTCTAAAAGGAAGTTCCCAGCATTTGCATGCATCGGGAGTGTCGAAGGCCTCCATTTCCCTCAGTTTCGGATGCGTTCCGTCACCCAGATCGTCCAAAATGCACTTTGTTTATAGAGTTGTTGTTAATTCTTGCTTATCGAGTTGTTGCTTTGCTTATCGAGTTGTCATTTTGTTTGCTGAGATGTCTTGTTTATCGAGTTGTTAAGTTTTGTCGAGCTGTCGAGTTTTGTGCATTGAGTTGTTACTTTTTGTTTAATCAATTTTGTTGTGCCTTACTTATCGAGTTATCAACTTTGTTGTGTTTTGCTTATCGAGTTGTAAACTTACTAAGGTTTTGTAATTTCTTAATAAGTTAGGTTGTTTAGTTTGTTGCGTCACTACCTGACTTGGCAAATACACAATGCACATTTCCAATCAATCTCATTTTGGTGCAAAATGATGCGATGCACTACTAAGAACATAAAATACAACACTTTATGATGCGGAAAAGCCTCTGCACCATCATCGCCATCATCTGAGTCGGGGCTGCCATCCTCGGAACCATCCTCAGCCTCATCTCCACTATCTGAGAATCGAGAGCCACCCTCTCGGCGTGGATGTCTCCCAGATCTGCAGCCTCCTCCTCCTCGCTGGACTCCTCTTCTATGATGTGTGCCCTGCGTCCGCCTCGTCTGCTAGACGACTCTCCTCTCCCAGCTCCTCGAGAAGGCCTAGATGGCCCAGCTCCTTGGGAAGGCCCAGGTGGCCCGGCCTATGGCCTGGTATATATCGGAAGCATCTGAAAAGGAAGAGTATAATTTGGACGCATCAGCTCAAATATGTATATCAGATGCAAATACAAAGAAGCTACATGAAATGGGGGCATATAGGTACAGTACGTAAATGTGGTGTGTGTCAGATGTGCTCAACCCAGGCAGCCTATCAATGCAATAAAATGTTTAAGATCAGCATGTCATCAGGAGTATGATAAATGCAAGAAAACTAACGGATACCTGGACACCCATGAGGGACAACTGCGCCTCTCTCCGCAGGACCATGCCCTTAAGTGATGCTACCATCCCAAGCACCTCATCCATGTACTCCCTGGGTGGCTGTAGATACGAGCTCAAGTCATCAATGAATAAACAAATACCAAGATATCTGTGCGATAAACGGAAAACAGTGGAACGTACCAGTGGTGAGTCAAGGTCACTGACATATCGGTGGTCAGGCATAGGAGGCTCTATCAGAATTGGGTAAGAAGTCCCATATCGCCATCCCATCAACTCAGTTGGCATATTTGGCCATCTAGGATGATGATGAGTAGGAGGAATCGGGGGAACCAATCCACTCCCGTCTCTAGATGTACCAGCCTTGCTGGTGGAAGGGACATCTGTAGTCCGAGCCTGGCTCGATGACGGCATACCAACAAACCTCCTCGTCAGGGTACGGACTCCCGTCAGTGGAGGCATCAAGTATGTGTGACGGTAGGTCGTATACTCCCCCTGCTCCAATTGTAAGAATGCATCGGTACCTTGCATAGCACTAACGACACCTTGGGGAGGGAGCCTATCAGCGGTCCGCATGTTGTCTGGAGGCGCTGAAGGAATGTCCTGAGCAAGGTAGCCCCATACCTGACGCAAGAAGCGATCCTCCAAAAACCAGGCCCTACCAACTAGCCCCTCGAACAGGATCCTATACCGAAAGGCACCCCATGCGCCGGCAAACTGAAATCGAAGGTCTCTACCTAAAGGCGCCCAGGGCTGCCATGTGATCTGCGGATAACCGATGCATAAGTTGGTCAGAAATTGTGAATGTGCAAGATAAATCAAAGATCAGAAACATGAAGAACTGAGAGTTCTGAAATACCTCTGATGGCCACACTGTATCAAAGTACTGCTGTAGGTAGAGAAAAGACTCTCGAGGTCTCGATCGGTACTGGCCCTCGAATACAAGTGAATAAGGGGTCACGAGGGGCACCTCCACCTCAAGTTCCGAGCGATTTGAAGTACGATAGATCCATAGGCATGAAAAGCGAACGAGAGCCATCGAATCACGTAATGTAAATACAAAATGCTGAGAGCAAAGTGCAAGGTACAGAATGTAAAGTGCGCCGTGTGTGCAATGTACAAGTAATGAGAAGCAGAAACGTAAATCAAGAGGGCAGAAAGTACCTCCCAGGCCCTCCAATAGCCGCCAACCATGTTCCCCCGTCCGCAGGAGGTCGCGCTCATATAGCAATAGAGAGTAGCCAGGCTGGCGCCACCCCAATTATATCGGTTGACCTGCGATAGGTCCACTAAAGCACTCAACAGATAGAGCCCGACAGTGTTCCCCTTATCGGCAAACAAAGTGGTCCTGAAAAGGAACATTAGAAATCTGCGGGTGTACTGTGCTACTTCCTCAGGATTCTCGGGCTCCATCTCTACCCTCCTGAAATGGGAAGAAAACTAGGTATATCGGACTCTACCCGAAGATCTGTCAACTGGCGGGTGAACTCCTAATAAGTAGATCCAAGCAGCCTCCCACTGGCCCATGTCCTCGTCATATGGGATGTCCCATCCTCCCACATCAAGGCCTGTCAATACGGCGAAGTCAAACGGGGTCATAGTCATGTCCCCGATAGCAGAGAAATGGAAGGAGTTGGTGGTGTCCCACCATCTCTCTACTAAGGCACCCATCAGCATCCTACTAGCAAGACAGTGGGAGATCCCAGTGCAAAAGGACCCAAACCCTGCCAAGTCAACCAAATCCCGGACAGTCTCCGAGAGCTCCGCATACCACTCTCTCGCCACAATAGAGCCATATCCTCGCGCAGTACGAGAAGTCACCTGCATTCAGGATGAACACATGTATTCAGTTTCAGAATGAAATGTATACGCTGCGTGCAAATGAAATGAATAAGCTGTGTGCAAATGAAATATATGAGTTGTGTGCAAAATCAAATCAGATACAGAATCTGAGCTGTGTGTTCGAGAAAATTCAAAGTATGAGCCGTGTGTTCAGAATTCAAGTGTTTGGGCTGCGTGTTCAACTCAAAATTAGTGTGGGTTGTGTGTTCAGAAAATTCAAAGTATGAGTCGTGTGTTCAGAATTCAAGTGTTTGGGCTGCGTGTTCAACTCAAAATCAGTGCGGGCTGTGTGTTCATCTCAAAGTTCGAGCTGTGTGTTCAACATCTAGTATTTGAGTCGTGTGTTCAGATTTCAAAGTACGAGCTGTGTGTTCGACATCAAGTGTTTGGGCTGCGTGTTCAACTCAAAATCAGTATGGGCCGTGTGTTCATCTCAAAGTTTGGGCTGTGTGTTCTACTCTCAACAAGTGTGTGTTGCGTATTCACCTTCAATTTGAGCTGTGTGTTCAAAATTCAAAATCAGTGGGCTGTGTGTTCTACTCTCAGCAAGTGTGTGCTGCGTGTTCACCTTCAATTTGGGCTGTGTGTTCAAAAATTCAAAATCAGTGGGCTGTGTGTTCTACTCTCAACAAGTGTGTGCTGCGTGTTCACCTTCAATTTGGGCTGTGTGTTCAGAAATTCAGAGTTTGGGCTGCGTGTTTTACTCTCAACAAGTGTGTGCTGCGTGTTCACCTTCAATTTGGGCTGTGTGTTCGGAAATTCGAAGTTTGGGCTGCGTGTTCGACTGTTAACAAGTGTGTGATGTGTGTTCACAATCAATTTATGGGTTGCGTGTTCAGAAATTCAAATGATTGAGCCGCGTGTTCAAAATGCAAACGGAATTTAAGTGTTTGGGCTACGTGTTCAACTCTCAAACATAGCATGGAATGCAAGGAAAATGTAGATTACATCGCTGGAAATATGAAAGCGAGGAACATACCTCCTGTGCCGGATGGGAGAGGTGGGACTCCAGCTCCCGCAATAAAAGATCTACCGGCGCTCGGTCGTCGAAATTAGTAAAGTGGTAGAAAGCGCACGAGGAGAACGTGCGGAGTGAGGGTCGCTCCTCGGAATGAATGGCCAAACCCTCGGAGGTAAAGACATGATGTCTGGCTCACCTCCGGCGCCTGGAGAACCTCCACCTTGGGGAAAATGACCCGCCATCTCAAAAAATCTGCAAAAAGAAGCAAAAACGAGCAAAATGAGCCAGAATTGGAAAAAGTCAACAAAAGTCAACTCTCGAGAAATGAAAAAGTCAACAAAAGTCAACCCCCGAGAAAATCTTCCAAATGTTGAGACAAACTTACCTCAAGTGGTGAAAATGAGAAAAGAAGCACCGAAATCAAAATTTAATCGGTTCAAAGTGAAGAGAACTGAAAATTTTCGCGAAACAACTTGGCGTGGGGCATTGGAAGACGTGTATGGAGACAGATCTGAGAGGAAAAATGCTCTAGAAAGGTAGAGGGTCTGATTTCGGAGTTAGAGTTGTGAGGAAAAGGTGTTAGGCCGAGTGGATTTAAAGAAATGAGAGCAAAAAGACCAAACTGCCCCGGATTTGGGCTAGGTGGCCGGCCGGCTACCTTTTCTGGTAGGCCGGCCATCCCTCTCCCTCACCCTTGGCCGACGGCCTCCCCTGTCACGCCCCTGACCCGCCCCTAAAAGTTTGGGCATGACCCATTCGAAACTAGACACTAAACCTGTTATACATATCATACGGGGCCTGAACGGAAGCGTTAACAATATAAATAAAAATAAATAAAAGAACAATATCCATTGAACGACCACTATCATGCCAGGATCACAAACTGAACATAAAGCAAACAAACATAAAATTTAGTTATGGACATATACATATATACACCCAGCTCCTATAATTGGGCATAACAAACACAACAAGTAATAAAAGAGTTATAAACAATTTAACCTTAGACAGATAAACAGGGTATAAAGCTAAAAGCTTAATAGAACCCCACAAAAGACTGCTTTTACTTAAGTGCCTAGACCCTCCGGGGTTGACACCACGTAGAGCAGATGCTACGGGTGAGACTGACCTCCAAGGTGGTTACCTACAGAACAGACATAACACAAAGTAAGCCAGGCTCAGTGAATAATAGTATATAAACAAAACAATGCTTAACTTGACACATAATATATCAATGCGTGTGAAATTGTCGAGTTCACATAGTTAGTCTGATTCTGTACTAATTTCATAACAGCCTTAGGCCCAGTCTCGAAACATAATAGCTTGACACATAATATATTGGATCATAATGACTTTAAGCCATTGAATATCATAGCGTGAAACTTTCAAACGTGTTGGCATAGAGCCCTTAAAACATATGGCATGAAAGCCCTTGAAACATTTTTTTGAACTTGTAACATATACCTGAAACATACCGGAACATACTCGAACATCATTCATTAATTCAATCGGAACACCTTATAACTAAAGTGCTTCTTGTAGTATCATATCATTATCACACGCTTATATCATATCACATCATATCATATCATTCATTCTTGTGCTTCTTGTGCTTCTTGGATGCATAACTTAGGTTCTTAGTTTCACAAGTTGGCCCTCGGCCTTTTAACTTCATAGTTCACAAGTTGGCTTTCAGCCTCATAGATTCACATCTCATAAGTTCCTTAGATTTCATAGATTCACATTTCATAAAATTTCACAAGTCGGCCCTTGGCCTCAGAGGTTCACATTTCACAAATGGCCTTCGGCCACATAAGTCCATAGTTCACGAAAATGGAAATTCATATTTCACAAATGGCCCCTCGACCATATCATTTCATAAGTCACAATTTGGAATTCCATACTTCACAAATGGCCCTTGGCCCTTTTTCACAAGTTCACAATATTTCACAAATTCATTTAAAACATATTCATGAACCACGGTACTATAACCCCCGGGCAAGGGCCACAAACCACGGTATTATTACCCCCGGGCAAGGGCCACAAACCACGGTATTATTACCCCCGGGCAAGGGCCACATAGGTTCGTAACTTTACAATTTCTTTTAAGACTTTCATAATTTTACATTGTTTCTCACATGGCACACAAAACTTCTCAAACTCTTTTGATGTTTCTATAGTTTCACAACGATCACAATGGTCATTATCATATAAAACAACCCGTAGTCTTATCTGATTATTCCTTTTGCTGATCCACATTAGACCAATATCTATGTCACAAAACATATACCGATTTAAACAAATGGTAGGAATTCCTGATAGGACATTCAAGGTATCACATTCCTACTCAAAATAGCGAAGTTTACATTCATAATTCCCTTCTGTTAACCAATTCCATAATATCACTAGATTATATGCGATTCATAGGTAATTTATAGGTTAATCGTAGTCAGAATGTAGAATCGTTTTCAAGGCTTACCGATGTATGCCACTTCTTTCGATGCTTACATAAGTTCACATCAACTTGCAATCTCTATTCATACCAACATAATTGCTTACGGGAAACAGAATGTTAATAACAATAAGCGTTAACAGTAAATGATGTACATCTATAATACTATTACTCACAGTGTTTAGATGCTAGGTCCGCCCCTGCAGCTAACCCTACACAATTCAATTCACAATATTTAACACAACTCAACATAATTACCATAACCCCACATAATCATCACCATCCAATATAATCCACACTATTTAATATTATTCAACTCAATGTCACCAAATATAATTCCACATAATTCAAATTAAATTGCTAAGACTCAATTCAACATTCCATAGCCAAGTTTACATCATCCTCATCATCAACAATCTTTCCCCTCCAATTTCCTTTCTCATTAAAACATGTTACACAATGCTCATAACAAAGCTCATTCGCAAACTTAAACATAATTTTCAAGTATCACGAAATTCCAATTAAACTTGTATACACATAATTTAATACCTCAATTTCATTATTCTACTTTCATTTTGGGCCAAATCTTTGGTTATCATCCTTAATCAACCTAGGGTTCCAAGAAAATATAGAAATTTCATGAAATAATCAAACTTATTAACCCAACACTTTTATTCCAATTTTTCCATTAATTAAACACCTAGGACTCATAATCCACCATTTTAATCCATCAATTAACTCCCAACATCTTTAAACCATAAAACCCCAAATCTCATACTATACACTACATGCTCTAAATATGGAAATTTTTGTATTTAGATAATAAAATGTCACAAATCTATCTATGGATGCAAATACTGAAGAGTATTCAAACCTTTACCTCAACAATCAAGCAAAGGGGTGAGCTTGAGAAGAAGCCTTCACAAATCCAAGTTCTAATCGGGTAAAAACATTGATCCTCCCTTGTTCTCCTTCCTTGATGCCAAGAACCATGGTAAATTGCGATCAAAGTAAAGGAATTCAAGGATTTGGGGCTAGGGTTTCGGACTTAGGCAAAGAGGAAGGAAGAGGGAAGAAGAAAATATGGAAAATGATCTCAAAAACCCGTTTTTAAAGCTGCTGTCCCGAAAACCCCGCTCGAAAGGCTCCTATTTCCGCCGAGCGGACACGCTTCAAAGACAGATTCTAAAACTTCAAACAAGTGTAACTCTCCCATCCGGACTCCATTTTAGGTCGTTCTTGTCTCCAAATTGATGCCCTGGAAATAAGCTTTCCAATGGTTCTAACCTCACATCCAAATTCAAAGTGTAGAAAAAGAAAAGGACAAAAGAGTGACGGCTGGTCGTAGACAAATTATTCTAATTAAAGCTTTTGGCCCAATCTTACTTTACCATCAGATTACCACCTCAACCAATACTCCAAAATAAAATAAGAAAGTTCAAAATACACTAATAAAAATGTCAAAAACGAACCCATGTGCCTCAGAAATACAATTCAACTTGGAGACCCGCTTGAGCGCCCAACCTTCCGCTCGAGCGCGAAGACCAACAAAAACGTCCGCTCGAGCGGGAAATCAAAACTCCCAGATTCTCAGGCCGTCTGCAAAATTTGCTGGAAACCCCGAAAGTATGCTCGAGCGGTAACTACTCCGCTCGAGCGGAGGGAAAATTTTTTAGATTGTTGGTAAAGGTCACCAACTCCAGTTTCAAAAGCATAACTCGACGGATAGTTCTTCAATCCCAATAGCAAACACATTAATCCCTAATTAAATAAGGATAACTTTCTATACGCACTTTGGGGTCATTACATCCCCCTTGGACCAAACATGGCCGACAACATTCCCAAGGTGGTCTCCAAGGTCCCTGCAAATTTTGGTGATGATTGGAGTCTCTGGTACTCGAGAAAGTACAAGGAAAGTGCACTTTTCGTTGTGAAATTCCTCCGCAGGAACTTCAACTCCAACTTTCAATGCGTGTCTCATCATTACTCGTCAAAAGCAAGGTGTATCCTTTTTGAATATGTTGTGACCCCTCCGGGAGGTAAACCGGAGGTCGCGATTGAGCCACCTTCGTCGAAACTTGCATTGCTTTGCTCGTTGTTTCGTTTCAAAATGTGCATTCGAGTTTACACTTATCCTGCATTGTTATGCACGTCACTTGCATTTTCATGCACAACACTTGCACTGTTCTGCACGTTTCACGAGTATCGTCATACCCTTGTGCTTAACTTGTGTTGTCAAGCGCGTCGCTTCTCGCATTGCGATGCACTCACCCATTAACACCGCATTTGCCTACATTCGATATCGCACTGAACATATGTCGCTAACTATGTTGTGCTTGTTGAGTTTCTTCCTTTTGCAGGCACGGTATTGTATGTACGGTTCATTTGAGGTTGGTGCGACCAGACGAGCCGCACAGGTATTGTATCCCCTCCGTGTGAGACGTGATGAGAATTCAATGATTCTCTTTATTCTTCAACTGCATGAAATGTAGTATTGCTTTGCATTTTTGCTTAAAACTGTTGCGTCTATCGTGAATATTCGCTTCATTACAGCTTGCTGCTTCGCATGATCATTGAGTTACATCTGGCTTTGTACATATCGTTTTGCATTTTGCCCCCCGCCTGCGGGCATGCGTGCGGGCACATTTCTCTGTTATCTAGTTTGTTTGTCTAAGTCTTCGGCCTTGTCAAAAATGGGTCGTCTCTGGGCTTTGACATTCACTCCCGTCACTTATGACTTTCGAGTTCTGTCAAAGAGGGGCAACTGTAGACACCCCATTTTTGACCGACCTTAAGACTCAGACATCACCGATTGAGCACTTGGTGATGTTGCATATTGTGCTCGTTCTGAGATTGTGGAGTCTCAGCTGGGAGCCTTGCCTCCGGACTTCCGGACTCTTTTGTGCTTTGCCTCGGTTTGCGAACCAGGCCCTATTTTCTTTGTTTTCTCTTCCTGAAGGGAGGGAGAGGTCTCATAGGTCATCTCTCAGTGGCCGTAGGCTACATTTCATGGTCGTAGGCCATTTTTCCCATTTGGAGCCCAGTTCTTGGTTTTCGGAGCCGTCAGCCGTGTGCCTCGGTTCGAGACCGCTTAACCACCTCCGTTTGCTCTGATTTTTGGCACACACCTTGTTTCCTCCCTTTTGAGGGACACTGTGGCCCGAGAGACCAACTTCGTGGTCAAACGCCACCTCCAGTGCTTAATAGTCAGTTTTCGGGGCCCTGAGCCACACGTTTTGGCCCCCGAACCTTCGTTTTGCATCGGTTTGGATTCATTTTTGGCGGAGACCTTATTTTCATTGTTAGGAAGGTTGTAGAAGGATGGGAGGCCAGCAATTTTTTTGAAAAACCAGCTTTATTCCTTCATCGCACTTCATCGCCCGCTTTCTTCACTAAAAAGCTGATTTTTCCATCCCCGAGCCACTTTTTCTGACTTTCCACCACACCATTATGTTGTACACACCTGGGAGGCCACCAATATGGGTAGGCCGACCAGTAATTCTTCCTGACCCTTTTGAACCCCTCTAAAAAGTTGATTTTTCTCTCTCCTGGTTCACATTTTTTGGGTTTTGACCATACAACTATGTTGCACTCATCTGGGAGGCCACCTTTTTGGGGTGGCCGGCCAGCAATTTTGCTTGACCTCTTTGACCCCTGGTCGGGCGGCCACCTGAACCTTTTGAACCTGGCCGGCCAGGCTTGTCTCTCCTGGTGCATTCTAGCTGTGCCAGCTATTTTGCACCAGATCCTCTGCCCGAGGGTCTGTCTTTTTGGGGGGAAATTTGAATTGGTTTTTCCCCCCCTTTTCTTTCACACCTCTCCCTCTATATAACTAACCCCCCCACCTCCATTTCTAAGGGTTAGAAAAACCAGCTGGAGCATTGATACATACATCTCCATATATCTCTCTTTTGTGCTAAAAAGTCCACATTTCTTGCATATTTACCCTACACCTCATAGCCTACCACCTCCATCACTCATTCCAGCACCTTGGGGGCCATTTGAAGAGGTTGAAAGCTCAGAATTTTGGACCAAAAGCTCTTGATTTGCTGCTCTTTAAGGGTAAGAACCTATTTCCCTTAAACTTGCATTTTTTTGCTTCATCTATAAGCTATACTTGAAAGCATATTTGGGCTTCGACCTAAATTGAAAATAGTCTTATTTTGAGCTCATTTTCATGTTTGATCAAGGACTTTTCTATGTTTGAGGTCTTCTACTCACCCTTTGTGCTTTATCTCCCTTTTAGGGCCTATTTTGCATGATATATTAGCCTTGTTTGTGAGCATTTATGGGCTTCGAGCCAAACTTTAAAGTATCTTGTTTTGAGCTCCTCTTAAAATTTGTTGAAGGGCTCTTTTCTGTTTGAGGCCATCTACTGCCCCTTTTCCTTTATCTCTCTTTTAGGGCTATTTTTGCATCATATATTAGCCTTATCTGTGAGCCTTTTTGGACCTCGACCTAAACTAAAAAAAGTCTTGTTTTGACATCATCTTCATGTTTGATTAAGTTCTATCCTCTGTTTGGGGTCATCTTCCCCCCATGCATGCTTCATCTCTTCATGATTAGGGCTATGCATTAGAACACTTGCATTGGCCATGGTTTGGCCTCTTAGACACTGAAATCTAGTAGATTTTCAGTGGCTTAGGTGTATTCTTGAAGGCCAAAAAGCAGAGGGGGGTGACCCCCTCTCTCCTTGTCTTGTTTGGCGGCCTTTTTGGCATTCCAAAGGACCCCCTATTTGTAAGCTTCCAAGCTTTGTTTCTATCACTTTTCAGTGGGTTTTAGGAACCCCATAACTCATTTCCAGGGTTTATTCGGCTATGCTAAGTGTCCTTGACGCATGTGCATAATAACCCCCTTGTATGCCCTTCCAAAGGAGCCCCTCATTTTTACATGCATTGGCTGCATTTCCATGTTTATTTGGGCATATTTTCACATGTTTTGTTCACTGATTTTTGCTGGTTTGGTGAGATTTCATATGCTTCATATACATGCCATGTAAACCATGTTTGCTAGTCAAAGTTGCGTGCTATTTTAGTCCATCTTGCTAGCATCTTTTGGCCATTCTTTGAACTAGAAATGTTCATGTTTTGGGACTGCCTTGGCTCTGTCTTTGTGCTTCATAGTCAAATAATGCTTGTTTTGCATAGTTATAAGTCAATACATGTGCCTAGTTTTGAGTTTCGGGGTTTACTTCATGCATCGGGTGCCATGTTTCCATGTTGCGGGATCACTTTGCATACTGTTTCAGAGCTGTAATTTATGCTATTGCATGCCATCTTGCATCCCTTGCCATGCCTTGTTAGAGTGGCATTTGGTGCCTTAGGTTCAGTTCTCGGTTTGCGTGCATATATGCACGCATTTCGATAGTCTCATTTTCATCTTATGGCCGCTGATGTGAGTGTGGCTGAGGTCCACTCATGTTGGTGTAAGTCCATAATGCATTGCATATGCTAGGTTGCATGTTAGAGCATTATGTATGTCGTGTTACATCGAGCATTGAGTATGCCATTTCATAGCATTGTGTATGCTAGGTTATATATTAGTTACATGGTGCATGCCATCTCATTTGCATTGTGTTTGGGATAGGAGTTAGCCCAAGCATGGGAAACGAGGGACGTTTCGTACTTCGAGTGACGGAACGTGTCTCAATTCCCGATCGCCGACACTCCGGATTACAGATGATGGAGTCTAGGCCTTGTTTTGTTTATATGTGCATTCATTTCACATTGAGTCATGCAATTCGACTTCTCGGCCATCATGCATCGAGATGCATGATTGGTGACACGAGGATCGAGGACTACACTCACTGAAGAGTAGTCAAGCATACATATGTGAAAATACATTGCCATGCCCCTTTCTTGCTCTCTGTTGCAGCAAATCAGAAACTGGCAGTCTTTTTGAGCTTCGCGCAATATTCCAGTCTTAATTGTAAACAGAGGCTAATTGGGGCATCGCAATAGATTTCCACGCAAGGCAACTCAAGCATGCATCATTCATCATTCGGAACAGAGCTGAGGCGGTCCATGGGCTTGCATGCCAATTTACTGTTTTCCTAGTTCATTTGTTAATTAATTAGTGTTTTGTACTTATTCGGACTGTAATCATTCATTTGGGACTGTATTATTTATTCAGACCCTCTGAGCGAGGGCACAATTGTAATAAGTGTGCGTGCGTGTGATGTATGTCTTCCAACCCCACGTCTTTCTCCCTTTTATTTACCAGCTTATGATGGTTAGATTAGGGCATGTTTCATTTAGCATACAATAGATAGCATGTTTGCATTCATTCATCTGTTTTGTATGCATCGGGCTCGGTGCATCATTACTCACTACATTGTATTTCAATTCCGAGTTGAATACATGTTAGCTGTAGCATTCCATATGCCATGTTTAGAATAGCCGAGCCTATCTTAGTTGCATTCCTACATGTGTTGCATTAGGCATTTCTAACATAGTTTCTGTTTTGGATCATGGATGGATTTCTAACATAGTTTTTGTTTTGGATCATGGATCATGGATGGATTTCTAACATAGTTTCTGTTTTGGCTTGGAGTACTCGGTAAGTTTTTATGCTTTAGCATCCTTGCATGTGTGTGAGTGACTACCATGATAGCATCCTTACCATGAGGCTATTTGCTTATGTGATATAACTGCCTGAATGCCTGTGGGCGAAGGTTGGGTTATTTGGATTGGAACAATGCATTGACTGTGAGTTTTAAGCCCACTAGATAGTGGCAAAACCATGTTTTCTAAGCCCACCCGAGGGTGGCAAAATCTGCATTTTAAGCCTACTTGCGAGTAGCAAACCATCTTTCAAAAACAAACATGAAATGTTTTGTTCTAATTCAGGCGATCCAGTCTATACTTGTATGTTGTGCGCATCACATAGTAAATCTAGGCTAATAACCGGAATAAGACCGCATAATGTTTTTCAAAACAAGATATCATGGTTAGTAGAGGCTGATCTTTGATCGGGCGAGCGGGGGTGCTCACAAAGTGACCTTCCCCAATCGTACCCAAGTTCTCGAGCCGAGGCAACTTTGGTGATGACGGACACGTGGCCTAAGGCAAACGAGTCAGGGTTTCCCAAATTTCCCCAAAAATAAAAAACTTAGGTGCCAACTCTGTATCTAGCAAAGCAGTCCATGTTTGGCACTTCTTTCAAAGAAATCTGTTTTCTCAAAACGATTTGCCAGATTTGGACTCTTTGGTTCAGATTGAGAATCGTGACAATTTGAGTCCGAACTGTAGTGAGCCCAAAATGAACAGAACGGGACTCATCCTCCCGGGCCGTTCGAGGACGTCTACAGTTTTTGGTGACTCTGCTGGGGATTTAGAGAACTTGACTCGAACTCATGATATCTTGTTTTGATTACACTTATGTGCTTCTTTGCATTGCATTTGCATTCGTGCGCCTAAGACACCGTGTTTTCCATCTACTATTCCTGAGCAGTTTGCCAGAGGCTACGTGCCATAAGGCTTATCGGTTATGGGCTCACAAGATAGAACACAAACCCGGTTTTACCGGCACCCTTTTTGACCATTCGACCTAGTGCATATTCGAAATCCATAGTGACCATTCCAAGCTAGGACAGGTTGCTTACCCAATATAGGTTGTTTGAAACCGCTGCGTGCATAGTGAAACCCTAGCTCCTGACAAAATAGGACAGGGAAACCCTACCCCAACATAGGGGTGTTTTGGCTCTCACTTATCTGTTATGTGCTTTTAGAGTGCGTCTCTACAGGGAAATGCATATCTCGGGCCATTAGAGTTTGGGGCATCAGTTTAAGGGCATCGACGGTGTTTGAGAATCGATTATCTGGGCATCGATTCATCTTGGGGACAAGTGATTCGTGGATAGTGATCGGTGTTTGAGGCAGTGTATTCAAATGTTTTATCGTCGTGTCTTGTTATGCCCATTGTGTGTTATGTATTTATTTTAAGTCATTATAATTCGCTTATCCGTTATTTATTTCCTTATTGCTTTATTTATCTTTTTGCTAGGGCAGTTTTAGCATAATTGCTTCAAACCAAGCAGATATTCCCCAAGCACTCTGGACAAGAGGTCGTCGGCTCAATCGATCTGAGGATCTGGTCGACGGACAACCAGTGTTTCATTCTCTACCCCAGTTGTTAGACGGAGGCCGAGAAAGCGTAGTGTGTCTGAGCAGAGGTTACTAGAGCAAAGGGTCCACCCTAGCAAAGGAACAATTGAGGTCTCGCCGCCATAGAAATACACATACCAGTCAGTCAACAGGATCAGCAGAACATGGCCGGGATGGAAGAAATGATGCGCCAGCTCCAAGAGAGTATGAAGCAAATGCAAGAAGACGCTGTCCACCAAGCAGAGTTATTTGGATTGGAACAATTCATCGACTATGAGTCTTAAGCCCACTTGAGAGTGGCAAATCACCATACTTTCTAAGCCCACCTAAGGGTGGCAAATCCACATTTTAGCCTACTTGCGGGTAGTAAACCGTTTTCAAAACAAACATGAGATGTCTCGTTCCAATTCAGGCGATCCAGTCAATACTTGTATGATGTGCGCATCACATAGTAAATCTAGGCTAATAACCGGAATAAGAACGCATAATGTTTTCAAAACTAGATATCATGGTTAGTAGAGGCCTATCTTTGATCAGGCGATCGGGGGTGCACACGAAGTGACCTTCTCCAATCGTACCCAAGTTCCTGAGCTGAGGCAACTTTGGTAATGACGGACACATAGCCTTAGGCACAAGTCAGGGTTTCCTAAATTTCCCCAAAATAAAATATTTAGGTGGCAACTCTGTATCTGGCAAAGCAGTCCATGTTTGGCACTTCTTTCAAAAAATATGTTTTCAAAAATGATTTGCCGGATTTGGACTCTTTGATGATTCATTGGTCTTGCATTGCACTCTGTGAGATTAGATCTGGGGACAGATGACATTGAGTCTGAATCAGTGAGCCCAAATAAACAAAACGGGGGGATTCCCTTCTGGGACATTCGGGGACGTCTACAGTTTCTGGCGACTCTGCTGGGGAATAAGGAATCATGAGAGGCACCTCCACCTCAAGCTCCAGGGCTAGCGTCAGAAAGTACGCGAAAACCCAGAGTTGTGGAAAACAGGGCAAAAGCCATCAGAATACAGAATGCTGAGTGTAGAATGTAAATACATAATATACAGAGAATGTAGAATGCTGAGAGCGGAATGTAAAGTACAGAATGTAAAGTGTGCCATGTGTGCAATGTACAGATAATGAAAAGCAGAAATGTAAACCAATAGGGCAGAAAGTACCTCCCAGGCTCTCCAATAGCCGCCATTTATGTTCCCCCGTCCGTAGGAGGTCGCACTTATGTAGCATAGAGGGTAGCCAAGCCGGCGCCACCCCAGTCATACTAGCTGACCTGTGATAGGTCTACCAAAGCACTCAGCAGATAAAGTCCGCCGGTGTTCCCCTTATCGGAGAACAGAGTGGTCCCGAGAAGGAACATCAAGAAACCTCGAGTGTACTGCTCTATCTCCTTGGGAGTCTCGGGCACAGTCTCCCTAAAATGTGCGGAAAACCAAGTGCCGGACCTGACCAAGATCACAACCGTGGGCGAGCCTCAGCCAGATAAATCCAGGCAGCCTCCTACTCGCCCATGTCCTCGTCGTAGGGGATCGGCTAGCCTCCCATGTCAAGGCCCGTCAGCACGGCAAAATCGAATGGGGTCATAGTCATGTCCCCGGTAGCTGAGAAATGGAAGGAGTTGGTGGTGTCCCACCATCTCTCTACAAGGGCGCCCATCAAGGTCCTACTCACTGGATAACGTGATATCCCCGTGCAGAAGAGTCTGAACCTTACCTGGTCAACCAGATCATGAACAGCCTCTAGGAGCTCCACGTACCACTCCCTGGCGATGATCAATCCATATCCTCGTGTAATACGGGAAGATACCTGCATTTAGAATGAACACATGTATTCAATTTCAAAATAAAGTATATGAGCTGTGTGGAAATTAAATCAGATACAATGCCATAAGCTGCGTGTTCAACATAAAGTATATGAGCTGTGTGTTCAGAATTGATGTGTTTGGGCTGTGTGTTCAGATTTCAGAAAATAGTGGACTGTGTGTCCATCTCAAAGTTCGAGCTGCGTGTTCAACATCAAATATGGGCTGCGTGTTTAGAAATACAACAATTTAATGTGTTGTGTTGAGAACAATGGGGCTTAATGTTGTCAAATACAGCTTTTTAGGCTGCGTGTTCAGAATTGAAGTGTGTGCTGTGTGTTCACATTCGAAAATGAGGCTGTGTGTTCAGAAATTCAATAGTGGGCTGTGTGTTCATCTCAAAGTTCGATCTGTGTGTTCAGACTTCAAAAATAGTGGGCTGCGTGTTCGTAATCAACAAGTTTGGGCTGTGTGTTCAGATTTTAGAAAATAGTGGACTGTGTGTTCGCCGTCAAATAGTGGGCTGTGTGTTCATCTCAAAGTTCGAGCTGTGTGTTCAGACTTCAAAAACAGTGGGCTGCGTGTTCATAATCAACAAGTTTGGGCTGTGTGTTCAGATTTCAGAAAATAGTGGACTGTGTGTTCGCCGTCAAATAGTGAGCTGTGTGTTCATCAAGTGTTTGAGCTGTGTGTTCAAACTTAAAAACAAAGAAGTCGGCTCATAATCGACAAGTTTGGGCTGTGTGTTCAAATTTCAAAAAATAGTGGACTGTATGTTCGTCGTCAAATAGTGGGCTGTGTGTTCATCATCAAAGTGTGAGCTGTGTGTTCTAAAATTTGAGTGCTTGGGCTGCATGTCAACTTAACAAAATATTGTGCTGTGAGCTGTGTGCTAGAGTAAGCAGAAGTATGGTGTGTGAACACATTCAGAACGAGCAGATAAGCATGCATAGCGAAAGGGTGAAACGCACGGAAAATGCAGAATATATTGCAGAAAATGTAAAAGTGAAGTACATACCTCTCGTACCTGATGAGAGAGGTGGGACTCTGGCTCCCGCAGTAATAGATCTACAGGTGCTCGCTCGTCAAAGTCGATGAAGTGGTAGAAAACGGCCCTAGAAAGGATGTGCGCCGGAGGGTCATACCTCTCAAGAACAAATTGTCGAATCCTCGGAGGTAAAGACATAATGTCTGGCTCACCCCCGGTACCTGGAGGACCTCCGCCCTGAGGAAAATGACCTGCCATTTCGAGAAATCTGCAAAATGAGCAAAAATGAGCAAAATGAGCCAAAATTGAAAAAAATTCAACAAAAGTCAACTCTCGGGAAATGAGAAAGTCAACAAAAGTCAACTACCGAGAAAATGTTCCAAATATTGAGACAAACTTACCTCAAGTGGTGAAAATGGGGAAATAAGCTCCGAAATCAAATTTTAATCGGTCCAAAGTGAAAAAAAACTGAAAGATTTTGCGAAACAACTTTCCGTGGGGCGTTGGAAAATGCGTATAGAGCGCAGATCTGAGAGGGAAAATGGTCTAGGAAGGAGGAGGAGCTAATTTCAGACCTGAAGTTGTGAGGAAAAGTGTTTTGGCCAAGTGCATTTAAAGATCCGAGTGTAAATGTACCAAGCTGCCCCTGTTTTTGGCTAGGTGGTCGGCCGACCACCTTTTCTGGTAGGCCAACCACCCCTCTTCACCAAACCTGGTCGGTGGCCTCCTTACCTGGTCGGTGGCCCTCTTAGGTGGTCTCCAATGCCTCTTTGAGCTCCCTATAAATTGTGGTGGTGATCGGAGTCCCCGGCACTCGAAAAAGTACAAGGAAAGTGCACTTTCCGGCGCGAAATCCCTCCGCGAGAACTTCAACTCCAACTTTCGATGCGTGTTTCGTCGTCATTTTTCAAGAGCAAGGTGTATCCTTTTTGAGTACGTTGCGACCCCTCTAGGAGGTAAACCGGAGGTCGCGATTGAGTTGTACTCGCTAAAGCTTGCATTTCTTTACTCAGTGTTCTATTTTAAACATGCTTGTAAAGTCGCACTTATCCAGCATTGTTATGCATGCCACTCGCATTGTTGTGAACATCGCTTGCATGGGTGTGCATGTTTCACCGGTATTGTCATACCTCCATGCTTAACTTGCGTTGTCACGCGCGCTTCTGTCACATTGCGATACACTTTTCCATCGGCACCATGTTTGTCTGCGTTCAATATAGCATTGAACATGTGTTGCTAACTATGTTGTGCTTGTTAAGTTTCTCTCTTTTGCAGGCACGATATTGTATGTACGATTCATTTGAAGCTGGTGCGACCAGACGAGCCACATAGGTATTGTCTTCTTCGTGTGAGATGAGGCGAGAATTGAATAATTCTCCACATTCTTACTGCATGAAATCTAGTTGCTGCTTTGCATTCTTGCTTAAAACTGTTGCATCTATTGTGAATACTTGCTTCATTACAGCTTGCTGCTTTGCATGATCATGAGTTACATTCGGCTTGATGCATCTTCATTTTGCATTTTGTCCCCCGCCTGCGGGCATGCCTACGGGCACACCTCTTTGTTTATCTTGCCTGTTTATCTAAGTCTTCGGCCTTGTCAAAAATGGGTCGTCTTTGGGCTTTGACATTCACTCCCGTCAATTACGACTTCCGAGTTCTATCAAAGAAGGGCAACTGTAGACACCCTATTTTTGACCGACCTTAAGACTCAGACGTCACCAACTGAGCGCTCGATGATGTTGCATATTGTGCTCGTTCTGAGGTTGCAAAGTCTCGGCTGAGAGCCTTGCCTCCAGACTTCGGCACTCTTTTATGCTTTGCCTCGGTTTGCGAACCAGGTCTTGTTTTCTCTATTTTCTCTTTTGGAAGGGAGGGAGAGGTCTCGTAGACCATCTCTCAATGGCCGTAGGCTACGTTTCGTGGTCGTAGGCCATTTTTCCCGTTTGGACACCAACTTCCGGTTTTTAGAGCCGTCGGTTGTGTGCCTCGGTTTGGGACCGCTTAACTACCTCCGTTTGCTTCAATTTTTGGCACACACCTTGTTTCCTCTCCTTAGAGGGACACTGTGGCCCGGGAGACCACCTTTGTGGTCGTACGCCACTTTCGGTGCCTAATAGTCAGTTTTCGGGGCCCCTGGCTGCATGTTTTGGCCCCCGAACCCGCGTTTTGCATCGATGTGGGTTCATTTTTGGCATGGACCCTAGTTTCATTGTTAGGAAGGTGGTAGTAGGGTAGGAGACCACCTTTCTCCAGTCGGCCGGTTTTTCTTGGTAGGTAGGTGGTCTCCCTCACTTTTGAGCCACAATTTTGGGTCTCTCATACCACCATTGTGTTGCATTCATCTGGGAGGCCACCAATCTCGTATGGCCGACCACCTTTTCTTCCTGACCCTTTTGACCCCTTGATCTCCCCCACTTTTAAGCCACAATTTCGGGTCTCCCATACCACCATTATGCTGCATTCACCTGAGAGACCACCAATCTGGGCTGGCTGACCACCTTAACTGGTCGGCCTGCTTCCTGCTTTTTGGTCTCACTGAATGTGTTCCAGCTGTGCCAGCTGGGAGCCATTTGATGCATCCTCCATACACATATACGGAGGATGTTTATTCTTGGTTTGAAGCTTCCAAGAGAAGCTTTGGCCTCTCTTCTCTATAAAGGGAGGCCGCCTCCTCCATTGCAAGGGTTGAACAATTGGTCTAGAGCATACATACACTTCCCTCCATATCTCTCTCCTTCAAGCTTCAAACTCCATTGTTCTTGCACCCATTGCACTACACCTCCAAGCACAACACCTCCACTACCATCCTAAGTACCTTGGAGCTGTTTTCCAGAGGTTGAGAGCTCACTTTCTTGGTCCAGAAGTTGCTGGAGTTATTGACTACAAGGGTAAGTCTCTATTTCCCTCTTTTGGTCCTTATTTTGCTTCATTCTTTAGCCTTATTTGCAAGCATTTTTGGACTTCATCATAAACTAGAAAAAGTCTTATTTTGAACTCCTCTTCAAGTTTGATTAAGGACATTTTTCTGTTGGGGGTCATCTACCCCCTTGCATGCTTCATTTCCTCATGTTTTGAGCTATGCATTAGAGCATTTGTGTTAGCCTTGGTTTGGCCTTTTAGCCACTGAAATCAATCAGATTTTCAGTGGCTAAGATATGTCTTTGAGCTTCAAAATCAGAGAGGGGTGACCCTGTCACCCCTTATTCTCTTTACTAGCTTTGTTGGCCTTACAAAGGAGCCCCTATTTGCATGTTTTGAAGCCATGTTTCAGGCCATTATTTGTGAGTTTTATGACCTGCATAAGCTCTGTCCAGAGCCGTTTTGGCCATTTTGAAAGTCTATTATGCATGTGTAGAGCAATCCTATTCAAGGCCTTTCAAAGGGGCTTTTACTTGCATGCTTCCTAGCTTCATTTCAGGCCATTTTTGATGAGTTTTAGGGCCCTCATAACCTCTATCTAGAGGTGGTTTTGCCATTTTGCATGTCTATCTTGCATGTGTAGAACAACCCTCTTATTGGCCTTTCAAAGGGACACATCATTCTTGCATGCATTGACTGAGTTTCAGTTGGTTTTTGGGCATATTTTGGCATGGCATACTTCTTTTTTTGGCTGGTTTGGTGAGCTCTCATATGCTTCATATAGTTGTAGTACAACTCATGGTTCACTAATTTTCTTTGCATGCTTTGTTGACCCTTGATTCTAGCACATTTTGACTATGCCTTGAATTGATTTTGTGCATATTTTGGACTACCCTAGCTCTGTTTTTGGGTCTCATGATCGAATAATGCCTGTTTTGCATGCTTGTGGTTCAATACCCATGTTTAGCCTTGAGTTTCGAGGTCCATTGCATGCATATACTGAGGTGTTTCCATGCTTTGGGGTCATTTTGCATCATATTTCAGAGCTTATGTGAATGCCATATCCTCATGTTTTCTCCTCTTTAAGTGTGCTTGAGAGTTGTGCATAAATGCCTTGTTTTCGGACCATTGAATGGGCTCCATTTCTTTGCATTCCGAGCCATCATTTTAGGCCATTTTCCCACTGCTTCAGACCTGCCTAGGGTCTATTTTGGGTTGGTTTTTCCATTTGTGCATTGGTTTGTGTACCTCTAGTGTAACGCATTTCACTAGTTTCGGTATTCGAGCCATCTAGCTTGCATTGTGTGACATACTTGCATGTTTCGGGACCATCTTTTATGCCACTTCAGAGCTGTATCATGTTCCATCCTATGCCATATTTCATTCCTTGCCATGCCTTGTTAGAGTTGCATGTTGTGCCTTAGGATCGGCCCTTTGCATTCGTGTATGTTTGCATGTATTTCGGTTGTCTCATTTTCATCATTGGCCACTGATGTGAGTGTGGCTGAGGTCCACTCATATTGGTGTAAGTCCATCTTGCATTGTGTATGCCATTTTAGTCCATAGCATTGCATATGCTAGGTTGCATGTTAGTCGCATTGTGTATGCCATCTCATTGCATTGTGTTTGGGATAGGAGTTAGCCCAAGCACGGGAAACGAGGGACGTTTCATACCCAAAGTGATGGAACGTGCCTCAATTCCCGGTCGCCGATGTAGACAACGCCCGCGGGGGACCTCGCTATAGTTCTAACTCCCTTTTGTGTCACGGTTCTTAATCTTGAACCAAAGAGTCCAAATCTGGCAAATCGTTTTGAGAAAACAGATTTTTGAAAAGAAGTGCCAAACATGGACTGCTTTGCCAGATACAGAGTCGCCACCTAAATATTTTTTATGGGAAAATTTAGGAAACCCTGACTCGGTGCCAAAGGCCACGTGTCCGTCATCACCAAAGTTGCCTCGGCTCGGGAGCTTGGGTACGATTGGGAAAGGTCAGCTATGAGCACCCCCTCTCGCCCGGTCCGAAGACTGGCCTCTACTAACCGTGATATCTAATTTTGAAAACGTTATGTGCTCTTATTCCAGTTATTAGCCTAGAATTACTATGTTATGCGCACAACAAACAAGTATGGACTAGATTGCCTAATTTGGAAATAAGCATTGCATATCCGTTTGTCTTGAAAAACACTTTAGAATTTGCTACTCGCAAGTAGGCTAAAATACGGATTTCAACGAGTTGTTCCAACTCAGGCAATCCAGCCTTTACCCACAGGCATTCAGGCAGTTTATCTCACATAAGCATCTTGCCTCATGGTAAGCATGCTATCATGATAGCACTCACACACATGCGGTATGCTAAAGCATGAAAACACTTACAGTGTACTCCGTGCCAAGACAATAAACTAGTTAGCAATCATGCATGGTCTTAGTTCATGTCAAATTGACTAATGCAACACATACAAGATGCAATTAGGGTAGGCTCGGCTAACCTAAACATGTCATGTGAAATGCAATCAATTGATGCACGTATTCAAGTTAGATTTGAAATACTAATGTAGTTAGCATGATGCGCCGAGCCCGGTGCATGCGAGACAAGTGTATGGATGCACACATGCATAGCATAAGGTATGCTAATTTAAACATGCCCTAATCTACCATCATAAGCGGGTAAATAAAAGGGAAGAAAGAAGTGGGGATTGGAAGACATGCACACACACGCACCCACACTTATTACAGATTTGTCCTCGCCCTGAGGGACCAAAAGAATAATACAAATTAACTAACTACGAGCTAATTAAATATTACAGATTACCTAATTAGTTAACAAACTAACTAAGCTAGGAAAAACAGTAAACCGCCTTGAGAGGAGAGTCTAGTGCAATGCATGCTCGGGTCCTGCTTGGAAGTGCACTGCCATGCATAGACTGCCTCTGTTTTCCCTGCTATACTCCTTTGAAGACTGCCAAAGCCTCAGGGTTGCCTCTCTGAAATCGTGGCAAGACCAATGGTCAGAGAATGGCCACCGTCGTAGGAGATGTTCGCTTACCGAGAAAGAATCCATCGGCCACCAATTGTTTGCCGGTCGGCACTCTATGCAGTCGATCGGCAAAAAGTTCCTGCAGAACCTGTTTGACAGCAGCAGAGGACAAAGCTTTGCATGGCAATGCAATTCAAGCCATATATGCACCAATCATGTCCCTTATCATGTTAGTGACTCAAAGGGACATGCTCCTTGGTTCTCGGACCATCAATCGCACATTTACATGCGTGATGGCCCAAGGGACCAAGTGTGCACATTTCAATTTCAAATGAATGCAATGCACATAATCACATAGAAGGGCCAACCTCTATCACACTCACTTCAAGAGGCCAAGCATGTGCATTGATGCAATGCAATCCTAGGCACATTGACTAGTATGCAACCATGGCCATGCAAATAAGCATACAAGCTAACAAGCATACAAGACATGAAACATCAATGTTAACCAACAAGCATGCAAGATGTAATGTGGATGTTCAAGCATGCAAACAAGCATGTGACTTCATTCAATCATGCAAATTCCAACATGCAACAACTTACCAATATGCTACAACACACAAGGAGCATATGCAACCAATGAAGGGATGGACTTAAACATGAATTAGGCAGCTCTAATTAGGCCCAAAATAGTGGCCAAAATGCTCAAATATGAGGGCTAAACACACATACACACATGCACATGTTAAGACACAAATCTAAGCATTAAGCAAGTAATTCTCGAGCACACTTGAAAGGAGTATAACATGGACACTAGGCATGCAACATAAGCTCTGAAAATCATGCTATAAGAGGTGCCAAACCAACTCAAATAAGACAAACATTAGCATGCAAATAGTCCAAGTACTTGAAGCAAGTCAAAGAGGCTTAAACCATGGCTGAGCCAACCAAGCCCCGTAAGGCCAAGAAGGCTTAAAATAGGTTCAAGGCAGTCCTTGACCATGCAAAAGGGACCCTTAGATGGCATCTAAGTGGTTCGAATTCAAAAGCATGCACAATGGCCAAAACATGGAGCATACAACACAAGCCTTCAAAGCATTAAAGAGGTGCCTAAGGCAAGCATACAAGCACATCAAAGGGGCTAAAATGATGTTACAAATGGTGCCAAACCACTTAAACCGAAGCAAGTAATGCAAGCTACACACTTATTCACTTAAGCCCAACAAACCAAAATGCAAAGGGGCCACACAAAGCATGCCAAGATCGACCCAAATAACTATGGAAAGACCTTAAACATGGTGAAACAAGCACAAAAGCTTCACAAGACCAAGTCTAAAACATTCTAGAATAAGGGTTTACAACCTAAGACATGTTAAGGCATCAAAGTGGCATTACATGGCATGTATGTTAAACTAACATGATGCACCAAAACCAAAACACAACAATGTTATATCATGGCATAATAAGCATAAAAAGCAGCTATGGCATGATTAACAAACACTTAAACATGATGCTCCCTCAAGAGGCCAAAAAGTGCCCTTTTCAAGGACAACAATGAGAGGGGGTGGCCCTCTCCTTCTTGAGACTTTAAGGCACCATCCTTACCACAGAAATCCCTCAAGATTTCAGTGGTGAGGAGGCCCAAGCACCAAAGTCTCGGAGCTCACCAAAGATGGCACAAAATGAGGCCTCTCAAGGCTTAGGAGGGGTCTAACACCTCCAAACCACAAAACACTCTAAATAAACTATTAAGAGGGCTTAAAAACATAACTTTTTTGTATTATACACTAAGCTTGAAAACAATTCTAAGATAGGCAAAAGTAGTGTGCAAAAATGGGGGAAAATGGGGTTAGTGTCTTACCCTTGTAGACCTCTTCACAAAAGATGATTTTGTTGCCTCCTTGAGCTCAAATCCAGCCAATAACAGCAAGAACAAGCCTCAGGTTCCTCAAGAACCAAGAAAAGGTGAAAGACTAGGTGTTTATGTGCAATAGTATGGACAAAAGCACCTAGAACATAAAAGAGAGGAAAAGAGAGATAGAAAAGTTATAACTTTCTAACCCTAGAACCAGAGCTCTCCTCTGTGTTTTCCTTACAAAATTTCTCTAACCCTAATGCCAAGAGAAAACCCTTTCTCTTATAGGCAACCCATCTTGCAAAGTTTATTCAATAAGCTAACAAGGAGGCCATCCCTCCATACACGTGTATGGAGGGGAACCAAATGCCACACAGCTGTCCTAAAACATCTACAAAAGCAGATGAATAGTAGTCGGCTGCTCAAAATTGCCATTTTGACAAAATTGATGGCCGGTCAGCCAACAAGAGTGCCGGTCGGCCAAATATATGGCCGATGGACACAAACAGCAGCCGGTGGCCTCAAGCCACGGCCGGTGGAGTGTGGGGAGACCTCACAAGGCATCCCCTGCCCCTCCAAGGCAAAACACAAGTGTTTGGTTCAAAACCAGACACTAAACGATCGAGTTCAGAGATCCTGAGGCAAAGAGCGTAGCCGAGACCTCCGGGAACTCCAAACGAACACAAACATGGATAATCACCGGGTGTTCAAACGGTGACGTCCAAGTCTTGAGGACGGTCAAAAATGGGGTGTCTACAGTTGCCCCTCTTTGACAGAACTCGAAAGTCATAACAATGACGGGAATGAATGTCAAAGCCCAAAGACGACCCATTTTTGACAAGGCAGAAGACTTAGACAAACATGCAAGGCAAATAAGGTATGCGCCCGAAGGCAGGGGAAAAATGCAAGACAATGCACAAAGCCGAGCATAACTTATGAGCATGCAAAGAAAAGCTGTAACGAAGCACACATGCAACAGTTTTAAGCTAGCATACACCAAACTACACTACAATGCAGAAAGGATGTAAGAGAATTAAGCAATTCTCGTCCTCACTGAGGATACAATACTGTCCGTTCGGCTCGTTCCACCAAAGGGTAAATGAACCGTACATATAATATCGTGCCTGCAAAGAAAACAACTTAACAGGTATGATATTGTTAGCAACATGCATGACAATGAATGCAAAATGATATGCAATATATACAAAACAATGTATGAATAATGCAAATGAAAATGCAAACTATATGCAAAGCAATTGAATCATGATCCAATCATGAGCGGTTCAAAACCACGCAAATGTCAAATAGATTGATGGAGGTAACAAGTTCGTCTACCATAGAACGGTCTACTGAACTATGAGTAATGTAGACGGACACAAGAACAGGTATTGGGTGGAATGACATAAGTGGAGTAACGACCCGCTGGAGAAAGAATGATGATCCTAATGCTGGATGCAAAAATTACACTACAACGTAATATCTACAATGGATATGGCATACAGCCAAACCAAATCTTACCTAGGAAAGGCATGTACACAAACAAGCCGCGGCTAACATAGAACGGTCTACTGAACTATGCTTTGACACGAGAAGTATGGGCACATACCAGACCAAGCTCAACATGGAAAGGCGCAAGCCATAGACGGAAGGTGATGCAATGGATGCATGCAATCTACAATGCAATGGATACTATGGATATGGCACACGGGCCAAACGAAATCTTGCCTAGGAAGGGCATGTACACAAACAAGCCACATCTAACACAGAAAAGGTGCCGCAACCCTCAAACCAACATACCAAAGGAATAGGCGCTGCATATTACGCGTAACTGCTTTAACGTGAAAAGTAAGGACACATACCAGACCAAGCTCAACATGGAAAGGCACAAGCCGTAGGTGGAAGATGATGCAATGGATGCATGCAATCTACAATGCAGCATCTACAAATATGTAATGGGATGGATATTTATAATGGATATGGCACGCGGGCCAAACCAAATCTTGCCTAGGAAAGGCATGTACGCATACGAGCCGCGGCTAACATAGGACGGTCTACTGAACTATGTTTTGACGTGAAAAGTATGGGCACATACCAGACCAAGCTCAACATGGAAAGGCGCAAGCCATAGATGGAAGATGATGCAATAGATGCATGCAACTACAATGCAATATTTACAAATATGCAATGGAATGGATATTTACAAAAATGCATGACAATGCAGTATGATGCGATCTACAGGGGGAAATGCGATGGATGCATGCAAGCTATGATGGAAATGCATGACAATGCACTTCTTACAATGACAATGCACTATGATGCAACGGCTATGATTGCAGCTTTCCCTATCTTACCAACAGGGCGATACACTAGGTTGGTTCAGTATCCAGAATTGAGGCACAAACATACCGCCTCAACCTATGGGGCTTCCATACAGATTTCAAGCCGAGGATACACCCCTGGGTATTTAAACCAGACTTTAGTCTCGAAACTCCCGAACCTTTGCGTTCTAGGCATAAGCGGTTTGAACTCTAGTTTCCACCGTCCAAGTTGGTCTTATAGGAACACACCGCATGCACGGGCAGGTGGCTTTACCAAACCACCGAAAGTCATTCGGGCACGACAAACACCAAAGGAATTGCACCTTTAGAGGATTTAAGGTCTCCTAGACTGGTATGCAAAATGTATGCATGACAATGCATGTTTTTTTTGTTTGTTCTTTGGAATGCAAATGATGCATGATGTTGATGTGCGCGACAATGCAAGTTTACTTGAAATGCATGACAATGCATGAAAATTTGATGCGCGGCGACGCACGGCTTTAGATGCATGATAATGTAACTGAACGGGTTTTTGGTCTTGTCGGAATTTTTTTTTTTGGTTTGGTCGACCATGGCATGTCCCGCCGACCCACTTTACGGCAATGCATGAACTTAGAGATGCGATGCATAAGACAGTGCGATACACAAGATCGCGCGATGCATAAGATAGTGCGATACGCAAGATCGTGCAATGGAATGCATGCCAAATGCAATGAGATGCGCAAAACAGCGCAGTGCATTTAGACAACGCGAGTGAAGTCCTTGCGCCTCCCAAGGGTTTCAGGTCTTCTAGACTGCGTGTGTTTAAGGTCTTTCCAGACCGTATAAACAAGACAATGCGAGTGAAATGCAATGCACAAAACAGTGCGATTGAAATACGATGCACAAGACAATGCGATTGAAATGCGATGCACATGGGGGCAACTTTTGAGTCCTGTAAAAGCCAAAAGGATACGAGAAGGATACACCTTGCAACAAAAGGAAAAGCACATTGGGGACACGATCCAGGCAAAAGCCGTTGGAGCGCTGAGAGGCAATCGCTTTTGCACTATTTTAAGCAATGAAGGCTCGACCACTCATATAACCCAAGGAAAGTCAGGAGAGGCTCAAAAGCCACCGACATAGACCGGCCGTCCAATCATCATCGATGCATCACCCGTCCATCGCCGTCCATCAAATTCTTTCATCGGCACAATATATTGCCGGCAAAGAATCGCAAAGAATGTGGCCCTAAAGTGTTCCTATATCGGGCGCTTTTATTTTGCCATCGTCTTTTAAAATAGGGTTTCTAACCCTATATTCTCACTTCCTCCTTGCTCGAAATCCTTCCTCCCTCTCCCTAGGTGTTTTTCGCTTCGATCCTCTCATTTTCGCTCTAGCTTTTATTTCGATTGCTGCTCGATTTCACCCCTTGCTTCTTGGCTTTTTGATTGAAATTTCATTTTCTTTCTTTCTTGATTTTCGCCACTGGTCATGTTTCCTCGAGTTTCTCTCGATATCTCAGGCCTTTTCAAGACTTCGCTTCTCCGCCATTTCCGCCCTCCTCTCGGTTGACTTTTGTTGACCCTTCGTATTCTCTCCTATTTTTCCCTCTTACGGCCATTTTCACATTCTCTTTGAGATGGCGGATGATCTTCCAAGGGGTGGGGCTCCTCCAAAGCTTGAGATGGGCCCCGAGGCCGAGCCTTTGCCAAGATCCGACTGCTCGATCCGAGACCTACAGTTCGCGGTTCACGTGATGCTCCCCGATGGGCTACGCTAGTTTCGGAGCTTCGAGAGGGGCGCGGCACGCGAGCTACTACTTCGTGAGCCAGAGTCACACTTGTCCTTCGGCGCTTCCAAGGTACCTTCTTCCCCCGGTTTCAATTTTTCGTAATGTAGAATACTTAAACTGCCATTGTTGATTCTGTTCTTTAATTGCTTAGTTCAAATGCATTGGTGCACTGTACACTGTAGTTGATTGCGAATACACTTGCAAATCGATAACGCTGAACTCGACACGCACACACACACACGCACTAGCCTTGAATTGCTCAAACACACCGAGACAAAGACGTATTATAGTTCATCGCTAGTACACCGCACGCTGGCGATGTTCCGCTTGATTTCTAAAAAACGCACACATGCCGTGATTTTTCAACCACTCAAACATGCTGACATATCACACGACGTAATTCCCTGCTAGCACACTGACACCCAATGCCGGCTTGAATCTAAAAGACGTGCACACACGCTACATCTATATTGAACCGTTCAACACACTGTCATAACATATGCCGTAGTTCCCTGCTAGCACACTGACACCCAATGCCGGCTTTATATTTGAAACTCACACACACACTATATCTGTATGCTTCTCAAAACTGCATCTTGAATATTGCTTCGCAATTACTGTTTTTTATTACAGGGGGATTCACATACCATCCGCGGGTATGGGAATGTCGTTGCCCGAGACTGGTATGCAGAGTTTCCAGATGCGGTTCTCCAGATTGTCGATAAGGCGGGTTTTGGCATCTTCTGCAGGGGGCTCTCCCAGCTTACTACCTGCAGGCCGTTGCTCGCGGCTTTAGTGGAGAGGTGGTGGGATACCACCAACTCCTTCCACTTCTCCCCCGCAGGGGACATGACGATGACCCCTTACGACTTCTCGATGCTTACTGGCATCGGGGTAGAGGGAGATCCGATTCCCTTTGACACGAATATGGATGAGTGGGCCACCGCCCAGCTGTACCTGCTCGGCGTTTAGCCTCCCCTTGCTCGAGCAAGGTTTGTCAAATACTCGTGGTTCGAGACTCAATTCCGGACTCAGCGAGCCTTGGAGGAGGAGGCGCAGATGACCCCCAAGGAGGTAGATCAGTATGCGCAGGGTTTCATCATGTTTCTGCTTGGGACGACCTTATTCGCCGACCGGGCGAACACTGTGCCTCTATGTCTGTTGAGCGCACTGGTGGATGTCAGGCGGATCACCGACTATGACTGGGGTGGTGCAGGCTTCCCGCCATAAAATGCCTTGCTCTTGGCGGATATCAAGAAGCTTGGGAGGTACATCTTCTTCCCTTTTTACATTTCTCTTTCGCTTTATCTTTTTCAGATTCTCAGATACATCGCACGGTCTATCTCTCACTAACTATATACTGCACACATGGCACACACATATACTCGCTTATTAATCGACGCAATCGCACACACTAATACACTCGCACAATACATCAGACAACACACGGCCTCGCCATTTTGCTTTATTCTATATTCTCGCTTTATCCGATAGTTGTACCGATATCTCTGCTTCCGCAGCTTGTGGGTCTATGCCTAATTTCCTGTGCTTGCCCCAAGATTCGATGTGGAGATCCCGCTTGACGCCCCTTTTTCCATCGCTTGACGGTCAGTATGCGCGAGGCCCCGGAGTCTTTATCTTTTTCCGCCGCTATTTCGACACCATCACCGCCATGAGGTATGTTCAATCAGAGTTTGCTTAAGCTTCGCTTTAATCGTATTTTTGATAATATAGATAACAAACTACATTTGTACCGCAGATCACCTAGCACTGGCCCCGTTTGCCGCTGTGGTGAGGACCATTATGAGAGCGCCGAGGAGATTGCCCGCCCGGATTCTCGGAGGGCTGGCCTGCCGGGCTTGGTACTGGGAGCGCTCAAGGCCAGACTGGTTTACCGCAGAGAGCTGTCCGCCTCCCTCACACATGAGACATACAGAGGTTTTCTTCATGCACTGAGAGAGTATATCACTGGCCGGGACACGAGCGTCAGAGGCGAGGGCGACCACGCCGAGTGTCCCGACTCTACATTATGCGACCTTGAGCAAAGGGTCGGCCGAGGCGAGGCGAGGCCACGGCGTGAATCAAGGGAGCGTCAAGGAGAGCTCGAGTCCGTGGTAGAGGCGGAGTTTAGAGAGGGCGGGGGACCAGCTAGCCTGCTCTGCCCGCCCACTTCACTGACTTTTAGAGGGCAGGGTGGGGCGACCTACCAGATCCCCTTTACTCTTGCTCCGGCTGATCACGAGTTGGTTGATGTCCCCGACTTGCCTCCAGTATATATTACTTCATTTCGCGTCTTGTACTGTTATTTCATTTCAGTTTATTTTGATATTCCGCAGAATATTGATGTATCTGATATTTTTACAGGCTTCCTCTGAGTACACCCGGCAGTCATTGGAGATGAATGCCTCCATGATGGGGATGCTACCGCGGACCTTCGACCTCTTGGCCCTTTTAAGATTCCTAAGATGTTCTTCCCCACTACGCCTCAAACCATACATAAACCGCTTCACATAACTGATACACAACATAACACTCGATAAACCGCCACAAAGATTTATACACTATATTCACACACCGACTCATAATCGTGATTTTGTAGTGATAACCGCCACGACACTCACAGATCAGACTCATACACCATATTCTCAGACCGATTCATCGCCACTTACATTCACAGATCAGACTATATTAATCAGATTCGTGACCGATAGCCCCGGAGTCATTTTTTATCAGCCCTTACTCCACTGGGGACTAATTTGCATACAGCCCATAACAAAGTATTTGGTTCATTCTACACACAGCAAACCCTGAACAAAATAATTTAACTCGACAAGACAGACTACTTAAAGTCAAACTGCGGTTGAAACACACTCGGTTGCCCCAAATTTTCCTTTTTCTTCTTTTGTTTCGCATACAATGTAAAGAATGGCACAGCACTCTGAGCATAAACGATTTCAACTTTTGAAGAGGGGTTCGCAGAATCGGTATCGAGCCTAAAACCGAACACAGCGGGAAAGACTCAAACAAAAGGTGAGCGGCCTGGACACAACGAGGCACACTCGGAAAAGACTCAAGACGAAAGTTGAGGCAAACAAGACAAAAGACGCGACACACGGACGTGTTTATAAAAACAAAAGACCTCAGATCTCAAGGAGCCAGTTCCTCTGGGTATATTCCCACCCTTTTCTGATTTGTGATTCTCACATCGCTCGGCCCTCAGGCTCGGTTTTTCTCTCAAAACCCTCTTGCTCACTTCTCTTTCTGCTTACACCTCTCTATTCTTTATTCTCTCATTTTTTCATCCCTCCCCAGGGTGGTTGATAGATGAATAGGGAATTGCGGGTTCATGCCCAACACCGTTAGCTCACGGCTATTTCTCCCGGTGGATAGAGTGCCCTTCTGGCAAGTATGTTGACGACAGGGAAAAGACAGAAGACCTCACTCAATTGCGCCCCTAGTTCATCACTTTGACCATTTTCTTTTGTTTTCTAAAACAGTTTTGACCAAAATGAGAGTCGGATTAACATACTTGTTTGATTTGAAAATCATGCAAGTCAGGCTGCGAGCACTGAAAATTTTCCTTTTTGGGTCCAAGAAAATGGTCCGGTTTTGGAAAATGAAATAGTTTTCGAGAAAATAGTCAACTTTAGTAAAAATTTTCAAAAACTATTTTTGCAAACAGTCAATGCTCGACGAGTGCGGAACTTACCCTCGAGATGCGCAACCTCGGATCGGAGGCAATGGAAAATTGCCCCTTGCTTAAAGGGGGTTCATGCCAACGGAAAGTTGCCCCTGGTTTGGATGGTAACTTGCGGCAACGGAAAGTTGCCCCTTGTCTGGATGGTACCGCAGCATGCTGTAAACTGCTTTTATCAATGACGATTGAACTCCGAGGATGATGGTCTGAACCAATATATGGACACAGTCACTGTAAGAGCAATGGTGGCTGGACTTCAAGATGAAGTTGCTTACGTATCCCAAACATGGGAATCAAGCCTACGTAGTTCACGGTTGTTACAACCGGGTTGTCGGATGCAGAGGAAGCAGAGATGATCAAAACCATTACATAGACTGAGGCACTGTGAAAGCGTTAGGGGCTGGACTTCAAGATGAAGTTGCCTACGTATCCCAGACATGGGAATCAAGCCTTACGTAGTTCCGGTTGAGGTACACTCGGGTATTTTAACCTTCACTTTTTAGGCTCTAATTTTTGCCAAGGCGCCTGTTGCAGGTTTTCGACCTTGCGAGCTTTGTTCTTTCTTTTCTTTTTTTTTCAATTCTTTCTTTCTTTCTTTTATTTCTTCTTTTCAAATTTTTTTCTTTTTGTATTTTTTTCTTTTTCATTTCTTTTTGCATTTTCTTCTTTTTTTGCTCTCTTGTTCTTTTCTTGCTCTAACTTTTGCCTGGGTCGCCCTTCCGGGTTTTCGCCCCAGCGAGCCTCTCAAAGGGTAAAAGTGTAGCATAGTCCATGTCAAATGGTTTTGAGATCCTGAAGTCATCTAAGCCCAGGAGAATGACTGTTGTACTGATTTGCGGAATGATCCATCATGGTCGCTTCATGAGCCTCTGCTGGTGAGATCTAATCTTCTTGATCTGAATTTGGTGCCTCTTGCTCGAGGGCAGCTTCAAATCGGGCCTCGCAGGCCTTTCATGGCGATTGGCTGTTGAATGTCTTGAACGGATTCCAGGTTCGCGACAGATAGGCTGAATCTCGAGGCTAAGAGCGATCCTTGGCTGCACAATCTCAAGAGCAATTCCACACAAGTCTTAACAGGACCGCACAAAACAATTTATTTTTGAAAGTTTTTAAGAAAGCGACAAATCGCTCACGCAGAAGATAGTGTGAAACCGGTCTGGATCAAGCTAGGGTCCTTCTCAGTACTCACGCTAACAAGCATGATTTCATTCATAAAAAGGTTTTAGCAGGCCTACCCTTCTCTCAAATATGATCAAGTTTTGCAAAACCTGAGGAATTCCTCCCTCTTCGTTTTTACCACCGCAGTGCTCAAAAGGGGTTTTAAAAAAAACTTAGGTTAATACAATGAGTTTGGTGCGCAGGAGAGCAGGCGAGATGTACTGTTAGCCCATTCAAATCCTCTGGCATAACTGGCTCAAACAATAAATAAGGGAACATGATAGCCGCAGCCGTTTCATTCAAAACTTCCAACTACAACTGGCTCCTCAACAGAGACAGACTCAAAAGGAAAACAAAAGGGGTAATTACAAAACGGTGCTCGAGGCGACAACCCCGAAATCACCCGGTATTCTATACAAAGGGGACTGACTCGCTACATCAAGATAGACCCTTAAGCAAAAAGACTGACTCAAGACAACGAAACAAACTCAAAACAAAAGATTGACTTGATACTCAAGCCAGAATTTACAAAACTAGTGTTTGCAGATGCTCAAAATTGCGTGCCAGACCCCACATCAAAATATACCAAGTGCCGCCCGCAGGTGGTTCACTCTCTGATTACATACTTGTAGTATCAGTGTCCTCAAAGTCCAACAGCTGAGTAGTAACGAACTTGGCTGAGGTGGGAGGATAACCTCGTTATCAATCAAATCTTGTACCTCATGACGGAGGCAAAAATAGTTGTCGGTAGCATAGCCCGTCTGCTGGTGGTACGCGCAGTACTGAGCAGGGTCATGAGTAGCAGGGAGGTTTTTCGGGAGAGGCCAAGGCTCCAGGGGTTTAAGGTGTCCCCTCTCGGCAAGGATCTGAAGTGCCTTGGACAATGGCATGTAGAGAACATGAAAGACTCTGCGCCCTCGGGGCAGGTACTTTGAAGTCTGAGCATTTTTGCTAGACGCACTAGCGAACGGGTCGGCAGGCACTGCCTTAACTTTCTGGTCCTTCCCGGGTGCAGGGCTGGGAGCAGAAGAAACTGTTTTGGCATGACGGGGCTCGTCCCGGTTCTCTGATTGGCTTGAACTGCCCGCAGATGGAGTGGGGAAAGCATCCTCCACAGCTTTTGTCGCAATTGCGGATATCTGTTGCTTGTTCATCCCCCCGGCTTTCAAAGCCTCGACTGCCCATAGCAGTTGTTCGATAGGATCGGCATCTGCCTTCATTTTGCCTTTGTCTCTAGCCTCAGCCTGATCTAGAATTTGGGTTGGTACGTCGTTGCCATAGCTGGAGGCCATCTCCGGTTGGCTAAGTTCAATCACTATTCGTCCCAACAGCGGGGGCTCCTGAGGTACAAAGCCTCCGGCATATGGTGCGGCTGGTGGCAAAGCAGACATTCCATAGGCGAGATCCACCACGGATCTTTGAAGATCACCTATCATCCCCATTAGTTCAAATGTAGTAGGCTCGCGAGCCTGATATAGTTGAGGGGTCCAAACTGGGTGTGCGGCAGGCGACCTGGGTGGATGCGGCATATCAATATTGGTCTCACTTTGTGGGGTGATTCCTTGACCTAATGCGGCTGTCATAACCACGATCTCTTCTGAATTCTGTGTCGTCATAGGTCTTGCCTCGGCAAGAGGGAACACTGACTATTCTAGAACTTTCTGGACTGAAAGGAAAAACAAGCAGCATTTCAACCCAAAATGGATCAAACACAGGTGCAGCAGAACAACTGCACTCTACTACTGATCATTGCCCCCTAGAAATTACTGTCCAAAACACTGAATCGGATACCCTCAGATATAACTGATTCTATCAAATACTGACATTGGTGCCCTCGGGCCTGATACTCAAACTTTGCAAACTGATATGTGCGTTCCTACAAAGATACACTCTAAAAACACATAACAAGTAGAGAGAGCAAAAACACCCCTATGTTGGGGTAGGGTTTCACTACGCACACAGCGGTTTCAAACAACCTAACATCGGGTAAGCAACCTGTCCTAGTTTGGAATGGTCACTGTGGATTCCGAATATGCACTAGGTCGAATGGTCGAAAAAGGATGCCCTGGTAAAACCGGGGCTTGTGTTTCCATACTGGCAGAGCCCGCAACCGGTTAGCCTTATGGCATGCTTTGACAAAGTCAAGCTTCCGGCAAACCGCTCAGGAATAGCAGATGGCCAACACGGTGTCCTAGGCGCACCAATGCACATGCAATGCAAAGAAACACATAAGTGTAGTCAAAACCAGATATCACGAGTTCGAGTCAAACTCTAAAGTCCCAAAGAGTCACTAAATCAGAGACAACGCCCATGGGGACCTCGCCATACGGACTCCCTTTTGTTTGTGGTTCTAAATCCGAACCAAAGAGTCCAAATCCGGCAAATCGTTTTGAGAAAAAAAACAGATTTTTGAAGAGAAGTGACAAACATGGTCTGCTTCGCCAGATACAGAGTCGCCACCTAAATATTTTATTTTGGGAAATTTAGGAAACCCTGACTCGGTGCCAAAGGCCACGTGTCCGTCATCACCAAAGTTGCCTCGGCTCGGGAACTTGGGTACGATTGGGGAAGGTCAGCTATGAGCACCTCCTCTCGCCCGGTCCGAAGACCGGCCTCTACTAACCGTGATATCTTGTTTTGAAAACATTACATGTTCTTATTCCGGTTATTAGCCTAGAATTACTATGTTGTGCCTACAGCAAACAAGTATAGACCAAATCGCCTAAATTGGAACAAAACATTTCATGTTTGTTTTGGAAATGGTTTGCTACTCGTAAGTAGGCTAAAATGTAGGTTTTACCACCCTCGAGTGGGTTTTTAGAAAAGATGGTTTTGCCACTATCCAGTGGGCTTTGAAACTCACAGTTTTAATGCATTATTCCAATTTTAGGTAACTCGACCTCCATCCGCAGGCATTCAAGTAGTTATATCACATAAGCAGCTAGCCTCATGGTAATCATGCTATTATGACAACATTCACTCGCATGCGGTATGCTAAAGCATAAAAGCTTACCTAGTACTCTAAGCCAAAACAGAAACTAGTTAGTAATCAATGCATGATCCTAGTTCATGTTAAGTGGCTAATGCATCACAGGCAAAATGCAGCTATAATAGGCTCAGCTATCCTAGACATGGCATGTGAAATGCTGCAATTAACAAGTGCTCATCTTGGAATTTGAAGTACATATGCAGTTAGCGTGATGTGCCGAGCCCGATGCATGGAAAATAGATGTATGGATGCACGCATGCATTGCATAAGGTATGCTAATTTAAATATGCCCTAGTCTACCATCATAAGCAGGTAAATAAAAGGGAAGAAAGACGTGAGGTTGGAAGACATACACACACTCACACACACTTATTACAAATACGCCCTCACTCGGAGGGACCAAATAAATATTACAGTCTGAACAAATAATACTAAATTAATTATTACAAAGCATCTAATTAATTAACAAATTAAATGTAAAGAAGGTGGCCTCAGCCCTGCCTCAGAATGCGTGAATAATGCATGCTCGAGTCCGTCTTGCCCGGAAAACCCATGCCATGCTACTGCTGCCTCTGTTTTACACTGCCCTGCTTCTCCAAAGACTGCCAAAGTCCTGGAACATGTTTCTTGCACACTGTAGAATACTGTCGGCTGGAAGAAAGGCCCACCGACCATAGAGAATTTCCATCGGCCGCTGATGGAGTTATCGGCCATTCACCAATGGCCGGTCGGCACTTAATGTTGCCGGTCAGCAGAAACTTCCTGCAGAAGACAGTTTTGACAGCAACAGAAGACAGGCAGTGCATGGCATAAAATTTCAGGCACATGTGAGCATGGCCATGCTCCCTATCATGCATTGAACTCAGGGGAACATGGCCCTTGATCCTTGGGCCATCAATTATGCATTTTGAGGCATGATGGCCTAAGAGGCCAAGTTTGCATTTCAATGAAGATGTATGCAACACACAAATGAAGACCAAGACCCTATCATGTCAAGGTCAAGGGCCTCGGTGACCGAGAGTTAAGACGTGTTACATCACTTGTAGTATGAACACTTCTTAACCCTCACACTTGGTTTGACACCCCAAACCAAGTAATGCAATGCATGTTATGCGAATATAGCTCAAAGATGCAACATGAGATTAAGATGCAAGGCATGCCAAATGTCATGCAACTATCATGGTAAGTATGCAATGCTAGACATGCAAGATGCAAATGTAATGTAAACATGGACAATCTAAGCAATGGAATCATCATGTTGCAACACCTAATGGAACAATCATGGAATAAACATGAGATAAGCATGCAATAGTGGACTTAAACCATAAAGGGGTAGACCTCAATCCACCCCAAATCAGTGGCCAAGATGCCCAAAAAGGTGGGCAATATACACAACAAACATGCAAGCTAATGGGCCTAAAGCTAAGGCACAAAAGAGAGTACTCCACTATCACTAACATGACCACCCATGGCATGGATTAAGCAACCAAAAACAGATTTTTAACATGTGAAATGGGTCCCCAAAACTCAATGATATGGCAACCCAAATGCTTTAAACATACAAGCATGCACAAGGGCCCATTTCAAGGCACAAAACTTCAACAACTTAAAGCATGGTAAGGACATAAATGACAATGTAAAATCACATTATATGGACTGAAACATGATCCTAAATGATGCCAAACCATGATAAGAAGCTTATGCTAAGCATGTTAGTGACCCATACAACCAAGGCTTACAAGCCAAAATGTACGGCAACTATATCAAGCATGCCAAACACGACAAAATCAGTGGCCATCAGACCTTACACATGGCAAAATGATACTAATACCTTCATGGAATTAGGCTAATGCATGTAGGAATCATGGCCTAAACACAAAATGCATTTCTATGCCAAATAGAGGAATGTAAAGCAAGTATATTAAGCATGCAAGGGAGCACAAATCCAACCAAAAATAGAGATAATATATGACCTAGGGACACCCAAAAACCTCTGAAATAGGGCCAAAATTAATCAAGCATGCATGTTGCCCTTTAAGCCAAAAGGCAAGGAAATGAGGCAATGAAGGGAGGGGGGGTGTCCCTCCCCTATACAAGACTTCAAACCACCTTCCTCACCACTGAAAATCCACTGGTTTTCAGTGGTGAGAAGACTAAAACAGTCAAGCAAACAAAGCCTCATAAAGAAAGCATCAAAAAGGCCAAATAAGGCCTAAGAGGGTGAGTTCGAACTCAAACCACAAAACACCCTTAATGAAAGTTCTAAAGCATGAAAATATAAGATTTTTTTATGTTATACACAAAGCCTGAATCAGTATGCAAGACAGGTAGAAATCTATTGCAAATTTGGGGAAACTAAAGCAAAGTGATTACCCTTGAAGAACCCTTGAAGAACAGATGATCCAGCCACCTTCTATTCATCAAAATCAGTCCAAAAGCTCAAGAATCAACCCTCCAAGCCTCTCAATCTCGGAGCAAGGTGTAATGGTGTGTGTATTAGTGCAAAAGTAAGGTCAAAATGCACTTTTAGGCCTAAAAACACACACACAAGAGGGAAGAGAGGAAAAATCTAGAGGGAGGAGATATATGACAGATATATAGATATATATGAGCTCTGGTTTTCTTTCCAAAATGGCTAACCCCTAAGCAAGGGAGAGGAATGGTGTTTATATAGGCCAAGCAAAGCCAAGAAAGTTAATGGCTAAGCTAAAGAGAAAGGATCAAGGGGGCTAGGAGGTTCAAGGCTTCTAGAGGAAGCCAATACAGCTGGCCAAGCTTCTCCAAGAAGCTTAGCCAAAGGGGTCATTCTTCTAGAAGGAATTAGGGGGTCAAGGGTTCAAAACAAATACCAATCAAGACGGGAGGAGTGATGGTGCATCCCAGCTGGCACAGCTGGCATGCACCATGCCTCAAGGGTTCAAAGGAGTCACAACGGCCAGCAAAAGAGGTCGCCGGCAAAATAAAGTGCCGGCCTGCCAAATATAGTGCCGACCGGCCATTGGTGTTAAGAAACCATGGCCGGCGTCACCCATAAATGGCCGGTGATGCAAGGGAGGGGCCGGTGGGATATGGGGATGGCCAACAAGCCATTCCCTGCCCTTCAGGGCAAAAACACAAGTGTTTTGTGCCAAAACCGAACACGGAGCAGACGAGTTAAGAGATCCTGAGGCAAGGCGCGCAACCGAGACCTCCGGGAGCTCAAAACGAACACAAACAAAGACGATCACCGAGTGTCCAAGCAGTGACGTCCAAGTCTTGAGGACGGTCAAAAATGGGGTGTCTACAGCCGACACTCCGGATTACCCATGATGGAGTCTAGGCCTTGTTGTGTTGTTATGTGCATTCATTTCACATCGAGTCGTGCAATTCGACTCCTTGGCCATCATGCATCGAGATGCGTGATTGGTGGCACGAGGATCAAGATGTGCATACATATGTGAAAATACTTTGCCATGCTCCTTTCTTGCTCTCTGTTACAGCAAACCAAAAATCAGCAACCTTCCAGAGCTTTACACAGCATTCCGGGATTAATTGCAAACAGAGGCAAATCGGGGCATCGCGAGGAATTTTTCGACAAAGCGACCCGAGCACGCATGCATCTTTCATCATTCGGAACAAGAGCTGAGGCAGTCCATTTTATAGCTTGCACGCTAATTTATTTGCTTTCCTAATTCATTTGTTAATTAATTAGGGTTTTGTAATACTTAATTATTTATTCGGACTGTATTATTTATTCAGACCCTCCGCGCGAGGGCACAGTTGTAATAAGCATGCGTGTGTGTGATGTATGTCTTCCAACCCCACGTCTTTCTTCCTTTTATTTACCAGCTTATGATGGTTAGTTTAGGGCATGTTTCAATTAGCATACTTATACTTGCATGTTTGCATCCATTCATCTGTCTTGCATGCACCAGGCTCGGTGCATCATACTAACTGCATCGTATTTCAATTCCAAGTTGAATACGTGTTAGCTGTAGCATCTCATATGCCATTCTAAGAATAGCCGAGCCTATTATAGTTACATTTTTGCATGTGTTGCATGAAGCATTTCTGTATAGTTAGGATCATGCATTAATTTCTAACATAGCTTCTATTTTGGCTTGGAGTACTCGGTAAGTGCTTATGCTTTAGCATCCTTGCATGCGTGTAAGTGACTGCCATGATAGCATACTTACCATGAGGCTATGTGCTTATGTGATATAACTGCCTGAATGCCTGTGGGTGAAGGTTGGATTATCTGAATTGGAATAATGCATTGACTGTGAGTTTTAAAGACCACTTGAGAGTGGCAAATCATCGTGTTTTCTAAAGCCCACCTGAGGGTGGCAAATCCACATTTTAGCTTACTTGCGAGTAGCAAACCGTTTTCAAAACGAACATGAGATGTTTCATTCCAATTCAGGCGATCCAGTCTATACTTGTATGCTGTGCGCATCACATAGTAATTCTAGGCTAATAACTGGAATAAGAACACATAATGTTTTCAAAACTTGATATCATGGTTAGTAGAGGCCGATCTTTGATCGGACGAGTAGGGGTGCTCACGAAGTGACCTTCCCCAATCGTATCCAAGTTCTCGAGCCGAGGCAACTTTGGTGATGACGGACACGTGGCCTTAGGCAACGAGTCAGGGTTTTCTAAATTCTCCCAAAATAAATATTTAGGTGGCGACTCTGTATCTGGCAAAGCAGTCCATGTTTGGCACTTCTTTCAAAAAAAATCTATTTTCAAAAACGATTTGTCGGATTTGGACTCTTTGATGATTCATCGGTCTTGCATTGCACTGCACTCTACGAGATTAGATACAGGACCGTGACATTGAGTCCTGAACTGTAGTGAGCCCAATGAACAAAACGGGATTTCCTCCTGGGACGTTCGGGGATATCTACATAACTGTAAACAAGTACGCATTATTAAAAAAGGATTGGCAGCCGTGGTCACGCCTGATAGACAACAAGCATGGGCCAACCGGCATAAGTTACAATGAAGCAACTGGTTTGATACAAGCATCCGACGACTAGTGGGCCCATTATGAAAAGGTAACAATTCCATATTTTTTCACTTACGTCCAACGTGAAGTCATGCATATATTACAATATATATTTTTTAAAATTCTTCATTAATATTTTATGTGACAAAAAAAGAGAACTGCCTTATCACTAATTATATTTAATAAACGCATTGTCACTTGGCTGGAGGAACCAATTATAAAAAGAATTTTATTTTTTGGGAGGGAGTTTTATGAGTTTTAATGGGCCTATACTACTGCTGTTGGACTATTGTTAGACACCTATTTTTCACTCCAATTACCTTTGTTATACTTGCCAAGTTGCCTATCTGTCTCTCTGTCTCCCCTCCTATATATGACTGTTTAGTGAAATTTTTTTAAGTGTTTTGTGAGTTTGTGTGGGCAAGTACTTTACTTTCACTTCCAGTTCGTACTCCAAATTGCATTTTTGTGGGTTTGAGTGGCCTTATACATATGTGGTTACCTTGAGACCTATTTTTCACTCCAAACAGGTTATTTATATACTTTGGTAAGTTGGCCAAGCAAGATTCATTCACAAATCTCTTTGGCTCAGGTTGTTGTGTCTAGGTGTTTTCTGCTTATCAATGTGAATGGGCATGTACTAGTAGTGCATGAGTAGACACCTATTTTTTACATCACGTTACTTTGTGATTATAATTTAGTCTTCAAATAACTAATTTTATTTGTTTAAAACAAAAAACACCCAGATCTTTGTTTTTTCCCATTCCCTTTCTGACATGTTAAGGACCTTCCCAAAACCCTTACATTATGTCACTATTGTTTTTGTCTTATCTTACCCTAATTGTTTATGTTACGGAGATGATTTAAACCTCATTTGCCCCTCCTTCCTATTTATGCCTTTTGGTTTTTTACTGTATGCTTTGATTTTGTTGTGTTTATTATTTACATATGTTGTTTTTGCCTTTGTAACCAAACAAAAATCATGAGAGGGTTTACTAATGTGCTATTGTTTACCTTACATACACTACATGATCAATCTGATATTTCCATTGGTCACATAAACGGACCATGGCTGTTGTGTTTCCCCTCCTTCCTTGTTTTAATTTATGTTTACGTGTTTCGGTTTTTCCCAGATTGACAAGAATGCACTGAAGTTCAAAATGAAACTGTTGGAGCACAAGAACCTCATGTGAAGGGTGTACGAAGGTGCAACGGCAACCGGGAAATATGCATGGACACCAGGGGCATCGTTTGAACCTGTCGCAATCAAGGACTGTCCTTTGCTGGTGAATGAAGAAGACTGCGAGGATAGCAGCGGTTTGCCCCATTTCCAGCCATCCACGCAGCGTGAACACATTGTCTACCACACTTCTGCGCAAGAGGAGGAGACCCTTGTCACTGTACACACTGCGTCGTCGGCAATTCATGCTGATGACACCCCTAGCGGGAGCAAATGTAAATTTAGTCGCACAACACACCCACAGCGAAAAAAAGAGCAAAGTAAGGGAGCTTCGTTGTTGGCGAGTAACATGGAAAACCTTGCGTCTTCAGTTAAATTATAACAATGCGAAGTCCGCATGCATCATGAGTACGAAGATTCGACAAAGGAGCTCGTTGGCAAGTGTATGGCAAGGTTGTACTCCCTAGAAGGCTTGGACCCGCAAAACCCACTTATTGTTTTTGGTTTGATGCTAATGGACAACCCGACAAATCAAGCAATATTGTTGTAGATTTCGACAGATGCGCCGGTCATTAGTTGGCTGCGAATGAAGAAGTCCCAAAATATGGGTGGTCCATCAGCGTCGACGCCTGGCTGGAGAAAGAGCGGCTGGTTCTGACGCTTTCAGTCACCGAAAAGGGTTCATGTTTCATGAAATAACTGTCCTGCATTAGTTTTCTACCATGTTGTTGCCTCCTATGTTTGTTTTAAATTTTTTTTCCCTGCCAACAACCTGTGATTGTGTGTGTGCGTGTGTGTGTGTGTTTTTTTTTTTTTTTCCTGTTATAAATAATTGTGACAGTGTGCATGGCTTTTTTTGTTAGGGAATCGGTTTGTGATGTTGTGGATGTTCTATTACTTGCTTGCAAATTGTCTACTTTTAATTATGGGAATCTAGACCTGTTTAAAATTTGTTTTCAGTCAATAATGTTCGTACCCTCTATTTGATGCACATATTTTGTTTGAAACATTTGCAAAATCAATTTTTATTTCATATGTACACGAATTTTAACAACTGTTATTGACACTTTTTTTTTTATAGTTTATTTGGTGTATAAATGGTTGTCTCGGTTCATAAATGTAGAATATCAAACACAAACTCATAAAATGAGTTTTCCTTATGTATAAAAATTAAAAAAAAAAAAAAAAATTGTCGAATGAAGATTTATCAAATATGAATAAATGAAACAGTTTTTTACAACATAAATTGTTTTAAAAATTATTTGTTTCCGCAGTCATTTTTTTTCTCCCCACAAAGTTTGTCTACAATAATTTTGTTTTTCCAAATTTTATTGTTGACAATAATTTTGTTCGCAATTTTAGTGTGAACACATTTTTTTATTTTATTTAGTTTAAAACAGTCTTACAATTTTTCAATATTTATGTTACGTGCATACCAAATTAAATTGTTGACTATAAAATATGAACAAAATGTAGAGAACACAACAAATACGCAACAGAATAAAATGAAATTTTCTAAACAATGTTTCACAAAAATTATACCAAAATAAGCTGTCCATTTTATTATCATGGCTGCACAAAATAGAATTTTTTGAACACAAATAAATTTTTTTTGGTTCCCACAAAAAAGGGAATCAAACATGTAGGCCTCCTCCTCCTTGTTCAATCTCTTATATAACAAAAACCAACGCACATGAAACAAAATGGCCCCCACAACTCCTTCGCCATTATATTCTTCCCCTTTCCAATTGTTTATTTCCTTATTTGTTCACAGTGTGGTTCTCTCTCTCTCTCTACCGTGAACTCGTTCACTTTCCTTGTTTATTTCCTTGTTTGTGCTTTCAAGTTTTTGACATTTTCCGTTCTAACATTTCCAAATGGTGGACGACACAGGTCCTAGTTACATCGTGCAACATGGTACATCCTAGGAAGCTATTAATGAAATTGCGAGGGAAATGGTGGTCGAAACTGATCACAACTTGATAGACGCATGGAATAGTGTGGCAAGATATTATTACAACCATTATCACAAAGTCCCTCGAAATACATCAATACTTTCGGGACGTTTATGGATGTTTGAGTTGTTTAGCGAGCACTGTGACAGCTTTGAAGATCTTGTCACAAGATGCCACAACGAGTGTTCTTGTTGTTCTGCGACGCGCTTCATAGTTTTGGGTTGACATTGCTGCAGCAGGAGCATGGCGTTCTACTGGAAGAGAAGGTAGCCATTTTCAATTGTGCATTGTAGGGTATGTCTTGGAAAAATTTGCAAGAACGGTTCCAACACTCAAAGGAGACATTGTTACGCAATTATCATGAGGTAATGCAAGCTATGATACCGTTCACATTAGTTCATAGTAGGAGTCTTACGCCCGAACAAGTAAAATTAGGGGGCGATCCATATTTACAATCGCAGCGGCGGTACTGACCATTCAAGGTGACAGTTTCCATAAATGTGCATTTTTTTTAAAGCTTCGAAATAAACCATCAAATTTTTAATTAATTTGTAAAAAATTGGTGCACTGCGTAGGACTGCATCAGTGCACTGGACGGCACGCATGTGATGGCTCGTGTCTCGCAAGAGTACGCCACATCGTACTATGGCTGGAAAGGTGTGCCAACATAGAATATCATTGCCGTATGCGACTTTAATTTGTGCTTCACATTTGTGTCAACCGGTTGGGACAGGAGCATGCACGACAGCCGGGTGTTGCACTATGTCACAATCGAGCCGAAACATCGCTTCCCGCACCCCACACCAAGTAAAAAATATTAAACAGGTTATGAAATTGCTGATTGGAAAAATAAAGAAGTATATGCATTCTTCAAACAGGTAAAAAATATTAAACATGTTATGAAAAATAGCCATTTCAAAAAATAAATAAATAAACAATCTCATAAACATATCATCTTGAAGTATATGTAGTCATATTGTTGTCAAGTGTACACTACAATAGTATTCCATACAATGAATAACATTTGAAAAATGGTAATACAAGCAAAATTCGTACATGTTAATAGTGCTGTTGGTACACAAATGTGTTGAGTGTAGTCATGAAAGTGCAATGCAACTTTCTTCCCTGAAGTTATTGCCTTTACTAATGGCCACATATTTTGAAGTGGACAAAAATTGGTTTCGGAACAAAAAATATCAAAACTACAATTGAAAGAAAAATGAAATTGGAAATATAATTTTTCACAACAAAAGTAATTGCGAAAAAGAGTAATTGAAAACAAAATTGGAAAAAGAATAATTTACTAACGAAATAATTGAAAATTTAATTATTATAAAAAAAAAACTGAATGGGAAGAAAAGTAAATTGAAAAATAATTTAAGTGCTAAATAATAATGTGAAAATAAAAATGAAATGAAACAAATTTTGCAAGCAAATTTGCAACAAAAAGTTAATTGGAAAAACAAATGCTGCGAGTGAAACAGAGAGTAATTGGAAATATAATTTTGTAATTGGAAATATAATTTTTCACAACAAAAGTAATTGCGAAAAAGAGTAATTGAAAACAAAATTGGAAAAAGAATAATTTACTAACGAAATAATTGAAAATTTAATAATTATAAAAAAATTAATTAATTGTAAAAAAAAGTAATTATTATAATTCACAACAAATGCTGCAATTGGAAATATAATTTTTCACAACAAAAGTAATTGCAAAAAAGAGTAATTAAAAACAAAATTGGAAAAATAATAATTTACTAATGAAATAATTGAAAATTTAATTATTATAAAATAATAAAAAAAAACTGAATGGGAAGAAAAGTTAATTGAAAAATAATTTAAGTGCTAAATAATAATGTGAAAATGAAAATGAAATGAAACAAATTTTGCAAGCAAATTTGCAACAAAAAGTTAATTGGAAAAAAAATGTTGTGAGCGAAACAGAGAGTAATTGGAAATATAATTTTTCACAACAAAAGTAATTGCGAAAAAGAGTAATTGAAAACAAAATTAGAAAAATAATAATTTACTAACAAAATAACTGAAAATTTAACTATTATAAAAAAAATTAATTTTTACAATTCACAACAAATGCTGTAATTGGAAATATAATTTTTCAAAACAAAAATAATTGCGAAAAAGAGTAATTGAAAACAAAATTGGAAATAGAATAATTTACTAACGAAATAATTGAAAAATTAATTATTATAAAAAATAAAAATAAAAAAAAAACTGAATGGGAAGAAAAGTTAATTGAAAAATAATTTAAGTGCTAAATAATAATGTGAAAATGAAAATGAAATGAAACAAATTTTGGAAGAAAATTTGCAACAAAAAGTTGATTAAAAAAACAAATGTTGTGTGTGAAATTTTCAGATTGCAGTTTTATTACAACGAGCATTCAGTTTTTATGTGTACATTTTTTCCTTTAATTTTACGAAATGACAACCATTTATGAAGCAATAAAACATGTTGGAAACTTCATTTTCTTGGCAATTTGTTTGATTTTCTAAAAATATAAAATGGAAATTGAAAAAGAAATGGTTACGAAACAGGCGACAGTGAAAAACATTTCGTGTTCCATGTAGGAAAATACTAGTTGGTAGATAGCGGCTATAGTAACAAGACATGGTACCTAGCCCCGTACAAGGGGTATAGGTATCACCAAAATACCCATCGAAATCAAACACTACAAAATGAGTTCGAACTGTTCAACAAAGCACATTCGTCATTGCGTAGATGTATCGAGCGGACATTCAGTGCCTGCAAGTCTAAGTGGGGGGCTTTGCGGAATATGCAGAAGTTGAGTTTTTCTAATCAGGTTACCTTTATATGTGCGTCGATGGCGTTACATAATTTCATACACTGACATAGTGAACTTAATAAGGTCACGATGGCTATCCCAGACAACGATGATTAAGTAGCCCCCCAAATGCCCGATTACGATGAATACATACGGGTTGCTGATATGATGAAGGAAGGGGACTCCGACCCGACAATGGCCACTGTAAGAACGAACATTACACACCAACTCGTACGACAAGCGCACCGATAGAGGCAGATATGTTTAACAATAATGTTGGTTAAATTGTTAATATCTATAACTGATATTCATATTTGTAAACACGTTTGGTTTTAATATTTTCATGTCATTCGAAAAATACATTTTCAACAAATTTTATTTTTAAAGGAAGTATGTCCACTAATTAACATATAAATTATATGAAGGAAGTATTTGCTATAGCTTTGTAATGGTAAGCAATAGATGCAAGTCCTACAAAATAAAATCTGTGTCGAAAATTTGTGAAAAATAATGCAAAATATTTGCTTTGTTTGGTATTTGTCGTAGTTTTTCCGCAAATTTTTTTGACAAAATTTATACTTTCCCATCCATTTTGTTAAAAAAATTTAAAATAATTTGTTCTCAAAATGACATTAAAAAATTATTTGTAGCCATTGGTCAAAAAAAAAAAAAACAAAAAACAAAAAAAACCAAAAAAATATTTTTATTTATGCAACACGTGGTTTTTTTTTTTTTTTTTTTTACATGTTATTGGTTTCTGATTTTTTTTGGAAATTATATGATATCAATTTGTGTTGTCCTTGAAAGCACACCCGCTAATAACAAAGAAAAAAAAAAAAAAAAATTACAATTTTGTACAAGCACAACACTGTGCGTCCGTGTTACACTCTTTTTCCAATTTTCGGATAATACGTGAAACAATTGCAACCATTGGTTGACATGCACGGTACCCAAGCAAGTCAATTTATCTCTTCCTATTGGTGTGTTAGTATGGAAGGGTAAAACAGTTATTTTAGTTGTTGTAATAATATTTTATTACACATTTATTCGTAAAAAGTTAAAATGTTAACTCAAACATCTATATTTTTTTTCTTAACTTTTTAGTTCAAAAAGTACACTTATTTAGAACATCCCAAACAACCCCTTAGTAACAAGAAAAGTAAAATTATTTTGTGTTATAATTTATTTTCTGTAAAGACCAAAAAAATAATTAATTAATTAAAATTCAGAATTTAAACGATGGGTATTTATTTTCCAAAATTAACGGATTAGCAGAATTTTGGTGTTAAAGTTTTGGGTTTTAAGACCTATGACATAATAATTTGGATTTATGTATGTAAGTTTTACTTACTGTTTGGTCCTTTTTAATTATATAAATAGTGGGGACCATCTTGAGTCCATCTAAAATATTTGTAGTCTAGTCTCAATCGAAAATTTATTTTAGATTATTAAACTTCATTCATTTTGAATCCAATTGATTAAATTATGTGTCATCTGTAATTACTTGTTATTATTATTATGAGAAAATTGTGAATATTTATGGTGTGTACCACCAAACGAAATGTATATTTGTGATGAGAAAAAATTATATCATTTTATATTATAAAATATTAAGATGTTAAAATAAAATTTTAATATATATGTGTGTGTGCGTGCGTGCGTGCGTGTGTGTGTTGATTTCTGATCACACTACCAAACAAGTACTCAGCTGGAGAATATCGGCAGAATAGATTGCCCTCGAACAACCTGTCACAGAAAGATAAGACTCCGGCGGTGGTTTGTTCACCTGGAGGCACTCCGATGATCAAGTTAGTACTCAATTATCTCTCAAACATAGCAAACAGTGCTTAACTCGCTAGCCAGGATACAAAAAGTGTATCTTAGACCCACGAGAGTGCCCTACTTTTATAGCCAGCACTAACTTGATCTCTATAGAAACCTAGCTTCTCTTGGACTCTCCAATAGATAAAGATAAACTTCCTAGGAGCTTTATCCTTATCCTAGCTGAGGTCCTCCTCCATTCTAGGACTCTTATAGCTTATCCGTTCATCTCGGATTCTGGTATCTCCGCAGATAACCTACATGGCACCTCGGCTGGCACTTCAGTGCCACCTTAGCCACATGTTGTCATTCATAAAAATATGTCCCTACAACTGCCACCTAGGTTCTATTATCTCAGCAAACTGAGGTGATGGAACCTATACATGTACTTTCCCGACCGAGATCGTGACTCGTTGGCACCAAGAAACAAGGACTCAAATGTCCACTCGTCAAGAATTAAGAATCAAGAACCAAGAACCATGAACCATGAACCGCCATGTTCCATTTCATCTAGGTCCAACATCTCGACAAAGATCGGACTGCTAGCAGAGATCATGACTTGCTAGTTCAAGAACATCAAGATCCTAGTATCAACTCATCAGAAACCAAGAATAAACAAGTTCTTTAAACGAGATCGTCCCCATAGCCAAGGTCTTTTCTTCATTAAATCAAGAACTCCAAGAGTTCTACCTGCGCATGAGCTGTCACGTATGGTTTCTCAACCGTTCTGCCACGCGTCTTTTTCTCATTGATCCGTACCTGACACGTGCCATCAGGTTGCGTCGTTTCTACGTGCACTGTCTAATAGACACGTCATCCAAGGTTTGTCATTTATGTTTTTTCGCCTTTTCGTGTTTTAACAAAACATCTTTCTCTCTCCCTGTCTCTTCATTTTACATTCTTGCTTTCCCTCTGCATTCAAGTTTTTCTCTCTCTAACAAATCCCCAACCTTCATTGTTGCCTTTTCAAGCTTTCTGCAACCACTCTGTTCGCCTCCTCCGGTACAGCATTCACCGTTCTGCTCCGTTTACCGTCATCTCCAGACTTCAGCGACCTCATACCGGCATCATCTTCTTCAGTGAGTTGCTGTTTTTCCCCCTTTTCAGTATTCAAAAGTTTTTATTACATTTAATTGTTGCCATTGCAAACCTGTTCGTGTTCCTTGAAAATTTTCTTGCGTTTTAAATTTCGTCATTCATGTATTGAACATGTTTATTCTACAATTCTGTGCTTGTCCAATCCACCTCTAGGTCTACACATGCACACACAAACCGCTCATACACTTGATGTTCTTGCAACTTGCCACTGTCTTTGACTTGTGCACATCTATATTTTATTCAGTGTTCTTGAATTCATATTTGTTTTCTTGAGTCTGAATGATTGTGCTTCTCTGTTTTTCTGTTTCCTTGTTGCATTTTCCAGATTCTTGCCTTCAATTCTCTGCTTCTACATAGATTAGGCTTGGGTTTTGGTAGAGAAATCACAAAATTAGGAAAACTGAAACAAACTCCCTTTGATCTTGAAAAACCCTTGCCCCAGTTTTTATTTTGAGTTTAGCCGAGGTCCTCTCAAACCTATTCCCAACTTTTTTACTTGAATTGTGTACCAATACCTTCCAAGCCGACATCATGGGAATGTTTAGGTGGAGAGTAGACACCCCTACTAAGCTAGAGTACTTTAGGCAGGAGTTTTCTATACCAGCCGATGTTCAAATACGGTTGGCTGGAGAGAATGACTCCATTATGCCTGGGAAGGACTATATGCCCTTTTCCGTAGTCTCTATTATCGAAGGAGGAGTCAGATTCCCTCTTAACACTCTTTTTAGAGAGGTCCTCCATTATTACAAACTGAACCCCATGCAACTAGCTGTAAACTCCTTTAGGATCATAAACGGAATTGTTGAGTTGGAGCATCAACAAAATGCTAGGATATCCTTATCTGATAATCAATATTGCTACACGATGTGTGGCCTTAAAACCAAAGCTAGTTATACGTACCACCTCAAGCCGAGATCAACCCAATACAAGTTGATAGCCGACATTTCGGACTCTAATAAACGTGCGACTAATGATTACCTGAGTGTTTCGGGCAATTGGGAGTTTGCGCCAGACGACGATCTCCATCTCTTCCCATTGCACCGCGGGGTTTTTAGGGATGATATGGGTAAGGACTTAGTTTCCCTTCCTAGAGTCCCTCTTACTTTCTTTAATCATCTTTTTTGTCACTTTGTTTCTAACGTATGTTCTCTTTTTACAGCTCTCCCTCAGCCAGAAAAAGACTTTCGCCGACACTACACACCAAGCAAAGACCTGGTTCGCCTTCTCAGCCTTCCACTTGAGCTTTGCAAGGCTCCAATCCTCCTCAACTACGTCCTAACATATCGGAGTCCTCTCCCTGACGTCCCTCGAAAGAGCAAATCTCCACCTTCTATGACAACTCCCCAAACTACTTCATCAACAAGGCTTGATCAAGCCTCAACTTCTGACCTAGTGGAGCAACCATCAACATCCGCTCCCCAACTGATTCTTCCAACCCAGCGCCAACGCTGACGTCGAGCTCCACTCCTTACCCTTGTAGGCAGAACATGTAGCTGAAAATGCCAAAGTGCTGAGGCGTCGGCTTACGATCCAACTAATCCACCCACTGCTCTGTTAGCAATCCACTTTGGCACAAGGGTCACAGTCGCCGCAACTGCCGACGAGATGGGATGCAACAAGGCTGTCGTCGAAGACCTTCTTGCCAACATCCCTGGTGTTGTCACAGTCCAATCTTCACCATCACAATCCTAACCCAAACCAAAGCAAAAAAGGATAAAGAGGGCCAAGGTAAAAGCCTCTTTCACCCAAGTTGAATCTGAACATACAATTCTAATCTCAAAGCTTGCCGAGATTGAGAAAACTAGCTCTGCCGCCGAAAAGAGACCTGCTGAGGATAACCCTTCTGAAACTGCTAAGTCAAAGAAGCCGAGTTCGGACTCTGCAGCCACCTCGAGTTCACTTAAAGCTAATGACCCTTGGGCCCCATCTATCATAATAGAGGACAAGCCAATCAAAACAGGTGATAGCGCTGCCGACATTAAGGTCGGCATTGCCCTCTCCACTGAACTGCTCCTTCCCAATGACCTCAACTGTATGGCCGAAGTCAGCGAATATGAAAATTTCGCTCTGATGGTGCAGCATTATGTATTGGTAAACTCCTAACTCTTGGTACTCTCCATTCTTTCTTTTCATATTGAAAGAGTTTACTAACTTTGTTCTTTCCATTTCTTCTAGGTGATCCAGCACGCCCACTCCTTTGCGATGCAGGCAGAAGACTTGAAGAAGGAGTTGGTCCACGAGACCAAGGAGGCTACTGGCTTGCTTAAGTCCTTAAATAACGCCGAGGGCAAAATAAAAGTCTTGATAGATCAAGCCAAGGCAGCTAAACAAGCCCAAGATCAAGCTGAGGAAAAGGCTAGTGCTGCAGAGGCTGTTGTTGAGGTCCTCAAAGCTGAAATAAAAGAGGCCGAAGCAAAAACTACCGATGCCCAAGCAGAGCTCCGAAATGCCTTGGCCACAAAAGACGCCGAAATCAAAGCGACAAACGAGAAGGCCTATGCCAAGGGGGCAGCCGACGTCCGAGAGGAGTACAAGAAACAAGTCAGACAGGCATGCAACAAGGGTTACACCCTTGGTTGGATGGCTGCTCTGAAGAAGTTGGTTGTCCCCGAGGATTCTCTCCTTCATGATGAAGGCCGACTTACAGTGCCATTCCCTCCTGCTTCAAGCCAATCTGAGGCTAAGGCTGGGGGGATTGAAGAAAGAGAAGAAGAGGAAGAGGAAGAAGAAGACGAAGAGGCTGAGGTGGCAGCTAATGCTGAAGTTTCTACTGGGGCCAAGTCCCCAACTCCGAATGAGCAAGTCCTGGACTTGACTTAGGATGAGGAGGATGAGGTCTCAAAAAGTGCCTTCCCCAAGAAGGCTTCGTTCGAGGTGTCTGTTGCTGAGAAGAGTATCGATCAAACCATCGAAGAAACTAATGCCGAGATTCAAGCTAAGAAAACTGCTAAGAAGACTTCCCAGTTGTCTTCCGAGGCCGACATACAACCAACTGCTGATGCCGAGTAGTCTATTTTGAAGTTTTTCTTTTTTTTTCTGGACCTTGTACTTTTATCTTTCGAACAATTTTAGCTTTTATTTGGCCGATGTGCCCTTTTTGTATTATGAAATAAGTTGCCTTTTGAATGCCTATTTTCTTGTTTCTTCTAAGTGTGTGTAGACGTTCCCAAACGTCTTGGAAGGGAAATCCCCGTTCTGTTCATTTGGGTTCACTACAATTCAGGACTCAATGTCACGGTTCTTAATCTGAACCAAAGAGTCCAAATCCGGCAAATCGTTTTGAGAAAACAGATTTTTAGAAAAGAAGTGCCAAACATGGACTGTTTTGCCAGATACATAGTCGCCACCTAAATATTTATTTTAGGGGAATTTAGGAAACCCTGACTCATTGCCTAAGGCCACGTGTCCGTCATCACCAAATTTGCCTCGGCTCAGGAACTTGGGTACGATTGGGGAAGGTCACTTCATGAGCACCCCCGCTCACCCGATCAAAGATCAGCCTCTACTAACTATGATATCTAGTTTTGAAAACATTATGCGTTCTTGTTCCTGTTATTAGCCTAGATTTACTATGTGATGCGCACAACATATAAGTATAGACTGGATCGTCTGAGTTGGAACAAAACCTTTCATGTTTATTTTGAAAACGGTTTGCTACTCGCAAGTAGGCTAAAATGTGGATTTGCCACCCTCAGGTGGGCTTAGAAAACAAGATGATTTGCCACTCTCAAGTGGGCTTAAAACTCACAGTCAATGCACTGTTCCAATCCAAATAACCCAACATTCACCCACAGGCATTCAGGTAGGTATATCACATAAGCACATAGCCTCATGGCAAGCATGCTATCATGGCAGTCACTCACACACATGCAAGGATGCTAAAGCATAAAAGCTTACCTAGTACTTCAAGCCAAACAGAAGCTATGTTAGAAATCCATGCATGATCCTAACTATACATAAATGCTTAATGCAACACATGCAAAAAGGCAACTATAATAGGCTCGGCTATTCTAAACATGGCATGTGAAATGCTACAACTAGCAAATATGCAACTCGGAATTGAAATACGATGCAGTTAGTATGATGCGCCGAGCCCGGTGCATGCAATACAGATGAATGATGCAAATATGCAAGCATAAGTATGCTAATTGAAACATGTTCTAATCTAACCATCATAAGCTGGTAAATAAAAGGGAGAAAGACGTGGGGTTGAAGACATACATCACACACACATGCACACTTATTACACAATTGCCCTCGCTCGAAGGGTCCAAATAAATAATACAGTCCAAATAAGTACAAAACCCTAATTAACAAATTAACTAGGGAAGCAGTAAATTAGCATGCAATCCCATGGACCACCTCAGCTCTGTTCCAGATGATGAATGATGCATGCTTGAGTTGCCTTGCACGGAAATCCAGTGCGATGCCCCGGTTTGCCTCTGTTTGCAATTAATGCCGGAATGCTGTGCAAAGCTCTAAAAGGCTGCTGATTTCTAGTTTGCTGCAACAAAGAGCAAGAAAGGGGCATGGCAAAGTATTTTCACATATGTATGCATGACTACTCTTCACGGAGTGTAGTCCTCGATCCTCGTGCCACCAATCATGCATCTCGATGCATGATGGCCGAGGAGTCGAATTGCACGACTCGATGTGAAATGAATGCACATGAAAACACAACAAGACCTAAACTCCATCATGGGTAATCCGGAGTGTCGGCGACCGGGAATTGAGACACGTTCCGTCACTCGGAGTACGAAACGTCCCTCGTTTCCCGTGCTTGGGCTAACTATTATCCCAAACACGATGCAAATGAGATGGAATACACAATGCGACTAACATACAACCTAGCATACGCAATACTATGAAACTGGCATACACAGTGCTCGATATAACATGGCATACACAATGCTCTAACATACAACCTAGCATGCACAATGTTATGGGCTAAGATGGCATACACAATGCAATATGGGCTTACACCAATATGAGTGGACCTCAGCCACACTCACATCAGTGGCCATAAGATGAAAATGAGATAATCGAAATGCGCGCACACATGCACGTTAACCGAGGACCGATCCTAAGACACAACATGCAATTTTAACAAGGCATGGAAAAGAATGAGAGATGGCATATGAACATGTAAATTCCAGCACTGAAACATGATGCTAAATGGTCCCGAAACATGGAAATATGGCACCCGATGCATGAAGTAAACCCCGAAACTCAAAACTAGGCACATGTATTGACTTATAGCTATTCAAAGCAAGCATTATTTGAATATGAAGCACAAATACAGAGCCAAGGCAGTCCCAAAACATGCACATTTCTAGTTTAAATCATGGCCAAAAAATGCTAACATGATGGGCTAAAACAACATGCAACAATGGCTAGTAAACATGGTTTATATGGCATGTATATGAAACACAAGAGAACTCATCAAACCAGCCAAAATCAGTGAATAAAACATGTCAAAATATGCCCAAATAACCTCTTAAATGCAGCCAACACATGCAAAAATGATGAGTTCCTTTAACGGGCCATACAAGGGGTTGTTAAGCACATATAAGATAGACACTTAGCAAGACCATAAAAACTCTGGAAATGGATTATGACAGCCCTAAAACTCACCAAATAGGCCATGAAATCAGTCTAGGAAATATGGAAAGGAAGGCCTCTTTGAGAGGCCTTGAATGGGATTGCTCTACACATGCATCATAGACATAAGATATGGAAAAATGGGCTCTTAATAGAGCCTAGGCAGACCTTAAAACCCTCAGAATAAGGCCTGAAACATGACTTCAATGCATGCCAAATAGAGTCCCTTTGGAAGGCCAAACATGCTAGTAAAGAGAATGAGGGGTGAGAGGGTCACCCCTCTATGATTTCAAAGCTTAAAACCTCATCAAAGCCATTGAAAATCCACTGGATTTCAGTGGCTAAGAGACCAAAACAAGGCCAATGCAAATGCTCAAATGTATGGCTCAAAGCATCTAGAAATGAAGCATGCAAGGAAAGAGATGACTCCAAACATAAAAATGACCTAAACAAACTTAAAGAGGAGGTCAAAAAAAGACTTTTTCCAGTTTATAGAAAATCTCGAAAATGTTCACAAGTAAGGCTAAAATATGATGCAAAAATAGTCCTAAAAGAGAGATTGAACAAACAAGGAAATAGATGACTTCAAACAGAAAAGTGTCCTTAATCAAAGTTGAAGAGGGGGTCAAAATAAGACACTTTACATTTTAGGTTGAAGCCCAAAAATGCAAGCAAGAAGGGCTAAGGTATAGAGCAAGATAAAGCTTCAAAGAGGGGGAAGATGACTTACCCTTGTAGCACAGCAATGCCACAGCTTTTGGTCCAAGAAAATGAGCTCTCAACCTCTACAAATGACCTCCATGGTGTTGGAATGGATGATGGAGGTGGTAGGCTATGAGGTGTAGGGTAAAATGGCCAAGAATATGGGTGTTTGGAGACTTGAAGTATAGATATAGAGGGTTGTATGTATATGCACCAGCCAAAATCTTCTAACCCTTGCAAATGGTGGTGAAGGGATGATTATATAGGGGGAGAAGGCTATGGCTTCTTGGAGAAGCCAAAAGGGGGGCTCAAAGCTTCTAAAGGAAGCTTGACCAAAGGGGTCAAGTTTCTTGGGGAAGCTAGACCAAAAGGGTCAAGCTTCCTTAAGAAGCTTGACCAAAGGGGCCAATTCCACCTTGAAACCAATCAAAGGGGTGAAAACCACCTTAAAAGGACCAAAACAAGGACAAACCCCTCAGACAGTGGGTCAAGTGGAAAACGGCTGGCACAGCTAGAATACACTCACGAAGACAAAAATGGCCGACCAGTTCAAAAGGGCCAAGGTGGTCGGCCGACCAGGCAAGGTGATAGGCCGACCAGTTTAAGAGGTCAGCCGACCAGGGGTCAAAAGGTTCAAGCCCTAAATCTGGTCATCCATGTAGCCCTTGAAGTCAGCTTTCCAATGCCGCAAACCTTGCATTAAAAATCCTCCTATGGAAAAAGTTATGCCAGTTTTGGTGAAGCCGCGCAGATTTGGTCCAATCGGATTGATCCCCTACTTCAACCAACCATATCTCCCCCGCCCGGACTTGTCCTTAGGAGATTCTTGAGTGTAAAATGAAGCCCCGAAAGTAAGCTTTCCAACGGTGGTGGCCTCATATCTTAATTCCTCCTGTGCAAAGAGTTATTCCTATTTCGGTGAAGCTGCGCAGATGTTTTCCTCCTTCCTAGATTCATGTTGAACCACTTTTGACCAAAAAAAAAGCTGTTTTTTTAGAAAAATTGCTGATCTCCCACCCTCCTACAAACTTTCTAACAATGAAAATAAGGTCCCTGCCAAAAATGGACCAAGATGGATGCAAAACGAAGGTTAGGGGGCCAAAACACGCAGTTTAGGGCCCTGAAAACAGGCTGTTAGGCACCGGAAGTGGCGTTTGACCACGAAGGTGGTCTCCCGAGCCACAGTGTCTCTCAAAAGAGAGGATACAAGGTGTGTGCCAAAAACCAGAGCAAACAGAGGTAGTTAAGCGGTCCCAAACCGAGGCGCATAGCCGATGGCTCCGAAAATCGAGAACTGGGCTCCAAACGGGAAAAATGGCCTACGACCACTGAGAGATGGTTTACGAGACCTCTCCCTCCCTTCGAGAAGAGAAAACGGAGAAAACGGGACCTGATTCGTAAACCGAGGCAAAGCATAAAAAAGCCCCGAAGTCTGGAGGGAAGGCTCGCAGCCGAGACTCTGAAACTTCAGAACGAGCACAATATGTAACATCACCGAGCGCTCAAATGGTGATGTCTGAGTCTTAAGGTCGGTCAAAAATAGGGTGTCTACAGTGTTTGAATGCCTTCTTTCTCGTATGTGTGTTTACCATTCCATACTTAGAATAATTTTGTATATCTTCGAAGGTACACCTTAACTGTGCAATCTCCTCCGGGTAATGTACCTCAGATATATCTTCTAAGTACACCTTAACTGTGCAATCTCGGCCTTGGCTAGACATTTGAAATCATTATAAAAATATTTTCACAAGTGTTGGTTTAAACATGCCACTTTACTCTTTCTTGTCAAGACTTCTGTCTTCTATACTCCCCAAGTTGGACAACCTGGTTATCTCAGCAAGTACGTATGTACTTCTTTCAAATTTACCTTGGAATAACTTTAACTTGTAAATTTTTCTATAAAATTTCAACAAGTCCCAAGCACAAGCACTTTAAACTTTAATTAATCATTCTCTAGCTCTCTGCCCCCTAATGTGAACTTAAGTTTCACTTATGTTCACATAAAGCATGTGCCGATGATCTCTTTTGCCAAAGTTAGATTCAAGCACCTACTAGCCGAGGTTCTCAACCTTGGTTTCTCTGTTATTCCTACTAAAAGGCACTTAGTTCCAATCTGAGTTTGATTTTGCCGACCTAGCAAATCTTAGTTTAATTCTATTATATGCAAGTATAATTTAACTCTGCCATATAATGAGTCTAAGTTATTCGTTATGTTTCTCTTAGAAACATCGCCAACTTAGTTCAACTCTATTATATGCAAGTATAATTCAACTCTATCATATAATAAGTCTAAGTTATTCGTCATGTTTCTCTCAGAAATATCGCCAACTTAGTTCAACTCTATTATGTGCAAGTATAATTCAACTCTGCCATATAATAAGTCTAAATTATTCGTCATGTTTCACTCAGAAACATCACCAACTTAGTTCAACTCTATTATATGCAAGTATAATTCAACTTTGCCATATAATAAGTCGAAGTTATTCGTCATGTTTTACTCAGAAATATCGCCAACTTAGTTCAACTCTATTCTATGCAAGTATAATTCAACTTTGTCATATAATAAGTCTTAATTATTCGTTATGTTTCACTCAGAAACATCGCCAACTTAGTTCAACTCTATTATATGCAAGTGTAATTCAACTCTGCCATATAATAAGTCTAAGTTATTTGTCATGTTTCATTCAGAAACATCGTTAAAGGACTGGTCAACTGCATTACACAAGTTTGAAATTAAAAATCGAGCTAAAATTTTATTATTACTTCGGCTAATAAGAAAAAAAAAAATTAAAAAAAAACAAAAAATCTAATGATAGAAAAACTTCAGGTTGCAAGTATTCCAGGGTCTTGGCAACTCTTTGCCTTCACTGTCTTCAAGCCGATATGCCCCATTGCCGGCGACTGAAATGATTCTGGTCCCTCCCAATCTGGGCCAAGCTTTCCATCTCTGGGATCCTTCTTGTTGCCGATGACCTTTCTCAGGACGAGGTCCCCAACTTGAAACTCTCTTGGGTTTACCTTCTTATTGTAAGCCCTAGCAAGCTGTTGCTGGTATGCCCCTAGCCAAATTGTTGCTCTCTCCCTTCTTTCTTCTTGTAGGTCCAGATCTTGGGTTAGGAATGCCTCATTAGTCCCATTCTCTACTCCCTGGGTTTTGATCCTAGGGATACCGACTTCTAGTGGGATAACTACTTTAGTGTCATAGGCCATGGCAAATGGAGATTCCTCAGTTGATCTTCTCAGCGTAGTCCAATATGTCCAGAGTACATTGGCAACTCTTCCACCCACTTTCCCTTTGATGCTTCCAGCCTCTTCTTGAACCCATCCATGATAGTTTTGTTGGACGCTTCTACCTGACCATTGCTTTGAGAGAAGCTTGGAGTGGAGTAGTAGTTCTTGACTTTGTACTTGGCACAGATGCTCTTGATTAGCTTACTGTCAAACTGTGTGCCATTGTCTACTATTATTGACCTTGGGATCCCGAACCTGGTGATGATATTCTTCCATATGAAGTTCTTTACATCGATGTCCCGAATCTTTGCAAAAGGCTCAGCTTCTACCCACTTGGTGAAGTAATCTGTTGCTACCAATAGAAACTTCCTTTGTCCAGTCGCTTAAGGCAATTGTCCAACAAGGTCCATGCCCCACTGGGCAAATGGCCAAGGGCTGGATATTGGGTTTAAATCTGCTACTGGTTGATGTATCAAAGGTGCAAACCTTTGACACTTCTCACACTTTCTGACATAAGCTTCAGCATCATTCTACATATAGGCCCACTAGTACCCCTGAGTAATAGCCCTATGAGCAAGTGACCTACCCCTTACGTGGCTTCTGCATACTCTTTTGTGTATTTTATATAGGAAGTCTTCAACTTAGGAAGGATGCACACATCTCAAAAGGGGACCTGTAAAAGACCTTTTGTAGAGATGTCCTTCTGCTGTCAGACTGAACCTTGCCAACTTCAGCCTGGTCTTGTGTGCTTCTTTGCAATCATCTGGCAGCTTCCCATCCCTAAGGAATATTACTACTGCATCCATCCAACTCGATCCCATCTCTATGCACATTGCTTCGTACTCTGTGATCAGTGGTTCCACACTTAGGCCTAACAAATAGTCAACCATTATTGTCCTTGCTTCCCCTGTTTTCATAGCACTAGCCAGGTTAGCCAAGGCATCAGCATAGCTATTGTCATCTCAGCTAACTTGCTATAGTCGGCAATCCTGAAACAAGGCCAATATTCTAACAACCTCCTTAACATAGTCTATCATTCTTTCATCTCGGGCTGCATACTCTCTTGTTGCTTAGTTCACAATAAGCTGATAGTCACAAAAGACCACAACCTCGTCGGCTTCCATTGCTGCTGCCAGTTTTAGTCCTGCGATCAGTGCTTCATACTCTACTTCATTGTTGAAGGCTTTGAACCCCAAACAAATTGATTGCTCTAACATTAGTTCATCTGGAGATACTACCACTACTCTTGCCCTCGCTCCTTGTTGGTTTGAACTCCCATTAGCAAACAAGCGGAAGGAGTCGCCGATGTAAATATCGCAGGACTTGAGTTTCTCTTCTTTCTTCTGCTTTGTTGTGGGGTTTTTCATTCCCATCTGGATCTCTTCTTATTCACCTGGACATCCTAAGCCACGGCTCATCGGAGCCCGACGTAGGATGGCACCAGGTGTGAACTCGGCCACGAAGTCGACCAGAATTTGGCCCTTAATTGCTATTTTGGGCCTAAATTCCATGTCGTATTGGCCTAGTATTACTGCCCATCTGGCTATCCTGCTTGTCAGATCTCCTTGCTGTAGTAAGGATTTCAAGGGATACTCAGTCAATACCACAATCTTGTGGGCTTGGAAGTAATGATTCAACTTCTTAGATGCCATCATTAAAGCTAGTGTTAATTTCTCCAGGGGCAAGTACATGGTCTCTGCACCTGCTAGGATTTTACTCACATAGTAAACTGCCCTTTGTTCCCTTTTCTCTTCTCTAATCACCACTGCCCTCCCTGCATGCTCCGAAACTGCCAAGTATAAGAAGAGTTCCTCTCTTGGTACAGGATTTGAGAGAACTGGAGTTGTGGTAAGGTATCTTTTTAAGTTGGCTAAGGCGATGACGCACTCTTTTGTCCATAAGAAATATGTGGCCTTCTTCACTAAATTAAAGAATGGTTTGCATTTGTCAGAACTTCTGCTTATGAATCTATTCAGGGCTGCAGCCCTTCCAGTCAACAACTGCACTTGTTTTGCCGATATTGCGCTCTTCAAGTCCAGAATGGCCTTGATTTGATCTGGGCTTGCCTCAATGCCCTTTCTAGTAACCAAGTATCCCAAGAATTTACCAGTCCCAACTCCAAATGTGCATTTTGAAGCATTGAGTCGGAGCCGATATGTTCTAAGGATGTTGAAAACTGCCTTTAAGTCGGCCAGATGATCCTCAGGTTCTTTGATCTTCACGACCATGTCATCAATGTATACTTTCACTGTTTTGCCAATTAGATGTCCGAACATCTTGGTCACCAACCTCTGGTAGGTTGCTCATGCATTTTTCAACCCGAAGGGCATCACTCTGTAGCAAAATAGCCCTTTTGGGGTGATAAATGCAGTCTTCTCCTCATCAGGGGGTACATTGCGATCTGATGGTATCCTATGTATGCGTCCAGGAAGCTCATCCTTCCATGCCTTGAAGTGGCATCCACAAATTGATCAATCTTGGGGAGTGGGAAACTATCTTTGGGACAGGCCTTATTTAGGCTAGTGAAGTCCACACAGACCCTCCACTTCCTATTCTTCTTCTTCACCACCACAGTGTTAGATAGCCAAGTTGGGTAGTTTACCTCTCAAATGGCTCTGGCCTCTAGTAGTTTGTTCACCTCCTCTTTTACTGCTTCGACATGTTTCAAGGTCAACCTTCTAGCCCATTGAGTGATAGGTTTAGCCGACTTGTCTACATTCAATTTATGGCAAGTGACCTCGGGATCAATGCCAGGCATCTCATACGGTGTCCAGGAAAACACCTCAATGTTTGCTTGTAAGAAGGCTTCTAACCGCCTTTCTTCTTCCTCGGCCAATTCTGATCCTAAAAGGAAGAAGCACTCATCATCCCCATGTTGGACTAGAATTTTCTTCAGGGCTTCTTCACTTTTCTCAGTTGGTTCTGTGTAGACGTCATCTAGGACCTCCATGTCCTCATCCTCAATCTCGGCTGTGTTTGCTTCTCCTGTGTTGCAGGTGGATTTCATTGCTGCCATAGAGCAATTTTTTGCCTGTACCTGGTCTCCTCTAATCTCCTCAATTCCCTGTTCCGTTGGGAACCACAATAGTTGGTGCAATGTTAAGGGTACAACCCTCATTGCGTTTAGCCACAGTCGTTCTAAGATAAAGTTGTAAGGTGAGGGGGTGTCAATGATTGTAAACTCTATGCTCACTTTCCTAGTGCTTGCCTGCACTTCCAAATTTGCTGCCCCCAAGGGCCATGTCGGCGTTCCATTGAACCCGACTATTGGACTGTTTTAGATCATCTTGGTGAAGGCTGAGCTCCTTGTAACACCTGACATACATGATGTCACAAGAGCTGCCTTGATCAATTAGAATGCGCCTTACCTGGCATTCTCCAATCTTCAAGGATATCACCAGAGCATCATTGTGTAGATGCTGCACCATGTCTAGGTCGGCTTCAATAAAGGATACCATTGGTCCCTGGCATTCGTCTGCCCTAGGCCTTTTTTGCTGGACCTGGTATACATATTGTAAGTGTCTCACCCTCTGAGCCTTCCCTCGTACCTCCTTCTTATTGACCCTCAAGTGAATCACATTGATCACTCGAGGTCCTTCTATTTGCGGTTGTAGTTGCGATGCTGGTGGGGGTGGTGCTGCTAGGGCCTGGGGCAGCCTTGCCTGTTCTTTCCTTGTTCTAGCTTCATCCACCATGTCCTTTAAGTGACCTTGTCTTACCAGATCTTCCAAATGTGCCTTTTAGGCTCTGCACCTCTAAGTTAGATGCCCGTCTTCATTGTGGTAAGCATAGTGCTAGCCAAGACTTTTTCTCATAAATTCGCTAGGAACCCTTTTTGGTGCTCTGTAATATAGCTAGTTCCTGATCCTTTCCAGTACTTTGTAAATCGGAATCCGGAATATGGTAGTGACTACCTATGCAGCCCTCAGTCCTGTCTTTTGCCTGTTATATCCAGTATTTCCTTGACCTCGCTTCGACGAGCCGTTTCTCTTCTCTTGTTTCGATGCCTTTGTCCCTGGCGTGTCTTTTTCGGCTCTCGCATACTTCTCGATCCTGGCCATGAGTTCCTCCATGCTTTTGGGTAGTGTTTTTGCCAGTGAATTTCGAAGCAGGCAGTCATCGTTCAGGCCATTCTTAAAAGAAACAACCGCTAATTCTTGATTGCACCCTGGTATTCGATTAAACACTTCATAATACCTTTTGGCATAAGCCCTGAGGCTTTCATACTCGCCAATTCTCAGAGCCATCAGGGAGTCTACCCTCAATAATTGCAGTTTGTTTGTCACAAACCTAGCCACGAACATCTCAGCCAAGCTTTCCTAACTCCTCACACTTCCTTTCAACAACTTGTGAAACCAGTTTGATGCGATTTCCCCAAAGGACGAGGGGAATACCTTACACAACAGCGGCTCGTTCCCGTGTACAATGCCATTGAGTTCAGGTAAAGGCCGACATGAAAGTTAGGATCAGACTTGCCATCGTATATCTGGAATCTCGGCATGTGGAATCTTTTCGGGGCCTTAAACTTGTTCAATTCCACCGAAAACGGTGTTCTTGGCTTGACCGGAAATGTTACCTCAGCATCTTGTCGCTTCCTCTGTAGGTAGTCTCTAAAATCCTCCTTAGTCCGTCCAGGAGCTCGGCTGTCAACGGACTTTAGTCTTTTGGATGCGCTACTACCGGTGTCATTGTGAGTCCTCTTGGACCTCCCTCCATTCGTTGTGTCAAAGTCAAGCTCCTTCCCTTGAACATGCCGATGTTCTTTGGTGTAGGCTTCTTTGGTATGATGTGTCTTCCGAGAATCTCCTTTCATCGACTCTCCTCGTCCGACCTCTCGGGAAGGCCGATGAGAATATTCCTTGGTCTTGTCATGCAGAGGGATTGCATGAACTGTTTTTTCCCCCATTTCTGGGCATTGTTCTTGGCCGCTGGAATCAGCGTGTCTTGTAACGGAAATGATGGCTATATGACGTTGTTCTGCATCATGAAATTAACGACCGATTGTAGGTCCGCCAATTTGTTCACCATTCCCTTTATCTTGTCGTCTCTCCGCAGGTATCTATCTTTCCGTACCTAGAGGTCGTTCTCATTATGATACTCGCCTCAGTCTGTCTTTTTTGGTACATTTCCTTTCTGGCCAACGTCTTTCTCTCCAAGATTCTTATCTCGAGGTTCTTTGTTGTAGTTATCCTCCTCTACATTAGGGTTAATGTGTTTACCACTTCCAGTAGGGATGTCATCCCCAATCTTCTCTTTTTGTCCGTCGTTGGCCATCTATTCTCCTTTCTTTCCAACAAACGATGCCAAATTGTGTGTGTTAATTTCTGACTACACTGCCAAACAGGTACTCAGCTGGAGAACACCAGCAAAATAGATTGTGCCCGAATAACCTATCACAGAAAGATAAGACTCCGACGGTGGTTCGTTCACCCAAGGGCACTCTGACGATCAAGTCAGTACTCAATTATCTCTCAAAGATAGCAAACAGTGCTTAACTTACTAAATAGGATACAAAAAGCGTATCTTAGACCCTCGCGGGTGCCTTACTTTTATAGCCAGCACTAACCTGATCTCTATAGAACCCTAGCTTCTCTTGGACTCTAGTTTAATGCTTATCCTGAACTCTCTAATGGATAAAGATAAATTTGCTAGGAGCTTTATCCTTATCCTGACTGAGGTCCTCCCCCATTCTAGGACTCTTATAGCTTATCCGTTCATCTAGGATTTCGGTATCTCCACAGATAACCTCGGCCTAGCCGAGATCACCTTGGCGCCATGCCTAGGACACGTGGCACCTCGGCTGGCACTTCGGTGCCACCTTGGCCACGTGTTGTCATTCACAAAAATACGTCCTCATAATATGTATAGATGTATGTGTAGATAGATAGATGTATATATATATACATAATAAAATTGAAGCAATAAATGAGGTAACCCACGTAGGTTACCCCCATCCCTCTTCCCTTACTCCCTTTTCTTTATTTCATCTTCTTTATTTGGTTTTGGTTGTTTTGGCAGAGACATTCTCTGTCTCTCTTTCTCGGCTGTTTTCTCTCTTTCAATTTTTCTTTTTTTCTTTTTTTTACTTTCAAGACACAAAACTCTTGATCCACCACATTTAGAGTTAGAATCTCACCCTAGTCCTTTAGGCCAAAATGATGAGCGTGTTGAGGACATCATTTTGACTGGTGGAGATTGAATTTCGGCAAGATTGATTTTTGGGGGGTTTTCTCCTCTTCTCTTCTAAAGGTAGGGATTTTCTTGATTCTTTATAATACTTCGCTATCGGTAGCTATGTGGTATTTTTTTTTTTTTGTTGCACAAAAAAAATGATTTTGTTGAGAGTTTTGAAAAACATGTTGAGGTGAGTTAGGGTTTCAAGTTCATTGGGTTTGATTTCTTGTTTTGTTGTTAATTTGGTGAGTTTTGAGCTAATTAAATATATTCATGAGGTTTGTGATAAGAAACCCTAATCTTAATTATTTGTTTGTTTAACAATCTTGAGAATAAGGTAAATTGGTGAGATTATAATATTTGAACCACATTGATTAAAGAGAAAAAAATGAAGGGTTTGCCATGAAATATAACTATATAAAATTTGATAGGATATTGAGTTATGAAATCGAATTATTGAAATTGTGGAATATAAAGAGACAATGAAAGATTAAGGATTTTGTAATGTATTTGCTGTGAGCTAGAAATGTATGATCGGGAGAGGAAAAGAAACATGTAATGGCTTTGAAATTTGCCTTATGTTGAAACTATTGATGATTGGCAATAGTGGAGTCAAACGTGGAAATTATTATGAGAATGTTATTCTCCTAAATGAGATTTTTGAGATAACGTGATAGTTGAGTTAGCTCTAAACAAACCTTACTAAAGATGAAATATGGAAATGGATTGATAATCATATTGTGTTATCTACGGAAATTATGTCTTTATTGTTTAGAGATTTTGTCCTTGGCCATCAGTGGAGGATGGTGTTACTTGTATTGAATGGAATACACATGTTTTGTGTAATGTTTAAAGGTATAACTTTGAATAATGTGTCATGTGATGAAGTGATGAAAGTGCTATATGGAGGTAATGCGTTCCTTTCGGTTAGCACCCGGTAAAGTAGACGGATGTGCTATGTAGAGGTAACGCGTTCCTTCCGGTTAGTATCCGGTAAAGCAAGCTATGCTATGTAATGGTAATGCTCTCCTTCCAGCTAACAACCGATAAAGTAGGCAGATGTGGGGTTTGGTGAGACCACAGCGGTGAAGTGAGGCTTGACAAGTCCTTATGTTGTTTATTTGATTGCTAATGTGAATGTAGAGATAATTATTGATAAATATATGTATTGAGGATATTGTTAATTTACATATTGAGATGAATATTGAGTTCGGGAATAATGTGCATATTGTTTGATGTAAATGAGTAACACGAGAGTGCAAGGGTAAATGTGAATTGATTTTGAAAATAAACAACGGGTTAGAATTATTTGGATAATCATAGATGAATTATAGAAATGAAGAAATAATTAACGTGCATGATGTTCAAGATGTGAATTAGTTATTTATTTATTTTGAATCTTTCCAAAGGGAAATTGGTGACTACGAAAATGGAGAAATAAATTTTTGTGAAATGATAAAAGAAAGATTCTTTTGAGAAAAGATATACCTATGCATATATATATATTTGGATATAAAGTCACATTATATGTATATAATTATGACTTATAGCATTCATGATCATATCTATCTATGCACTGCTATTGTTTAGGATCATTGGGATTCTTACTGGACATTATTGTTCATCCCATATTGTTAATCTTTTTTTTAGGTAGAAAGTTGAAGCTTGTTTCACGACTAAGACGTCCCATTAAATGTAGCCAAAGGGCCTATTTTCTGTAGATTAGGGTTAATCACTCTCATCTTGTTTTCTTAGTTTTCTTTTCTCAATGTAAGCCCAAGGGCACTTGAAATTATTTGTGTTGGTCACATCACCATTGTGTATTTATACGAGAAAGAACCTCGATTGATTTAATTTATTTTAATCTTGCTTATTATCTTGAAAATGGACTTAATTAAAGAGTTATGGTAATGGATTTGAGTAATAAAAGTCTATGACATTACTGTAGACACCTCATTTTTGACCGGCCTTAAGACTTGGGCGCCACTAATTGCTTACTTTGTAATGAAAGATGTGCAGTGCAAAGGTTCGATTTCTTTGGCAAGGAGAGCGTCAAATCCCAACCTTACACCCCATTTTTGGACCAAAAAATATTTTAGACCTTAAAACCCTCTCTTTCAAAAAAAAATTGAAACAAAGTTCCTATGATGTTCCGATACTCGCATTTCGTTAAATGTTGTGCTTTTCGGTAAATTGAGCAAGAACAAAGTGGAAATGAATGGAAGAGAGGTGAAATATTTGAAAAATATTTCAAAACATCTTATTTAGGGGTTTCGGGTTGAAGAAAATAAGAGGAGAGGAAAGAAACCCAGTTGGGTAAGAAGTTGGGCATGAATTGTTAAGAGAGAGTCGAGCAGCCCTCGCTAAATCAGGCCTATCCGTTTGTACACTTGGATTTCAGCTATGAGGCCACCACCGTTGGAAAGAAGACTTCCGGGGCTTCATTTTTCACTCAAGAATCTCCTCATGCCGAGGCCAGATGAGGGAGATATGGCTGGTTGAAGTTAGGCATCAATCCGGTTAGACCGAAATTGAGTAGTCTTCAATAAAAGAGAGATATCTCTTAGCACACTTGTAATTTTGATGTGAGGCTTCCACCATTGGAAATAATACTTCTGGAGCTACAATTTAGACTCAAGAATGACTTGAAAAGGAGTCCAGACAAAGGAGATATGCCTGTTTGAAGTTAGGGCCAGAACCAGTTTTTTCTGTCGGCCACTAAGGGAGTGTGCCGGCCACAAATGGAGGGTGCTGGCCATAGGTCGGCCAAAAGTGACCTTTTTCGGCCACCATTAGTAGCTGGTCAGCCAACAATGTGGTCGGTCAGCCACAAATGCCTAGAAAGCTCAGAATTTGTAGATATTTCTCCTCTAGCTATTCTACACTATACCAGTTGTCCTGAAATCAGATATTTTGACCAAGGCTCTCCTTTTTGCTATATATGGAGGCCATATCTCCCATTTTGGAAGGTTATAAAGTTTAGGAGCCTCTCTCTCTAAAATCTCTCTTTCTCTCTCTCTACATTCCTCTCTCTCTAGAGTTCTCTCTCTCTTGCCCTTTTATGCATACAAGAAGAGAGTGTGCATAGAAGTAGAGATACACTTCTCCTTTGCCTAGACATCCTTCATCAAAGTTGCATATCTTTGGACTGAGGTCCCTTGGAACCTATTTTGGGTTGTTAAAGGCTGGTTTTGGCTCAGATAGTGGCTGTTTAAGTGCTGTGCTACAAAGGTATGAGACTTACCTTCCTTAAGCTTATTTTTGCACACTTGTTTGGCCACCTTTGCATGCTATTTTTGGCCTAGTTTTCAACTACAAAAACCTCTATTTTTAAGGTTTAAAAATGATGGTTTAAGGCCTTTTTGGAGTTAGGGGTGGTCCACCATCTTTTGTAACTTGTTTGCTAAGTGTTGTGCCATCTTTTAAAGCCTTTCAAACAATTCTTTTTTGGCCTTTTAACCACTGAATTCCAGGGAAATTTCAGTGGTAAAAACTTTGTTTTGAGGTCTAAAATAGGAGGGGGTGGCCCCCCCTCCTTGTGTCTTCTTTGCAAATGTAGATGGCCTAACATGTGAGCATGTATTTCTACATTTTTGTAGCTTAATTCAAGCATGTTTTAGGCTCTATTTTGACATGTTTCAACTCTGCTTTTGGTTGGTTGGAGCACTTGTTGCTTGCTTCTTGCACTCGTAATGTAATTATGATTACTAGCCTAGCATGCCTAATGAGTTAGCCTATCATTCTAGCCTGTGTTAGTTTGACTCCAACACATTTTTGCTAATGTTTTGACATGCTTTAACTCTGTTTTGAGTGGTCATTGTCATATGAGCCATGTTTTGTATAGCTATATTGCAAATGCCTTCACTAGCTTAGTGTTTTAAGGCCTCTAACATGCTTTGCTTGAGATGATTGTATACTATAGCATCATTTAACATGTGATTTCAATGCATATATCTTTGTCACACTCTCACATATTTCACTCTTTCATTGCCTTTGAGAGTTGTGCTTTGAGCCTTGTTTGTGAGCCAACATGTGAGCATGTTTTTCTTGCTTTCTATGCTTTCAATCCAGCATGATTTAGCCACTGTTTTGGCATGTCTTAGCTCTATCCAGAGCTGGTTTGGTCATTTGAGCTTGACATTGTATGCCTCTAGTGTAATGCTCTTCACTAGTTTAATGCTTTTGGCTCTTAACATGTTGTGATATTGTAGTATTCTTTTGCATGCCATTTCAGCACTAAAATTCTGTAACCTCCCTCATTTCTTCACTTTTGATTTGCTTTAAGGGTTAGTTGGCTTTAAGGTTGTGTTTAAGCTTGAGATAGAGCTTGTGCTCAATGGCTTTAACTCTCTTTTGAGGGTTCCTCCTAGCCAAAGGCATGATCTCTCTCATGTCTTAGGCTATCGTTTGGTTGACCCCTCTCTCATTAGAGGACTATCACATTGGACTTAATCGGTTAAAGGATTAATCGGTAATGTAAAATGTGTAAACAAGAATTGAGTAAAGTAAAACTTGTGAAAGATAAGCATTTATGTTGCATTGCATGTGTTTGGATCGGACGTTAATCCAAACACAAGAAATGTGGAACGTTTCATACTCAAAGTGATGAAACGTGTCACGTTTCTTGGTCGCTATCATCTTTGATCATGCATGATAGGGTGATGGCCATTTGAGTCTTGTGTGCGCATTTATTAAGCTTGTACAAGCTTGGTTCTTTGGCCATCATGCATGAAAATGCTTGATTGGTGGCTTGAGAGCCAATTGCCATACTCCTTTGAGCTTGAGAAATGATGAGGAGGGTGGTAGTACACACATTTCCTTGCAAATACATTGATTTGCCTCTATTGTTCTCTGTTGCAGCAAAACCAGAAGCCTAGAAAAAGCAATGGCCGACCGGCCACATGAAGTAGCCGACCGGCCACCTAGATTAGCCGATCAGCCACCAATCCATTTTTGTGCAAAGTGTTCCTGTTTTGGAGCAGAGGCAGTCTGGAATATTGGTTCAGTGTTCAGAGATCAAGGCGAGTGAAAACAGAGGCAACCGGTGGCAAGGCGATGGATTTTCAGGAGAAAGCAACCGAGTATGCATGTCTCCCTCGCCTACAAGGCCACTTTATTGCTTTATTAGCCAATTGTAGCTAATTAGAACATGTGTTGTAATTAATTAGTTTAAATCTATGTTGTAATATTTTAGCTAGCTTAGAACAGTTAGTTGATTTATTTCAATTGTGTTGTAATAATTAATTAGCTAGAATAGTTAATTAGTTTCGTTTTGTAATAATTAGCTTAGCTTAGAATAGCTTAGCTTATTTATTCGGACCCTCCTTCGAGAAGGCACAATGTTGTAATAAGGGTGCATGCGTGTGTGCATGTCTTCCAACCCCACGTCTTTTTCCTTTTTATTTATCCACTTTTGATGGTTAGATTAGGGCACGTTTTGTTTAGCATACCTTATGCTTGCATGTTTGCATCCATTCATTTGTCTTGCATGTACCGAGGCTCGGCTCATCATTCAAACAACATTTTATTTCAATACCTATTTGAATACATGTTTCAAAGCATATTATCAAGTTGCCTCGTATGCCATGATTAGTAGCCAAGCCTATTAATTGCATTATTACATGTGTTGCATTAGGCATCTTGTATAGTTAGGATCATACATTGTTCTAACTAGCTTCTGTTTTGGTTTGAAGTACTCGGTAAGCTTTTACGCTTTAGCATATTGCATAAGTGTGATTGTCATGATACCATGTTTCGCATGCTTGCCATGAGGCTATGTGCTTAAGTGATTAACTGCATGAATGCTTGTGGATGAAGGCTTGATTGCTTGAATTGGGACAATTCGATAAAATATAAGTTTTAAGCCCACTTTACGAAGTGGCAAATCATCATGTTTTAAGCCCACTTGAGGGTGGCAAATTCGCGCTTTAGCCCACTTGAGGGTGGCACTTTCAAACCACTTTTGAAAACAAACATGAGTTGAATTCATTCCAATTCTTGCGATTTTAGTCTATACTTGTGTGTGCGTCACATAGTAAAGTTAGCTAATAACCGGAATAAGAACACATGTGTTTATAAAACAACATATCATGCTTAGTAGAGGCCGATCTTTGATCGGGCGAGCGAAGGTGCTCATTTCAGGACCTTCCTCTCTCGTACCCAAGTTCCCGAGCCGAGGCAACTTTAGTGATGACGGACATGTGGCCTTTGGCACGAGTCAGGGTTTCATAAATTTCCTAAAATAAAATATTTAGGTGGCGACTCTGTAATCTGGCAAAGCAGTCCAGTTTGGCATTATTTGATTTAAAAATCTGATTTTCCAAAATGATTTCCTGGATTGGACTCTTTGGTGTTTATCAGTCTCACATTGCACTTTGTGAGATTAGATTCAGAACTGTGACAGGAGTCCGAACTATAGGACCAATTCGCGTCTCTCTGAAAGCGGGCGCGTAAAGAAGGTCGAGTCTACAATTACATTTTCTGGTTTTAGTAACTAGGAAATTAATTTGGTTTTGGTTTTTTCTGATTTTTTGTAATCAGATATTATGGCTGCTGAAAGTAGTATTCCAAATTCGATCGTTATACCGACTCTAGTCTCTATCTAGAACCATGTTCAAGTTCCAATAAATCATGGAGAAAAATTGAAAAAATTTAATGGCGCCGAGTTTAAGAGATGGTAGCAGAAAATGTTGTTCTATCTTACAACTCTAAATCTAGCCTGGTTTCTCCATAAATAGGCTCCAGTACTGAGAGAGGATGAAAGTGATCGGCAAGTTGTTGCTGCTGTAGACGCTTGGAAACATTCTAATTTTTTGTGCAGAAACTACATCCTCAATGGCCTTGACAATATGCTATATAATGTTTACAACCCTCTAAAAATAGCAAAAGAATTGTGAGATTCTTTAGAGAAAAAATACAAGACAGAGGATGCCGACACAAAGAAATTTGTTGTTGGTAAATTTCTACACTTCGTTTTGATTGACTCATAAATGGTAATTTCTCAAGTTCAAAGTTTTCAATTAATTTTACATGATATTCATTCTGAAGGTATGTCTCTTAGCGAGTCTTTCCAAGTTGCTGGTTTAGTGGAAAAGTTACCACCGGGTTGGAAAGATTTCAAAAATTATTTAAAACATAAACACAAAGATATGATCATGGATGAACTTATTGTAAGACTGTGAATTGAGGAAGATAACCGGATGGTTGAGAAAAGGAATGGTAAAAATCCCATTGAGTTCAAGGCTAATGTGGTTGAACAAGTGCACAAACCACATAACAAAAAGAGGAAGTTTGCTGGAGATGGTCCTAAATAAGGCAACAACAATGGCAATAAGAAGTTCAAAGGAAAATGCTATAACTGTGGCAAGACTGGACATCGAGCTTTTGATTGCCGCTGTCCTAAGAAGGATCACGGAAGTACAAGCAAGAAGACTACCAATCAAGCCAATGTGACAGAACTTGATTACATCTCTGACGGGGTAAATGACATCAATCTCTCTACTGTGGTGTCTGAGGCTAATTTGATTGGAAATCCCAAGGAATGGTGGGCTGACACTGGGGCAACTCGACACATTTGCGCGGACAAAAAGATGTTTACTACCTATAATGAGGCTGCAAATGGTGAATAACTTTTCATGGGAAATTCTTCTACTTCTACTATGGCTGGACAAGGAAAGGTGATCTTGAAGATGACATCAGGAAAGGAACTTACCCTCAACAACGTATTGCATATATCAGACATCCAGAAGAATTTAGTTTCTGGTTCTTTATTAAGTAAAAATTATTTTGGGCTTGTATTTGAGTCTGATAAATGTGTATCAACAAAAAGTGGTATGTATGTTGGTAAGGGATACATGAGTGATGGTCTCTTCAAGTTGAACGTAATGACGATTATACCAAAACTTGATATTAATAAGAATAACACATCTTTTGCTTATATTCTTGAGTTAAATTTATGGCATGGTAGATTAGGACATGTAAATTTTGATACTTTGCGTAGATTAATTGGTTTGGATTATATACCAAAGTTTGAAATTAATCCTAAACACAAATGTAAGATTTGTGTAGAAGCGAAACTAACTAAGGCTCCATTTAAATCGGTTGAAAGAAAAACCAAACCTCTAGAATTAATTCATACTGATGTATGTAATCTTAAATTTGTTTAAACTGGAAGAGGCAAAAAGTATTTCACAACATTTATTGATGATTGCACAAGATATTGTTATGTATATTTACTTAGAAATAACGATAAAGCCTTGGAAATGTTTAATCTCTACAAAACTGAAGTTGAAAATCAACTTGGTAAGACCATTAAAATGGTTAAAAATGATAGGGGTGGTGAATATGATGCATCATTAAATAAATTTTGTGCACAACATGGCATTATTCACCAAACTACAACACCCTATTTTCCATAGCAAAATGGAATTGTTGAAAGAAAAAATGAAACCCTTAAAGAAATAATGAATGCCATGTTACTAAGTTCAGGCTCACCGCAGAACTTGTAGGGGGAAGCAATTTTGTCTGCTAATTATGTTCTTAACAGAATACTCCACAAGAAAACCAACCAATGTGTTTGGTTTGAGTTTTTTGGATTAAATTTTTTGAAAACTAAGTTTTTTAGTTTTTGTATTCTTTTGTTTTTAGTGAATATTTTTTAAATTTTAAACATTTTTTTTTACTTTTTTAGATGCACCTTAGTTAGATGTATCTAAAAAGTGCAAAATTTGTGAAAAAATATTTTAAAAAATTAATAAATACATAAAAATACAAAAAATGTACTGAATTCTTATATATTATTATTTTTATTTTTTTTGTATTTTTGGTATTTAGTGAATTTTTAAAAGATTTTTTTTACAATTTTTTTACTTTCTAGGTGTATTTATGTTAGGTGTGTCTAAAAAGTAAAAAAATTGCTGAAAATATTTTAAAAATTTAGTAAAAACAAAAAAACACGAAAAATAAGAAATGAGAATTTTCTGAAAAGTGTTTTCTGAAAAATGAAAACAAGCAAGCTGAACAGCATCCCTTATGAATTATGGAAAGGTCAAACACCTTCCTACAAATACCTAAAAGTGTGGGGTGTTTGGGAAAAGTTAAAGTTCCTATTCTGAAAAAAACTAAGATAGGACTAAAAACAGTGGATTGTGAGTTTATTGGTTATGCTCAGAATAGTAGTGCATATCGGTTTCTAACTTATAAATCAGAAATACCTGATATAAATGTAAACACTATTATAGAGTCAAGGAATGCTGTGTTTTTTGAACATGTCTTTCCTTACAAGAAAGGATAGGAATCAAGTTCACAGAAAAGAACTTATGATTGTACACAAAGTCAAGAGACTAATGACAATTAAACGCAAGAAACTAGTAATGGTCCCGACCAGCAGGATTTAACTGATGATGAACCGAGACGAAGTAAGAAAGCAAGAACATCAAAATCCTTTGGTTCAGATTTTTTGACATACTTGTTACAAAATGAACCTCAAAGTTTTAAGAAAGCGATGATAGGTCCTGAAACACCTTTGTGGAAAGAGGTTGTTAATAATGAAATTGAATTCATTATGTAAAATCATACTTGAGAATTGGTGGATCTTCCACCCGATTCTAAACCTCTTGGATATAAAGGGATATTCAAGAGAAAAATGAAAGCAGATGGTTTAATTGACAAGTATAAAGCAAGACTTGTAGTGAAAGGTAACAGACAAAAGGAAAGTTTGGACTATTTTGACACATATTCTCCTGTGACAAGAATAACATCCATCTGCATCCTTATTGCCATAGCAACGTTGTATAATTTAGAAATACATCAAATGGATGTTAAGACAGCTTTCTTAAACAGTGATCTAAATGAAAAGATCTATATGGAGCAACCTGATGGGGTTGTAGTGCCAAGGCAAGAAAAGAAAGTTTGTCGGCTTATAAAATTTCTTTATAAATTAAAACAAGCACCTAAGCAATGACATGAAAAATTTGATCATACTATGCTTACTAATGGGTTTAAGATAAACGAATGTGACAAGTGCGTCTATATTAAAAACATTAACAAAGGTTATATCATCATTTGTCTTTATATGGATGACATGCTTATCATTGGAAATAGTCAAAACATGATCAAATCAACTAAGCAAATGCTGAACAAAAGATTTGATATGAAATATATGGGGGTTGCGAATGTAATATTAGGAATGAAAATTACTAAAATATCTGATGGATATGCATTATCTCAATCTCATTATATTGAGAAAATTCTTAGTAAATATATCAAGGATAATATAAATGTATCTAGAACATCTGTAGACATTAGTCTTTATTTATCGAAAAATAAAGGTGATACGGTGTCTCAGTTAAAATACTCTCAAATCATTAGAAGCCTAATGTACCTAATGAATTGCACTCTTCTTGATATAGCTTATACTGTCAGTAAATTGAGTAGGTACACTAGTAATCTTGGAGAAGACCATTGGAAAGCGATCATTCGAATTCTTAGATATCTAAGATTTACTCGTGATCATGGTTTAAACTTTACTCGATATCTTGCAGTACTGCAAGGTTATTGTGATGCCAATTGGATATCGGATACTAAAGATTCAAAATCTACTAATGGATATGTCTTTACTCTAGGAGGCGTTCCTGTTTTTTGAAAATCCACGAAACAAACATGCATCGCACGATCCACGATGGAATCTGAGTTCATTGCTATAGACAAAGCAAGAGAAAAAGCAGAATGGTTTCGCCACTTCTTAGAAGACATTCCAATGTGGCCTAAACCTTTGCTAGTTATTTGCATTCATTGTGATAGTCAATCTGTAATAGGTAGGGCACAGAATCATATGTATAATGGTAAGTCACGACATATTCGTCGTCGACATAATACCATAAGGCAATCACTACCACAAAAATAGTTAAAGATCACACTTTGACAAAAATATATATATATATATCTCACTTTTATTGGAAGTATGATAAAAAAAATTAGATTGATATTTTAATCACTCTTAATTTGATTGAGTGTGATAATATTCATTTTTTATGTCACTTTTCAATTAAGTGTGATTATATATATATATTTTTAATCACACATTCTAATTAAAGTGTGATTATATATACACTACTACTTTTTAATCACACTTTTTAAATAAGTGTGATTAGATATATATTTTTCATTCACACATTCTAATTAAAGTGTGATTATTTATATATTTTTTAATCACACCTTCTAATTAAAGTCTGATTATATATACACTACTACTTTTTAATCACACTTTTTAAATAAGTGTGATTATATATATATATATATATTAATCACACATTCTAATTAAAGTGTGATTATTTATATATTTTTTAATCACACCTTCTAATTAAAGTGTGATTATATATACATTACTACTTTTTAATCACACTCCACTACAAGAAAAAGCATCTTTGGCGACTAAAAAAGCATCTTTGGTCGCTGAAAGTACAGGTTTTGGCGACTAAAAAAGCATTAGTAGCCAAAAGTATAGATTTTGGTAACTAAAAATCTGTTTGGTTTCCCATATATGGCTTTTACCGACTAAAAAAATTTTAGTAGCTAAAAGTAAGGCTATTTGGCGACTAAAAAAAAATTAGTAGCCAAAAGTGAGGCATTGGGCGACTAAAAAGATGTTTGATCGCCAAAAGTGAGGCTTTTACCAACTAAAAAAATTTTAGTAGCCAAAAGTGATATTTTTTGGCGACTAAAAAAAATTTAGTAGCCAAAATTGAGGCATTGGGCGACTAAAAAGATGTTTAGTGGCCAAAAGTGAGGCTTTTTGGCGACTAAAAAGAAGTTTAGCCGCCAAAAGTGGTAATTTTAGTCCGGGAATTAAATTTTTTAACGACTAAAAAATAATTAGTAGCCAAAAGTATAAAATTGGCGACTAAAATTATGTTTAACCGCCAAAAGTGGTCTCTTTTTTTTTTCTAGTAAATAATTTATTTTTACATAAATTATGTTCAATAAAAAATAATTATCTTTATATATATACTTTTATATTAATACGAGTCTATGTACTATATAAATAATAAATGTTGCATATATAATCATATGGTGGTGGAAAGAGTGTGTTGTATAAGGTTTATGGTATGAGAGGTTGATGGTTTAAATCTCCACAAGAGCAAATGAGAAGCTAGTGAGTGAGTGAAATTTTTTTTTTTTTTTTTCACAAATGAGCTTTTGGCGACTAAAAGGTGTAATCTAAATATTATTAATCACAACTTTTAAATATTATTAATCACACTTAAAAGGTATGATTAAAAATGACCCTTTTTAATCACACTCCCAAAGATCATACTTTAATAAAACTTAAAAGGTGTGATTAAATAACATACATCACACAAAAAAAAAATGTGATCTTTATCTGTTTTTGTAGTAGTGAATTGCTCTCAAATGGAATAATTTCAATAGATTATATACAATTTAAAGAAAATATTGGGGATCCGTTAACAAAAGGTTTGACTAAAGAGCAAGTGTATAATTCATCGAAGGGGGTCAGATTAAAACCCATTACATAAGAGTTATCATAATGGTAACCCTACTTATATGGCTGGAGATCCCAAAAACTAAGTTCAAAGGGACAACTAAGTTATGTGTGGCTCGCCAGAAATCACCAAGTGTAGACACCCCATTTTTGACCGACCATAAGACTCAAACGTCACCAACTGAGTGCTCGGTGATGTTGCATATTGTACTCGTTCTGAAGTTGCGGAATCTCGGACACGAGCCTTGCCTCCGGACTTCCGGACTCTTTTGTGCTTTGCCTCAGTTTGCGAACCGGGTCCCATTTTCTCCATTTTCTCTTCTTGAAGGGAGGGAGAGGTCTCATAGACCATCTCTCAGTGGCTGTAGGCTACGTTTCGTGATCGTAAGCCATTTTTCCCGTTTGGAGCCCGGTTCTCGGTTTTCGGAGCCGTCGGCCGTGTGCCTCAGTTCGGGACTGCTTAACCACCTCCGTTTGCTCCAGTTTTTGGCATGCACCTTGTTTCCTCCCTTTTGAGAGACACTGTGGCGAGAGAGACCAACTTCGTGGTCAAACGCCACCTCCGGTGCTTAATAGTCAGTTTTTGGGGCCCCGGGCCGCGTATTTTGGCCCCCGAACCTTCGTTTTGCATCGGTTTGGGTTCATTTTTGGCGGAGACCTTATTTTCATTGTTAGGAAGGTTGTAGAAGGGTGGGAGGCCAGCAATGTTTTTGAAAAACCAGCTTTATTCCTTCATCGCTCTTCATCGCCCGTTTTCTTCACTAGAAAGCAGATTTTTCCAATCCCCGGGCCACTTTTTCTGACTTTCCACCACACCATTGTGTTGTACACACCTGGAAGGCCACCAATATGAGTAGGCCGGCTAGTAATTCCCCCTGACCTTTTTGAACCTTTCTAAAAAGTTGTTTTTTCTCTCTCTTGGGTTACATTTTCTGGTTTTTCTCCACATAGCTGTGTTGCACTCACCTAGAAGGCCACCTTTTTGGGGTGGCTGGCCAACAATTCTACTTGACCTCTTTGACCCCTGGTCGGCCGGCCACCCACCTGAACCTCTTGAACTTGGCCGGCCAAACTTGTCTCTCCTGGTGCATTCCAGCTGTGCCAGCTGTGTTGCACCAGATCCTCTGCCTGAGAATCTGTCTTTTGGGGGAAAATTTGAATTGGTTTTTCCCCTCTTTTCTTTCACTCCTCTCCCTCTATATAACCAGCACCCCACCTCCATTTCTAAGGTTTAGAAAAAATCAATTGGAGCCTTTGCATACAACCCTCCCTCTCTCTCTCATCCAAGCTTAAAACCACCTTGTTCTTGCACCATTTATACACCAACTCATAGCCTATTACCTCCACACTCCATTCCAAAATCTTGAGGCTGATTTTCAGAGGTTAAGAGCTCCTTTTCTTGGATCAAAAGCTGCTGAAAATCTGTGCTACAAGGGTGAGTCCCTATTTCCTCTTTTCTTGCTTTATTTTGCATGATATTTTAGCTCCTTTTGATTACATTTTTGGGCTTCATCCTGAACTGAAAATAATCTTATTTTGAGCTCATCTTCATGTTTGATCAAGGACTTTTCTCTGTTTGAGGTCTTCTGCTCACCCTTTGTGTTCTATCCCTCTTTTAAGGCTTATTTTGCATGGTACATTAGCATTATTTGTAAGCATTTCTGGGCTTTGATCAAAACTGTAAAGTGCCTTATTTTGAGTCCCTCTTCAACTTTGTTAAAAGGCACTTTGCTGTTTGAGGCCAGCTACTGCCCCTTGTCCTCTATCTCTCTTTTAGGGCTATTTTTGCACCATGTTTTAGCCTCACTTGTAAACTTTTTTGAGATTTGTTATAAACTGGAAAAAGTCTTGTGTTGAGGCTCTCTTGATGTTTGATTAGGGGCATTCCTTCGTTTGAGGTCATATGCTTCCTTGTATGCTTGTTTGCCTCTTATTTTGAGCCTTACAACTAAGCCCTTGTTGCATGCTTTGTTTGGCCTTCTAGCCACTGAAATCCAGTGGATTTTTAGTGGCTAACACACTATTTTGAACATCAAAAGCAGAGGGGGGTGACCCCCTCTCACCTTGTTTTGCTTGATGGTCTTTGTAGCCTTCCAAAGAGGCCCTATCTTGCATGCTTTGTTGACTGATTTCAGGGCCAATTTGATGAGTTTTAGGGCTATCATATTTGATTTCCAGAGTTAATTTTTCCATGCTAAGTGTCCTTGATGCATGTGCTTAATAACCGCTGGTATGCCCTTCCAAAGGAGCCCCTCATTTTTACATGCATTGGCTACATTTCCATGTTTATTTGGGCATATTTTCACATGTTTTTTACACTGATTTTTGCTGGTTTGGTGAGATTTCATATGCTTCATATACATGCCATGTAAACCATGTTTGCTAGTCAAAGTTTTATGGTATTTTAGTCCATCATGCTAGCATCTTTTGGTCATGCTTTGAACTAGAAATGTTCATGTTTTGGGACTGCCTTGGCTCTATCTTTAGACTTCATGATCAAATAATGCATGCTTTGTATAGCTATAAGTCAATACATGTGCCTAGTTTTGAATTTCGGGACCATTCCATGCATTGTATGACATATATCCATGTTTTGGGACCACTTAGCATCATATTTCACTACTAAAATTCACATGCTTGTATGCCATATTGCATCCCTTGCCATGCTTTGGCAGAGTGGCATTCTATGTCTTAGGTTCGGTCCTCGGTTTGCGTGTATGTGTGCACGCATTTCGATAGTCTCATTTTCATTTTATGGCCACTGAAGTTAGTGTGGCTGAGGTCCACTCATATTCGTATAAGTCCATCATGCATTGTGTATGCCATTTCAATTCATAGCATTGCGTATGCTAGGTTGTATGTTAGAGCATCGTGTATGCCATGTTACATCGAGCATTGTGTATGCCATTTCATAGCATTGTGTATGCTAGGTTGCATGTTAGGATTGCATTTATGCATGTCATGCATATTGCATTGTGTTTGGGACAGGAGTTAGCCCAAGCACGGGAAACGAGGGACGTTTCGTACTTTGAGTGACGGAACGTGTCTCAATTCCCAGTCACCGACACTCCGGATTAACCATGATAGAGTCTTGGTCTTGTTGTGTTTTCATGTGCATTCATTTCATGTTGAGTCGTGCAATTTGACTCCTCGGCCATCATGCATCGAGATGCGTGATTGGTGGCACGAGGATCGAGGACTACACTCCCTGAAGAGTAGTCATGCATACATATGTGAAAATACTTGGCCATGCCCCTTTGTTGCTCTCTGTTATAGTAAATCAAGGATCAACATCCTTCAAGAGCTTTGCACAACATTCCGGGTTCAATTGCAAACAGAGGCAAATCGGGGCATCGCAATGGATTTCTACGCTTGGCAACTCAAGCATGCATCATTCATCATCCGGAACAGAGCTGCGGCGGTCCATGGAATTGCATGTTATTTATTTCATTCCTTACTTAATTTGTTAATTAATTAGGAATTCTGTACTTATTCGGACTGTAATTATTTATTGGGACTGTATTATTTATTCGGACCCTCCGAGTGAGGGCACAATTGTAATAAGTGTGCGTGCGTGTGATGTATGTCTTCCAACCCCACGTCTTTCTCCCTTTTATTTACCAGCTTATGATGGTTAGATTAGGGCATGTTTTAATTAGCATACAGTATGATAGCATGTTTGCATTCATTCATCTGTTTTGCATGCACCGGGCTCGGCGCATTATAACTGTAACGACCCTGAAATTTTTCCCTCCGCTCGAGCGGACCTGTGAGGCTCTCAGTATATTTTTGCAGGCTGCCCGAGATTCTGAGGGTTGTAGATTCCCGCTCGAGCGTAGAAGTGGACGCTCGAGCGGACATCTTTGTTCGTTTGAGCGCTTGAGCGCAAGGTGGGGCGCTCAAGCGGGTCTCTAGGTTGAGTTGTATTTCTGAGGCATGGGTTCGTTTTTCGAATTTTTATTAGTGTATTTGGAACTTTCTTATTTTATTTTGTAGTATTGGTTACGGTGGTAATATGATGGTAAAGTAAGATTGGACCAAAAGCTTAAATTAGAGTAATTTGTCTACGACCAGCCGTCACTCTTTTGTCATTTTCTTTTTTCACACTTTGAATTTGGATGTGAGGTTAGAACCATTGGAAAGCTTATCTCCGGGGCTTCAATTTGGACACAAGAACGACCTAAAACAGAGTCTGGATGAGAGAGTTACGCATGTTCGAAGTTTTGGAATCTGTGCTGAGGGCAGGTCCGCTCGAGCGGGAATAGGGACGCTCGAGTGGGGTTTTCGGGACAGCAGCTTTTAAAACGGGATTTTGGATCATTTTTTATATTTTTCTTCTTCCTTCTTCCTTCCTCTTTGCCTAAGTGCGAAACCCTAGCCCCAAATCCTTGAATCCCTTTACTTTGCTCATGATCCACCATGGTTTTTGGCATCAAGGATGGAGAACAAGGGAGGATCAATGTTTTTACCCGATTAGAAGTTGGATTTGTGAAGGCTTCTTCTCAAGCTCACCCCTTTACTTGATTATTGAGGTAAGGGTTCGAATACTCTTCAATACTTACATCCATAGATAGATTTGTGGCATTTTATTATCTAAATACAAAAATTTCCATATTTAGAGCATGTAGTGGGTAGTATAAGATTTGGGGTTTTATGGTTTGAAGATGTTGGGAGTTAATTGATGGGTAAAATGGTGGATTATGTGTCCTAGGTGTATAATCAATGGAAAAGTTGGAATAAAAAGTGTTGGGTTAAATAGTTTGATTATTTCTTGAAATTTCAATATTTTCTTGAAACCCTAGGTTGATTAAAGATGATAACCAAAGATTTGGCCCAAATTGAAAGTAGAATAATGAAATTAAGGTATTGAATTATGTATATACAAGTTTAATTGGAATTTGGTGATACTTGGAAATTATGTTTAGAATTTGCGAATGAACTTTGTTATGAGCATTGTGAATCATGTCTTAATGAGAAAGGGAATTGGGAGGCGAAGGTTTGTTGATGATGTGGATGATGTAAACTTGGCTATGGAATATCGAATTGAGCCTTAGCAATTTAATTTGAATTACGTGGAATTATATTTGGTAGCATTGAGTTGAATAATGTTAATTAGTGTGGATTATATTGGATGGTGATAATTATGTGGGGTTATGTCGATTATGTCAAATTGTGTTAAATGTTGTTGAATTGAATTTTGTACGGTTAGCTACAGGGACGGACCTAGCATCTAAACACTGTGAGTAATAGTACGCCATATGAATATTTTTCTTACTGTTAATGATTATTGTACTAACGCTCTGTTCCTCGTAAGTGATTACACTAGCATTATGTCAGTTGGAAATCAGTGTGAACGTTGGAAGGGTTACGTACATTGGTATGTCTTTGGGATCATTCTGTTCTGTCTATGATGCATAAGAACCCTCTGTCAGCTGTAAGAAAACTATATCGTTTCTAAATGAACAAATGGAACTCATGTTCATCTTTGAATGGTGGAATCTATTGAATTTAAGATCATTATGGATTACCACTAATGAATCAAGATTATTTTGTTATATGACTCATGAACTTGAGATCATTCAGATCCTATGACATAAATGCTAAGGTCTAATGTTATCATATAACCCATAATAGAAGGTGAAGTGTTCTATCTTCATGAAGGCTATGAAATATTCGTTCTTGATCCTCGTTAATATTTATGATTATGTACATTCTGTTATCTGCAAGTTAGTAGCATTATTTCATGATGAACAAGTTAAATGTGAGTACACTATGAAACTACAGTATTTATGTACCTATGAAATTAATGGTTGCTATTAGCACTCTGTTAAATGAAACCTAATTGCGCTAACTCATATGAATGATAAAAAGAAACTGTGTGCCTCCGTATGATAATAAGACTAGTCCGTTCGGATAACATCTGTGGTTACTCTGTTATGTTGTTCGTTTCGTTTATATTCTGATATAATGAAACTTATTATTTTCTGGTATGGAACAAAGTGCTGTACGGAACTAAGTGCTACATTTTGGTGGGAGCCACCTCTAGAATCCGTACGAGCCACCTCTTGAGTCCATACATCTGAGTCCATACATCTGTTATTTCTATTACCATGCTTTATGCGTCCTGTTACCACGCTTTATGCATCTTGTTATTACACTTTATGCGTCCTTTTATCACGCTTTATGCGTCCTGTTATCACGCTTTATACGTCCTGTTACCACGCTTTATTCGTCCTGTCATCACGCTTAAGCGTCCTGTTACCCACGTGCATGCGTTCTGTTATTTCTACTATTTATGTTGTTTCTGTCATTTTTGCTATTTCTGTTATTTCTGTTATTCCTGTTATTTCTATTATTTCTGGGCCTATGGCCGTTCTGTACATACTGGACCTAAAGCCAATTTGTTAAGAAAGCTGGACCTATGGCTATTGTGGAAATAATTACAGATTGTAGTTAATCATATGCTTCTGTAGTTATATACTTTATTATTCAAGTTGAACATTACATCATTTATGTACTATTATTCACTGGGTTTCACTCATTCTGTATTTTGCCTGTTTCTGTAGGTAATCATTCGGGAGTCCAGTCCTAACCTTTAAGGCTCGTCTCTCTTTTGTCAACTTCAGTGTGTCCAGGCACTAGCTTTGTAAAGTGTTGTTAGAGTATATGTTTATGTCTTGGTTGTCTTCATTATTATTTTTGTTGTACACCCAACTGTGGCGCTAATAATTGAGCTTTATGTGTGTAAATTTTAATTATATTCGTTACTTAGTGTGATGTTATGATCCTGGCATAATAGTGGTAGCTCAATGGCATAGATTTTTGTGTTATTAGGTGCTTCCGTCCGGGCACCATATATTATATATGTCAATTTTGTGTCTGTTTCTGATGAGGTCATGCCCAAACTTTTAGGGGCAGGTTTGGGGTGTGACAAGTGGTATCAGAGCACGAGTTGCCATCTCACACACGAATCCATTGAGCTTTAGGATGTCTAGCAAGACTTAGGCGTCATGCATAACATTCTGAGAGTAGATTGATGGCAACGTTAAATGTATAGGTTGTATCTGCTACTTCTGATGATTTTAATCTATGTCTGTTGCATATTTTTTTTTTATTTATTGCCTTTGTTATTCTTATATTGATTGGTGAATAAAGTAAGATATGTAGATGGGATTAAGTCAACAATGTTGCACTGCGGAAGTGTGGTAAGAATTTGAACTGATCGGTAAGTCAATATATATATAAATGATTAAATAAAATGTGTGTTATCGGTTGATCATTATCTGTGGGAAATGATGGCGATATGATTGTGCTGTTTTACACGTATTTGAGTAAATTGATTAAATTTTAAGCATTGGATATGTCTAAGATTAAAGGAAATGTTATATGTGTGTTATCTTATGGCCTGTTATGTTTCCCTTGCTGTAACAATGTTTAGATCAGTAATTCTGAGAAGCTACTGTATTGGAATATTTTGATAAGATGTGTTTGTGTAATAATTGAGGTTATGATAAGTATGACCGGCCGTAAGAAGGACTTCTGCATATAGTGATCCTTTTAAAAATGTGAATTTGTTTCTAGCTGACGATTTAAATGGGCTGAAAGGTTGTTCTGGGCCGAAAGGTCGTTCTGATTATTCTGAGCCAATAGGCCGTTCTGTAATAATTGTAATACTAGACCAAATACTGTTCTGAAAGTAAACCAATATCAGACTCACTATTGGATCTCACGTTTCTGTGAACGCACTGTTATGCATTGTGAGCTATGTTGGGGAAATTGGTTATTGACCTTGAGACGATATGTAGGTAATACGATTTTGTGAACTAAGGAAATTACCGAAGACTTCTGATAGGGAATTGAGACTTCTGATAGGGAATTATGGGAGTCGGTGACCATAATTCTGTCTGCTCAAGAGTTAAGCAATTTGTAACTTGTACTCTGTACTCTGCGCCCTATAATCTGTAATGTATAACCTGAAATCTGCATTCCGTAATTTGTAATCTGTTCTGTTTAAGTAGAATCTGTAACCTGTGATTAAGACTTCTTAAAAGCAATAGTCGTATGACCTGAGGAATCCCATCTATGATACACGTCTGTCTATATAGTACTCGTAAAACAATAGACAATCAGTAACTGATTTAACATCAAACCTAAATAATTGGTGATCTGATAAGTTACTGTAAGAGTAAAAAAAAACTATTGGAAGTTAAACTAAATGGATAAGCCACCGCAAGAATTTAAATCTTGCCTTCGTATATTAAGTGATTTAAGGTTGGGAAATCATTCCTGTGAAATATTTATGTGTAATTATGTAAATGTTCGATATTGCGAAATTGTCCTCCATCACCTATATGGAGGTTATGATGTGAACTGTTCTGCATGATATCAAGGAATAACTGGAAACTCTATGAATGTTAACTAATTGGGCCAAATTAATCTGTGCTGTGACAAGAGAAAGTGCTAGTAAAGGAAAATGTTATACCTTACGGTTATGAATGATTAGTCAAGTATGATTTTGAATTGAATTTCTGGCCTTGTTTGATAGTTGTATTTATTATTTAGATTTGAACATATGACAACATGATCAGGTGTCTATAATGGGGGTCCTTCTTCCCACCGTTTAGATTGTGTCAAGAAGGAGAGAATGTGGTTTAAACTCTACATAACGATATGATTTTGATATGTTTTCGTAAATGGAAGATATGGTATCCCTTAGGTAGAACCTTATTTGGTAGGTTTTAAAATCTGATTCAATAAATTGCATCACAAGATAAGTTTGAACGTATACTCTTGAATTAAAATTGCGTATGACCTATTACGGCTGGGCTGACCCAGTTAGAGATTTAGTGGAGAGTACTTTCATTATGATTGAACTTAATGCATGCTGTGGGAATTTATTTCGAATAATTGAATAAGAAATTGGAAGCCTTAAAGGTTAATTATCCGAATTGATTATGTATCTGTGATCAACATAATTTTTATGTAATCTTAAGTATGTTTACGAGATTTCAATTTCGGAATGATTTAACGATTGAATTTTGTCCTATATGCTTTTATATATGACCATCTATATGTATACCTAAGTCTTCTTACGTAAGGAAAGAAATAAAGGTTGAAAAGAAGAGCATAGATCTTCTAGGGAGCAAATGAGAAAGTGAAAGGTTGTAGAGATCCTAAAGCTTAAAGTATGTTTGATTGACTTCTCTTGAAGTTAAGTAGGAACTCCTCTATATGATTGTCTTTAAAGAGTAATTGTATGATGGTCTTCACTGTTCTTTTTTAATGTCAGGTGGAATAAAGAATTGGTGGTGCCGTTAGGTGAAGTGTAATTGAAAAATTTGTTGTTAACTGAGAAATTGTTATGGACTTTGGGATTATAAATGGTTAGTGTTGCTCCTTACCCGTTGAAGTTCTGATGCGTGTATGTGATTGAAAGTATTTGTGATCCTTTTCTAACCCAAGTGCAGATCTAGTTTTGTAACATTACAGGGTGTATTTCAGTTTATGGTTGAACTGTCTTCTATTTGGTTTTCTCCAATTTCGAGGACGAAATTTTTTTTAGGAAGGAAGGATGTGACGACCCAGAAATTTTTCCCTCCGCTCGAACGGACTTGTGAGGCTCTCAGTATATTTTTGTAGGCTGCCCGAGATTCTGAGGGTTGTAGATTCCCGCTCGAGCGTAGAAGTGGACGCTTGAGCGGACGTCATTGTTCGTCTGAGCGCTTGAGCGCAAGGTGGGGCGCTCAAGCGGGTCTCTAGGTTGAGTTGTTTTTCTGAGGCATGGGTTCATTTTTTGACTTTTTATTAGTGTATTTGGAACTTTCTTATTTTATTTTGGAGTATTGGTTACGGTGGTAATATGATGGTAAAGTAAGATTGGACCAAAAGCTTAAATTAGAGTAATTTGTTTGCGACCAGCCGTCACTCTTTTCTCCTTTTCTTTTTCCACACTTTGAATTTGGATGTGAGGTTAGAACCATTGGAAAGCTTATCTCCGGGGCTTCAATTTGGACACAAGAACGACCTAAAATGGAGTCCAGATGAGAGAGTTACGCATGTTCGAAGTTTTGGAATCTGTGCTGAGAGCAGGTCTGCTCGAGCGGGAATAGGGACGCTCGAGCGGGGTTTTTGGGACAGCAGCTTTAAAAACGGGATTTTGGCTCATTTTTTATATTTTTCTTCTTCCTTCTTCCTTCTTCCTTCCTCTTTGCCTAAGTCCGAAACCCTAGCCCCAAATCCTTGAATCCCTTTACTTTGCTCATGATCCACCATGGTTTTCGGCATCAAGGATGGAGAACAAGGGAGGATCAATGTTTTTACCCGATTAGAAGTTGGATTTGTGAAGGCTTCTTCTCAAGCTCACCCCTTTGCTTGATTATTGAGGTAAGGGTTTGAATACTCTTCAATACTTACATCCATAGATAGATTTGTGGCATTTTATTATCTAAATACAAAAATTTCCATATTTAGAGCATGTAGTGTGTAGTATGAGATTTGGGGTTTTATGGTTTGAAGATGTTGGGAGTTAATTGATGGGTAAAATGGTGGATTATGAGTCCTAGGTGTATAATCAATGGAAAAGTTGGAATAAAAAGTGTTGGGTTAAATAGTTTGATTATTTCTTGAAATTTCAATATTTTCTTGAAACCCTAGGTTGATTAAAGATGATAACAAAAGATTTGGCCCAAATTGAAAGTAGAATAATGAAATTGAGGTATTGAATTATGTATATACAAGTTTAATTGGAATTTGGTGATACTTGGAAATTATGTTTAGAATTTGCGAATGAACTTTGTTATGAGCATTGTGAATCATGTCTTAATGAGAAAGGGAATTGGGGGGCGAAGGTTTGTTGATGATGTGGATGATGTAAACTTGGCTATGGAATATCGAATTGAGCCTTAGCAATTTAATTTGAATTATGTGGAATTATATTTGGTAGCATTGAGTTGAATAATGTTAATTAGTGTGGATTATATTGGATGGTGATAATTATGTGGGGTTATGTCGATTATGTCGAATTGTGTTAAATGTTGTTGAATTGAATTGTGTAGAGTTAATTACAGGGACGGACCTAGCATCTAAACACTGTGAGTAATAGTACGCCATATGAATATTTTTCTTACTGTTAATGATTATTATACTAAGGCTCTGTTCCTTGCAAGTGATTACACTAGCATTATGTCAGTTGGAAATCAGTGTGAACGTTGGAAGGGTTACGTACATCGGTATGTCTTTTGGATCATTCTGTTCTGTCTATGATGCATAAGAACCCTCTGTCAACTGTAAGAAAACTATATCATTTCTAAATGAACAAATGGAACTCATGTTCATCTTTGAATGGTGGAATCTATTGAATTTAAGATCATTATGGATTACCACTAATGAATCAAGATTATTTTGTTATATGACTCATGAACTTGAGATCATTCAGATCCTATGACATAAATGCTAAGGTCTAATGTTATCATATAACCCATAATAGAAGGTGAAGTGTTCTATCTTCATGAAGGCTATGAAATATTCGTTCTTGATCCTCGTTAATGTTTATGTTTATGTTTATGTACTTTCTGTTATCTCCAAGTTAGTGGCATTATTTCATGATGAACAAGTGAAATGTGAGTACACTATGAAACTACAGTATTTATGTACCTATGAAATTAATGGCTGCTATTAGCACTCTGTTAAATGAAACCTAATTGCGTTAACTCATATGAATGATAAAAAGAAACCGTGTGCCTTCGTATGATAATAAGACTAGTCCGTTCTGATAACATCTGTGGTTACTCTGTTATGTTGTTCGTTTCGTTTATATTCTGATATAATGAAACTTATTATTTTCTGGTATGGAACAAAGTGCTGTACGGAACTAAGTGCTACACTTTGGTGGGAGCCACCTCTTGAGTCCATACATCTGTTATTTTTGTTACCACGCTTTATGCGTCCTGTTATTACACTTTATGCGTCCTGTTATCATGCTTTATGTGTCTTGTTATCATGCTTTATGCGTTCTGTCATGACGCTTAAGCGTCCTGTTACCGACGCGCATGCGTTCTATTATTTCTATTATTTCTGCTATTTCTGTTGTTTCTGTCATTTCTGCTATTTCTGTTATTTCTGTTATTCCTGTTATTTCTATTATTTCTGGGCCTATGGCCGTTCTGTACATACTGGACTTAAAGCCAATTTGTTAAGAAAGCTGGACCTATGGCTATTGTGGAAATAATTACAGAATGTAGTTAATCATATGTTTCTGTAGTTATATACTTTATTATTCAAGTTGAACATTACATTATTTATGTACTATTATTCACTGGGTTTCACTCATTCTGTATTTTGCCTGTTTCTGTAGGTAATCATTCGGGAGTCTAGTCCTAACCCTTAAGGCTCGTATCTCTTTTGTCAACTTCGGTGTGTCCAGGCACTAGCTGATGCCGTGCGTTTTGTAAAGTGTTGTTAGAGTATATGTTTATGTCTTGGTTGTCTTCATTATTATTTTTGTAGTACGCCCAACTGTGGGGCTAATAATTGAGGTTTATGTGTGTAAATTTTAATTATATTCTTTACTTAGTGTGATGTTATGATCCTGGCATAATAGTGGTAGCTCAATGGCATAGATTTTTGTGTTATCAGGTGCTTCCGTCGAGGCCCCATATATTATATATGTCAATTTTGTGTCTGTTTCTGATGAGGTTATGCCGAAACTTTTAGGGGCAGGTTTGGGGTGTGACAATAACTCACTGCATTGTATTTCAATTCCAAGTTAAATACATGTTAGCTGTACCTTTCCACATGCCATGTTTAGAATAGCCGAGCCTATCTTAGTTGCATTCCTGCATGTGTTGCATTAGGCATTTATGTATAGTTAAGATCATGCATGGATTTGTAACATAGTTTCTGTTTTGGCTTGGTGTACTCGGTATGTTTTTACGCTTTAGCATCCTTGCATGTGTGTGAGTGACTGCCATGATAGCATGCTTACCATGAGGCTATTTGCTTATGTGATATAACTGCCTAAATGTCTGTGGGTGAAGGTTGGGTTATTTGGATTGGAACAATGCATCCACTGTGAAATTTAAGCCCATTAGATAATGGCAAAACCATGTTTTCTAAGCCCACCCGAGGGTGGCAAAATATGCATTTTAAGCCTACTTGCGAGTAGCAAACCATCTTTCAAAAAAACAAACATGAATGTTTTGTTCCGATTCAGGCGATCCAGTCTATACTTGTATGCTGTGCACATCACATAGTAAATCTAGGCTAATAACCGGAATAAGAATGCATAATGTTTTGAAAACTAAATATCATGGTTAGTAGAGGCCGATCTTTGATCGGGCGAGCGGGGGTACTCACGAAGTGATCTTCCCCAATCGTACCCAAGTTCCAGAGCCGAGGCAACTTTGGTGATGACGGACACGTGGCCTTAGGTAACGAGTCAGGGTTTCCTAAATTTCCCATAAATAAAATATTTAGGTGGTGACTCTGTATCTGGCAAAGCAATCCATGTTTGGCACTTCTTTCAAAAATCTGTTTTTCTCAAAACGATTTGCCGAATTTGGACTCTTTGGTTCAGATTGAGAACCATGACAATTTGAGTCCGAACTGTAGTGAGCCCAAAATGAACAGAACGGGACTCATCCTCCCGTATGCGTTGGGCGTCTCTGATTTGGCGACTCATTGAGGATTTATAGAGCATGACTCGAACTCATGATATCTCGTTTTGATTACACTTGTGTGTTTTTTTGCATTGCATGTGCATTGGTGCGCCTAGAACACCGTGTTTGCCATCTGCTATTACTGAGTGGTTTGGCAGAGGCTGCGTACCATAAGGCTTACCGGTTACGGGCTCTGCCAGTATGGAAACACAAACCCCGATTTTACCGGGGCACCCTTTTGACCATTCGACCTAGTGCATATTCGGAATCCGTAGTGACCATTCCAAACTAGGACAGGTTGCTTACCCGATATAGGTTGTTTGAAACCGCTGCGTGCGTAGTGAAACCCTTGCTCCTGACAAAATAGGACAGGGAAACCCTACCCCAACATAGGGGTGTTTTGGCTCTCACTTACCTGTTATGTGCTTTTAGAGTGCGTCTCTACAGGGAAATGCATGTATCAGTTTATGAGTTTGGGCATCAAGCCTGCGGGCATCAGTCAGTGTTTGAGAATCAGTTATCTGCGGGTACCAGATTCAGTCTTGAGGGACAGTGATTCAGGGATAGTGATCAGTGTTTGAGGACAGTGTGTATTCAGCTTATCGATCGTGTCTTGTTATGCCCAACTGTGTGTTGTGTATTTATTTTAAGCTGTTATACTGTTCGTTTATCTGGTTATTTATTTCCTTATTGCTTTATTTATCTTTTTGCGAGGGCAATTTTAGCACAATTGTTTCAAACCAGACAGATATTCCCCAAGCACTCTGGACAAGTGGTCGTCGACTCAATCGATCTGAGGATCTGGTCGACGGACAACCAGTGTTTCATTCTCTACCCCCAGTTGTTAGACGAAGGCCGAGAAAGCGTAGTGTGTCTGAGCAGAGGTTACCAGAGCAATGGTCTACCCTAGCAGTGAACAGTTGGGTTGAGGCCTCAGTTTCTGCCATAGAAATACACATACCAGTCAGTTAGCAAGATCAGCAGAACATGGCCGGAATGGAAGAAATGATGCACCAACTCCAAGAGAGTATGAAGCAAATGCAGGAGGAAGCTGTCCACCAAGCAGAGTTCTCTAAACAGAGACCACAATCATGGCCTAACAGGCGGAACTGATTACCCGGCTCCAGCAACAAACCGGAGCATCGGCCTCACATTTAGTTCCTCTCCCACCAGGGGTCCTGCTACCAGAGCAGACACCAACTACCCAGAATATCTTGCCAAATGTCCATGCCGCTCAGGAGGACACAGACATCCCAACGGGACCGGCTCCGCCCCCGCTTCCACCTCAATTATCCAAAGTACATACACCTATCAACCACCCGGACTCTTCCTTCGAGTTCGAAGTAGACCCTACAGCACTGAAATTGAGCAAGCTTGAGAAGCTATTCAAAAAATCCCAGGGGGTAAAGGTTATCCCGGATATCGAGAACGGATATACCGATGTGGCTGTAACGTTACCGGATAGATTCAAAATGCCGCAGATCGATCGCTTCGACGGATTTGGGGATCCCATGGTCCACCTCCGGCTATTCTCAGAGATATTACGGCCGATGGGCCTAACCAAACCCTAGAAGCTTTCACTATTCGGCCGGACCCTGTCGGGTGTAGCCGCTATCTGGTATGCGAAGTTGGAGGATGATGTCAAGCGAAGTTGGGATAAAATGGCCGAGGCCTTTGTTGCGCAATACTCTTACAACACCCAAATCGAGATTACGACTTGAGATCTCGAAACAACAAGGCAAGAGCCCAAAGGGAGCTTCTCGGATTTTGTAACCCAGTGGAAGGCGAAGGCCTCGATGATGACTCTAAGGCCCACCGATAAGGACCAGATCAGAATGATTGTGCACAATCTCCAGCCAAAACTAATGCAAAAAATGATTGTGCTCCCCTTCCCTACCTTTTCAGATCTACACGGGATGGGGGTACAAATTGAAGATGCAATGAAATAGGGTCTGATTGACCAAGACAGGGAGCAACCTCGGAGAACCTTTAACCGCAACAACAATGCAGGCCCGAGTGGCGCTGCAACTGCAAGAACTTCGGAGGTAAGCATGGTCGCCACCATTCCCCCTCCCCTTCCAAGGCCCATGGCAGCCACACCCTTCTCCGGTGCATCCGGAAGCAATACACAGACCACCAAATACCAACCCAGAGGCCAAAGAACCTTCACCCCATTGTACATGCCCCTGTCCAAGGCTCTAGGGGTCTTAATCAGAAAAGGGCATCTAAAACCCCTGGAGCCGAGGCCGTTACCGAATCCACTACCCCCCACTCACAACCCAGCCAAATACTGCGCATATCACCAGCAACACGGTCATGACACCGACCAATGTTTCAGATTGCGTCACGAGATTCAAGATCTCGTTGACAAACAGGTGATTTTGCCACCAGAAAGACCCAATGTCACAACCAACCCACTCCCTACACACAACCAAGCTCCACCTCCCAAAAGAATCAACTTTATCCAAACTGGGGTCGTGTCTTACGATCCTAGCATCTATATCACTCCTTTCCATCTACCCAAGCCGGAGGTGCTCCTTCTTGACTGCACTGACTTTTTGTGTATGCTGGACATCTCCACAACCCAACCTGAGCCAATGGTGGTGGCTGTTGAAAACGGTGCAGGGGAGATTACAGAAGATGATGGAATGGTTGAGTCAGGGTTTGAGCAGTCTGGGAATTTTGCTGGGGAAGCCTACGATCCGAGCGATTACATTCTATCAGCAAGCCAGTTTAAGCCAAGTGTAGAATTGCCAGAAAGAGCAGAACTATGTGTGATCCAGGGGGATAAATTTGAGCAGGGAACGGATAATTTAACGGCCGTAGAAGAGGGTTTTGCCAACCTCCAGTTTTTCAATGACCAAGAATCAGGGGATGCAGCAGTCAACTGGTTTGATTATGAGGAATCGGCGAAGGCTACCGGGTGGCTGGATGATCAACCGGATATGGTGGAAAAGTTCCAACCAAAACAGGGCCCGGCAGGGGCAAGGGTATCAGTTGTGGCCGGAAGGGCCAGAAGTCAGAGTACATTGCCGAAGAGTGCCGGTACGAAGAATTTCGCTTCAGACAGAGCATTGTGAATCTGAGGAAAAGTGAACAACAAAGCTGTTGTATGAGGAAATTTTTCTTTATAGGAGCGAAGAACAAGCCAAAACCCAAGAGGGGATTGAAAATGTTGTGGGCACAAGGACAGAAGATCCTGTGAGCATGTGGGTTGAAAGTACTGCGAGTACAATCACGTCGGAGCCAGACAGATGTCTGTTGGCTGCTCATGGGATGTGGTGGGAAGACGATGATTTGTGTCTTGCCCACACAGACGAGGATTGGGGGAGCAATCAACCAGACGACACCTGGTATCTCGATGAGGTTGATCACATGACAAGAAGCGGGCGGTATTTCAAGCCCCCGCACCTAGACCAGCCAGAGGCATTTGGGAAGGATAAGGAAGCTGAGAGACAGAAAGAGAAACAACTGGAAGAGGAGGCTATGCTCAAACAGTTAAAAAAGATACAAGTAGACATCTCCATCTGCGGACTGCTTATGGCATCACGAGTACATAGACAAGCTGTCTTATTTGCCATGGACAAGGCTAAACTCTCGATAGAAACCACGCTGGAGCAACTGGTAGGATTAGTCTTTCTGGGAGGAGTTACCCCAATGCTGACTTTTTCTGACAAGGAATTGCCACCTGAGGGTGCAAACCACAATAAGCCACTCTACATATTTGTGGATTGTAGAAATAAATGGATACCGGTGGTTCTTGTTGATACCAAATCCGCCATCAACGTGTGCCCGGCAAGGACAGCGTATGCAATCGGTTTGAAGACCACGGACTTTATACCGACAGCCCAAGTAATTCGGGCGTATGACAACACGAGCCGAGAAGTCATGGGGACAGTAAAGATCCAGACCAAAGTTGGGCCAGGATAGCATGAGATAGATTGCCATGTCTTGAAGGTTCCCGCAACTTTCAACCTGCTTTTGAGGCGGCCATGGTTGCACCAGGTGAAGGCCGTCTCGTCCACTCTGCATCAGATGGTGAAATACCCCTATGGAAAGGGAGTAGCCATTGTTTTTGGGAATTCATCGATCCATCCACCTCTGGAGGTATCTACACCAGTCCTAGAAATCGAGCACGGCATGGAGGACGTGTTTATGTCAGGGTTTACCTTAGCTGAGGCTCGGGTTGTGCAAAACATCATGGCTGCTAATGAGGGAGTATATGTCAGTGCTCAATCTGTATACCTCATGAACAAGCTACAACACATCCCTGGGATGGGATTAGGAAGGAGCGGCCGGAAGGGCATCGCGGCATTGGCCGAAGTGCCATACAACCCCCATACCTTTGGATTGGGTTATCAGCCCACCAAAGAAGATTGGATAAGAAAGGGGAAGGAAATGGCTGGAAGAGCCAGAGCAAAGCGGGCTGGGAAGCCTTTTGAACTGATACATAGGCCCATTCAGGGTACCCTAAATGGATGCTTCGTCCGGGAGGGGGAGGACTTTCTATTTTGTGGCTTCCCAGAGCCATGGCTGAACGTAGAGAGGAAGCGCGTGCCAGGTTTCGAGATCTTCTTCGACCTGCAATTATCTGAAGATGACGTTGCCGAAGAGCAGACAGACCCATCAGCTGAGATTGAGCAGTGTGAGAAAGTGGATTCCGAGGGCGCTGAAATTGAAATGGGGATAGCATTGGCTTGTCTACTTTCAGATCCTCCGATCGACCAGAAGTGCTTGAGGGATAACTTCTCGGTTTCCATGATTGGGAATGAAACGGCTGCGGGCCAACCAGCAACTATTTTGGATGCATATATCGCACCCTCTCTCACTTGGCAATACGAAGAGGGGTTTTTGTCCAGCAGCACCGAGTCAGGTAGTGAGCCGGAATCTGATTCCACCGAGTCTTGTGAGTCGGAATCAGGTTCCAGCTCGACTGAGTCTGAGTCTGGTAATCCTGGGATGATAACCCGGATGCCACAGTTTTATCCAGGTCGTCTTTTTCTTTCTCTTTTGAGTCTGTTATAACCGAGGAATCGGACGATTTGGGTGTGCTTAATGAGAATCAAGTAACTGTGGTTTCTGAGTACTTTTCTATGCCTTTGATTTATTGCATTAACTCAGACTTTCAAAATTTTGATGAAAACGACGAGGACGAAATTCCTCCGGTTTTGCAACGCTTAATTGAACAAGAGCATGAGAGATTTGTTAAACCTTTAATGGATGAAATCACTACTGTGAATATTAGTACTGAGGAGGACTCGCGGGTGGTCCAGTTCGGGACCACGTTGTCTTTGGAGGAACGCGAGCGCTTAGTCACTTTATTAAAAGATTTCAAAGATGTTTTCGCGTGGTCCTACGAAAACATGCCTGGGATCGATCCTGAGATTCTACAGCACCGAATCCCTCTTGACCCCGAGGCCCGATCTATCGAGCAGAAACTCAGGAGGATCCGCCCAGACTGGGCCCTCAAGATTAAGGAAGAGGTTACCAAGCAAATTGATGCAGGCTTCCTACTGGTGTCCGAATACCCGACTTGGTTGGCCAACATTGTTCTGGTACCAAAGAAGGATGGCAGGATCCAGGTATGCGTGGATTTCAGGGATTTGAACAGAGCCAGTCCGAAGGACGACTTTCCCTTGCCGCATATTAATGAGTTAGTGGACTTCACAGCGGGGCATGCTTTGCTTTCGTTTATGGATGGCTTCTCCGGCTACAATCAGATAGTGATGGCACCTAAAGACCGGGAAAATACTGCATTCACCACCCCGTGGGGGACGTACTGCTACAGAGTGATGCCGTTCGGGTTGAAGAATGCTGGAGCTACTTATCAACGGGCCGCGACCACAATATTGCATGACATGATCCACAAAGAGGTCGAGGTGTATGTAGATGACATGATTGTCAAGTCCAAAGAAAGAGAGGGCCACTACACCGCCTTGCAAAAGTTCTTTCAAAGGATTAGAGAATTCCGGTTGCGGCTGAATCCTCAAAAGTGCACGTTCGGTGTTACAGCAGGAAAAATGCTGGGGTTTTTGATTACACAGAGAGGTATCGAAGTCAACCCTTCCAAAATCAAGGCCATCTTAGAAATGCCACCACCAAGGACTGAAAAGGATGTGCGAAGCTTTCTGGGTAAAGTGCAATTCATAAGACAATTTATCTCAAAATTAACCTTGACTTGTGAACCACTTTTTGGCCTCTTGAAGAAAGGAAAGAAATTCCAATGGGACGGCCGATGCCAAGCTGCTTTTGAACAGATCAAGGAATATTTACAGAACCCGCCCGTGTTGTCACCGCCAGAGCTGGGGAAACCGTTGATATTGTACCTTTCAATGACTGAGACTACAATGGGTTGTATGCTTGCCCAAGAATCAGAGGACAAAGTGGAGAGAGCCATCTACTATCTGAGCAAGAAGATGCTAGAGTATGAGACTCGCTACACACCGTTGGAGAAGGCTTGCTTACTTTGGTACGGGCTACCAGGAAGCTGCGGCACTACCTGTTAGCTCACTTCGTAATGTTGGTTTCACAACTTGATCCTATCAAATATCTTTTCGAGAAACCAGCACTTACGGGTAGGCTAGCTCGTTGGTTGCTGTTGTTCTCCGAATTCAATCTGAAATATGTAACGCGCAAGTCAGTCAAGGGAAGAGCGGTAGCAGAATTCTTAGCCGATCATCCAGTGGAATGGGGTGAAGCAGTTGAGTACTTATTCCCAAATGAGGCCATTTTGCATATCGACGACGACTTTGGACGATGTACTTTGACGGAGCGTCAAACCAGCACGGGTATGGGATAGGAGTGCTTCTGATAGTACTCGACAAGTCCCGTATCCCTCTAGCCTTCAAACTCCGGTTCAAAGTCTCGAACAACGAAGCAAAATATGAGGCGTGCATCGCCGGTCTAGAAGCAGCCCTGGAACTAGGGGCAAGACGGTTGGACATCATCGGGGACTCGAACCTTGTTGTGTCTTAAACAAAAGGAGACTAGAAGGTCAAAGAAGAGAAGATGATGATGTATCATCAGACCTTGGACTTGTTAATTCCTCGGTTTGAGAAGCTAAACTTTGCTCATCTACTAAGAGAGAACTACAGGTTCGTAGATTCTTTAGCAACTCTATCTTCCATGATAGACATCTCGTTTGGAGTCCAGATGCGTCCAGTCATCATTGACCAGAAATTTGCGCCAGCCTACGAGTCGATTGCTGCTATAGATGAGGCTCAGGACGAAAACTCCTAGTATTACGACATTTGGAATTTCTTGGAGAAGGAAGCATACCCGCCAGGGGTAAATGCCAAGGATAAAAGGGAAATCAAAAGAATGGCTGTTCAGTTCATCATCTGTGGGGGTAAGCTGTATAAGAGAGGTCATCTGGGAATGCATAAGGCGTATTAATGTCGATCTTAGAAGAATCAAAGCGCCTAATGGAGGCCATCCATGGAGGGGAATGCGGTGCGCATATGAATGGAGTAATGCTAGCACGGAAGATCCTCAGACAGGGTTACTACTGGTCCACCATGGAAGAGGACTGTATCAGTTTCGTTCGGCGATGCCACAAATGTCAAATTCAGGCAAATCGCATGAACATTCCGTCGTCAAAGCTGTACAATATGACTTCGCCGTGGCCATTTTCAGTCTGGGGAATTGATGTGATCGGGGCTGTCACTCCGAAGGGGTCAAATGGGCATGAGTTCATCCTGGTCGCGATAGATTATTTCACAAAGTGGGTCGAGGCCCAATCTTATGCGGTGTTGAAAGCTTCATATGTTGCGAAGTTTATGAAAAACAACATCATCTGTCGCTACGGAGTCCCAAACGAGATAATTTCAGATAACGGTTCCCACTTCAAGAAGGAAGTGATTGACTTGTTGGAAAAATACAACGTGGCTTTTCATAAGTCATCTACCTATCGGCCACAAACCAATGGAGCGGTTGAGGCCGCCAACAAGAACATCAATCACATATTGCAAAAGATGGTGGAAACCTACCAAGATTGGCCAGATAAGCTATTGTTTGCTCTGTGGAGCTACCGGACTTCAATCAAAACTTCTACTGGAGCGACTCCGTATTCATTGGTTTATGGGACGGAGGTCGTTCTACCTATCGAGATTGAGGTTCCGTCTTTGCGAGTATTGGCTGAGTGTCAAATAGCCGAAGTAGATTGACAGCAGAGCAGGTTTGAGGAACTCATGCTCTTTGATGAGAGAAGACTGAAAGCACTGTACCATGTTCAAGGTTATCAGGGCAGAATTGCCCGGGCTTTCAATAAGAAAGTTAAGTCTAGGAATCTAAAGGAAGGAGATTTGGTGCTCAAGGACAACCGAGCTCCCATCCATGACCCAAGGGGCAAGTTCAGACCCAATTGGACTGCTCCCTACATCATTAAGTCTATCTGGTCAGGTGGAGTTGTGGTTCTGATGGATCTAGATGGCCTAGAGTTCTCACAACCGATCAATATGGACAAGTTGAAAAAATATTACCCTTGAGAGGCTCGCTAGGCCGAAAACCCAAAAGGGCGACCTAGGCAAAACTCAGAGCACAAAAAATTTAAAATTATAAAAACTGAGCTCGCAAGGTTGAAAACCCGCAAAGGGCGGCCTTGGCAAAAGTTAGAGCATAAAAGGAGACTGAAAATACCCAAGTGAACCCGAGCCTGAACTACGTAAGGCTTCATTCCCATCTTTGGGATACGTATGCAACTTCATCTTGAAGTTCAGCCATAAACTTTTCCCCGATCAACTTTGTCCATTTGATCATCTCAGTCATCTTTGTCTATCAGCATTCATCATGATCTCCGGTGCAGTGCTTTTCAGACTAGGGGCAACTTTCCGTTGCTATGCAGTGCTGCAGTACTATTCAGACTAGAGGCAACTTTCCAGTTGCAGGGGTCCGGGGTTGTGCATCTCAATGACAGATCTCAAGCGTGTCCAGTTCTGATCCATATCGAAAATGGTTTTGAAAAGTTTTAATAAAAATTGACTTTGTTCAAATTAATCTTTTTACAACTAAGACCATTTTTTGACCAAAGCAGAAAATTTTCAGCACCCACAACCTTCAATTTCATTGATTTTAATACAGAGTTCTCCTGCTCTTGCACACAAATTGAAGTTGCTTTTTATTGCATTCATAAAGAAAACTTGAAAGTACTGGTAAAGTAATAAATCCGGGGCATAGATAAGTCAGGTGTCCCTGCGCCCCCTACCAGAGCTGGTCGAAGCCTCTGATGCCAAGCTGGGCCCAACCTGTGCCTCTTCATTGAGCCAATCCAAGCACTCATCAGACAAAGTACAACTGAAAATGGGAGCGGGGGCCAGGAGCTCTCTAGTCCTCCATGTTGTGGCATACCGGGCAAGCTGTGCGCCTCGGACCGGAAATGTGGCAGGATACTCTATCCCCTCTGGCAGGCAAGTCTGATCATGACCGAACTGGTGCTGGAATCAGAACGGAAAGTAGAACACACAGTGGGTCAGACCAATCAGCTGGATCCCGGTCTGCCAGGACATATTATAGCTCATTGCCGGGAGATTGAGCCAAGGACAGCGCCAACCAATGCGATATGCCGATAAATTGCACATCCAGTCAAACCACCATCCCCTCATCAAGGGCATCGACTAGGCCTTGTCGAAAGAAGTAGCCGCGAGCTGAGTAGGCTGGGCAAGAGTCCACAACCTGCAATTTATCCATCAACCATACCTGGGGAGGGATGAAAAATGAGAGCATGAAGAATAGAGAGATGTACGATGAGAGAAAAGTAAGAAAAGGATTTTGTGAGAAAAATCGAGCCTGAGGGCCGAGTGACATGAGCAATATATATGTGAGATTGGGTGGGAAACATTACCTGCAACAGTAGTGGACTCCCCGCAAATCTGGTCGTCTCCTGGCGATAGAAAGCATCTAAGCCCATCAGTGTTTTGGCCAATGTCATGGCAATGCAGCTCTTTCCTTCTTTCAAGCCTTGAGCAACTTCAATCAGACGAATGCTAGATCCACTAAAGCCTGGGGCAAGCAAAAAGTGAGATAGCATGCACAAGCAAAGTGAGTGTTGCCGAAAACCTTGCCAATAATGGTTGCCACGGTCACCGGCATCAGAAAAGCGATGAATCAAGCTGAGAATGTCTAGTTCCCCGTTGCAGATCAGAGACCGAGCATCATGCATGGTGAGCCCACACATCCGCCCTAAAGCTTGAGCGTGGCCGAAGCGAAACTGAGGCAAAATTTCTTCATAGCGTTCAGATTCCATCAAAACTTGAAAATCTTCGAAAGTTGGACATACCTCTTGCCCGTCGAAGCTAAACACATGCGTTACCGGGTTCCAAAACCTCGCCACGGCATGAAGGAAGGGAAGGTGCAGCGGAGTACGAAATAGCGTGAATAGTGCATTCAAGCCGAAGCCCCGGAAGTTCAACTTTTTCCGAGCCATCTAGAGAGGCTATCCAAGCTGTGAGATTTTCGACGAGAAACGCCTCTATTTTTGGTACAAAACTGAGATGAAATGAATCGACTACGAGGCTAGGACTTTTAAAGAGGATAGGGCACTGTTCGGGGGACACGTGCCGAAAAACTGGTGGTTGCTGAGCTAAGTGGCCAGCCGGCCACCTTTTCTGGTAGGCCGGCCACCCCTCTCCTCTCCAATGCAAAAAGCTGGTCGGCCAGCTCCCAAAGGTGGCCGGCCATGCTACAAAATGTGTCTTTGGTCCTGTTCTACCCTCTAGAAGGAAGTTCCTAGCATTTCCATGCATCGGGAGTGTCGAAGGCCTCCATCTTCCTCTGTTTCGGATGTGTTCCGTCACCCAGATCATCTGAAATGCACTTTGTTTATAGAGTTGTTGTTAAGTCTTGCTTATCGAGTTGTTGTTTTGTTGGTTGAGATGTCTTGTTTACCGAGTTGTTAAGTTTTATCGAGTTGTGGAGTTTCGTGCATTGAATTGTTACTTTTTGTTTAATCAATTTTGTTGTGCCTTACTTATCGAGTTATTAACTTTGTTGTGTTTTGCTTATTGAGTTGTAAACTTGCTAAGGTTTTGTTATTTCTTAGTAAGTTAGGTTGTTTAGTTTGTTGCGTCGGTTCACTACCTGACTTGGCAAATACACCATGCACATTTCCATTCAATCTCATTTTGGTGAAAAACGATGCGATGCGACGCTAAGAACATAAAATACAACACTTTTTCAAAAGCTGTTTCATTCCATCATGCTTTCTTTGTTACAACTTTTTTTTAACAAGGGTACAAGTTTTACAAAAAATAAAACTGCCTACCAATGTACAATGTGCTACAACTACTAGTAAAAAGGTAAATAAAGTGGGGAACAACTACATCAATGCTCTCAAGAGCAAGAATGAGAGGCCCTCTTCGTCCTCTTCTGCGGAACAACCTCCGCACCGTCATCACCATCATCTGAGTCGGGGCTGCCATCCTCGGAACCCTCCTCAGCCTCATCTCCACTACCGGAACCGGGATCAGAGCCACCCTCTCTGTCAGCAGATGTCTCTAACTGGGGATCTGTAGCCTCCTCCTCCTCACTGGACTCCTCGTCTATGATGTGCGCCCTACGTCCGCCTTGTCCACGAGACGACTCCCCCCTCCCAGCTCCTCGAGAAGGCCTAGATGGCCCAGCTCCTTGGGAAGGCCCAGGTGGCCCGGCCTGTGGCCCGGTATATATCGGAAGCATCTGAAAAAGAAGAGTGTAATTTGGACACATCAACTCAAATATGTATATCAAATGTAGATACAAAGAAGCTACATGAAGTGGGCGCATACAGGTACAGTACATAAATGTGGTGTGTGTCAGATGTGCTCAACACAGGCAGCCTATCAATACAATAAAATGTTCAAGATCAGCATGTCATCAGGAGTATGATAAATGCAAGAAAACTAACGGATACCTAGACACCCATGATGGACAACTGTACCTCTCTCCGCAGGACCATGCCCTCAAGTGATGCTACCATCCCGAGCACCTCGTCCATGTACTCCCTGGGTGGCTGCAGATACAAGCTCAAGTCATCAATGAATAAACAAATACCAAAGTATCTGAGTGATAAACGGAAAACAGGTGAACATACCAGTGGTGAGTCGGGGTCATTGACATATCGATAGTCAGGCACAAGGGGCTCTATCGGAATTGGGTAGGAAGTCCCATATCGCCATCCTATCAGCTCAGTCGGCATATCTGGCCATCCAGGATGATGATGAGTCGGAGGAACCAATCCACCCCTGCCTCTAGACGTACCAGCCCTGCTGGTGGAAGGGACATCTACAGTCTGAGCCCAGCTCGATGAGGGCATACCAACAGACCTCCTCGTCGAGGTACGGACTCTCGTCAGTGGAGGCATCAAGTATGTGTGACGGTAGGTCGCATACTCCCCCTGCTCCAAATGTAAGAATGCATCGGTACCTTGCATAGCACTAATGATACCCTGAGGAGGGAGCCTATCAGCGGTCCGCATGTCGTCTGGAGGCGCTGAAGGAATGTCCTGAGCAAGGTAGCCCCATACCTGACGCAAGAGGCGATCCCCCAAAAACCAGGCCCTACCAACTGGCCCCTCGAACAGGATCCTATACCGAGAGGCTCCCCATGCTCCGGCAAACTGAAATCGGACGTCTTTGCCTAAAGACGCCTAGGGCTGCAACGAGATCTGCGAAACCGATATATAAGCTAATCAGAAATTGTGAATGTGCAAGATAAATCAAAGATCAGAAGCATGAAGAACTGAGAGTTCTGAAATACCTCTGACAGCCGCACTGTATCAAAGTACTACTGTAGGTAGAGGAAAGACTCTCGAGGTCTCGGCCAATACTGGCCCTCGAATACGAGTGAATAAGGGGTCACGAGGGGCACCTCCACCTCAAGCTCCGGAGCCTGCGTCGGAAATGCACATAGATCTATAGGCATGGAAAAGCGAGCAGTAGCCATCGTAATCTGAGAATCTTTGAGTGCAGAATGTAAATACAAAATGCTGAGAGCAAAGTGCAAGGTACAGAATGTAAAGTGCGTCGTGTGTGCAATGTACAAGTAATGAGAAGCATAAATGTAAATCAGGAGGGCAGAAAGTACCTTCCAGGCCCTCCAATAGCCACCGACCATGTTCCCCCGTCCGCAGGAGGTCGCACTCATATAGCAGTAGAGAGTAGCTAGGCTGGCGCCCCCCCAATCATATCGGCTAACTTGTGATAGGTCCACTAGAGCACTCAACAGATAGAGCCTGACAGTGTTCCCCCTATCGGCAAACAGAGTGGTCTCGAAAAGCAACATCAGAAATCCGCGGGTGTACTGTGCCACCTTGTAGACGTCCCCGAACGCATCCCGGGGGAAGGGAGTGCGAGTCCCCCCCGTTCTGGTTCGATATTGGGTCACTACAGTTCGAAGGACTCAAATGTCACGGTTCTTAATCTTGAACCGAGGAGTCCAAATCCGGCAAATCGTTTTGAAAAACAGATTTTTTGAAAGAAGTGCCAAATATGGACTGCTTCGCCAGATACAGAGTCGCCACCTAAATATTTTAAAATGGGAAATTTAGGAAACCCCGACTCGGTGCCAAAGGCCACGTGTCCGTCATCACCAAAGTTGCCTCGGCTCGGGAACTTGGGTACGATTGGGGAAGTTCACTTCGTGAGCACCCCCGCTCGCCCGGTCAAAGACCGGCCTCTACTAACCATGATATCTGATTTTGAAAACATTGTGAGTTCTTATTCCGGTTATTAGCCTAGGTTACTATGTGATGCGCACAGCATACAAGCATAGACTGAATCGCCTGAATTGGAACAAAACATTTCAAGCTTGTTTGTTTGAAAGTGGTTTGATGGTGCTACCCGCAGGTAGGCTAAGACGCGGATTTGCCACCCTCAGGTGGGCTTAGAAAACATGATTTTGCCACTATCTAGTGGGCTTAAAACAAACATTTGATGAATTGTCCCAATCCAAATAACTCAACCTCCACCCACAGGCATTCAAGGCAGTTATATCACATAAGCACATAGCCTCATGGTAAGCATGCTATTCATGGCAGCACTCACACGCATGCAAGGATGCTAAAGCATAAAACTCACCGAGTACTCCAAGCCAAAACAAAAACTGATTAGAAATCCATGCATGATCCTAACTATACAGAATTGCCTAATGCAACACATGCAATAATGTAACTATAGCAGGCTCGGCTATTCTAAACATGGCATGTGAAATGCAACAACTAACATGTATTCAATTTGGAATTGAAATACAAATGCAGTTTGTATGATATGCTGAGCCCGGTGCGTGCAAAACAGATGAATGATGCAAACATGCTGTCATACTGTATGCTAATTAAAACATGCCCTATATCTAACCATCATAAGCGGGTAAATAAAAGGGAGAAAGAAGTGGGGGATAGAAGACATACATCACACTCACACACCCTTATTACAATTATGCCCTCGCGCAGAGGGTCCAAATAAATAATAATACAGTCCGAATAAAAGAATATTACAGTCCGAATAATAAATATACAAATTCCTAATTAATTAACAGATTAGCTAAGAAAAACTGTAAAACTGGCATGCAAGCCAGGGGCTACCTTGACTCCGCTTCGGATAATGAGATGATGCATGTTGAGCTGCTTTGCGCAAAAATTCACTGGGATGCCCCAATTAGCCTCTGTTTGCAATATTTCTCGAAATGCGTGCCAAGTCTCGAAAAGTTGCCAATTCTTCATTTTGCTGCAAGAGAGAGCAGGAGAGGGGCATAGCAATGTATTTCACAAATGTATGCATGCCTCGATCCTCGTGCCACCAATCACGCATATCGATGCATGATGGCCGAGGAATCGGATTGCACAACTCAATATAGGATGAATGCATATGGGCGCTACAACAAAACCTAACTCCATCATGGGTAATCCGGAGTGTCGGTGACTTGGGAATTGAGACCCGTTCCGTCACTCGAAGTACGAAACATGCCTCGTTTCCCATGCTCGGGCTAACTCCTATCCCGAACACGACGCAATATGCATGATACGCATGAATGCAACTAAAATACAACCCTAGCATGCACAATGCTATGAAAATGAGATGCCTCGAAATGCGTGCACACGGGCACGCAAACCGAGGTGATGATCCTAAGACATGACATGGCATACGCGATGCAATTGGACTTACACTAACATGAGTGGGCCTCAGCCACACTCACATAAGGAGCCGTGAGATGAAAATAAAGTGCCTCGAAATGCGTGCACACAGGCACGCAAACCGAGGTGATGACATACGGAATGAAATGGCATACACAATGCGAATTGGGCTTACACTAACATGAGAGGGCCTCAGCCACACTCACATAAGAGGCCGATGGATGGAAAATGAGCTGCCTCGAAATGCGTGCACGCGGGCACGCAAACCGAGGCAATGGCATAAAGGCACGAAACGGCCTGAAATATGATATACAATGAGCCTAAAATGAGATGTCTCGATATGCGTGCCCACGGGCACGTAAACCGAGAAAATGGCATACGGATGTAATGGGACTAAAATGAGATATGCGATGCGATATGGGCTTACACCAACATGAGAGGGCCTCAGCCACACTCACACAGGAGGCCATCGGATAAAAGTGAAGTGCCTCGAAATGCGTGCACACGGGCACGCAAACCGAGACGATGGCATACGGAATGCAATGATGCTAAAATGGCATACAGGATGCAGAATGGACTTATACTAACATGAGTGAGCCTCAGCCACACTCACATAAGAAGCCGAGAGATAAAAAAAAAATTGAGATGCCTCGAAATGCGTGCACACAGGCACGCAAACCGAGGCAATGACATAAGGCATGAAATGGCATGCAAATGAGATGTGGCATATGGCATATGGAAAATGCAAATCTCAGCAGCCAAAATGATGCACAAACAGCCCCCAAATTATAACAAAATTACAACCGATGCCCGAAATGCTATGCTAAGCACCCGAAATGGCCTACAGCTATGCCAAACATGCGCAATATGGACATGACATGTAAAGACAGATGCTAGGCAGCCCCTAAACTAGCATTTTTCTAGCACAAAGAATGGCCAAACAACAATCACAAGTATGGCAAAAAATAGCATGCAAAAATGGGGGAAAAGAGGGGAATAATGAAGCCAATGATATATACAATGCTCAAACTAAAAAAAACAGTTCTACAACATTAAAGAGGGACCAAAAATATGCACATTTTCAGTAGATGACATCCCCCAATTCAGTATGTAGATATGCTCAACATAGCATGCAAAATAAAGCCAATAAAGGCTATAACATGAGATACCAAAAGGATGCATCAAACAGTCTTGGACCCTTAACAAAATACGAAGAGTAGGCCAAAATAAGACACTTTTCAGGCCTGATGATGGCCGAAAACAGAAGCTAAGCGAGCCTAACAAAGCATGCAATTTTACGGTAAATTGGAGGAATTGTGAAGCAAGTGTAAGATAGAGTTACCAAACATGGTTGAGCCCTTCTTCAATGTTGAAGAGGGGCTCAAAAGAGGCCCACTCACAGTATATTTCATGCTCGAAAACAGATCACTCATGAGCTAAAAATAGCATGCAAGAGCAAGGATAAAACATGAATTCAAAGCAAGTGGCATGCAGAGCATGAAAACAAGGTTGAGCCCTTCTTCAATGTTGAAGAGGGGCTCAAAATAATCACAATATCAGTTCATGAGATGCTCCAAATCAGATCAAAAATAGGCCAAATAAATCATGCAATTTTACGGTAAATATGGAGAATTACAAAGAAAGTGCATGATAGAGAGGCCAAACATGGTTGAGCCCTTCTACAATGTTGAATAGGGGCTCCAAATAGGCCCACTCACAGTTTATATCAGGCTCGAAAATGAATCACTCATAAGCTAAAGAAAGTATGCAAAATAATGGCATTCCAAGAGGTATTGAAAGAAGAGCATGATAAAGATGCCAAACAAGGTTGAGCCCTTCTACAATGTTGTAGAGGGGCTCAAAATAAGCACAAAATCAGTAGGGGTCGGAGCCCAAAACTATAGGCAAATAAGGTAGAAAATTGAAGCAAAAATGTGCTAGAAAAAGGGAAATGAAGACTTACTCTTGAAGACAAGTCTTTTGATGCTTTTTGGCTTGAATTTGCTGGTCCTTAGCCTCTGAAAAACCTTCCTTTGCTACTGAAATGGAAGTAGTGATGGTGAGGCCTGGTGTTGATGAAGGAATGAGCTAGAGACTTGAAGGTTTTTGAGGTTTTTGGAGATGGAGATGGAATCAAATGGAGATGGAGTCTTGAGAAGAAATTTGCAAACCCCCACAAAGAAGAGGGTCAGCCCCTTAAATGGACCAAAAGGGGGTGTTAAAGGGGAGGGAAATGCACCCAAGCTTTCCCTCCCAAAATATCCCCCGGAGGGAAAGATATTTTGGAGACACAATTTTGTGTAAAGTGTTCAAAGGAGGAAGCGGGCGGCCATGCACTTTTCTTGAAGATGGCCGGCCGGCCACCCCAATGGTCGGCCAGCCACTCCCCATGGACGGCCGGGGTCAAAGATGAAAAACAATTAATGGCGGCCACCAATTTTGGTGTCCTCCCAGGGGTGTAGAACAAGACCCCCAGGTTGGAATTTGGCAACTCTGAAACAGGAGACACAACACTCAACTTGAAAGAGAGGCTCAAAAATGAAAATCAGAATTACTGGCCGGCCATAAACTTTTAGTGTCCTCCCAGGTCTCCTCATCACAAATATGTAGTTTTGGTTGGAAGAAAATGGCCCTAGGGTGCTCAACATTAGCAGGAAGTGAGAAAAATGGGCGTAGAAGGAGCATAACGGTTATCTGAGATAATTGTTGGCCTCCCCTCCAAAGGATCTTCCTAATGCTAAAAAGCAGTACCGCCAAAATTGAACAAAAGCGATGCAAAATGAATGCTCGGGGCCCAAATCACACAGTTAGGGTCCAAAAAATAGTCAGGCACCGAAAATGGTGTTCGCCACGAAGTGGTATCTGAGACCCAGTGTTCCTCGAAAGGAGTAAATGAGATGCATGCCAAAAACCGGAGAATCGGAGATGGTGGCGGTCCCGAACCGAGGCACACGGCTTCGACGGCAACTCCGAAATGGGCAAAATGGCCTCACAGACGCGAAATGTAGCCCACGGCCATTGAGAGATAGTCTCTGGGACCACTCCTTCCCTTAGAAAAGAAAACGGAGAAACCGAGTCTGGTTTGCAAACCGAGACAAGGCCTGAAGAGGGTTCTAAGTCGGGAGGCGAGGCGCCTGCGCGACTCTGAGACTTCTGAATGGGCACGACATGAAACATCACCGAGAGCTCAACCGGTGACGTCTGAGTCTTAGGGTCGGTCAAAAATGGGGTGTCTCTGATTGCCCCTCTTTGTGAGAACTTCGGAAGTCAAGTGGCGGAGTGAATGTCAAAGCCGAGACGACCCATTTTTGACAAGGTCAAGACTTAGACAATCATACAAGATGAGCAGAGATGCGTGCATGAGCAAAGGGGCAAATGCAAAATGATAGGCACGGAGCCGTGATCATGCAAGTCACGACAAAAATAATGAAGCAAGTATTGACAAATAGATGCAACAGTTTAAGCAAGATCAAAGCAACAACTACATTTCATGCGGTTAGGAATGCGGAGAATCATTCAATTCTCGTGTCTCACACGGAGAAGATACGATACTGCGATTAAATGCAGGTACTTCCGACCTCAAATGAACCGTACATACAATATCGTGCTCAGTAAAAATAGAGAAATTCAACAAGAACAATATGCTAACAACATATATTCAATGTGATTCTGTAATTCCAAAAGTCGACACACGCAGTGTCGGTGGTGAAGCACGCATAATGCGAGAAGGGGCCAGCGTGACAACGCACACTCAAGTATAGAGGTATGGTACATCAAGAAAACACGCATGACAATGCAAAATACTTATGAGAATGCAAGTTACATGCGAAACAATGCAAAACGAGCATAAGTCGAGGCGCTTGGTTGTTCTTAAATAACGAGCTGGAAAACGCGCATTTCGGTGAAGGCAACTTGATCGCGGTCTCTGATTCATCTCCCGGAGAGGTTACAACATGTTCAAAAAGGATACACCTTGATTTTGACGAGTGATGATGAGACACGTGTCAGAAATTGCAGCTGAAGTTCCGGCGGAGCCATTCGGCGCCAGAAAGTGCACTTTTCTTGATCTTTTTCGGGTCCCGGGAACTCCGATCTTCCTCAAAATTTGCAGAGAGGTAGGGGAGGGGGTGGGGAACACCACCGGCCAGGTGGTTGTCCTTGGGGAAGCCTCTGGCCAGGGGGAATAAAGCAAATGGCCGGCCAGCCAGAAAAGGTGGCCAGCCGGCCACTTGCCCAAAAGCAAGGGCATTTTGGTCATTTTGGTTATTTCTATATATAGGCTCATCCAATGCCTCCGAAATCACTTCCATAGCTGCAAAAACTCCTTCCCTTGCTCCCCAAACCATTTTTTCCTTCAGATCTGCACTTTATACGCGCTTTTCGGCCTTCCACGCAAGTTGTTTCCGCGAAATCCTTCAGTTTTAAGCACTTTGAACCGATCAAATTTTGATTTCGGGGCTCCTTTTCTCGTTTTCACCACCTGAGGTAAGTTTGTCTCAACATTTGGAAAATTTTCCCGGGAGTTGACTTTTGTTGACTTTTCGTTCCCCGAGAGTTGACTTTTGTTGACTTTTTCAATTTTGGCTCATTTTTGCTCATTTTTGCTCCTTTTGCAGATTCCTCAAAATGGCGGGTCATTTTCCTTATGGTGGAGGTCTTTTCGGTCTTAGGAGATGATTTTGACATTATGGCATTGCCCCGAGTCCGCCCTTTTGTTCCGTCGATCGCTCATGCGCGCATAAACTTCATGGCAAGTTTCAGTCATTTCACCGAGTTCAACGATCGGGTGCAGGGATCTTCTTTTGCGAGATCCGGGCGGCACCTCTCTCACGAGGCGAGAGGTATTTTACTTCATTCTTTGTATTATTTTTTACATTTAAGTAGCTTTGCCATGCTTGAACATGCGGTTTAGCTTATGACATAGTATTTTACTTGCATCTTGAACATGTGACTTAGACACTTGAATTTCTTGAACACACACTCAGCTTGTGATTGTGAGCATACGGTACACATTAGTTAGAAATTGAACACAGCTCAAATCTTGATTTGTCAAACACCTGACCCAAAGTTGAAAATGAGTACACAGCACACACATGACTAAGAGTAGAACACACTGACCCTAAACTCGACTTTACGAACACACGGTCAAGTTGATGGTGAGCACATGACCCTTGCGATTAAGAGTAGAACACCTGACCCTAAACTCGACTTTACGAACACACGGCCAGATAGATAGTGAACACACGACCCTGCTTGATTAAGAGTAGAACACCTGACCCTAACTCAGTTACTTGAACACCACGGCCGGATAGAAAGTGAACACCTGACCCTTCGATTGAGAATAGAACACCACCCTAACTCAGTTTTACGAACACCTGACCCAGATTTGAAGTGAACCATGACCCATCGATTAGGAATTGAACACGCAGCCAAATACCAAATTCTTGAACACGCAAGACCAGATTTGAGGTGAGCATACGACCCACTAATTTTTACGAAATTTGAACCATGACCCAAATACCAAATTCTTGAACCATGACCCAGTTGAGGTGAATGCACGACCCACTAATTTTTAAAATTTGAACACCCAAAACACGAATTCTTGAACACGCATTTCAGTTGAAGTGAACACACGACCATGATTAGGAATTGAACACCTTGACCCAAAACACGGTTCTTGAACACGCACCCAGTTTGAGGTGAATGCGACCCACTAATTTTTCTTAAATTTGAACCACGACCCAAATACCAAATTCTTGAACACTGTGCCATTTGAGGTGAGCATACCCCACTAATTTTTCGAAATTTGAACACCTGACCCAAAACAGTTCTTGAACACGCAATCAGTTGAAGTGAACACACGTTCTTGATTAGGAATTGAACACGCTGACCCAAAACGGAGTTCTTGAACCACGCCAGTTGAGGTGAACGCATGACCCACTAATTTTAAAATTTGAACCGCACCCAAATACCAAATTCTTGAACCATGACCCAGTTGAGGTGAACGACAAACCCACTAATTTTTTGAAATTTGAACACGACCCAAAACACGGTTCTTGAACATGCATTTCAGTTGAAGTGAACACACAATTGATTAGGAATTGAACCACCTTGACCCAAAACAGTTCTTGAACGAAGCCCAGTTTGAGGTGAGCATACGACCCACTAATTTTTAAAATTTGAACCATGACCCAAATACCAAATTCTTGAACCACAGCGGATTTGAGGTGAATGCATGACCCACTAATTTTTAAAATTTGAACACACAGCCCAAAACACAATTTCTTGAACACATTTCAGATTTGAAGTGAACACACGTACTTGATTAGGAATTGAACCACATGACCCAAAACAGTTCTTGAACACATGACCCAGTTGAGGTGAATGCACTGCCCACTAATTTTTACGAAATTTGAACACCATGACCCAAATACCAAATTCTTGAACACGACAGCCAGATTTGAGGTGAACGCATACCCACTAATTTTTTGAAATTTGAACACGCATGACCCAAAACAGTTCTTGAACACGCTTTCAGTTGAAGTGAACACCTGACCCACTAATTAGGAATTGAACACTTGACCCAAAACAGTTCTTGAACACGCACCCAGATTTGAGGTGAACACACGTTCCACTAATTTTTACGAAATTTGAACACCATGACCCAAATACCAAATTCTTGAACCGCGGCCAGTTTGAGGTGAGCATACGACCCACTAATTTTTACGAAATTTGAACACCCATTAAAACACGGATTTCTTGAACCGCATTTCAGTTTGAAGTGAACACACAAATTGATTAGGAATTGAACCATGACCCAAAACAGTTCTTGAACCTTGACCCAGTTGAGGTGAGCATACCCACTAATTTTTTACGAAATTTGAACACGCACCCAAATACCAAATTCTTGAACACGCGACCCAGTTGAGGTGAGCATACCGCCCACTAATTTTAAAATTTGAACACTGACCCAAAACAGTTCTTGAACACGCATTTCAGATTTGAAGTGAACACATTTTGATTAGGAATTGAACACGCACCCAAAACAGTTCTTGAACCATGACCCAGATTTGAGGTGAGCGCCTGACCCACTAATTTTTACGAAATTTGAACACGACCCAAATACCAAATTCTTGAACCAGCGGCCAGTTTGAGGTGAGCACCGCCCACTAATTTTCTCAAATTTGAACACCTGACCCAAAACAGTTCTTGAACACGCATCAGTTGAAGTGAACACACGGCCATCGATTAGGAATTGAACCGCGACCCAAAACAGTTCTTGAACACGGCCATTTGAGGTGAGCATACGACCCACTAATTTTTACGAAATTTGAACCATGACCCAAATACCAAATTCTTGAACACCCAGATTTGAGGTGAGCATACGACCCACTAATTTTTACGAAATTTGAACCATGACCCAAAACAGTTCTTGAACATGCATTTCAGTTGAAGTGAACACATTAATTGATTAGGAATTGAACCATGACCCAAAACACGGTTCTTGAACACGGACCCAGATTTGAGGTGAGCACGACCCACTAATTTTTACGAAATTTGAACCGCGACCCAAATACCAAATTCTTGAACCATGACCCAGTTTGAGGTGAGCGCACAACCCACTAATTTTTTACGAAATTTGAACCATGACCCAAAACAGTTCTTGAACACGCACTTGCTCAGTTGAAGTGAACACCTGACCTTGATTTGTACATAGCTCATTCATCTCATCTGCACACAGCTTGTTCAATTCAATTTGCACCTGACTTGTATTTTCTTGCGTCTTGAACACATGTATTCATTACGAGCCTTGAGTTGGCTCGCCTTTGTCACGAGGATCTGGCTCTCTTCTTTGCAAAAGAGTGGTATGTTGAGCTTCGGAGGTCCGGGATCTGAGTCGACTTCGGCGGGGTTTGGAGCATACAGGGGGTTATCCGCATGCCATATCGGCGAGGACCTTGTTGGCGCTTTGGCGGAGATGGTGGGACACCACCAATTCTTTCCATTTTTCTACCAGGGATATGACCATGACCCCACTAGACTTTCTTTGTACTCCGGCCTAGACGTGGCGGTGGACCCATTCCTCACGAGGATATGGGTGAGTGGGAGGTGCTTGGATTCATCTATTGGGGGCTCGCCCGCTTTGTAAACAGAGCTTGAGAGTCAGTATACTTGGTTCTCTTCCCTTAGGAGGCCGAGATGGAGCTGAGTCTCCCGAGGAGATTGAGCGATACACGCGATTTCCTCATGTTCCTCTTGGCACTACTTTGTTTCTTGATAGGGGAACACTGTGAAATGTATCTCTTGAGTGCCCTAGTGGACCTATCACATGTCAGTCAGTATGATTGGGGCGGCGCTGCCCTGGCTACCCTTTATTGTTATATGAGTGCAGTCTCTCGTGGGCGGGGGGACTTACTCGGCGACTCTTGGAGAGCACAGGAGGTACATTACATCCTCTTGATTTACATTTTGCTCCTCATTACTTGTTCATTGCACACAAGGCGCACTTTGCATTCTATATTCTGCCTTTAGCACTTTGTATTCACATTCCGCACTGCTTTTCTCAGCTATGGGTGTACGTATACTTTCCCACATTAGCCCTTGAGATGGAGGTGGCATGGATCCTTATGACTCCGTACTCATTAGTATTCGAGGGCGAGCACCTATCGAGACCTCGAGAGACTCTCTTCTACCTGCGACAATATTTTGATACTGTGAGGACGACAGAGGTATTTCAGAACTCTCAGTTCCTTTCACTTTCATCTTTGATATGCTTTGTACATTCCTAATTTCTGATTGATTTATGCATTGGCTATCCGCAGATTACTTGGCAGCCCTGGGCAGTCTTCGGCGATGATCTCCAAAATTAGTACCCCGGAGGATCGAGTGGTTCCCAGTATAGGTTCCTGCTCGAGGGACCAGTTGGTAGGGCGTGGTTCTGAGGAAACTTTCGGCGTCGATTTGGGGGTATGATTCTCAGGACCCTCCCGCTGTACCTCCAGTTACTATGCGGACTGCCGATAGACTCTCTTCCCAGGAGGTCATCAGTGCTATGCAGGGCACCGACGCTTTCTATATATCTCATAGAGGGGGACTACACCACCTATCGTCGTATATATCTGATGCCCCCCTTGACGGGAGTGCGAGCTGCGCCACTGAGGCCCACTGGCGCACCATCTTCGAGTCGCGCCCGTCTTTGCAGACATCCTCTTCGGCCATTTGGTGCATCTAGGGGTAGAGGTAGTTCGATCCCTCCGATCCCTCCATCCCTTTATCATCCTGGATGGCCAGACAAGCCGACCGAGTTGACGAGTTGGCAGTATGGGACTACTTCTCCGATTTCGATCCCTATAGAGCCTCCGATGCCTGGTCACAGATATGTCAGTGATCCTGACTCACCACCGGTATGTTCCACCATTTTTCATTTATCACACAGACATTTTGACAGTTGCTTATTTATTGATGACTTGAGCTTGTATCTGCAGCCACCTCGGGAGTACATGGATCAGATGCTCGAGATGGTGGCCTCACTTGAGGATGGTCTGCGTGAGAGCGCGAATGTCCATCATGGGCTTCCGGTACCCTTCATCTCCCTTGCATTTATCATATTTGTGATGACATCTTTGGTTTTGAACATTCTCTGCAATGATAGGTGTGGGACACATCGCACATCCTACTCATCTTGTCCTTGCACCTTTTCATTTTGAGCGATGTATTGCACTTTCCATTTTGAGATGCCTCCGTATATGCTCATGCGGGCAGGCCACAGTGGCCTTCTCGGAGAGGTCGAAGTCTTTGGACATGTTCGAGTCTGAGGACTCGAGGCCGGGCCATCGAGCCTTCTTGAGGAGCTCGAGGCGGGGCCATCTCGCGAGCCTTGAGGCACCCATTGTCGAGGATGAGGAGGAGGACGTTACAGACCGTGAGTCAGAGACATCTCCTGGGGAGAGAGGCTCCGGTCTTGGTTCCGGGAGCGGAGGCGAGACCGAGGGGGATCCGAAGGATGACAGCTCTGATCCGGATGGTGATGATGGTGCAGAGGTTATCCCACAGAAGAGGATGAGAGGGCCTCCTCATTCCCATTCCCGAGGATACTGATGTTATTTCCTGCTTTATTTTACTTTTTAGCTAGTAGTTTGTAGTACTTTGCATATTGTTAGGCAGTTTTATTTTCTGTAAAACTTGTACCTTTATTTGTTGTAAAACATGATGGAATGAAACAGCTTTTGAAAAGATGTTTGTATTTGAGATTTCTTAGCATCGCGTCACATCATTTTGCACAAAATGGAATTGAATGAAATGGTAATGAAACTTGTACCTTTAAAACTTTAAAACTTGTACCTTTATTTGCCTTGTGTATTTACCGGGTCAGGTAATGAATCGACGCAACAAATCAAACAATTCGGCTCACTAAGAAATAACAGAATCTTGGCAAGTTTACAACTCGATAAATAAAGTACAACAATGTTAACGACTCGATAAACAAGACTCAACAAAATTGTGTAAACAAAAGGTAATAACTCAAAACACAAAATGCGACAGCTCGACAGAACTTACAACTCGATAAACAGAACAACACTCGATAAGCAAAAATACAACAAAGCATACTTCGGACGGACGATCTGGGTGATGAAAGGCATCCGAATCTGAGAGAAATGGAGGCCTTCGACGTTCCCGATGCCTAGAACTGCCTCAAACTTCCTTCCGGAGAGCGAAACAGGACCAACACGTGGCCAAACACATTTTGTATCTGGAAATTAGAGGGTGGCCGGCCTACTAGGATAGATGGCCGGCCGGCCACTTCCCCCACAACCCCCAAAATTTTGACAAGTGTCCCTTGAATAGTGTTTTAGCACCCTATAAAAGCCCCAGCCTTGGAACTTATTCATTTCATCACCGTTTCTCACAAAAATGGAGGCGTTTCTCGCAGAAAATCTCACATCTTGGATCTCTTCTTTAAATGGCTCGGAGAAGTTGAATTTCCGGGGTTTCGGCTTGAATGCACTATTCACGCTGGGCCGGACTCCGCTACATCTTCCTTTCCTCTGTGCTGCGACGAAGTTTTGGAACCTGGTGACGCACGTCTTTAGCTTTGGCGGGCAAGAGGTATGTCCGACTTTTGAAGATTTTCAAGACTTGATGGAATCCGGCGGCGAAATCTTATGACTCAATTTTGGCTATGCCCAGACCTTAGGACGGATGTGCGGACTCAACGCGCATGATGCTCGGTCCTTGATCTGCGACAGAATGCTGGACATTCCGAGCCTGATTTACCGATTCTCTGATGCTGGTGACCGCAGCGACCATCATTGGCAAGGCTTCCGGCCATTTCATGTAGCTTCCTTGTATCTGCATCTGGTATACATATTTGAGCTGATGTGTCCAAATTACACTCTTCCTTTTCAGATGCTTCCGATATATACCGGGCCACCTGGGCCTTCCCGAGGAGCTGGGCCATCTAGGGCTTCTCGAGGTGAGAGAGAGTCGTCTCATGACGAGGGGCCTTGACGCACATCATAGAGGAGGAGTCCAGCGAGGAGGAGGAGGCTGCAGATCCCCAGTCAGAGACATCTGCTGACAGAGAGAGTGGCTCTGATCTCGGTTCTGGTAGTGGAGGTGAGGCTGAGGAAGGTTCCGAGGATGGCGGCCCCGACACGGATGATGGTGATGATGGTGCAGAGGCTGTTCTGCAGAAGAGGACGAAGAGGGCCTCTCATTCTTGCTCTTGAGAGCATTGATGCAGTTGTTCCCTGCTTTATTTACCTTTTTAGTAGTAGTTGTAGCACATTGTACATTGTTAGGCAGTTCTATTTTTTGTAAAACTTGTACCCTTGTTGTAAAAAATGTTGTAACAAAGGAAGCATGATGGAATGAAATAGCTTTTGAAAAAGTGTTGTATTTTATGTTCTTAGCATCGCATCGCATCATTTTGCACCAAAATGAGATTGAATGGAAATGTGCATTGTGTATTTGCCAAGTCAGGTAGTGAACCGATGCAACAAACTAAACAACCTAACTTACTAAGAAATAACAAAACCTTAGCAAGTTTACAACTCGATAAGCAAAACACAACAAAGTTGATAACTCGACAAGTAAGGCACAACAAAATTGATTAAACAAAAAGTAACAACTCAATGCACAAAACTCGACAGCTCGACAAAACTTAACAACTCGATAAACAAGACATCTCAGCAAACAAAACGACAACTCGATAAGCAAGACTTAACAACAACTCTATAAACAAAGTGCATCTCGGACGATCTGGGTGACGGAACGCATCCGAAACTGAGGGAAATGGAGGCCTTCGACACTCCCGATGCATGCAAATGCTGGGGACTTCCTTCTAGAGGATAGAACAGGGCCAAAGACACACTTTGCAGCATGGCCAACCACCTTTGGGAGCTGGCTGGCCAGCTTTTTGCATTGGAGGGGAGAGGGATGGCCGGCCTACCAGAAAAGGCGGCCGGCCGGCCACCTAGCTTGGCAGCCACCAATTTTTCGACACGTGTCCTCCTGAATAGTGCCTTATCCTCTTTAAAAGTCCTAGCTCCGTGGTTGATTCATTTTATCTCAGTTTTGCACCAAAATGGAGGTGTTTCTCGTCGAAAATCTCACAGCTTGGATCGCCTCTCTAGATGGCTCGGAAAAGTTGAACTTCCGGGGCTTTGGCTTGAATGCACTATTCATGCTGAGCCGTACTCCGCTACACCTTCCCTTCCTTCATGTCGCGGCGAGGTTTTGGAACCCAGTAACACATGTTTTTAGCTTCGGCGAGCAAGAGGTATGTCCAACTTTCGAAGATTTTGAAGTTTTGATGGAATCTGAACGCTATGAAGAAATTTTGCCTCAGTTTCGCTTCGGCCACGCCCAAACTTTAGGGTGGATGTGTGGGCTCACCATGCATGACGCTCGGTCTCTGATCTGCAGCAGGGAACTGGACTTCCTCGGCTTGATTCATCACTTTTCTGATGCCGGTGACCGCGACAACCATTATTGGCAAGGTTTTCAGCAACATGCCCTTTGCTTGGGCATGCTATCTCACTTTTTGCTTTCCCCAGGCTTTAGTGGATCTAGCATTCGTCTGATTGAAGTTGCTCAAGGCTTGAAGGAAGGAAAGAGCTGCATCGCCATGACATTGGCCGAGACACTGATGGGCTTAGATGCTTTCTATCGCCGGGAGATGACCAAATTTGCGCGGAGTCCACTACTGCTGCAGGTAATGTTTCCCACCCAATCTCACATATATATTGCTCACGTTACTCGGCCCTTAGGCTCGGTTTTTTCCTCACAAAACCCTTTCCTCACTTTTCTCTCATCGTACATCTCTCTATTCTTTATTTTCTCATTTTTCATCCCTCCCCAGGTATGGTTAATGGATAAATTGCAGGTTGTGGACTCTTGCCCCGCCTACTCAGCTCGCGACTATTTCTTTCGACAACACCTAGTCGATGCCCTTGATGAGGGATGGTGGTTCGACTGGATGTGCGATTTGTCGGTAGATCGCATTGCTTGGCGCTGTCCTTCGCTCAATCTCCCAGCAATGAGCTCTAGCATGTCCCGGCAGACCGGGATCCAGTTGATTGGTCTGACTCATTGTGTGTTCTACTTTCCGTTTCGGTTCCAGTGCCAGTTCAGTCATGATCAGACTTGCCCGCCAGAGGGGATAGAGCATCTGCCGCATTCCTGGTTCGAGGCGCACAGCTTGCCCGGTATGCAACAGCATGGAGAACTAGAGAGCTCATTGCCTCCGCTTCCACCTTTAGTTGTACTTTGTCTGACGAGTGCTTGGATTGGCTCAATGAAGAGACACAGATTGGGCCCAGCTTGGCATCAGAGGCTTCGACCAGCTCTGGGAGGGGGTGCAGGGACACCTGACTTATCTATGCCTAGGATTTATTGCTTTACCAGTACTTTCAAGTTTTCTTTATGAATGTAATAAAAAGCAACTTCAATTTGTATGCAAGAGCAGGAGAACTCTGTATTGAAATCAATGAAATTGAATGTTGTGGGTACTGAAGATTTTCCACTTTGGTCCAAAAATGGTCTAAGTTGTAAAAAGATTAATTTGAACAAAGTCAACTTTTATTAAAACTTTTCAAAACCATTTTCGATATGGATCAGAACTGGACACGCCTGAGATCTCATCCTTTGAGATGCACAACCCCGACTACCCTGGAAAGTTGCCCTAGTCGACTAGTACTGACCTTTGCACAAAGAAATGAAAGTTGCCCCTAGTTTGAAAAGCACCGCACCGGAGATCACGATGAATGCTAATAGACAAAGATGACTGAGATGATCAAATGGACAAAGTTGATCGGGGAAAAGTTTATGGCTGAACTTCAAGACGAAGTTGCCTATGTATCCCAAAGATGGGAATCAAGCCTTATGTAGTTCAGGCTCGGGTTCACTCGGGTATTTTCACTCTCCTTTTATGTTCTAACTTTTGCCAAGGCCGCCTTTTGCGGGTTTTCAACCTTGCGAGCTCAGTTTTTATAATTTCAAATTTTTTGTGCTCTAAGTTTTGCCTAGGTCGCCCTTTCGGGTTTTCGGCCTACCGAGCCTCTCAAGGGTAATATTTCTTCAACTTGTCCATATTAATCGGTTGTGAGAACTCTAGGCCATCTAGATCCATCAGAACCACAGCTCCACCTGACCAGATAGACTTAATGATGTAGGGACCCGGTCAATTGGGTGCGAACTTGCCCCTTAGTCGTGGATGGGAGCTCGGTTGTCCTTGAGCACCAAATCTCCTTCCTTTAGATTCCTAGACTTAACTTTCTTGTTGAAAGCACGCAATTCTGTGATAACCTTGAACATGTACAGTGCTTTCGATCTTCTCTCATCAAAGAGCATGAGTTCCTCAAACACCTTTCTGCCAATCTGCTTGCTATTTAACACTCACCAATACTCAAAGCGGAACCTCAATTTCGATAGGTAGAACGACCTCCATCCCATAAACTAATGAATCTGAGTCGCCCGATAGAAGTTCGATTGAAGTCCAGGTCCACGAGCAAGCGGTAGCTTATCGGCGATCTGGTAGGTTTCCACCATCTTTTGCAATATGTGTTTGATGTTCTTGTTGGCGACCTCAACCGCTCCATTGGTTTGCGACCGATATGTGGATGACTTATGAAAAGCCACGTTGTATTTTTCTAACAAGTCAATCATTTCCTTCTTGAAGTGGGAACCGTTATCTGAAATTATCTCGTTTGGGACTCCATAGCGACAGATGATGTTGTTTCTGATAAACTTCGCAACATGTGAAGCTTTCAACACCGTATAAGATTGGGCCTCGACCCACTTCGTGAAATAATCTATCGTGACCAGAATGAACTCATGCCCATTCGACCCCTTTGGAGTGACAGCCCCGATCACATCAATTCCCCAGATTGAAAATGGCCATGGCAAAGTCATATTATACAGCTTCGACGGCGGAATGTTCATGCGATTTGCATGAATTTGACATTTGTGGCATCGCCGAACAAAACCGATACAATCCTCCTCCATGGTGGACCAATAGTAACCCTGTCTGAGGATTTTTCGTGCTAACATTACTCCGTTCATATGCGCACCGCATTCCCCTCCATGGATGGCCTCCATTAGGTGCTTCGATTCTTCGGCATCGACACACAGCTTATGCATTCCCAGATGACCTCTCTTATGCAGCTTACCCCCACAGATGATGAACTGAACGGCCATTCTTCTGATTGCCCTTTTATCCTTGGCATTTACCCCTGGCGGGTATGCTTCCTTCTCCAAGAAATTCCAAATGTCGTAATACCAGGGGTTTTCGTCTTGAACCTCATCTATAGCAGCAATCGACTCGTAGGCTGGCGCAAATTTCTGGTCAATGATGACTGGACGCATTCGGACTCCGAACGGGATGTCTATCATGGAAGATAAAGTTGCTAAAGAATCTGCGAACTTGTTGTTCTCTCTTAGTAGATGAGCAAAGTTTAGCTTCTCAAACCGAGGAATTAACAAATCCAAGGTCTGGTGATACATCATCATCTTCTCTTCTTTGACCTTCCAGTCTTCTTTTGCTTGAGACACAACAAGGTTCGAGTCCCCAATGACGTCCAACCGTCTTGCCCCTAGTTCCAGGGCTGCTTCTAGACCGACAATGCATGCCTCATATTCTGCTTCGTTCTTCGAGACTTTGAACCAGAGTTTGAAGGCTAGAGGGATACGGGACTTGTCGGGTGCTATCAGCAGCACTCCTATCCTACACCCGTGCTGGTTTGACGCTCTGTCAAAGTACATCGTCCAAAATTCATCGTCGATATGCAAAATGGCCTCATCTGGGAATAAGTACTCAACTGCTTCACCCCCTTCCACTGGATGGTCGGCTAAAGATTCTGCTACTGTTCTTTCCTTGACTGACTTGCGTGTCACATATTTCAAATCGAATTCAGAGAGCAACAGCAACCAACGAGCTAGCCTACCCGTAAGTGTTGGTTTCTCGAAAAGATATTTGATGGGATCGAGTCGTGAAACCAACATTACGGAGTGAGCTAATAAGTAGTGCCGTAGCTTCCTGGTAGCCCATACCAAAGCTAAGCAAGCCTTCTCCAACGGTGTGTAGCAAGTCTCATACTCTAGCATCTTCTTGCTCAGATAGTAGATGGCTCTCTCCACTTTGTCCTCAGATTCTTGTGCGAGCATACAGCCCATTGTAGTCTCAGTCACTGAAAGGTACAATATCAACGGTTTCCCCGGCTCTGGCGGTGACAACACGGGCGGGTTCTGTAAGTATTCCTTGATTTGTTCAAAAGCAGCTTGGTATCTGCCGTCCCATTGGAATTTCTTTCCTTTCTTCAGGAGACCAAAAAGTGGTTCACAAGTCAAGGTTACTTTTTAGATAAACCGTCTTATGAATTGCACTTTACCCAGAAAGCCTCGCACCTCTTTTTCAGTCCTTGGTGGGGCCATTTCTAGGATGGCCTTGATTTTGGAAGGGTCGACTTCGATACCTCTCTGTGTAATCAGAAATCCCAGCATTTTTCCCACTGTAACACCAAATGTACACTTCTGAGGATTCAACCGCAACTGAAATTCTCTGATCCTTTGGAAGAACTTTTGTAAGGTGGTGTAGTGGCCCTCTCTTTCTTTGGACTTGACAATCATGTTGTCCATGTACACCTCAACCTCTTTGTGGATCATGTCGTGCAATATTGTGGTCGCGGCCCGTTGATAAGTAGCTCCAGCATTCTTCAACCCAAACGGCATTACTCTGTAGCAGTATGTCCCCCACGGGGTGGTGAATGCAATTTTTTCCCGGTCTTCAGGTGCCATCACTATCTGATTGTAGCCGGAGAAGCCATCCATGAACGAAAGCAAAGCATGCCCCGCTGTGAAGTCCACTAACTCATCAATATTCGGCAAAGGAAAGTCGTCCCTTAGACTGGCTCTGTTTAAATCCCTGAAATCCATGCATACCCGGATCCTGCCATCCTTCTTCAGTACCGGAACAATGTTGGCCAACCAAGTCCGATATTCGGATACCAGCAAGAAGCCTGCGTTGATTTGCTTAGTGACCTCTTCCTTAATCTTGAGAGCCCAATCCGGGCCGATCCTCTTGAGCTTCTGCTTGACAGGTCGGGCCTCGGGGTCAAGGGGGATCCGGTGCTGTACAATCTCCGGATCGATCCCAGGCATGTCTTCGTAGGACTACGCGAAAACATCTTTGAAATCTTTTAATAAAGCGACTAAGCGCTCGCGTTCCTCCGAAGACAACGTGGACCCGATCTGGACCAGCCGCGGGTCCTCCTCGGTACCAATATTCACAGTAGTGATTTCATCCATTAAAGGTTTGACAAATCTCTCATTCTCTTGTTCAATTAAGCGTTGCAAAATCGGAGGAATTTCGTCCTCGTCGTTTTCATCAAAATTTTGAAAGTCTGAGTTAATGCAATAAATCAAAGGCACAGAAAAGTACTCAGAAACCACAGTTACTTGATTCTCATTAAGCACACCCAAATCGTCCGATTCCTCGGTTACAACAGACTCAAAAGAGAAAGAAAAAGACGACCTGGATAAAACTGTGGCATCCAGGTTATCATCCCCAAGATTACCAGACTCAGACTCGGTTGAGCTGGAACCTGATTCTGACTCACAAGACTCAGTGGAATCAGATTCCGGCTCACTACCTGACCCGATGCTGCTGGACAAAAACCCCTCTTCGTATTGCCAAGTGAGAGAGGGGGCGATAGATGGATCCAAAATAGTTGCTGGTAGGCCCACAACCGTTTCATTCCCAATCATGGAAACTGAGAAGTTATCCCCCAAGCACTTCTGGTCGATTAGAGGATCTGAAAGTAGACAAGCTAATGCTACCCCCATTTCAATCTCAGCACCCTCGGAATCCACTTCCTTACACTGCTCAACTTCAGCTAATGGATCTGTCTGCTCTTCAGCAATGTCATCCCCGGATAATTGTAGGTCAAAGAAAATCTTGAAACCTGGCACGCGCTTCTTTTCCACGTTCAGCTACGGCTCTAGGAAGCCACAAAACGGAAAGTCCTCCTCCTCCCGGACGAAGCGTTCGTTTAGGGTACCCTGAATGGGCCTATGTATCAGTTCAAAAGGCCTCCCAGTCCGCTTTGCTCTGGTTCTTCCAGCCATTTCCTTCCCCTTTCTTATCCAATCCTCTTTGGTGGGCAGATAACCCAAGCCAAAGGTATGAGGGTTATGTGGCACTTCGGCTAATGCTGCGACGCCCTTCCGGTTGCTCTTTCCCAATCCCATCCCAGGGATGTGTTGAAGCTTGTTCATGAGGTATACAAATTGAGCACTGACATACACTCCCTCATTAACAGCCATGATGTTCTGCACAACCCGAGCCTCAGCTAAAGTAAACCCTGATATAAACACGTCCTCCATGCCGTGCTCGATTTCTAGGACTGGTGTAGATACCTCCGGAGGTGGATGGATCGATAAATTCCCGAAAACAATGGCTACTCTTTTTCCATAGGGGTATTTCACCATCTGATGCAGAGTGGACGAGACGGCCTTTACCTAGTGCAACCACGGCCACCCCAAAAGCAGGTTGAAGGTTACTGGAACTTCTAAGACGTGGAAGTCTATCTCGTGTTGTCCTGGCCCAACCTTGGTCTGGATTTTTACCGTCCCCATTACTTCCCGGTTCGTGTTGTCATACGCCCAAATTACCTGGGCTGTCGGTATAAAGCCCGTGGTCTTCAAACCGATTGCATACGTTGTCCTTGCCGGGCACACGTTGATGGCGGATCCGGTATCAACAAGAACCACCGGTATCCATTTATTTCTACACTCCACAGAGATGTAGAGTGGCTTATTGTGGTTCACACCCTCAGGTGGTAGTTCTTTGTCAGAAAAAGTCAGCATCGGGGTAGCTCCTCCCGAAAATACTAATCCTACCAGTTGTTCCGGCGTGGTTTCTATCGAGAGTTTAGCCTTGTCCATGGCAGATAGGACAGCTTGTCTGTGTACTCGTGATGCCATAAGCAGTCCCCAGATGGAGATGTCCACTTGTATCTTTTTTAACTGCTTGAGCACAGCCTCTTCTTCAAGTTTTTTCTCTTTCTGTCTCTCAGCTTCCTTATCCTTCCCAGATGCCTCTGGTTGGTCTAGGTGCGGGGGCTTGAAATACCGCCCGCTTCTTGTCATGTGGTCAACCTCATCGAGATACCAGGTGTCGTCTAGTTCATTGCTCCCCCAATCCTCGTTTGTGTCGGCAAGGCATAAATCATCGTCCTCCCACCACATTCCATGAGCAGCCAACAGACATCTATCTAGCTCCGGCATGATTGTACTCGCAGTACTTTCAGCGCACATGCTCATAGCATCTTCTGTCCATGTGCCCACAGCATTTTCAGTCCCCTCATGGGCTTTGGCTTTCCTGGTTCTCTCAGAATCCTGAAACTTTTCTTGTTCCACCTACGTCGACGCAGTTTGTTGTTCAGCTTTCCCTGTATTCACAATGCTCCTGTCCTAAGCGAAATTCTTCGTACCGGCGCTCTCCGGCAATGTACTCTGACTTCCGGCCCTTCCGGCCACAACTGATACCCTTGCCCCTACCGGGCCCTGTTGGAACTCTACAACATCCGATTGATCATCCAGCCATTCGGTAGCCTCTGCCGATTCCTCATAATCAAACCAGTTGACTGCTGCGTCCCCTGATTCTTGGTCATTGAAAAACTAGAGGTTGGCAAAACCCTCTTCTACGGCCATGAAATCATCCGTTTCATGCTCAAATCTATCCCCGTGGATCACACACAGTTCTGCTTTCTCTGGCAATTCTACACTTGGCTCAAACTGGCCTGCTGACAAAATGTAATTACTCGGATCATAGGCTTCCCCAGCAAAATTCCCAGACTGCTCCATCCCTGACTCAACCATTCCATCCTCTATCTCTCATGCACCGTCTTCAACAGCCACCACCATTGGCTCATGTTGGGTTGTGGAGATGTCCAGCATGCACAAAAAGTCAGTGCAGTCAGGAAGGAGCACCTCCGACTTGGGTAGGTGGGAAGGAGTGATCTAGATGCTAGGATCGTAAGACACGACCCCAGTCTGGATAAAGTTGATTCTTTTGGGAGGTGGAGCTTGGTTGTGTGTAGGGAGTGGGTTGGTTGTGACATTGGGTCTTTCTGGTGGCAAAATCACCTATTTGTCAACGAGATCTTGAATCTCGTGATGCAATCTGAAACATTGGTCGGTGTCATGATCGTGTATTCTTGGTGATATCTTGATGTTGGTTTGGGTTGTGAGTGGGGGGTAGTGGATTCGGTAACGGCCTCGGCTCCAGGGGTTTTAGATGCCCTTTTCTGATTAAGACCCCTAGAGCCTTGGATAAGGGCATGTACAATGAGGTGAAGGTTCTTTGGCCCCTGGGTTGGTATTTGGTGGTCTGTGTATTGCTTCTGGATGCAGCGGAGAAGGGTGTGGCTGCCATGGGCCTTGGAAGGGGAGGGGGAATGGTGGCGACCATGCTTACCTCTGAAGTTCTTGCAGTTGCAGCGCCACTTGGGCCTGCATTGTTATTGCGGTTAAAGGTTCTTCAAGGTTACTCTCTGTCTTGGTCAATCAGACCCTGTTTCATTGCATCTTTAATTTGTACCCCCATCTCGTGTAGATCTGAAAAGGTAGGGAAGGGGAGCACAATCATTTTTTGCATCAGTTTTGGCTGGAGATTGTGCACAATCATCCTGATCTGGTCCTTATCGGTGGGCCTTAGAGTCATCATCAAGGCCTTTTCCCTCCAGCGGGTCACAAAATCCGAGAAGCTCTCTTTGGGCTCTTGCCTCGTTGTTTCGAGATCACGGGCTGTAATCTCGATTTGGGTGTTGTATGAGTATTGCGCAACAAAGGCCTCGGCCATTTCATCCCAACTTCGCTTAACATCATCTTTCAATTTCGCATACCAGATAGCGGCCACACCCGACAGGGTCCGGCCGAATAACGAAAGCTTCTGCGGTCTGGTTAGGCCCATTGACCGTAGTATATCTGAGAATAGCCGGAGGTGGACCATGGGATCCCAGATCCGTCGAAGAGATCGATCTGCGGAATTTTGAATCTATCCGGCAATGTTACAGCCACGTCGGTATATCCGTCCTCAATATCCAGGATAGCCTTTACCCCCTGGGATTTTTTGAGCAGCTTCTTGAGTTTGCTCAATTTCAGTGCTGTAGGGTCTACTTCGAACTCGAAGGGAGAGTCCAGGTGGTTGACGGGTGTATGTACCTTGGATAATTGAGGCGGAAGCGGGGGCGAAGCCAGCCCCGTTGGGATATCTGTGTCCTCCTGAACGACATGGACATTTGGCAAAATGTTCTAGGCATTTGGCAGGACATTCTGGGTGGTTGGTGTCCACTCGGGTAGCGGGTCTCCTGGTGGGAGAGGAACTGGATGTGAGGCTGATGCTCCGGCATGCTGCTGTAGCCGGGTAATTAGCTCCGCCTGTTGGGCCATCATTGTGGCCTACTGTTTAGAGAACTCTGCTTGGCGGACAGCGTCCTTCTGCATTTGCTTCATACTCTCTTGGAGTTGGCGCATCATTTCTTCCATTCCGGCCATGTTCTGTGACCTGTTGTTGGTGGTATGTGTATTTCTATGGCAAAAACTGAGACCTCAGCCCAACTGTTCACTGCTAGGGTAGACCACTGCTCTGGTAACCTCTACTCAGACACACTACGCTTTCTCGGCCTCTATCTAACAACCGGGGGTAGAGAATGAAACACTGGTTGTCCGTCGACCAGATCCTCAGATCGATTGAGCCGATGACCTCTTATCCAGAGTGCGTGGGGAATATCTGCTTGGTTTGAAGCAATTGTGCTAAAACTGCCCTAGCAAAAAGATAAATAAAGCAATAAGGAAATAAATAACTAGATAAACGAACAGTATAACAACTTAAAATAAATACACAACACACAGCTGGGTATAACAACACACGGTCGATAAGCTGAATACACACTGTCCTCAAACACTGATCACTATCCCTGAATCATTGTCCCCCAAGACTGAATCTGATACCCGCAGATAACTGATTCTCAAACATTGACTGATGCCCGCAGGCCTGATGCCCCAAACTCAGAACCGAGATATTTCCTGTGAGGCGCACTCTAAAAGCACATAACAGATAAGTGAGAGCCAAAACACCCCATGTTAGGGTAGGGTTTCCCTGTCCTATTTTGTCAAGAGCTAGGGTTTCACTACGCACGCAGCGGTTTCAAACAACCTATAATCGGGTAAGCAGCCTGTCCTAATTTGGAATGGTCACTATGGATTCCGAATATGCACTAGGTCGAATGGTCAAAAGGGTGCCCCGGTAAAATCGGGGTTTGTGTTTCCATACTAGCAGAGCCCGTAACTGGTAAGCCTTGTTGCACGCAGCCTCTGGCAAACCGCTCAGGAATAGCTGATGGCAAACACGGTGTCCTAGGCACACCAATGCAAATGCAATACAAAGAAACACATAAGTGTAATCAAAACAAGATATCATGAGTTCGAGTCAAGTTCTCTAAATCCCCAGCAAAGTCGCCAGAAACTGTAGACGTCCCCGAACGCCCCGGGAGAGTGAGTCCCGTTCTGTTCATTTTGGGCTCACTACAGTTCAGGACTCTAATTGTCACGGTTCTCAATCTGAACCAAAGAGTCCAAACCCAGCAAATCGTTTTGAGAAAATAGATTTTTGAAAGAAGTGCCAAACATGGACTGCTTTGCTAGATACAGAGTCGCCACCTAAATATTTTATTTTGGAAAATTTAGGAAACCCTGACTCGTCTGCCTAAGGCCACGTGTCCATCATCACCAAAGTTGCCTCGGCTCGGGAACTTGGGTACGATTGGGAAAGGTCACTTCGTGAGCACCCCTGCTCGCCCGATCAAAGATCGGCCTCTATTAACCATAATATCTAGTTTTGAAAACATCATGCGTTCTTATTCCAGTTATTAGCCTAGGTTTACTATGTGATGCGCACAGCATACAAGTATAGACCGGGTCGCCTGAATTGGAACAAAACATTTCATGTTTGTTTTTGAAAGATGGTTTGCTACTCGCAAGTAGGCTTAAAATGCAGATTTTGCCACCCTCAAGTGGGCTTAGAAAAGATGGTTTTGCCACTATCTAGTGGGCTTAAAACTCACAGTCAATGTATTGTTCCAATCCAATTAACCCAACCTTCACCCACAGGCATTCAGGTAGTTATATCACATAAGCAAATAGCCTCATGGTACGCATGCTATCATGGCAGTCACTCACACACATGCAAGGATGCTAAAGCGTAAAAACTTACCGAGTACTCCAAGCCAAAACAGAAACTATGTTAGAAATCCATGCATGATCCTAACTATACAGAAATGCCTAATGCAACACATGTAGGAATGCAACTAAGATAGGCCCGGCTATTCTAAACATGACATATGGGATGCTACAGCTAACAAGTATTCAACTTGGAATTGAAATACAATGCAGTGAGTTATGATGCGCCGAGCCCGGTGCATGCAAAACAGATGAATGAATGCAAACATGCTATCATACTGTATGTTAATCGAAACATGCCCTATTCTAACCATCACAAGCTGGTAAATAAAAGGGAGAAAGACGTGGGGTTGGAAGACATACATCACACGCACGCACACTTATTACAATTGTGCCCTCGCTCGGAGGGTCCGAATAAATAATACAGTCCCGAATAAATAATACAGTCCAAATAAGTACAAAACCCTAATTATTTAACAAATTTAACTAGGAAAGCAGTAAACTAGCACGCAAATCCATGGACCGCCTCAGCTCTGTTCCGAATGATGAATGATGCATGCCTGAGTTGCCTTGCGCGGAAATCCATTGCGATGCCCCAATTAGCCTCTGTTTACAATTAAGCCCGGAATATTGCACGAAGCTCCAAAAGACTGTCGGTTTCTGATTTGCTGCAACAGAGAGCAAGAAAGAGGCATGGCAATGTATTTTCACATATGTATGCTTGCCTCGATCCTCGTGCCATCAATCACGCATCTCGATGCATGATGGCCGAGAAGTCGAAATGCACGACTTAATATGAAATGAATGCACATGAAAACACCACAAGACCGAGACTCCATCATGGATAATCCGGAGTTAATGTGGACCGGAAGTGAGACACGTTAGTCACTCGAAGTACGAAACATCCCTGGTTTCCCGTGCTTGGCCTAACTCCTATCCCAAACACAATGCAATATGCATGACATGTATGAATGCAATCCTAACATGCAACCTAGCATACGCAATGCTATAAGATGGCATACACAATGCAAGATGTAGCAAGGCATACACAATGCTCTAACATACAACCTAGCATACATAATGCTATGAATTGGAATGACATACACAATGCATAATGGACTTACACCAACATGAGTGGACCTCAGCTACACTCACATTAGCGGCCATAAGATGAAAATGAGACTATCGAAATGCACGCATATATGCACACAAACCAAGGACCGAACCTAAGGCACCAAATGCATGGCAAGGTATGAAACATGGCATTAAAACATGCAAATTCTAGCACTGAATTATGATGCAAAATGATCCCGAATCATGGATATATGTCATACAATGCGTGGAATGGTCCCGAAACTCAAAACTAGGCACATCTATTGACTTATAGCTATACAAAGCATGCATTATTTGACTATGAAACACAAAGACAGAGCCAAGGCAGTCTCAAAACATGAACATTTCTAGTTCAAAGCATGGCCAAAAGGTGTTCACATGAAGAGCTAACGCAACATGCAAAATTGGCTAGTAAGCATGAGTTGTATGGCATGTATATGAAGCATATGAAATCTCACTAAACCAGCCAAAATTAGTGAACAAAATATGCCCAAATAACCACTGAAATGCAGCCAATGCATGCAAAAATGAGGGGCTCCTTTGGAAGGGCATACCAGGGGTTATTAAGCACATATATCAAGGACACTTAGCATAGCCGAACTAACTCTGGAAATGAGTTATGGGGGTCTTAAAACCCACTGAAAAGTGATAGAGACAAAGCTTGGAATCTTGCAAATAGGGGGTCCTTTGGAAGGCCAAAAAGGCCACCAAACAAGACAAGGAGAGAGGGGGTCACCCCCCTCTGATTTTGGCCTTCAAGAATACACCTAAGCTATTGAAAATCCACTGGATTTCAGTGGCTAGCAGGCCAAACCATGGCCAATGCAAGTGCTCTAATGCATAGCCCTAATCATGAAGGAATGAAGCATGCATAGGGGGAAGATGACCCCAAACAGAGGATAAACCTTAATCAAATATGAATATGATGTCAAAACAAGAATTTTTTCAGTTTAGGTCGAGGTCCAAAAAGGCTCACAAATAAGGCTAATGTATCATGCAAAAACAGCCCTAAAAGAGAGATTGGACAAATAGGGCAGTAAAAGGCCTCAAATAGCAAAGAGGCCTTCAAAAAAGTTTAAGAGGGGCTCAAAATAAGACTATTTTCAGTTTATGGAAAATCTCGAATATGCTCACAAGTAAGGCTAAAATATGATGCAAAATAGCCCTAAAAGAGAGATAAAGGGAAAGGGGTAGTAGATGGCCTCAAACAGCAAAGAGCCCTTCCACAAAGTTGAAGAGGGGCTCAAAAAAATATACTTTACAGTTTGGCTCGAAAACCAGAAATGCTCAAAAACAAGGCCAATATATCATGCAAAATAAGCCCTAAAAGAGAGATAAAACACAAAGGGTGAGTAGAAGACCTCAAACAGAAAAAGTTCTTGATCAAAAATGAAGATAAGATCAAAATAAGACTATTTTCAGTTCAGGTCGAAGCCCAAAAATGTAAGAAAAATGAGCTAAGATATCATGCAAAATGAAGCAAGAAAAGGGAAAATAAGGACTCACCCTTGAAGAGCTGACCTCCAGCAGCTTCTGGACCAAGTTGGTGAGCTTTCAACCTCTGAAAATCAAGTCCAAGGGGCTGGAATGGATGATGGAGGTGGTAGGCTATGGGTTGGTGTGTAAATAGTGCAAGGTCAAGGATGTTTTGAAGCTTGGATGAGGGAGATATAGGGTTGTATGTATAATGCTCCAGCTGGTTTTTCTAACCCTTGTAAATGGAGGTGGGGGGTTAGTTATATAGAGGGAGAGGAGTGAAAGAAAAGGGGGAAAAAAACAATTCAAATCTCCCCCCAAAAGGATAGATCCTCGGGTAGGGGGTCTGGTGTAAAATAGCTGGCACAACTGGAATGCACCAGGAGGGACAAAAATGGCCGGCCAGGTTCAAAAGGTCCAGGTGGCCGGCCGGCCACCTCCCCTGGCCAGCCGACCAGGGGTCAAAGGGGTCAACAAGAATTGCTGGCCGGCCACCCCAGAAAGGTGGCCTCCCAGGTGAGTGCAACACAGCTATGTGGAGAAAAATCAGAAAATGTAACCCAGGAGAGAGAAAAACCAATTTTTTAGAAAGGTTCAAAAGGGTCAGGGGGAATTACTGGCCGGCCTACCCATATTGGTGGCCTCCCAGGTGTGTACAACACAATGGTGTGGTGGAAAGTCAGAAAAAGTGGCTCGGGAATGGAAAAAATTAGTTTTCTAGTAAAGAAAACGGGCGATGAAGAGCGATGAAGAAATAAAGTTGGTTTTTCAGAAAAATTGCTGGCCTCCCACCTTCCTACAACTTTTCTAATAATGAAACCAAGGTTCTTGCCAAAAATGGACCAAGACGGATGCAAAACGAAGGTTCGGGGGCCGAAACACGCAGTTCGGGGCCCCGAAAATAGGCTGTTAGGCACCGGAAGTGGCGTTCGACCACGAAGTCAGTCTCTCGGGCCACAGTGTCCCTCAAAAGGGAGAAAACAAGATGTATGCCAAAAATCGGAGCAAACGGAGGTGGTTTAGCGGTCCCAAACCGAGGCACACGGCCGACGGCTCCGAAAACCGGGAACCGGGCTCCAAACGGGAAAAATGGCCTACGACCATGAAATGTAGCCTACGGCCACTGAGAGATGATCTACGAGACCTCTCCCTCCCTTTGGGAAGAGAAAACAAAGAAAACAGGGCCTGGTTCGCAAACCGAGGCAAAGCACAAAAGAGTCAGGAAGTCCGGAGGCAAGGCTCGCGACCGAGATTCCGTAACTTTAGAATGAGCACAATATGCAACATCACCGAGTGCTCAGTTGGTGACGTCTGAGTCTTAAGGTCAATCAAAAATGGGGTGTCTACAGTTCCTCCTAGCACTTGATTTTGCACACCATTTTGTACATCTTTAGGGAGAATTTGGAGTCGCCAAATGTATGAGAGGGGTTCAAGAACGTCGTTGGAAAATTCGAATATCTTCGAAGATCCTTAAAGAAAAATTTGAATTCTCTAGAAGATGACGAGAGGCTTAGATTCTTCAATAGTCTCAACTAAAAGCATAAGAGGAAAGAGATTGGGTGAAGAAGAAGGCAAAGTGGCTAGAGAGAGAATAATGGCAAGGCTCTCCCATGGATCTCCCACTTTCACTCTCAAGGTTGATAATGGAGAAGGGAAATTAGTTCTTTCCCAAGAGTTAACTCTCCAAAATCCATCCCTTGTAAAGTTATGGGTGGGTGCTATTTATAGGCACATCATGATATAGGATGGAGCCCATGTGCAAGGCACATGGGGAATATTCTCTCTAACCACCTTGTCCGAGGAGGTGAACTCTCCGAGGATGAGACCTCTCCGAGGATGAGGAAAATCCCGAAGAGGAGATCAACCTCTCGGCAAACCCTTCTTCTTAGCCACACCTAACCAATGATCCCCAATCATCCCAAAGGGTCAGGGGTAGTCCCAGAGGACGTCCTGTTGCATAAGGGTCAGGGGTAGTTCAAGAGAACGCCCTGCCGCAAATATTGTCGAGTCTTAGGGAACCCCCTAGATCGTGCCACCTCGACTCGGGTATAGGCTAGTTTAACCGAAAAGTGAATTTATCTCCACTCACTGTCCTCCGGATCGGGTCCTTTGTTCGGACTCCATTACGCCCATGGTTTTGGTGCGTAGATCCCGAAAAGCTCCGAGCCCGCAAGTGTTCTGGGACTCATTAACGGATCGATTTCTAGATTGCGTCTGAATCCATTCGAAGCCAAGTGCTTCGGATCCCTAGGCTCGTGGATCCAAACCCTTTCGAGTCCAAGCCTGAGCCCGAGTAAGTCTCTAAGTTCGTGGATCCGAACTCTTTCGAGGCTTAGGGCGATTCGGCCCGTTTGATGGCGATAAATCCGAGCCCACCAATCTTGGACTTGAGATAAATTCGGGCCCACCAACCTTGGGCTGTTGGGCCTAATTAGTTTAGTGAACTCAAATTAGCTCCTCTTACTCAAGGTAATTACAGAGGTTATGGATCTTATAGAGGATATGGTAGTGGTAGATTTGGTTCATCTCGCAGCAGAGTCAGATCCAATCAAGGTCAGTTCTATCAAATATATAGAGGATCTAATCATTCAACCCTAGAGTGTTGGCATCGCATGGATCCTCAGTTTCAACCTCCTCAATCAAACCATCTCAATCACCAACAACAACCAAGAGCTTTTGTCACTGCTTTATCTGCGTCTGTGTCTCCTTCATTTTCTTTTGTTTCCAGTCCTTGGTACTTAGATTCTACAGTAATAGGTCACATGACCAATGATCTGAGTCATCTCAGTTGTTATCAACCCTATCAAGGATCTGAGTAGATTACCATAGGCGATGGTAATACCATTCCTATTCAAAATACTGGTAAAGGTCTTCTTCCCACTCCTCATCATATCTTTAAGCTTAATAATGTTCTTCATATAGATGTTTTATCTTCTAATCTTGTCTCTATTCGAAAACTGGCTCAAGATAACAATTGCATCATTAGTTTTGATGACACTCAATTTGTGATTCAGGACAAGTTTATGAAGAAAGTGCTTCACAAAGGCTCTGATCTTCATGGCTTGTATCATTTGTTTTCATCCAGTGCTTCACTTGTTGCTCATTCTCTTTCTACAGCAGCTCAAGTGCATTTAAGTCTTCATCTTCTATAGCTATTCAAGTGCATTCTAAGTCTTCTTCTCCTACAGCTACTTAAGTGCGTTCTACTTCTTTTCCTTCTAGTATTGTATGGCATAATAGGCTAGGCCATCCTAGTGTTTTGAAATTTAAACATCTTAGGCCCCATTTACATCTGAAAAATTCTATTTCTGTCAATCTTCAAGACTGTATTGATTGTTGTGTTACAAAGAGTCATAGGTTACCTTTTCATTTGTCAAATTCCACTATTAATAAACCTCTTGCTTTAATACACATTGATGTTTGGGGCCCCTTTGCTTCCACTTCTGGTTACAAATATTATGTTTTTTTTATGGATGATTTTAGCAGATTCACCTGGTTATATCCATTAGCTTACAAAAGTGAGGTGTATGAGCAATTTCTAGCTTTCAAAGCTTATGCAGAAAAACAATTTTCTACATTACTTAAGATTCTTAGAACAAGTGGTGGCACAGAATTTTTTAATAACAAAATGAAGACATTAACTGTTGCTCAAGGCATTGTTCATCAATACTAATGTCCTTATATACCACCTTAGAATGGTGTAGCAGAACGTAAACATAGGCATCTAATTGAAGTTGCCATTGCTTTACTCAATCATTCTTTTGTTCCTATCCATTACTGGTTTGATGCCATTGTCTGTGCTACCTATCTCATTAATAGACTTCCTTTTTCTAAATTGGCTTACAAAACACCTTTTGAAACCTTATTTCATCATCTTCCAGATTTTTCTATTCTCAAGATGTTTGGTTGCCAATGTTTTCCTTGGATCAAGCCATATACCTCTACTAAATTACAACCTAAATCTGTTGAGTGTGTTTTCTTAGACTATCATGCTTTTGCCAAAGGATATAGGTGTCTTGACCCAAAAACTGGCACCATTTATCTTTCAAGACATGTGGTGTTTAATGAGCATGTGTTTCCATTTTCTCACATGACTTCTTCCTCTTCTTCTTCTTCTTCTTGTTTTCAATTGCCTTTCCTTCAGTCTTTCTTTTGGGCTTCTCCCTCTCCTTCTCAACCATTAGTCTTTTCTTCTTCTTTTGAATCTGGTTTTGCTTCTCTCAGTACTTCTCCTCTCAGCTCTTCTATTTCTGCTCCTCTTAGCAACTCTGTTGCTGTTCCTATTAGTTCTTCTCCACCTCAGTCTTCTATTCCTATTCATTCTATTTCCATTCAATTACCTCAGTTACCTATTCCTCCTCATTCTAGTTTAGTTCCTTTTATTCCCTCTTCCTCTAACTATCATCCTATGGTTACTAGATCTAAAGCTGCCTTGTCTACTGTTACAATTGTTTCTTCTCCTTCCTATTCTAATATTGAGCCTCCAACTCATAAAGAGGCATTGCTCTCACCCCTTTGGAAACAAGCAATGTTAGAGGAATTTCAAGCTTTACAAAACCAAAAGACTTGGTCTCTGATTTCTCTTCCTTCTGGCATGAATGCCATAGGCTGTAAATGGGTGTTCAAAATTAAACGAAATTCTAATGGGACTATTGCCAGGTATAAGACTAAGTTGGTAGAAAAATGCTATCTCCAGTAGGAATGGATTGATTTTCAGGAAACTTTTAGTCCAGTTGCCACATTACCAACAATTTGAATTTTTTTTATGTCTTGCACTTCATCACAGATGGCCTATTAAGCAGCTAGATATTTCAAATGCTTTTCTTCATAGAGTTCTTGAAGAAAAGGTCTACATGTTGCAACCATCAGGGTTTGAACATTCTGCTCACCCTCAGGCTGTTTGTCATCTTCACAAAGCCTTGTATGGCCTTAAACAAGCACCAAGGGCATGGGATTCTACTTTTTCATCATTTCTGCTGTCTCAGGGGTTCAAGAACAACAAATGTGATTCCTCTCTCTTTATTAAACAAACTAGGTCCATCTTTATTGCCTTACTAGTGTATGTTGATGACATCTTGGTCACTGGTAGTAGTAGTGTTCACATTCAGGATCTTGTTACTAAAATGCATCAAGCATTTTAAACGAAAGAACTAGGCCCCATTTCCTACTTCCTTGGCATATCAGTTCATACATCAGGTTCTACTACTATTCTTTCACAGAAGAAATATGCTCAGGATATCCTTACTAAAGCTGGTATGTTGGAGTGAAACCCTGCTCTTCTCCTATCTCAGTCAAACCTGGTTTGTTTCCAAATTTAGAACTGCCTTTTGATAATCCCTCTGCCTATAGGAGTATAGTTAGCGCATTACAGTATTTGACCATTACAAGGCCTGATCTATCCTATGCTGTAAATCAGCTTTGCCAACATATGCATAACCCTATTGTTGGTCATTATGCTGGTGTCAAAAGGTTACTTCGATTTGTTAAGGGTACACTCTCTTATGGCCTTACATATACACCCAGCTCCTTTGATCTTCAAGCTTACTTAGATTCTAATTGGGTTGGGGATTTAGTTGATAGAAAATCCACCTTTGGATATTGTGTGTTTTTAGGATCAAATCTCATTTCTTGGTCAGCTAAAAAGCAAGCCGCTATGTCTAGATCTTCCACAGAGGCAAAATATCGATCTTTAACTCATACAACTGCAGAACTGGCTTGGTTTGGCATGTTGCTTCAAGAATTTTGTATTGTTTCTCCTACTGTCCCTCTTCTCTGGTGTGACAATGTTTCTACCATAGCCCTAGCCTCTAATCCAGTTTTTCATTCAAAATCTAAACACATAGAGGTTGATTGCCATTTTGTTCGAGATCGAGTGCTTGCTAAATAACTTGTCTTACACTACGTTCCCACCATTGATCAGTTGGCTGACATTTTTACCAAGCCTTTGTCTGTCTCTCGGTTTTCCTATCTTAGAGACAAACTAATGTCTATTCCTCCTTCCTACACCCTAGCTAACTTGTTGATTTGTCAAAATTGATCTTGCAGGTTTGCTAACAGATTGACTGGAATAAAAGAGAACGAGAAATTCCAAAAGAATGAAAAAAGCAATGACTAGGTCCCAGGCCTGAAAATTGTTGTCGATAAATCCAAGTAGCACCACCGTGTGAAGTAAGTGCTCGAATTATTACACACGTTTCATGCCATCCCATTTTTTTTTTGACCAACAATTATGCTAAAATTTTCTATTGATGTAATATTATAGATTCCCAGCCCAAATTCAGAACAAGGTAGAATTTTAACTAACATCTACATTTGAGGAAAAATGTTTCCTATATATACTTCTAAATTTGTTTTGTTTTGTTTTGTTTTAATTTCCATAAGTATTTGTATATATGGCATGCTCTAGATGGTTACTGGGATAGGGTAAAGCCAGTAGCTGCTGGTATGGAGCATTATGACACCGCTTTGGCTTACCCAGTTTAGTCACTAGGTGTGCTAGGCAACCAACCAGACATAATTATGGACAGTCTTGCAGTACACGACCTTGGTTTAGTGCACCCTAAAAAGGTCTTCAACTTCTACAACAAACTTCATGCCTACCTGGCTTCATGTGGAGTAGATGGTGTCAAAGTCGACATGCAGAACATTATTGAAACTCTTGGTACGGGCCACAGTGGCAAAGTTTCTCTCACTCGTGCCTATCATCAGGCCCTCAAGGCCTTCATTACTCAGAACTTCCAAGACAATGGTTGCATTGCTTGGATGTGTCATAATACTGATGGGATCTATAGTGCCAAGCAGACTACTGTAGTAAGAGCTTCTGACGATTTCTACCATCATGACCCTGCTTCTCACACCATCCACATCTCATCAGTTGCGTATAACTCCGTATTCCTAGTAGAATTTATGCAACCCGATTGGGATATGTACCATGTAAGCATAGTTACCACCATATAGTGAAATTTCATTACTTTTTGTCTCTTACGGAGTAAAGACATTGAGACATTGATAAGTAGCTCTTTTTTTATAGAGTTTTCACCCCGCTGCGGATTATCATGCTGCAGCTCGTGCTGTTGGAGGATGCCTAATTTATGCCAGGTATTGTAATTCATTGACTTAGTTTGTTTCCTGTTATATCTTAAATTTCACATTCAGTAATTATGATCTGATGAGATTTATCTGTTCAGTTGCTGATTGGATAATGATAAGCCCGGCAACCACAATTTTGAGCTTTTGAAGAGGCTTGTCCTTTTCGATAGATCAGTTCTTTGGGCCCAATTACCAGGCAGGCCAACCCGTGACTGTCTTTTTGTTGATTCGGCAAGAGATGGAATTAGGTTTGTGATTTTTTTTTTTTTTTTTTTGATCGGCAAAGAAAATCTTTATTGATGAAAGCAACCAAAAAAAATAGATTACATCAATAAAGAGGAGCTTGGAGCAAGCACAAAGCTGCAAGCGCCAGTTGGTGAGAAACCAACAAAAAGAGAACAAAAGAATGAGAAGAAAAAACCACAAAAACCAGAAAGAAGACAACAAAAAACAGCACACACAACCAAACAACTTCCCCACAAGGACACCTACAACCAAAGAAAGCGACATAATGACCCAATCAACTAGCGAGACCATCTTGCCTTGACCTATACACTAGAAACCACATTACGGCCCATACAACTAGCATACCATCTTGCCTTCAGGATGGACCACTAGATCTGCACTACAACCCAATCAACCATCTAACCCATCAACAATCAACCCAAAGCGCCGGCGGGCGGTGAGACTAGCATAACAAACCCTCAACCACCACGGACAATGCTACCCGGACAAAAACCAAACTCGGCATCAACTAGAGCATAGCAGACCAAAGCACGATAAACCAAACTCGGCATCCACTATCTCCATGATTGAATCTTCATGGAAACAAATTATACACTATTGGTCCCGGCGGCATAGCCTAGTTGGCATCCTCAACCCGTGTTCTAACTTTCTCCAAGTCATTGGCTTCTAACCGCAACGGTTTGCTAATAACCTCCTCATCCTTGCCTTCAAAATCAATGCCGAGAGATTTACCCAATTCCAAAGTTGCTTCCTCGAACAGATCAATCCTTCCTCTCTTGGATTTACTTGCCATGGAGAGTGAAGTGGCATTCTTCGATCTAAAACGACTCCTTTTGCGGGTTCAATGTTGATTTCCCGAATCTAGAAGATCCAAACTGTAAGCTTTTCATCTGCCGATGTTTTTTGCTTGTTGCTTTCCTCTGTAAGCTTAAAGAAGTGAAACTATATGGGGGTGAGCTAGTGACACTCAACCCCCCTATTTGTGGGGATGAAGATGACCTAGAACCCCATCACTTTGGAGGATCGGAGCAGAAGGTAAACTTGGGTTACAAATATCTATAAGGGCCAACCCAACATTGAGAGGAGCTAGCTTACTTGGGCTGACAACCGACTGGTCCAAAACTAAGCCCACACCAGATCCATTAGACTCATGGGTTGATTTCAGATCACTACTAAATTAATCCCTCGGCCCATAATTGCAGGCCCACACAAGGTTTTGATCACTCCAGAAGTTTGAATTTGAATTTCACCTTCGAACCTCCCACCGGCATCAACGGCTCTCATCTTGGGACTCACCAGCAGTCTTGTAGAGCTATCCTGGCATGCATAGCCGATATCTTCTGACATGCCTATTTGCAGATCTGATTCAGCCACCACCGAAATGACCCTGAGCTGGTTATCCTCCACCATGATGCTACTGCTATCATGAGCTTCCACAACTGCTAATCGATCCACCTCAGCACTCGGGTCCACCTCATTGCCATCAAGGATAGCCACATGGTCATCATCTTCCTCATGCTTACTCCCTCTACCTGAAATCTGATTGTCCTCTTTTACAAGAGTATCATGACGGTTTCCACCAAAATGCCCTTCAGATGAATTGCCGAGGCCAGACAACTTCGTGTCTTTGATGAAGATGATTTGCTCCTCACACACCCTAACTGGGTAAAGAGCACCTTGGCATTCTAAATTGAGGATTTGATTAATGGGTTCCATAAAGCTTGTCGCAATCATCACTTTTCCATATTGAAAATGATTTAAGTTACGAGTGTCCTCATCTAAAGCAGACACAACACCCCACACCTTGCCAATGTTAATGAAAGTGTTACAATTCCAAAGATTTAGTGGAACTCCATAGCAACTAAGCCAAACATGCCGTTCTTGGGCCAAGGACATCCCTTGTTTCCATTCGAGGACTGAATCGCACCATTCATTGAGCCAGCTCTTCAATAACATAAGTTTTTCCTTCATGACCTCCTTTGACGGGAAAGATAGGACCAGATCTCGACCACCACCGACTCTAACTTGAACTTCCCCAAGATCTCTTGTTGCTATTTCTTTCTGAAAGTCTTCCACGGCGAGAAATGGTTTTAACCTGGCTATGACACTTTCATATAGCCATCCACTGCCTTCTTCATAGGCTTTGATGGTGCAGGTGGTATTGGATCCTGCTATCTTATCGCTCACCACCTCTGCGAAGGACCTCTTACCTTGGTACCCAGCATGTGTTCTAATGGGTTCCTCTACAAACTTTCTAGACTGCATTGTTGAACCAGCCTTATATTTCATACCATAGTCCTTCACAAAATCTACCATTTTTACCTTTAATGATTTATCATCACACTAGAGTCCATTAGCTCTTTGGACAGCCATGTCTGCTGCGACAGAACAATTATACCTAACAAAACCAAATCGGGATCTTGACAATTTCCTCCTCTTATTCAAAATGAAAGTATCTACCACTACACCATAGTTAGAGAATATTGAGTACAACCCTTTAGCTCACATGGCTTCAGGTAGATTATCCACAAAAACAGAGTAGATAGACACATTCGCCCAACTATTCCAAACTCCTCTTCCGCTATGACGTCGAACCACCGGCTGCCATCCTCCATCACTTTGTTTTTCCATCCTCACCACTCCAAATTACTTAGTACTAAGCTAATAGTTAGGTTTGTGATTTCATATCCACCTTCTATTGTATTTTGAATATTTTGGGTTTGTTACCAAAACTGGATTTAAATGTAATTGTTTTACAGCTTGCTTAAAATTTGGAATGTGAACAAATACACCGGTGTGGTTGGCGTCTTCAACTGCCAAGGTGCTAGTTGGTGCAAGGTTACAAAAAAGACCCGTATCCACGATGAATCTCCCGACACCCTCACAGGTTCTGTGCAAGCCACCGATGTTGATTCCCTCTCTCAAGTTACAAAGCCAGACTGGAATGGGGAAACGGTGGTTTATGCCTACAGATCTGGTAATTTTGCTCTATAAATCGCTCAACTTTCAAATACATAGCACCTAGTTCAATTTTTAGGAATATTTTTTTTTTATCAGAATTTTTAGGAATATGTAACTTTAAAATTCCACAAACGTTTATATTCTTGGTGACCTATTTCAGGAGAGGTAATTCGGTTACCCAAAGGTGCCTCATGACCTGTGATGTGACGCTCAAAGTTCAAGAATATGAACTCTTCCACTTCTACCCTCTAAAGGTGAGTCTAGTGTCTAAAATTTTGACATATTTTTACTATTGATATTCTTTATAAATATTCACTGAACATTAATAACTCCATGATCCGATAATCTATGTTGCAGGAAATCACAAGGAACGTTTTGTTCGCACCAATAGGCTTGCTTGACATGTTTAACACTGGCGGTGCTTTGGAAGAGTTTGAAGTCCAAAACGGAAACCAAACTCCAACCACAAAATTTCACTCAAAGTGAGGGATGTGGCGGTTTGGTGCTTACTCTTCACTGGCCCATTGAAATGCCAAGTGGGCGGTGTTGAGACCGACTTTGAGTATGAACCTGGAACTAGATTGGTGACTTTTATTGTTCCGGTTGCAGAAGAGGAGATGTATAGATGGGGAATTGAAATCCAAGTTTGAAGTGGTAGTTTGTTTGTAGGCTTAGGGCAGATAAAATAAACTAGTGGTAGTGTATTAAAATGTCACCATTGTCAAGGGGAGTTTGTGGATGACTTGATTTGGGGCAATGCTTCTTGTATTGCAGGGAGGGGGAGTGAGAGAGGGTGTCTCTCATGGACGAGTGAGTGAGTTTCTGTATAGTTTGTTTTTTGTTGTTGTTGTTGTTGTTGTTGTTGTTGTTGTTGTTGTTGCATCGATGTAATAAAAGCTTACCAACCTGGTTGGTGGTTTCTTTAATCTAGTCTTGTCTTTTATGGCCTATTGCATTGTCAAATAGCTATTGAGTTTGATTGTTTGCCCATTTCACAAATAATCATCAATGGGTGCAAAAACCCATTGAAATTTAAGGTTGGTAATGTGCAAAAACGTAGAAGGAATGGGTGGACATTTTGTATTGATTTTTTTTTTTTGGGATTAATTTAGCAAGTTCCCAAATATGACCACACTTCTATTCTTCTATATTGTGGAATCATGAGCTTTTAGAATCACGATTGGTTTTCAGTTTTCAACAATAAATTTTGAATTTTGTGTGCTTTCAATAAATATAAAAAAATATAAAAATGTATTAAATATATATAATTGTATTATTGATTTAAAAAAAAAATATTCACAATGTTTTTACGTTTTGAGTATATCCAAATTAAGGTCTAATTAGTCAATAAATTAAAATAGATAAAAAAATCACTATAAATTGTCATAACACTTTAGCTTTGAAAAAATTAGTTAAACATTCCTCTCTAATTTTGTATAGCAAGAGAGGTCTAAGATATTTTTCTTATTAGCTAAGGTCTTCGATGAAATTTCTCTATGATCACACTAGGGAAATTTTGAAATTTCGATATGTCGAGACCAAAATTTCTCTAAGTTGAGAGAAATTTCTCTGAGTTTGACGAAATTTCTCTGAGTCGAATTTTCTTTGTTTTTTTGGGTGAATAGAATTTTCCTTGTTTGTTTTGTGAAATTGGTTAAAAGTTGGTTTTTTTTTGAATTTTTCATATTTTTTTTATAAAAAAAAAAACCTGTAAAAAAATAAAGAGATAATATGACCCAAAATAGGTTAAAAATCAAAAATTGACTTTTAAGTTAAGTTCTCAAATTAGGCCTCCGTGAAAATATTGAAAAATCTTAACTACTATAAAAATATTGTATGTATTTTATATATATCTTATAAAATCTTAATATCAGGAACTTAAAAAAAATTCTCATCTTTTGTATGTCTATTTGTAAGAAATTAAAAAATTAAATAAAATCGTTAATTTCTAAATCAGCACTAAATAAATTTAAAAAGTAAAATAATAATAATAATAATAATAATATTAAAAAATTCACCCAAGAGCAAGCAACGTTGCTGTCAGTTTATCTCTAATAAAAAAATGACACGTGTCCCATAAAAAACTTCCCGCATTTTTTCCTTGTTCTTTCTTGAACGTAGACAAGACTTGTTTTTGAAGAACTCCCACTGAAAATCTCTTCACATTCCTCTATCTCACACCCATACTGTTGTCAGGTTCTCTCTCTCTCTCTCTCTCTCTCCCCTCCCCATATATATATATATATATACACACACATTGATAGATTTAAAAACTCTGGTTTGTTTTGTGCTTATGGTATGAATATGTGATTATTGAGCACAAGTCCAAGAAATCTTTCATGGTAGGTCTAATTAGGGTTTGTTTCATCTAGAATCTTTGATCTTTCTTTGTGGGTATGTGCGTGTATATGTATAAAATAAACAAATACATACAAACCATGCATGTAATACGAGTTTATTGAAAATTAGGGTTTTGTTTTCTTCATTTTATGCCATATAGTTAATCCGAATATGTGTTTCTTGAATATCATTTTGTTTATGTATGTACTTGAAACTGTCTCATGAACAATGTGATTAGGGTTTGTTTGTCAAATTCTCTGTTTGAAAATTTTGTATGGTGTGGATGGGTCTTAAAGGATTTGGGAATGTTGAGTTCTTGAATTTCAGATTTAAAGTTTTAGGGTTTGAGGAGTTGTATATGTATTATGTATATGGACAAACACAAATTATAGTGAAGCCAGATACTTTGTTTATTGAACTCTTCATTATCGTTTCTTGAACTTTTGTACTTCAGATTTTAAAATATATATATATTTATATTTTAGGCTGTATTTGTATTATGGATTTTGGTGGATGTTTGGAAAGGGAAAAGGAAAATGTGAGTGAAATGTAACTATATTTTATTCACATTTCACTCACATTTTCACTTTCCTTTTCCAAATCTCTACTCAAATATGATCCAAACACTTAGTAGATGAGGAAAATGATGGCTATGTTTTCATTTTTGTTGCAATCTTTCGACTATGTCTAGATCTTAAATTTAGGAAAGCATTTGTGTAAAGAAAGAATAGTAAAGGGAAATGAGAATGAAATATAAGTTTTTTCTTCTTTTTTTCCACATTTCCTTTGGTTTTCTGTTCCCTCTACAAATCCCTTCCCAAATCCAAGATCCAACAGGTTTCTTTCATATTATTAATGAGTTCTCTAGTTTTTGTTAAAGCTAGTCACTGCCCATTATATAAAATGAGTTTTTACCAATCTTGGGGTTATTCTATGGTTGAGTTTTTACCCTCTTAATACACAGAAATTGAGGTTAAAACACTTATTTTTTTCATGAATTAATTACTTTACAATGCTTTGTTCTATTCTTTGATCTTGCAACATTGATGACAAGAAAAAAATCTAAGGATGTGGACTTGAAAAAGGATGATGAGGCGAAAAGTAGCAATAGGGTTTAAGATTGAGAAATGCCAATAAAGGAAAGAGAAAGGCAGATGAGAAGGCTAAAAAGAAGAAACCAATGATGAGGACAGGGGGCATAGTAATCCACGACATTGCTGAAGAGGGTGAAAATGCTGGTAAGAGAAAAGCTCGTGAGAGAGGAGACAGAATTGTAGGCACAAAGGAATAAGGGAAGGGAAAACTTGTAGAAGAGGAGGGAAAGGCAAAGAGGGCCAAAATTTGGATAACAAGAACTGCAGACAAGGAAATTGGAGAGTCAAACATGTTTTCAGCTAACAACAGTCCATACAATCTACGGCCAAGAAAGACGATTCCCTCTTTTCAGAAAGTTGGGTTAAGTGAAAATGGCTTTGTCCAGGTTGTGGGGAAGAGAATGAAGGGTGTTCAAGTCTGAATTAAGGAAATGGATTACAGCACAAATCAAATCTATTAGACTTATTTATTTTGATGATTTATTTAATTATATTTTAATTTATTTGAAAAAGAAAAATAGAATCCAAAATTTATTTTGATGATTTATTTAATTATATTTTAATTTATTTGAAAAAGAAAAATAGAATCAGAATTTATTTTGATGATTTATTTGAAAGAGAAAAATATAATCAAAATTTATTTTGATGATTTATTTAAAAGAGAAAAATAGAATCAAAATTTATTTTGTCTCATTATTTCTCACCTAAACCTTTATCCTAAATGTTGTTAGAATGTATTTAATATTTGATTAAATCAGGAGTTCAAACAGTCCAAAACAAAGGTTCAAAACGTTCAAGTGGAAGATATTCAAATTAGTAATAATAGAGTACAACGGCTATAAGTTTCATTATATATACCAAAGCCTCTAATATAAACAAGTTACAAACAAAAAATCAAAAAATAGTCTTTGATCTATAATCACTCACATCTATTCTTTGAAAAATTTTCTGAGAAGTGTTTTTCAATTTTTGTTTACATCCTCTTTCAGAAATTATACACTGAGACGTATTGCTTTAAGCCCATTTTTCCTGTGTGAGGTTTACAAAAAAACCAGAGCTTTATTTTTATATCTATCTTTGAGAGATAATTCTTGTAACTTTCTGTGAAAGCAAAAATACATTATTTTCAACCTTGTAAGAGTATAGTACACTCAGTGTTATTGACTTAAAAAGTCTGTGTAAAATCTGTGGAGAATTGCTCCATTTGTAAAGAAGTTGCTAGCACCCCCGTAAAGCTAGAGCATAGTGGAAAATCTCAAGTGAAGCTTAAGGAGTGGACATAAGCCGAGTTGAAGCCAAACCACTATAAATTTGTTTGCCTCTCTCTCCCTTATCTCTTTATTTTATTTAAATTGCTGTAGCTATATTTCACATTTTCACTGTACTAAAATTATTAACTGATATAGTTGTTAGAACATTGGTTTTAATTATTTTTATTTCATTAAATATATTTATCTATTGTGCTAGTCATAATTTTTATTAGGGTATTACTAATTTTTAATTATAAAAACCTAATTCACTCCCTCTTTTAGGTTGTCTTTTGGGTAACAATTAGTATCAGAGTCTAGATTCTTGTTTTAGATTTAACCATCTGGGAGTTTCAATCAATGGCAACCTTAGCTGAAGGACAAGCCACAAATAGGCCACCATTGTTTGACAAAAACAACTATAGTCATTGGAATGATAAGATGACCTCATACTTACAATCCACTAATTATGCCATGTGGATTATTGCCACCAAAGGTCCAAAAATTCCTACTAAATTAGTAGACAATATTAGTGTACCTAAAACAGAAGATGAATGTGATGAGAGGGATCACAAATTATTGTAAGCCAATGCTAAAGCCAAACTCACTCTTGTTTGTGGATTATACTCTAAAGAGTATAATAGAATTTCAAGTTGTGATTTGGCAAAAGAAATTTGGGACAAACTAGAGGTAACATATGAAGGTACAAACCAAGTGAAGGAATCTCGTATTGATATGCTTGTTCATAGTTATGAATTGTTTAAAATGAACTCTGATGAATCTATTTCAAGTATGTTTACTAGATTTACTGAAATTGTAAACTCTTTGAAATCTCTTGGTAAAATTTATACTAACAATGAGTTGGTGAGAAAAATTCTTAGGTATTTACCAAAGAATTGGGAAGCAAAGGTCACTGCCATTATAGAAGCCAAAGATCTCTCTACACTTGGATTGGATAAGCTTATGGGTTCCCTTATGACTCATGAGATCACCATGAAAGGACATGAGGATATTGAAAACAAAAAGGAAAGTGGAATTGCATTCAAAACCTCATCAAATGGAGAAGTACATGAAAACTCCAGTGAAGATGAAAGTTATGCCATGTTTCATAGAAATCTCAAAAAGCACTTCAAGAAAAACAATTATAGAGGAAGAAGACCTTTCAAAAAAGAGTACAATAAAGATAACAAGAAAGAACCTATTATTTGCTATGAGTGCAAAAATCCTGGACATATGAAGATGAATTGTCCAAAATTGAAGAATCATGGAAAAGACTACAAAAGAAACAAAAAAGCCATGGTAGCAGCTTGGGGAGAAAGTGAAGATGAAAACTCAAGTGATAAAATTGAAAATGAAGTAGCCAATTTATGTCTCATGCCTCTTGAAGATGAAGACTCTACTCAAGATGAGGTAACTACTCTTTATGAAGAACTTGAAAGTGCATTCCATGAACTATCAAATGAATTTAGAAAAGTTTGTGCCAAAAATAATGTGTTGAAGAAATCTGTTGCATCTTTATCTATTAATGTAGAAGAATTAAAGAAAGAAAAAATTATATTGAAAAATGATTTTGATACTATCTCTAATGAGAAAACTACTTTAAAAAACAATGTTAATGATTTAACAAAAATACTTGAAAATTTTTTAAAAGGTAAAGATAATCTCAACATGCTTCTTGGAAATCAAAGATGTGTTTTTGATAAAGCAGGTATTGAATATGACCCTATTAAGAAACAAAAGAATCTCAATACAATTTTTGAAAAAGCACCTCTCATGACACACTCTCATATTACTTGTCATTATTGTAGAAAGAAAGGCCATTATATATCTTATTGTCCATTCAAAAAGAAATGACCATGGGAATTAAAAAGATTTGGATTATTAAGGGATCTAACAAAACTAACCAAGAAGGACCCAAGAAACTATGGATACCAAAAACCAACACTTGATTATCATCTTGTAGGTTTGCTTTAAGTCCAAAGCTAAAGAAGGGAAGTGGTACCTTAATAGTGGATGTTCCAAACACATGACTGGAGATAAATCATTCTTTACTAAACTATTATCGAAAGATGGAGGATTTGTTATTTTGGAGATAACAAGAAAGGAAAAATCATCGGTATTGGTAGCATCAGTATTTCTTCTAACCCTTCTATTGAAAATGTTTTACTTATTGATGGACTTAAGCATAACCTACTTAGTATTAGTCAATTATTTGATAAATGTAATTGAGTTATTTTTGATAAATCATATTGCACAATTGAAAGCACAAATGATCATAAAGCTTTAATCGTTGGTAATCGCCATGATATTGTTTATGTTTTTCATCTTAATGATCTCTATGCTAGTGATGTTAAATGTTTATATGTTAATAATGAAAATAGTTGGTTATGGCATAGAAGACTTGGTCATGCTCATATGGATTTAATTGCTAAACTTTTGAGAAAGGATTTGGTCATTGGACTTCCAAAAATTAAATTTGAAAAAGATCATCTTTGTAGTGCTTGTCAACAAAGAAAACAAACTAAAACATTATTTAAATCAAAATCTCATATTTCCACAACTAGACTTTTACAACTATTGCATATGGATTTATTTGGTCCCTCAAGGACATCTAGTCTAGGTGGTAAACATTATTGTCTTGTTATTGTTGATGATTATTCAAGATTTACATGGGTTATGTTTTTAGCACACAAAGATGAAACATTTTCTTCTTTCACAAAACTCTGTCATAGAATTCAAAATGAAAAAGGCTTTCTTATTGCTAATATTCGAACCGACCATGGTAGAGAACTTGAAAATGAGAAATTTGAATTGTTTTGTGATGAGCATGGTATTGGACATAATTTTTCAGCACCTAGAACCCCTCAACAAAATGGTGTAGTAGAAAGGAAAAATAGAACTTCATAAGAGATGAATAGAACAATGTTTTGCGAAAATAATTTTCTTAAATATTTTTTGACAGAAGTCGTTCACACTGCATGCTATATTTTAAATCGTGCATTAATTAGATCTATTCTCAAAAAGACTCCTTATGAACTTTGGCATAATAGAAAGCCTTTGGTTGTAAATGTTTTGTGCATAATAATGGTAAGGATATCTTAGGTAAATTTGATTCAAAATCTGATAAAGTAATTTTTCTTAGCTATTCCTTAACTAGCAAAGCTTATCGTGTTTTTAATAAAAGAACTCTTGTTGTGGAAGAATCTATACATGTGGCATTTGATAAAACTAACATCTCTGCTCAAAAGCAAATTGTTAGTGATAATATAGATTTGGAGCCAAATGTGGAAAATTCAAGTATCTACAAAGAAGAGAACCAACCATGTAAGTTGAACAAAGAGATTGAACAACCTATTCTCCCACCTCAAGAAAAAGGAGGAAACAATGATGATTTGCCAAAAGAATGAAAGTTTGTTCACAATCACCCTAAGGATTTAATCCTAGGTGACCCTACAAAAGGTATTGAAACTCGCTCTTCACTTAGAAACATTGGTAGTAACTTGGCTTTTCTCTCACAGATTGAGCCTAAAAACTTTCAAAAAGTCGAATTCAATGAAGATTGGATGATAGCTATGTATGAAAAGCTTAAACAATTTGAGAGAAACAAAGTGTGGAAACTTGTGCCAAAACCTAAAGATCGTACCATTATCAGTACCAAATGGATCTTTCGAAACAAGCTTGATGAATCTAGCACAATTATAAGAAACAAGGCTAGACTTGTTGCACAAGGATACAACCAAGCAAAAGGTATTGATTTCGATGAAACCTTTGCTCTGGTTGCTAGATTAGAAGCCATTCGCATGTTACTTGCATTTGCAAGTTTTAGAGATTTCAAACTTTATCAAATGGATGTAAAAAGTGTCTTTCTTAATGGTTTTATAAATGAGGAAGTTTATGTTAAACAACCCCCAGATTTTGAAGATCATGTGTTTCCAAATCATGTTTTTCAACTATCAAAAGCTTTATATGGTTTGAAACAAGCACCTCGTTCATGGTATGAACGATTAAGTAAATTTTTGATTGAAAATAATTTTTGTAGAGGAATGATTAACACAACACTTTTTGTTAAAACTAAAAATGATGATTTACTTATTGTGCAAATATATGTTGATGACATTATATTTGGTGCTACTAATGAAACCTTGTGTAAGGAATTTGCTAAGTGTATGGAAGGTGAGTTTGAGATGAGCATGATGAGGGAGCTAAATTATTTCCTTAGGCTTCAAATCAAACAATGTAAGGAATGAATTTTTATCAACCAAGCTAAGTATACAAATGAACTACTCAAAAAGTTTGGTATGTATGACTCAAAAATAGCTAGAACACTTATGAGCACATCCATTAAGCTAGACAAGGATGAAAAAGGTAAGTCCATTGATTAGACAAAATATCGAGGTATCATCGGTTCACTTCTTTATTTAACTGCAAGTAGATCTGATATTATGTTTAGTGTTTGTATGTGTGCTAGATATCAATCAAATACTAAGGAATCATATCTCAGTGCTGTTAAAAGAATTTTTAGATATCTTGTTGGCACTCAAAATTTGGGATTGTTTTATCCTAGAGGTGTTGCATTTGATTTAATTAGTTACTCAGATACTGACTTTTCCGAATGCAAACTTGATAGAAAAAGCACCAGTAGCACTTGTCACTTTCTTGGTAACTCATTAGTATCTTGGTTTAGCAAAAAGTAAAATCTTGTTGCTTTATCAACGGTCGAAGGTGAATATATAGCTTTTGGAAGTTGTTGTGCCCAAATACTTTGGATGAAACAACAATTGGAGGACTTTGATTTGCATTATGATCATATTCCTATTAAATGTGATAATACTAGTGTCATTAATTTAAGCAAAAATCCGGTTCAACACTCATGAACAAAACATATTGAAATTCGACATTGTAACAAGTCCGCGAGGGACCTCAATGCTACAGTTCGAACTCGTCTTGGTTACTGTTCTTAATCTGAACCAAAGAGTCCAAATCCGGCAAATCGTTTTGAGAAAAATAGATTTTTGAAAAAAGTGCCAAACATGGACTGTTTTGCCAGATACAGAGTCACCACCTAAATGTTTTTTAATAGGGGAATTTAGGAAACCCTGACTCGCTGCAAAAAGGCCACGTGTCCGTCATCACCAAAGTTGCCTCGGCTTGGGAACTTGGGTACGATTGGGGAAGGTCAGCTATGAGCACCCTGTAGACACCCCATTTTTGACCGACCTTAAGACTCAGACATCACCGATTGAGCGCTCGGTGATGTTGCATATCGTCTTTCGTTCGAAGTCTCGAGCGCGTAGTGAGCCTCCGGACTTCCGAACCCTCTTCTATGCCTTGCCTCGGTTTGCGAACCAGACTCGATTTTCTCTGTTTCTCTTCCTAAAGGGATGGAGAGGTCCCGTAGACCATCTCTCAGTGGCCGTGGGCTACATTTCGTGGCTGTAGGCCATTTTGCCCATTCGAACCTGGGTTCGGTTTTGAACCGTCGGGCCGTGTGCCTCGGTTTGGGACCGCTAACCATCTCCGATTCCTCCGGTTTTGCATACATCTTATTTACTCCTTTTGAGGGACGGGGTCCGAGACCCACTGTGGCGAATGCCACTTTCGGTGCTTAACGGCCTATTTTCGGGATCCTGAACTGTGTGTTTTGGCCCCCGAGCATTCGTTTTGCATCGGTTTTCGTTCATTTTTGGCAGGTACCTCTGTTTTATCACCAGGAAGGTCACTGAAGGGTGGGAGGCCAGAAATTGTCTCAGCAATCAGTTATGCACCTCCGGCGCCCTCCGGCGCTCGTTTTTCTCACTTCTGAGCCAATGTTGAACACCCTAGGAGCATTTTCTTCAAGCCCAAACCACATATTTGTGTTGTACACACATGGGAGGACCCTAAAAGTCTATGGCCGGCCAGTAATTCCTTTTTTCACTTTTGAGCCCCTCCTAAAAGTAGCTTGTTGTCTCTCCTGTTTTAGAGTTGTCAATTTCCAACCACAAGGTCTTGTTGAGGACACATGGGAGGCCACCAATATGTGGTGGCCGGCCAGAAAATCAGCTTTTCATTTTTGCCCCTTGGCCGGCCGGCCATAGAGGGTGGCCAGCCGGCCACCTGCAACAAAAATACCTAGTCGGCCATTTTCCTTGGGAGGTGTGCTTTACAGCTGCACAACTATTTTCCCCTAAAAATATCTCTATCCGGGGGAGAGCTTTAGGAGGGAAACTTGGTGTCATTTCCCTCCACCTTTTCTCCTCTCCTCTTTCCTTTATAACCAACCTCCAAGACTGGTTTTAGGGTTACAAAAATTTCCCTAAGGGCCTTGCATACATCTCTCTCTATTTCTCTCTCATTTTCTCTCAAAATCCCTAAGTTTCTACCCCTTTTCTTCATCACTACCAAGCACCACCCCCACCACTCCATTCCAGAAGCAAGGAGAGGTTTTTAAGAGGCTTAGAAGCAACATCCCTTGGTCCTAAAGGCAGCAAAGAATAGTCTTCAAGGGTAAGTCCACATTTCCCCTCTTTTAGCTCATTTTTTTGCACCATTTTTCTAGCCTATTTGCTTACTGTTTTGGGCTCCGACCCTAACTAAAACTAGGCCTTTTTTGAGCCATTATTTATGTTTGTTCAAGGGCTCAACCCTTTTTGAGCCCTCCATTTGGTACTTGCTTCAATACCCCTTGGTATGTCACATGTTTGCATGAAATTTCTAACCTATGTGTGATCTGTTTTCGAGCATAATGTAAACTATAAGTGGGCCTAGTTTGACCCCCTCTTCAACATTTAAGAAGGGCTCAACCATTTTTGAGCCCCCTATCTTGCACTTACTTCATAATCCCTCCTATTTATCGTAAATTTGCATGATTTGTTTGACCTATGTGTAAATTGTTTTGGAGTGTGTCATTAACTGTGAGTAGGATTATTTTGAGTCCCTATACAACATTGTAGAAGGGATCACCACTTTTGGGGGCCTCCATGTAGCACTTACCATTATACCCCTCTTTGGCCCCCATTTTTGCATGCTTTTTTAGGCTTATCTAGCTTCTGTTTTTGGCCATGATCAGAACTTAAAATGGCCATATTTTGACCTTCTTGGCATATCTCATTAAGGGTCTTTGGATTTTTGGTGAATGTTTTGTATACTTCATGTTATACCCTCTTGTGGCCTATTTCTTGCATTGCATTTTGAGCATGTTTTCATACTGATTTGAGGCTTGTCATCTACTGTAAATGTTCATATTTTTAGTCCCTCTTCAGTTTTGTAGAAGGGTATTTTTCCATTTGGGCTTTGCATCTATCACTTGCTTCATTGCCTCCCTTGCGGAGCCATTTTTGTATGCCATTTTAGCCCTACTTGTGATTGCTATTTGGCCATGTTTTGTACTGTAAAAATGTGAGTTTTGGGGCTGCCTTGCTTCTTCCTTTTCATGTCATGTATCAATTATGCATGTATGGTATAGCTGTAGGCCGTTTTATGCATTGAAATCCATGTTTTGGGATCATTTCATACATCGGGATCATTTCATACATCGGGTATTATTTCGCCTCATTTCGGGGCCGTTTTGCCCCTCATTTTGTCACTGATTTTTGCATGTTTGCATATCATATTCCATGTCTTTGCCATGTCTCATTAGAGTGGCATTTGATTGCAGAGGTCGTTCTCGGTTCTTATGCGTGCTGGGCACGCACTTCGAGGTGTCTCATTTTCATCTCATGGCCTCTTATGTGAGTGTGGCCGAGGTCCGCTTATGTTAGTATAAGTCCATATTGCATTGTATATGCCATTGTAGCCTCATTGCATTGCGTATGCTATTTTCTCGGTTTGCGTGCCCGTGTGCACGCATTTCGAGGCATCTCATTTTCATCTCACGGCCTCTTATGTGAGTGTGGCCGAGGTCCACTCGTGTTAGTATAAGTCCAATTTGCATTGCGTATGCCATTTCATGCCTTAGGATCATTTCCTCGATTTGCGTGCACGTGTGCACGCATTTCGAGACATCTCATTTTCATAGCATTGTGCATGTTAGGATTATATCTTAGCTGCATATCATGCATATTGCATCGTGTTCGGGATAGGAGTTAGCCGACACGGAAATGAATGCGTTTAGATCCTCCGGCGGAACGGGTCTCAATTCCCAAGTCACCGACACTCCGGATTATCCATGATGGAGTTAGGTTTTGTTGTAGCATTCATATGCATTCATCCTATATTGAGTTGTGCAATTCGGCTCCTCGACCATCATGCATTGAGATGCGTGATTGGTGGCACGAGGATCGAGGCATGCATATATTTGTGAAATACATTGCTTTGCCCCTTTCCTACTCTCTGTTGCAGCAAAATGAAGAATCAGCAGCTTTTCGGAGTCTGGCACGCATTTCAAGAAAAGGTGTAAACAGAGGCTAATTGGGGCATCCCAGTGGATTTCCGCACAAAGCGACAAACATGCAAAGATTCATCGAGAATCAAAAGCGGCTGGCTTGCATGCCGATTCTGACTTTTCTTAGTTAATCTGTTAATTAATTAGGAATTTGTATATTATTCGGACTGTAATATTTTGGACTGTATTATTCTTTCATTTGGGACTATATTATTTATTCGGACCCTCTGTGCGAGGGCACAATTGTAATAAGTGTGGGTGAGTGTAATGTATGTCTTCCAACCCCACGTCTTTCTTTCCTTTTATTTACCTGCTTATGATGGTTAGATATAGGGCATATTTCAATTAGCATAACAGTATGACAGCATGTTTGCATCATTCATCTGTTTTGCACGCACCGGGCTCGGCACATCATACAAACTGCATTTGTATTTCAATTCCAAATTGAATACGTGTTAGTTGTAGCATCCCATATGCCGTGTTTAGAATAGCCGAGCCTGCTATAGTTTGCATCTTTGCATGTGTTGCATTAGACAATTCTGTGTATCTAGAATCATGCATGATTTCTAATGAGCTTCTGTTTTGGCTTGGAGTACTCGGTGAGTTTTACGCTTTAGCATCCTTGCATGCGTGTGAGTGTTGCCATGAATAGCATGCTTACCATGAGGCTACGTGCTTATATGATATAACTGCCCTGAATGCCTGTGGGTGGAGGTTGGGTTACTTGGAGTGGAACAATTCATCAAATGTTTGTTTTAAGCCCACTAGATAGTGACAAAATCATGTTTTCTAAGCCCACCCGAGGGTGGCAAATCCACGTCTTAGCCTACCTGCGGGTAGCACCATCAAACCATTTTCAAACAAACAAACATGAAATGTTTCGTTCCAATTCAGGCGACTCAGTCTATACATGTATGTTGTGTGCATCACATAGTAACCTAGGCTAATAACCGGAATAAGAACTCACAATGTTTTCAAAATAAGATATCATGGTTAGTAGAGGCCGGTCTTTGACGGGCGAAGCGGGTGCTCAAGTGACCTTCTAATCGTACCCAAGTTCCCGAGCGAGGCAACTTTGGTGATGACGGACACGCGTGGCCTTTGGCACCGAGTCGTGGTTTCCTAAATTTCCCATTATAAAATATTTAGGTGGCGACTCAGATCTGCAAAGCGATCCATGTTTGGCACTTCTTTCAAAAAATCTGTTTTCAAAACGACTTGCCAGATTTGGACTCTTTGGTTCAAGATTAAGAACCGTGACATTTGAGTCCTTCGAACTGTAGTGACCCAATATCGAACCAGAACGGGGGGGACTCGCACTCCCTTCCCTCGGGATGCGTTTCGGGGACGTCTACACACCCCCTCTCGCCCAATCCGAAGATCGGCCTCTACTAACCATGATATCTTCTTTTGAAAACGTTATGTGTTCTTATTCCGATTAATTAGCTAGAATTACTATGTGATGCGCACAGCAAAACAAGTATAGACTAGATCGCCTAATTTGGAAACAAAGCATTGCACATCTGTTTGTTTGGAAATGTTTTGAAATTTGCTACTCGCAAGTAGGCTAAAATACGGATTTCAATGAGTTGTTCCAACTCAAACAATCCAACCTCCACCCACAAGCATTCAGGCAGTTTATATCACATAAGCAGCTAGCCTCATGGTAATCATGCTGTCATGTTAACATTCACACTCATGTGAGGTGCTAAAGCATAAAGAGCTCACCTAGTACTCCGCGCCAAAACAAGAACATGTTAGCAATCATGCATGATCCAAGTCCGTGTTTAAATGCCTAATGCAACGCATACGGAATGTCACTAGAGTAGGCTCGGCTAGTCTATAAATGACATGTGAAAATGCACAAGTAGCATATATTCAAGTTAGATTTGAAATACTTATGCAGTTAGTATGATGCGCCGAGCGCGGTGCATGCAATACTGATGAATGATGCACGCATGCATAGCATAAGGTATGCTAAAGTAAACATGCCCTAAACTAACCATCAAAAGCAGGTAAGTAAAAGGGAGAACGAAGTGGGGGTTTGGAAGACATGCACACACGCACCCACACTTATTACCAATTCGCCCTCGCTCGGAGGGACCAAAAGAATAATACAAATTAACTAACTAACAAGCTAATTAAATATTACAGACCACCTAATATAATTGAATATAATTAAGCAGTAAACAATAGCCCCGGGAAGAGAGTCCAATGTGCGTGTGTTCGGGTTTGCTCGGAAATCCAATGCCATGCAGAAGATGCCTCTGCCTTGGCTGTTATCCTTCTCTGAAGACTGCACAAGTCCCAGGGTTGCTTCTCTGAGTGGTCTAGAACACCACCGGCTAAATGGATTGATCACCGGCTATGTGTAATGGTCACCGGTCACAAAATACTCCATCGGCCAACAATGGATGGCCGGTCGGCACTGAAGATGGCCGGTCGGCCAAATCTCCCTGCAGAAACTGGTTTGACAGCAACAGAGGACAAAGCAAAGCATGGCAATGTATTTCAAGCAATGTATGCACCAACCACACTCCTTATCATGTGTATGACTCAAAGGAGGATGGGCCTCGATTCTCGGACCACCAATCATGCATTTCCATGCATGATGGCCCAAAGAATCAAGTGTGCATTTTGATATTAGAATGCAATGCACATAAGCAAATAAAGGGGCTCAACCTCTATCACAAGCATTTCAAGAGGCCAAGCATGCATGCCAATGCAATGCAATCCTAAGCATGTCGACTAGTATGCAAAATGAACCATGCAAGCAAGCAATGCATGTTAGGTGCACAACCTAAAGAAGCATGTAAGGCATGAAGCAATGCAACCTACAAGTATGCAAGATGCAATCTAAACATGCAAGTATGCGAGGCATGCAACATCATACAAATGGGACCAAGCATGCAACAACACACAAGGTAAGCATGCAACACATGCCAAGGGAGGGACTTACACTAATTGGATAGCCCTAAACTAGGTCCAAAACAGTGGCCAATGCTGTGGAAATGAGGGTCAAATGCACATACAAACATACATGCAAATATGGTCCAACACCTAGGCACATAAAGGCAACTTCCAAGCACACTTGAAAGAGATTAAACATGGACAATTAGCATGCACATTAAGCTCTGAAATCACGTTAGAAATGGTTTCAAACCAACTAAACAAAGACAAACCAAGCATGCAACATAGTCCAAACCTCAAGGCTAACAAGCCAAAATGTAAGGTAGCTATACAAAGCATGCCATGGTCGACCAAAGAAACCCAAAATAGACTTCAAGCATACCAAAACAAACATAAAAGCTTCACAAAGCTTGGCCAAAATCATGCTAGAATAAGGGTCAAAAACCTAAAGCATGTTAAGGCTTAAACATGGCATTACAAGGTATGTATGCTAAGCAAGCATGGTGTACCAAAACCAACATAACACAATGCTATATTATGACATAATAAGCATGAAAATCAGTCAAGGCATTGCCAACATGAACCTAAACATGGTGCTCACTAAAGAGGCAAAAAATGGCCCTTTTCAAGGACAACAAGGAGAGGGGGTGGCCCTCTTCTTCCTAGGACCTCAAGGCGCCATTCTCACCTCTGAAATCCCTCAAGATTTCAATGGTGAGGAGGCCCAAACACAATGGTCCCGGAGCTCAACCAAAATGGCACAAAACAAAGGCCAAACAAGCCTTAAGAGGGATCAAACAACCCCAAAGCTTAAAACACCCTTAACAAACTATTTAGAGCAGACAAAAACAAGACTTTTATATGTTATATGCTAAGCCCAAAAACAGATGCAAGATAGGCTAAAAAGCTTTGTAAAAATGGGGTAAAAAGTGACAAAAGTCTTACCCTTGTAGACCTTCTTCACAAACAATGTTCCAGCAGCTATTTTGGTTCCAAACCAGTCCAAAAGCTTCAAGGAAAGACCTTTGGTACCTCAGCAACCAAGAAAAGGTGTGATGGTGGGTGTTTGTGCACAAAAATGAGACTAAACACACACTAAACACAAGAGAGAGAGAGAGAGAGAGAGAGAGGATATATGTAAACCCCAACCCTAAAGCTCAAGCTCTAAAAATGTTGTCTAAGTTGTCTAACCTCTAAACAAGAGAGAAGAGGTTCTCTTTTATAGACAATTTCTCTTGTAAAGCTTCCAAAGAAAGCTAACAAGAGGGAAATCACTCCATACACGTGTATGGAGGGGGTGAAAGTATATGCCAGCTGCACAAAAATATCTGCAAAAGCAGATACACAGTAGTCGGCCGGCCAAAAATGCAATTGACCAAAGAAAGATAGCCGGCCGGCCATCTATAGTGCTGGCCGGCCAAACATTTGGCCGATGGCAACAAAACATAGCCGATGGCCTCAAGCCATGGCCGGTGGAGTGTGGGGATGGCCCACAAGCCATTCCCTGCCCCTCCAAGGCAAAACACAAGTGTTTGATGCACAACCAGACACGAAACAGTCGAGTCGAGAGATCCTAAGGCAAGGCGCATAGCCGAGACCTCCAGGAACTCAAGACGAACACAAACATGGATGATCACCGAGTGTTCAAACGGTGACGTCCAAGTCTTGAGGACGGTCAAAAATGGGGTGTCTACAGACATCATTTTTTAAGAGATCATGTTCAAAAAGGGGATATTATACTTGAATTTATAAACACCGACAAGCAATTGGCGGATATTTTCACAAAACCCCTAAGCGAGGATCGCTTCAATTTTATTCGTGGCGAGCTTGGAATGTCGATTTCTACTTAAAAAGTTTTGTTATGACTGTGAAACTTGAATTTTTGTTAAAATGATATATGTGTATTGCTACATTGATATGGAAACATTTATATTAGTTGAATGCTCTCAAGTCCTTCATACATTTATTATTCTTAACAGTTTACTATTCTTAACTGTGCAATTTTTTTTTTTTGGTTCTGCATCTTGAGGTAAAATTAATTTTGCATACATTGATTTTTTTAAAACTCTCATGGTATTTTTTTTTGCATTACCATTCCAGCAACACCAACGTTCTATTAAGTTTAATTTCTATTGGTATTATTTTATTTTATTTTAATTTATTTATTTTATTTTGCTATTAGGCTTACTTTCTTTTATTTTTATTTTTTTTTCATTATTATTTTTTGTTTGGGCTTAATTTTCTTATTTTTTTTCCTGCTTTTTAATTTCATTTTTCAATACTTAAACATAAAAACAAAAACAAATCAAAATACAAATATTTACAAAAAAAAAAAAAAAACCTTCTTTTTTTTAACGAGCATACGCCAATCAAAACAAACATTAAAAAAAAACAAACAAACAAACCCTTTATTTTTTTTCCTGGCCCTACACCGATCTTACTTCCTCGCCTCTTCCACCGCTCTCTTCTTCTTTTTATCACCTTGGGCGACGTTTGACGTCCTTGCCCCCGTGCTTTCGTTGAGAATGAGCTCTCCCCACCAACTATCAAAAGCCAAGAATAACGTTGCTCCAAATCGGGTCGTGGAGGTGGTCTTTCATTTAAGCTCTTTATTTTCGGCGTTCAGTGCGCCTATCTCTGCTCGCACATCCTTGTATATTCGCTAGAGCAGAGTGAGTTGGGCATTGACCTGATGGAGCTCACTCGTCCTATTCTGCAGTCGGTGAGCCAATTTTGTGACTGCAGTCACTGTCTCCATACAAGACGTCAGTGTGAAATGATTGTCTTCAATGTCTGATTGAGCTGCCATTATTTGCTCAATCGACAACATAGGAAGGTTGGGAAGAGTAAGAGCCGGGGCACTCGGCCCAGCAACGCTTACAAAATCATTCAGGTCCGGAAAGAGAGTAAGCGGACGGGACGAGGCCATGTGGTCGCAGGACAAGGTGTAATTGCAAGGAGGGTAGTTTTTGGCAGCCTTTTTGCTCTGCTCAGTCTCTCGAGGAAGATGAAGATCGAAGAGAGTGGTGAAGAAGAGATAGAAGATAGTGAGGTGTAAAAGAAGAAGCAGACGAGTGTGATTAAGAAGAAGGCTGAAGAGAAAAAGACAAGGAGGGAGAGATAGCCGATGTGAACGGCAATCGAGGAGAGCTGCTTTTGTCGGCCAATGAAGCAAAAGCCAGGCCGCGTGACAACCGCGTTTTGTGAAAAAAGAGACAGACGCGGGAGAGTTGTATGTGTATGCATATATGTATATATATGTTTTGATTATCTATTTTTTGATGCCATTTATCACTATCATTTTCCTCCTCCTCCTCCAGATTCTGACCCATGATTTCCTTTTGATAATGTCACAGTGAGAGAAATTATATGATGTTTTGTATTATGGTATTATTTTCAAATTATATGTATATATATATATTAATTATCTATTTTTTGATGTCATTTATCACTATCATTTTCCTCCTCCTCCTCCAGATTCTGACCCATGATTTCCTTTTAATAATGTCACAGGGGGAGAAATTATATGATGTTATGTATTATGGTATTATTTGAAAACTAATCTGATGATTATGTATTTATAGTTTGATATCTTAGTTTCATATTATGTCGCTAATTAAAGTTTATTTATTACACATGTGTTAACCTATGTATTTAGAAATGAATTCAGAGAGCATGACTTGAGGGGGGGAGCTTTTCTTACTCTCAAATCAAATCAAAACATCATTGTGTGCCATCATCAAAAAAGGGGAGATTGTTGGACTTATTTATTTTGATGATTTATTTAATTATGTTTTAATTTATTTGAAAGAGAAAAATAAAATCCAAAATTTATTTTGATGATTTATTTAATTATATTTTAATTTATTTGAAAAAGAAAAATAGAATCAGAATTTATTTTGATGATTTATTTGAAAGAGAAAAATAGAATCAAAATTTATGTTGTCCCACTATTTCTCACATAAACCTTTATCCTAAATGTTGTTAGAATGTATTTAATATTTGATTAAATCAGGAGTTCAAACAGCCTAAAACAAATGTTCAAATAGCCCAGCACAGCAGCAGGCCAAAAAGTTCAAAAGGTTCAAGTGGAAGATATTCAAATTTGTAATGATGGAGTGAAATATATTCAAATTAGTAATGATGGAATACAACGGCTATAAATTCAAATAAATACAACGGCTAGAAATGGCTATAAGTTTCATTATATATACCAAAGCCTCTAATGTAAATAAGTTACAAAACAAAAAATTAGAAAATATTCTTTGATCTATAATCACTCACATCTATTCTCTGAAAAATTCTCTGAGAAATGTTCTTCAATTTTTGTTTACATCCTCTTTCAGAAATTATACACTGAGACGTATAGCTTTAAACCCATCTTTCCTGTGTGAGGTTTACAGAAAAATCAGAGCTTTATTTTTATATCTATCTTTGAGAGATAATTCTTGTAGTTTTCTGTGAAAGTAAAAACACCTTCTTTTTAACCTTGTAAGAGTGTAGTACACTCAGTGTTCTTAACTTAGAAATTCTGTGTAAAATCTGTGGAGGATTACTCAATTTGTAAAGAGGTTGCTAGCACCCCCGTAAAGTTAGAGCATAGTGGAAAATCTCAAGTGAAGCTTGAGGAGTGGACGTAGGCCGAGTTGAAACCGAACCACTATAAATTTCTTTGCCTCTCTCTCCCTTATCTCTTTATTTTATTTAAATTGCTGTAACTATATTTCACATTTTCACCGTATAAAATCAAGAATCGACATAGTTGTTAGAACACTTGTTTTAATTATTTTTATTTCATTAAATATATTTATCTATTGTGCTAGTCATAATTTTAATTAGGGTATTATTAATTTTTAATTATAAAAACCTAATTTACCCCCCTCTTAGATTGTCTTTTGGGTAACAAAATCATATAATCAGAAATCTGAGAGAGGGAAACAAATCTGAGAGATTTAGGAGGATGAAACCCAGTAATCCGAAAGCAAGAGGCCAGAACGTGTGTTTGATCCCTGTCATCAAGGTTTATTCACTGTCTTTGTAGATGAGATCCCAGAGTCCATGAATCCGAAGCATTTGTTTGGGCTTTTCACTAAATTCGGAATAGTGAAAGATGTACACATACCTATGAAAAGAAGTAAGGTCACCGGATCAAGATTTGGATTTGTCAAGTTTGATTGTCCAATAGCTGTAGAAGTGGCTGTGCAGAAAGTAAATGGTTTATGGTGGGATAACAAGGAACTCAAAGTAAAGATGGCAGAGTGTCAAAAAGGTCAGGGACTGCAGATTAATAAAGATAAGCATTTTCTTTGTTGATGAGTGAGTCAGCCAAATGTAAACACCAGATCCATGCAGGGCCAGCAACAGAGAGTTCAATCAACAAGACCCACTTCCTATACCGAGGTGGTGAAAAGGGGCAATCATGTTCCAAATAATCTGTTCTACATTCAAGCTAAGGAAGCTGGGAATGCTTGGCTCTATGAGAGCTTAATCACTAAACTTTAAGTTATTTTTGGCATTCTCTGATTTTGAGCAAGAATGTAGGAAAATATGGCTTACCAACACAGTTATCAGAAAGGGGAGTGGAAGATTAGCTGTGTTAACTTTTAATTCAATCCAAGAGATGAAGTGCCATGAAGAAAGGAAAGCTAGAACAGTTATTGAGCAGGAGATATGTGTTTGGCTTAGTTACTTTTGCATTCCTTTTAATTTATGGAATGTTAAAACATTTAGAAGCTTAGGTGCCTTATGGGGTGAAGTGGTCCAATTTGATGAGAATAGTACTTGAGGATTTTCCTTTCAATATGGTAAGGTTAGAATCATCACCAGTTGTATGGATTTTATAAATGGTGTTGTATTGGTAAAAAATAAAGGAATGGACTACCTAGTAAGAGTGTAGTAAAATTTTGACGACTCGGTGGTAATGGAAAGGAGCTTGTCTCCTGGTGATTGTAGACAGATGGTTGAAGGAACATCTATTAATAGGGGAGAGTAGAAGAGTAAAGCGATCCATGGCTCTGTGGTAGAAGGTGGAGGAAGATGCAGAGAGGAGGGGACATTGGTGGGAACATGTATACAGCAGGAGATGGCCATCGACAATAAGGTCCCATCACAGCGTCATAAAACTAGTGAAGATGATCATAATAGTTAGGTGTCCGAAACTATTGCAGATGCTGTAGATCGCAGTTTTGAAAAACCAATTGAGGGCGCCAATAGTAGAGTGAGAGAAGGCATGTTGAAAGAGTTAGCACTACAGTTGGATGTAGGTAAAACCATGGCACTAGATGAAGTTATTTGTACTCTGAGTTTTATCAATAGTATTACTAGGTCTGAAAGTGAGAGGCCTAATATCAACCTAGAGGTGGTTATTGGAGAAGCCCAGCAGATGATGTGTGGTGCTGGGCCTTCTAAGGTGCCTACCCCCATATGTAACTTCATAGTACATGCATCAAACTTCATTAGTGACCATATGGCTCAAGACCTGAATAGTGCAGATGGATCTGGCTCTTCTCAAGGTACCGTAATTAGCTCATCTCTTGGATTGTCGAGTGGTGGTCTAGGGGGTAAAAGCATAGTGAAGAAAAGACCTAAACGTAAAGGGCAATCCTTTCCCAATTTTTTCCAACGAGGGACAATCTTTAGGGCTACTGCAACTACTATTTCCCTCTCAATTTCGCAAAAAAGTCAGTCAAGTAGACTTAGCAGAAGAAGAAGAAAGTTAATGGATGAAGCGCAAAACACCATTCATCTTGGTAAGTCTCTGGGCATTAATTTTGAAGGAAAGGAATCTGAAGTGATGAGCAAATTGGTTGATATGGAAGTTAGAGATGCACAAAGAGCAGCAAGTGTTGATGGTCATAATTAGCAGGTATGTCAGCTGGGGTTGTTGCAGTAAAAATGTTTGCAATGAAGATGTTATCCTGGAGCATTAGGGGTTTGGGAAGGTCGGAGAAAAGGCGCAGAATAAAAAATGTCGTTAAAGAGAGAAAGATTAATATCTTACTTCTTCAAGAGACCAAGCGAAATAATATACAGCTGAGAGTTGCAAAAGCTATATCGTCATGGGATAAGATGGAATTTTTAGCAGTGGATGCTGAAGGGCGTTCAAGAGGTTTGTTATGTATTTGGAATCCAGATGTTTTCATACTGTCAGAATGTTGCAGTAACCGTAATCTCATCCTACTATCATGTACCACTCATGATTCTTTTGAATGTGTTGTTCTTAACATTTATGCACTTAATGATGCTGCCAATAGAAGAAAACTATGGGATTCCATCATCAATCTTAAGCAACATTTTTTGAAGCCCAAGTGTATGGGGGGATTTCAATGAAATATCGTGTAGACACCCCATTTTTGACCGCCCTCAAGACTTGGGCATTACTGATGGTTTGCTTGGTGTCGAGAGATGTGCAGGGCACAGGTTCAGTTTCTTCGGCAAGAAGAGAGGCAAATCTTCCCAAACACTTTGTTTAAGGGTTTGGAGTTGAAGAAAAGAGGAGAGGAGGGGAGAAAATAGGTTGGAGAAGAAGTACGCCATGAGTCCGGGTGGAGGAGATATGATTGGTTGAAGCTGGGCATCATCCCGGTTGGATCGAGTCTGCGCGACTTCACGGAAAAGGGCATAACTTTTTGCACAGAAGGAATTTTGATGCAAGGTTTGCGCCATTGGAAAGATAACTTCCGGGGCTTCGATTTGCATACCTACCGGCCATGTTTTGACCAAGGAATCATCCATCGGCACTCTATTTAGCCGACCGGCACTTTATTTTGGCCAATGATCACACCTTCTGGCCGACCTGAACTCTTTGAACCCCCCAAGCATAGTGCACACCAGTGGCCACCGGGATGCACAGAACCAGACCCACGTGCATCCATGTGCCTATTTTGCACCATTTTGCACCTTTTGGCCCTTATTTGGTGCACCCTTTGCTCATGGCTTCTTGAGGAAGCCTTGACCCTTTGTCTTGGCTTCCTCAAGAAGCCTTACCAGCTGTCTTGGCTTCTTGGAGAAGCCCCTTGCTTTAGCTTCTCTTGTAAGCCATTTGCTTGCTCTATATAGGAGCTCTTCCTCTCCATTGCTTAGGGTTAGAGGTTTGGAACAAAAAACCAGCAAATATATATGTATATCTGATATATACATATAGATCCCACCCCCCTCTCTCCATATCTCTCTCAATCCACCTCCAAACAACCTTGTTCTTGGACCATTCCTTCACCAACCCATAGCACAACACCACTACTTCCATTTCCAGCGACTTGGAGGCCATTTGCAGAGCTTAGGAGCACCTAAACTTGGATCAAAACCTGCTGGTTCATTGGTCTTCAAGGGTAAGTGCCTATTTCCCTCAAACTAGCATTTTGTTGCATCATCTCTTAGCCTTTCTTGCAAGCACTTTTGGGCTCCGACCCAAACTTCAAATAGTCTTATTTTGGGGTCCTCTTCATGTTTGATTGAGGACCCCTTGCCGTTTGGTGGTAGCATCTAGCACCTATCCCTTTACCCCCTTGTATGCCACTATTCTTGCATAGTATATTTGGCTGATTTATAATCTGTTTTGAGGCATAATGTAAGCTGCAAGTAGGCTTATTTTGAGCCCTTCTTCAACATTGTTGAAGGGCTCAACATTGTTTGCATACTCCATGTGCTACTTGCTTTGAAATCTCTTCTATTTACCGTAATTTTGCATGCTTTGTTAGCCTATCTTGCTTTTGTTTTTGTGGCTTGACACAAACTGGAAATATGCTTGTTTTTCCATGTACAAGATCTGTTTTTGGTTGTTTAGGCCATCCATGGCATGCCTTATATAGTCACCTTGCATTTTGGCTTGCTAGCCTTAGGTGTGTGAGTGTGTAGTATGCCATACTTGCTTGGTTTGTTTGATTTGGGACCTTTTCTAGCATGTTTTCAGTGTTGAACATGTTGGATATATATCCATGTTTGTGCCTTTTAAGTGTGCTTAAAAGTTGCTTTAATATGCCTAAGTGTTGGACCATGTGCATGCATGTTTGTATGTATTTTGGCCTTCATTTCCATGACATTTAGCCACTGTTTTGGGCTTGTTTAGGGGCTGTCCAAACTAGTCTAAGACCATCATTTTCATGTCGTAGCATGTTATCTTGCGTTGGTTGCATGCTTGGCCCTTCACATGTGTTGTATGCTTCGATCATGTTGCATTTGGAATGCAATCTTCATTGTTTAAGTTGCCTAACATGTTGCATGCCTTGCATACTTGCATGTTTAGATTATATCTTGCATATGGTCATTAGCATAATGGTTCCATGCCTTGCATGATTATTTGCTTAGGTTGTGTGCCTAGCATGAATTATATGTTTGCATGTTCATGTTGCATGTTTAGGTTGCATGCTTAGGTTGCAATTAGCATGCATGCTCTACCTCTTGACCAAGTCATGATGGAGGTAGATGCCCCTTGATTTGATTGTATGCATTGCATTTCATCCCATTGAAAGTGCACAACTTGGTTTGGGCCATCACGCATCGAAATGCGATTGGTGGTCCGAGAACCAAAGGCTATACTCCTTTGAGTCACAAATATGATAAGGAGTATGGTTGGTGCAAACATTTGTCCCAAGATTCCATATCATGCACTGCTGCTGTCTGTTGCTGTCAAAACTGTCTCCTGCAGGAATTTAGTGCCGACCGGCACATTTTTTGTGCCGATAACTATCAATTGCAGCCGGTGGTCAAACCCCGCAGCCGGTGGCAAAACCCTCCAGCCGGTGGTGATCTTCAGAATATGAGGAAGGCTTCCCAGGACTTTGGAAATTTCTGGAGACAGGGCAGTGTAAAACAGAGGCAACAGTGGCATGGTGCGGGTCCCCGGGCAAGACGGACATCGAGCATGCATCATTCGCGCATCCCGAGGCGAGGGGCTGTGGCCCCCCCCCTTATTTCATATTTATTTATTCAGTAATTAGAATTCTGTAATAATTTATTCATTCTTTATTTCGGACTGTATTATTATTTTGGTCCCTCCGAGTGAGGGCGCAATTGTAATAAGTGTGTGTGAGTGGGTGTATGTCTTCCAATCCCCATTTCTTCCTCCCTTTTATTTACCCGCTTATGTTGGTAGATTAGGGCACATTCAAATTAGCATACCTTATGCAATGCATGTGTGCATTCATGCATTTGTTTACATGCATCGGGCTCGGCACATCATGCAAACTGCATCGTACTTTCAATTCCAATTTGAATATGTGATAGTTGTTGCATCTCATGTGCCATGTTTAGGGTTAGCCGAGCCTGTTTAGATTGCACCCCTGTATGTGATGCATTAGCCATTTAACATGAACTAGGACACGCATGTTTGCTAACTAGTTTCTTGTTTTGGCACGGAGTACGATGTAAGTATTTACGCTTTAGCATACCACATGCGTGTGAATGTTGCCATGACAGTATGCTTGCCATGCGGCTAAATGCTTACATGATAAACTGTTTGAATGCATGTGGATGGAGGTTGGATTGCCTGAGTTGGAACAATTCATTGAAAATTGCATTTTAGCCTACTTGTGAGTAGCAAAAGAAAACTAACACGTTTTTCGAGACAAAACGGATATGCAATGTTTATTCCCAAATTAGGCAATCTGGTCTATACTTTTGTGTCAGGCGCATCACATAGTAATTCTAGGCTAATAATCGGAATAAGAACATGTAATGTTGACAAAAACGGATATCACGGTTAGTAGAGGCCGGTCTTCGGACCGGGCGAGAGGGGGTGCACATAGCTGACCTTCCCCGATCGTACCCAAGCTCCCGAGCCAAGTCAACTTTGGTTATGATGGACACGTTATTTCAAGACGGAGTCAGGGTTTCCTAAATTTCCCATTTTAAAAGATATTTAGGTGGCGAGTGCGTAATCTGGCAAAGCAGTCCATGTTTGGCACTACTTTTCAAAAAATCTGTATTGTCTAACGATTTGCCGGATTTGGACTCTTTGGTTCAGATTTAGAACCGACACAAAAGTCCGAATCAGAGCGAGGCCCCACGCGCGTCTCTGCTTCTGGCGACTCACTGGGATTTTAGAGAGCTTGACTCGAACTCATGATATCCTGTTTTGACTACACTTATGTGTTTCTTTGCATTGCATGTGCATTGGTGCGCCTAGGACACCGTGTTGGTCATCTGCTATTCCTGAGCGGTTTGCCGGAGGCTTGTCCTGTCAAGGCATGTCCATAAGGTTGACCGGTTGCGGGCTCTGCCAGTATGGGAACACAAACCCCGGTTTTACCGGGGCACCCTTTTTGACCATTCGACCTAGTACATATTCGGATCCATAGTGACCATTCCAAACTAGGACAGGTTGCTTACCCGATTTTAGGTTGTTTGAAACCGCTGCGTGCATAGTGAAACCCTAGCTTCTGACAAAATAGGACAGGGAAACCCTACCCCAACATAGGGGTGTATTGGCTCTCATTTACTTGCTATGTGCTTTTAGAGTGTATCTCTACAGGGAATGCGCATACCAGTTTGCAAGTCGGGGTATTAGGCCTGTGGGCACCAGTATCAGTATTTTGAGAATCAGTTATATCTGCGGGTATCATATTCAGATTTAGGCGATGATTTCGGGAACAAAGGATCGATAATAGAATACAATCGTTACCGCTCATATCCGCTCCAGTGAAATTGAGCCGAGATCTTTGTCTCGTTTTTCTTTTGCTAGGTAGTCCCGAACTATAGCTTCGAAGGCTCCACTATCCCGGGTACATTGGATTTGTGCCGATAGACTTTGTCGTCGAGACTCTTCAAGGGTAATCGAGAGAGGCGATTAGGCACAAACCACCAAGATAACAAATGCTACCGAATCAGTGATCTTTGAGCAGTTAGGTTGAGATTTCCGAGCCTATTGCAAACACAAATATACCGGTTGCTCAGTTAGATCAGGACAATATGTCGAGTCTGGAAGAGATGGTGCGCCAACTCCAGGATAGTATGAAAACCATGCAGCATGACGCTGTCTGTCAAGCAGAATTCGCCAAGCAACGGGCTGTGGTCATAGCCCAACAAGCAGAGACAATTGCCAGGCTAGAGCAACAAACCGGAGCATCTGCTTCGCATCAAGCTCCTCCACCACCAGGGGTTCAGACACCCGGGGAAACACCCAATGTCCAGGAAGGTACGGACATTCCGGTAGGGCTCCGCCCCAATTTACCTCCAAAGAATCCAAAACACCTACCAATCTGCCGGACTCTCCCTTCGAGTTCGAAGCAGACCCCACAGCGCTGAAGCTGAGTAAGTTGGAAAAGATGTTTAAGAAATCCCAAGGAGTCAAGTCGATTCCCGACATTGAGGATGGATATACGGACGCAGCTGTGATGCTGCCAGATCGGTTCAAGATGCCACAAATCGACCGATTTGATGGGTCCGGGGACCCTATGGTGCACCTGAGGCTGTTTTCAGATATCTTAAGGCCGATGGGTCTGACCAGACTACAGAAGCTGTCTCTGTTTGGCCGAACCCTATCAGGTGTAGCGGCCATCTGGTACGCGAAACTGGAAGACGATGTTAAGAAGAATTGGGATGAGATGGCCGAGGCTTTTGTCGATCAATACTCCTACAATACACAAATTGAGATTACAACCCGTGATCTCGAGACGACTAGGCAGGAGCCGAAGGAAAGTTTCTCCGATTTTGTAACTCGGTGGAGGGCCAAGGCCTCAATGATGACCATTAAGCCAACAGACAAGGATCAAATACGGATGGTTGTGCGCAACCTCCAACCCAAGCTCATGCAGAAAATGATCGTTCTCCCATTCCCTACCTTTTCAGATCTACACGAGATGGGAGTACAAATCGAGGACGCTATAAAGCAAGGCCTTATTGACCAGAAAAGGAGCGACTAGGAGGGCATTTACCCACGTCAATGAATCGACCACTGGTGACACAATGCTATAACCGGACATGGGCATGGTCACCACCCCACACAAAAAATGACCACCCCATTCACCGTGCCTCCAAACTAGTTCACAAACGGCCAAATACCCACCTCAGGCCAAAGGGTGTTTACCCCATCAGACGTGTCTGTCACAACGCCACCGAGGGCCTTGATCAAAAGGGATATCTGCCACCGGAGCCACAACCATTACCAAAGAAACCCTCCTTCACATAACCCGGTGACATCGCGCTTCCATCACGAAATGGCCATAACACTGACATGTGCTTTCGTCTTCGCCATGAGATACAAAACCTGATCGACAACAAGGTCATCGCCATGCCAATCGTGCAAAGTCTATCGGCATTTGATCAGTGAACCTGTGGGGGGATAATGTGATGTGATCAGGAGATGAACCACCTGCGGCAAGCTTTACTTCAGATGTGGTGGACGACATGCACTGTTTTGAGCAATGTACAAATGCTGTTAATTTTGCTTTCTGACTTGGGTATTGGGTCAGTTTTGTTATGTCGCTTTGAGTCTGTCTCCTTATTTTGAGTCAGTCTTTTTATTTCAGGGTCTGTCTTGTTGTATCGAGTCAGTCCTATTGTACAAAGGTCGGGTGATTCCAGGGGTGTCACCTCGGGCGTCACCATTTTGTTTCACGTTTGTCTTTTCATTTTGTTTTGAGTCTGTTTCTGCCAGGGAGCCAGTTGTGCCGACAGATTCTGAATGGAACAGCAGTGATTTTCACACTCTTGTGTTTGCTTCTGCCGTGTGCCAGTTGTGCCAGAAGTTTTGAATGAGATGACAGTATTTGACTAGAAGCTGTGACTTTTCTGTGCCTTGAATCATTGCATTGACCTAAGTTTTTCAAAACTTTTTCAAACACTGTGGTGAAAACAAAGAGGAAGGAATTCCTCGGGATTTGCAAAAGTTTGATCAACTGAGAGAAAGAGAGGCGTGCTAAGCCCTTAATGAATGAAATCATGCTTGTTAGTGTGAGTACTGGGAAGGATCCTGGCTTGATCCAGATTGGTCCCACACTGTCTTCATCGCGAGCGATTTGTCGCTTTCTTAAAAACTTTCAAAAAAAAAAAAAAATGTTTTGCGCGGTCCTGCAAAGACATGTGTGGAATCGCTCTTGAGATTGTGTAGCTTAGGATCGCTCTCAGCTTCAAGACTCGACCCCCCCTTTGCTTTCAAACCTTGAACTGGCATTCAGAATGTTCAACGGTCAACCACAATGTGAGGCCTGTGTGGCCAGATTCAAAGCAGCCTATGAATTAGAGGCAAGAAAGTCGGATCAAGAAGTTCAAGTGTTTTCAAAAGAAGCTTGCAAAGCTAGATCAGAAGCACCCCTCGAACTAGGGGCAAAAAATATCCGATGTGCTCGAAGAGCCAAAGAGGGATCCTTCTGCAAATCGATACAACAGCCACTCTCCGGGATACAGAGGGCTTCAATCTCAAAAAACCATTTGGCATGGACTTGTTACACTTTTTACCCTTTGAGAGGCTCGCTGGGCCGAAAACCCGGAAGGGCGACCTAGGCAAAAGTTAGAGCAAGCAAAAAATACATACAAAAGGAAAAGAAAAAAAATACAGAAAAAAAAGAAAAAGAAAAAGAAGCTCGCAAGGTCGAAAACCCGCATCGGGCGCCTTGGCAAAAGTTAGAGCCTAAAAGAAAAAAAAAAGAGAAAAAATGAAAAAGAATTGAAAAGGAAAGAAAAAGAAGCTCGCAAGGTCGAAAACCTGCATCGGGCGCCTTGGCAAAAGTTAGAGCATAAAAGGAGAGGTTAAATACCCGAGTGTACCTTAACCCCGAACTACGTAAGGCTTGATTCCCATGTTTGGGATACGTAGGCAACTTCATTCTGAAGTCCAAATTTCTAAAGCACTTCAAATTCGATTGTGTCCATGAAATGGTTTTGATCATCTTTGCCTTCTCAGATCCAGAGTTCGGTTGTGATCATCGCCGCTGAAGGATTGATTTCAATATCTTTGCGGTGCCATTTAGACAAGGGGCAACTTTCCGTTGCCATTCAATGCACCATGTGTCATTTCAAACAAGGGCAACTTTCCGCCACATAGTGTCCTTCAGACAAGGGGCAATTTTCCATTGCTATGGGTCCGAGGTTGGGCATCTCAAAGAGTTGGTTCCCTGCTTGTTGAGCGGAGGCCGTTTGCAAAAATAGTTATTGAGAATTATTACTGAGGTTGGCTATTCTCTCAAAAATCATTCCATTTTTCCAAAATCGACCATTTTCTTGGAGCCAAAGAAGGATAATTTTCAGTGCTTACAACCTGACTTGCATGATTTCAAATCAAAAATCGAGTAAGCATGTTAAACTAACTTTCATGTTGGTCAAAATTGTTTTAAAACAAAAAAATGGTCGGAATGATGAACTAGGGGCACAGCTTGAGTCGCTTCTGTCTTTCCCCATTGTCAACACGCCGCCAAGAAGGGCACTCTACATGCCAAGAAAGAGGGCACAACCGGCTAGAAAGGGCGTAAAGCTCTTACACCCTCCAAGCAACGAGGTATCAAGCCAAATGCAACAAACCGAATGAGGCAAGATATTCCACTCCATCATCTGGACAGATGTTATCACGTCCAAACTCCCCAGCAAAGCATCATCAACCGATGCTAGCTGCAGATTTGCTACACACCCAGTTGTAGCGCAACCCCTCTGTGGAAGAAACTCACTGTTGTGAACAAGAAAAGAATCTAGCAGAATGCTAGGGGCCAGAACCCGCAACTTCCTCTTTATCCATCAACCACCCAGGGGAGGGATAAAAATGAGAGATTGAAGAATAGAGAGATGTGCGATGAGAGAAAAAGTGAGAAAAGGGCTTTTTCAGAAAACAAGAGATTGAATGCCGAGTGATGTGAGAATCACAAATGAGAAAGGGTGGGAAATAATACCCGGTGAAACAGGCTCCCTGTGCGCATTTGAGTCTTTCGTTGTATTTTGTTTGTCTCGAGTCATGTTTTGAGTTGTTTCAAGTGTCAATAGATGTGTTTAGGTTGTTTACCTTTATTTTCCGTTGTTGGGTCGTCTTCGCTGTGTTCAGTTGTAGGCTCAATATCCGGTCAAGAACTCATTTTCTCAATTTCAAAAATGATTTGTTGTGTGCTCAGAGTGCTGTGCCATTCTCCACATTTGTGCAAAAAAGGGAATTTGTTCTTTCAAAAACCGCAGGGTTCAACCCAGGTCATGTGAGAACAGTAGAACCAGGACCTATCTGAAGCTATATAGGTTCCGGTCTGCAAAGCAAAAGAAAAGAGGGAAAATCGAAGCATCCGAGTGTGTTTCACCTTCAGCAAATTCCGTGATTGTATTCCGGATGTGCCTCTTCAGGCCTTGTCAATGCTACCGAAGTATGAGTGTGCCTCTACTCCAAGTGTAAGCCTGCTTCAAGTCAGAATGGCAATTAAAGCAGCAGCAGATGTTATCTCTCGCTAACATGCACGGGGTGTCCCCTTTTCGAGCAGAATGTGTTGTAAAGCCCTCCAAGAGGTAAATCAGAGGCACCAGAGTACATGTTAAATGCTCGCATCTCTTGCATAGAAAATGCACCCTTCCACCTGCATTGTTATGCACCCACTTCATTTGCATTGTGATGCACATTCCAGTTGCATTGTTATGCACTCATTTCACTTGCATTGTCATGTATGTTTCGCCCACATTGTTGTGCGCCTTTTTTTTTACTTGCGTCGCTGCTCTTTCCTCTCTCGCGTGTACTACGCTGATGAGGTTTCTCTTTGTCTTTCCTCTCTCGCGTGTACTACGCTGAGAGGTTTCTTTTTGCTTTTCCCTTTCCTCTCTCGCGTGTACTACGCTGAGAGGCTTGTCTCTTTCCTCTTTCCTCTCTCGCGTGTACTACGCTAAGAGGTTTCTTTTTGCTTTTCTCTTACCCCCCTCGCGTGTACTACGCTGAGAGGTGTCTCTTTGTTTTCCTCTTTCCCCTCTTGCGTGTACTACGCTGAGAGGTTTCTTTTTGCTTTCTTCTTTCCTCTCTCGCGTGTACTACGCTGATGAGGTTTCTCTTTGTCTTTCCTCTCTCGCGTGTACTACGCTGAGAGGTTTCTTTTTGCTTTTCCCTTTCCTCTCTCGCGTGTACTACGCTGAGAGGCTTGTCTCTTTCCTCTTTCCTCTCTCGCGTGTACTACGCTGAGGGGCTTTTCTCTTTCCTCTCTCGCGTGTACTACGCTGAGAGGCTTGTCTCTTTCCTCTTTCCTCTCTCGCGTGTACTACGCTGAGAGGTTTCTTTTGCTTTTCTCTTTCCTCTCTCGCGTGTACTACGCTGAGAGGTGTCTCTTTGTTTTCCTCTTTCCTCTCTTGCGTGTACTACGCTGAGAGGTTTCTTTTTGCTTTCTTCTTTCCTCTCTCGCGTGTACTACGCTGATGAGGTTTCTCTTTGCCTTTCCTTGCGTGTACTACGCTGAGAAATTTTATCCTTCTTCTCTTGCATGTACTACGCTGAGAAATTTTATCTTTCTTCTCCCGCGTGTACTACGCTGAGAAGTGTTACTCTTTCCTCTCCTGCGTACGATACGCTGAGAGATTTTGTGCTTGAGACTCCGGGTATTCTCGGTAGTCGCTTTTAGCCTTCTCCGCGCAAGACGCCGTGAGAATTGCATAATTTTCTTACATCCTTTCTACATGAGATGTAGTTTGGTTCATGTTTACTTGCTTGCATAGCATTCGCTTAAAATGTTGCATTTATTTTGCATAATTGCTTCATCACAGCATCCTTTGCATAATCATAAGTTATGCACTTGCATTGTGCATCACTTCGCATCCTGCCCCTGAACTACGCTGGTTTGATTCCTTGCAAAGGGATACGTAGGCAGCCTACGGGCACAACCATTTATCTATCTATGTTTTGTTTGTTTGTCCAAGTCTTCGGCCTTATCAAAAATGGGTCGTCTCTGGGCTTTGACATTCACTCCCGTCATTGTTATGACTTTCGAGTTCTCACAAGAGGGCAATCAGAGACACCCCATTTTTGACCGCCCTCAAGACTTGGGCATTACTGATGGTTTGCTTGGTGTCGAGAGATGTGCAGGGCACAGGTTCAGTTTCTTCGGCAAGAAGAGAGGCAAATCTTCCCAAACACTTTGTTTAAGGGTTTGGAGTTGAAGAAAAGAGGAGAGGAGGGGAGAAAATAGGTTGGAGAAGAAGTACGCCATGAGTCCGGGTGGAGGAGATATGATTGGTTGAAGCTGGGCATCATCCCGGTTGGATCGAGTCTGCGCGACTTCACGGAAAAGGGCATAACTTTTTGCACAGAAGGAATTTTGATGCAAGGTTTGCGCCATTGGAAAGATAACTTCCGGGGCTTCGATTTGCATACCCACCGGCCATGTTTTGACCAAGGAATCATCCATCGGCACTCTATTTAGCCGACCGGCAGAAAAGAGTGCCGACCGGCACTTTATTTTGGCCGATGATCACACCTTCTGGCCGACCTGAACTCTTTGAACCCCCCAAGCATAGTGCACACCAGCTGTGCCAGCTGGGATGCACAGAACCAGACCCACGTGCATCCATGTGCCTATTTTGCACCATTTTGCACCTTTTGGCCCTTATTTGGTGCACCCTTTGCTCATGGCTTCTTGAGGAAGCCTTGACCCTTTGTCTTGGCTTCCTCAAGAAGCCTTACCAGCTGTCTTGGCTTCTTGGAGAAGCCCCTTGCTTTAGCTTCTCTTGTAAGCCATTTGCTTGCTCTATATAGGAGCTCTTCCTCTCCATTGCTTAGGGTTAGAGGTTTGGAACAAAAAACCAGCAAATATATATGTATATCTGATATATACATATAGATCCCACCCCCCTCTCTCCATATCTCTCTCAATCCACCTCCAAACAACCTTGTTCTTGGACCATTCCTTCACCAACCCATAGCACAACACCACTACTTCCATTTCCAGCGACTTGGAGGCCATTTGCAGAGCTTAGGAGCACCTAAACTTGGATCAAAACCTGCTGGTTCATTGGTCTTCAAGGGTAAGTGCCTATTTCCCTCAAACTAGCATTTTCTTGCATCATCTCTTAGCCTTGCTTGCAAGCACTTTTGGGCTCCGACCCAAACTTCAAATAGTCTTATTTTGGGGTCCTCTTCATGTTTGATTGAGGACCCCTTGCCGTTTGGTGGTAGCATCTAGCACCTATCCCTTTACCCCCTTGTATGCCACTATTCTTGCATAGTATATTTGGCTGATTTATAATCTGTTTTGAGGCATAATGTAAGCTGCAAGTAGGCTTATTTTGAGCCCTTCTTCAACATTGTTGAAGGGCTCAACATTGTTTGCATACTCCATGTGCTACTTGCTTTGAAATCTCTTCTATTTACCGTAATTTTGCATGCTTTGTTAGCCTATCTTGCTTTTGTTTTTGTGGCTTGACACAAACTGGAAATATGCTTTTTTTTCCATGTACAAGATCTGTTTTTGGTTGTTTAGGCCATCCATGGCATGCCTTATATAGTCACCTTGCATTTTGGCTTGCTAGCCTTAGGTGTGTGAGTGTGTAGTATGCCATACTTGCTTGGTTTGTTTGATTTGGGACCTTTTCTAGCATGTTTTCAGTGTTGAACATGTTGGATATATATCCATGTTTGTGCCTTTTAAGTGTGCTTAAAAAGTTGCTTTAATATGCCTAAGTGTTGGACCATGTGCGCATGCATGTTTGTATGTATTTTGGCCTTCATTTCCATGACATTTAGCCACTGTTTTGGGCTTGTTTAGGGGCTGTCCAAACTAGTCTAAGACCATCATTTTCATGTCGTAGCATGTTATCTTGCGTTGGTTGCATGCTTGGCCCTTCACATGTGTTGTATGCTTCGATCATGTTGCATTTGGAATGCAATCTTCATTGTTTAAGTTGCCTAACATGTTGCATGCCTTGCATACTTGCATGTTTAGATTATATCTTGCATATGGTCATTAGCATAATGGTTCCATGCCTTGCATGATTATTTGCTTAGGTTGTGTGCCTAGCATGAATTATATGTTTGCATGTTCATGTTGCATGTTTAGGTTGCATGCTTAGGTTGCAATTAGCATGCATGCTCTACCTCTTGACCAAGTCATGATGGAGGTAGATGCCCCTTGATTTGATTGTATGCATTGCATTTCATCCCATTGAAAGTGCACAACTTGGCTCTTGGGCCATCACGCATCGAAATGCGCGATTGGTGGTCCGAGAACCAAAGGCTATACTCCTTTGAGTCACAAATATGATAAGGAGTATGGTTGGTGCAAACATTTGTCCCAAGATTCCATATCATGCACTGCTGCTGTCTGTTGCTGTCAAAACTGTCTCCTGCAGGAATTTAGTGCCGACCGGCACTCTTTAGTGCCGACCGGCACATTTTTTGTGCCGATAACTATCAATTGCAGCCGGTGGTCAAACCCCGCAGCCGGTGGCAAAACCCTCCAGCCGGTGGTGATCTTCAGAATATGAGGAAGGCTTCCCAGGACTTTGGAAATTTCTGGAGACAGGGCAGTGTAAAACAGAGGCAACAGTGGCATGGTGCGGGTCCCCGGGCAAGACGGACATCGAGCATGCATCATTCGCGCATCCCGAGGCGAGGGGCTGTGGCCCCCCCCTTATTTCATATTTATTTATTCAGTAATTAGAATTCTGTAATAATTTATTCATTCTTTATTTCGGACTGTATTATTATTTTGGTCCCTCCGAGTGAGGGCGCAATTGTAATAAGTGTGTGTGAGTGGGTGTATGTCTTCCAATCCCCATTTCTTCCTCCCTTTTATTTACCCGCTTATGTTGGTAGATTAGGGCACATTCAAATTAGCATACCTTATGCAATGCATGTGTGCATTCATGCATTTGTTTACATGCATCGGGCTCGGCACATCATGCAAACTGCATCGTACTTTCAATTCCAATTTGAATATGTGATAGTTGTTGCATCTCATGTGCCATGTTTAGGGTTAGCCGAGCCTGTTTAGATTGCACCCCTGTATGTGATGCATTAGCCATTTAACATGAACTAGGACACGCATGTTTGCTAACTAGTTTCTTGTTTTGGCACGGAGTACGATGTAAGTATTTACGCTTTAGCATACCACATGCGTGTGAATGTTGCCATGACAGTATGCTTGCCATGCGGCTAAATGCTTACATGATAAACTGTTTGAATGCCTGTGGATGGAGGTTGGATTGCCTGAGTTGGAACAATTCATTGAAAATTGCATTTTAGCCTACTTGTGAGTAGCAAAAGAAAACTAACACGTTTTTCGAGACAAAACGGATATGCAATGTTTATTCCCAAATTAGGCAATCTGGTCTATACTTTTGTGCTGTGCGCATCACATAGTAATTCTAGGCTAATAATCGGAATAAGAACATGTAATGTTGTCAAAAACGGATATCACGGTTAGTAGAGGCCGGTCTTCGGACCGGGCGAGAGGGGGTGCTCATAGCTGACCTTCCCCGATCGTACCCAAGCTCCCGAGCCAAGTCAACTTTGGTTATGATGGACACGTGGCCTTCGGCACCGAGTCAGGGTTTCCTAAATTTCCCATTTTAAAAAGATATTTAGGTGGCGACTCTGTAATCTGGCAAAGCAGTCCATGTTTGGCACTACTTTTCAAAAAAAATCTGTTTTCTCAAACGATTTGCCGGATTTGGACTCTTTGGTTCAGATTTAGAACCGCGACACAAAAGGGAGTCCGAACTGTAGAGCGAGGCCCCACGGGCGCGTCTACATATAGTTTATGGCTGACAGAAAAGGATGTAATAGGGGGGACAAAGGTATGGTAGAATTTAATAATTTCATTGACCAATTGGCACTAGTTGATATCCCTTTGCTTGGTAGAAATTTCACTTGGTGTAATTCAATTGAAGGTAAGAGATGGAGTAAAATTGACAGATTCCTTATGGAGCCAATATGGTTGGAGAAATTTTGTTTCAAACTTTGGGGCCTACCTAGGGGAGTATCTGATCATTGTCCCTTGCTGTTTATGAAAGATGTGAGAAACTGGGCTCCTAGGCCTTTCAAATTTATAACTGCTTGGGTTTCTCAATCCAATTTCTTAGCAACAGTGGAGAAGTCTGGGGTTGCCTTCTCTACTCAAGGATGGGCTAGTTATCAATTGATGAGGAAGTTTAGTGCATTGAAAGTGGAGTTAAAAAAATTGAATATTGAAGTATTTGGGAATGTGATGAATCAATTGAAGAAGGCTGAAGATGATCTTCATATTGTAGACCCATTAGCAGAATTAAGACCGCCGAGTACTCAAGAAATCACAAATTGGAGGGAAATTAGTAGTCTAGTGCGGAAGTTAAGAAAGTGGAATGATTGGATTTGGTTCCAAAAATCTATGTTAAATTGGGCACATTGTGGGGACAAGAACACTAGATTCTTTGATATCATTGCAAGTAAAAGGCAAAGTGGAAACTTGTTGGACTCAGTGTTGATAAATGAAGTTAGATATGATGAACCTGTGATGATCAAACAAGAAGTATTGAGGTATTTTTCCATAGCTTTTGAAGAAGATTGGGTTAGTGGACCAAAATTAGTAGGTTCTTTTGTGAGGCTAAGCTCAATTAAGGTACGAGAGGTCTTGGAAGCTCATTTTACCATGGAAGAAATTTGGAGGGTGGTAAGGGAAAGTAATGGGAACAAAGCCCCTGGCCGGATGGTTTCAACATGGCTTGTGTCCAAAAGTGTTGGAAAATTCTGAAAGATGATGTATTCAAATTCGTGCAGGAGTTCCACTCCAATGGTAAATTGGTTAAAGGTCTAAATAGTTCTTTCATTGCCCTTATCCCTAAGGTGGTCTGTCTTTTGGGTCTCTCTGACTTTAGACCAATTAGTTTATTGAATATAGCCTACAAAATCCTTTCCAAAGTTTTATCACGTAGGCTTAGTTTGGTGTTGCCACAGATTATTAGTAAAGTTCAATCTGCCTTCATAGGTGGCTATCATATATTTGATGGTATCATGATAGCTAATGAAGTCGTGGATTGGTGGAAGAAATACAAAAAGAAGGGGATTATTCCTAAATTGGATTTTGAAAAAGCCTACGACTCCGTTAATTGGAACCATTTGTGGTCTTTGCTAACAAATTTTGGTTTTGGATCTTTATGGGTAAGTTGGATGAAAGAGTGTGTGACCACAGCCAGAATTTCTGTTCTTGTGAATGGTTCTCCAACGGATGAATTCTCTCCTAGCAAAGGGTTAAGGCAAGGAGATCCTCTTTCCCCCTTCCTTTTTAATATTGCAGCTGAGGGCCTCAATATGTTGTTGGTACGAGCAAAAGAGATGGGGTTAATTAAGGGTGTTTTAGTGGGTCAATCAGAGTTTCAAATAACCCACTTACAATTTACTGATGATACCTTACTTTTTTGTGAAGCAGGGGAGGCAGAGTTGGTGATGATTAAAAGAATTCTTAGGTGCTTCGAGATTATTTCAGGTTTGAAAATAAATTTCCATAAGAGTGTGCTGTGTGGGGTTGGAATTGATGAAGATCTTGGTTAGGCTTTCGCAACCAAACTCAACTGTAAGTGCCAAAAACTACCAATCAAATATTTAGGGCTACCTGTTGGGGTTAACAGTAAAAGAAGCAAGTCTTGGCAACCTCTGGTAGGTAAAATAAAGTCAAAATTGGCACTTTGGAAAAGAAAGTTGCTCTCTTTTGCTAGTAGAGTAACCTTGATAAAATCTGTCCTATCTAATCTCCCATGTTATTACCTATCTCTATTCAAATTGCCTGAGGGTGTGGCAAAAACTATTGATAGATTGCAAGCAGCCTTTTTGTGGGGAAGCTCTGAACAAAAAAGGAAAGTGCATCTTGTTAAATGGAAATCTGTTACAACCAGCAAGGAGCAAGGAGGATTAGGGATTGTGAATTTGAGGGAGATGAATAGCAGTTTGCTCATGAAATGGTGATGGAGATATAGAGTGGAGGAAAAGGCATTATGAAGGCAGGTTATAAATAGCAGGTATGGAGTTGTAGGTGGAGGTTGGATACCTAATCTTGAGACTCCTGGGAGGGTGTCTAATGTGTGGAAAGGGATTCTCTCTTGGGTAGAGGCTAATTTAGATTTACATGTTTTTTTCCTCTCTAGTATTGAGATTCATTTAGGTGATAGAAAGAGAGTGCATTTTTGGCTAGATAAATGGCTGCGGAATACTAAACTTAGAGATGAATTTCCTAGGCTATTCAGTTTGTCTACTGAGAAGGAAGAATCTTTAGAATATTTTGTGTGGAGAAAGGAAATTTCAGGAGGGTGGAACTTGTCTTTCAGGAGGATTTTAAGGCCTTGGGAGGGTGTTGAGGTTAATAGATTATACCTCCTGCTGTCAGAGACACCATGTCTGAGAGAAATCCTCCCAGATTCTTTTAGGTGGCTGAGGTCCTCATCGGGATAGTTCACAGTTGTTTCAGTGAGATCATGGTTAGAAGCTCATCAAGGGCCTAAGTTGTCGATACCTAAACTGATGTGGGGTAATGTGGCTCCTCCTAAAGTTCAATTCCTGGGCTAGCTGATTTGGAAGGGTAGAATTAAAACCATGGACTTTCTACAAAAGATTGGTGTACTTAGTAGTAGCTTAAATAATGTCTGCCCCTTTTGTAAAGTTGAACCTGAATCTGTGAATCACATTTTTCTGTTGTGCAGTGCCATTTGGGAGTCCTGGATTGAACTTTTCATCTGGTGGGACTTGCAACGGGTAACGCTTGCTTCAGTTGTGGTTTGTTACATTGGTAGATGGGTTTTAAATACAAAAAGACCATTATAAAGCTTTGGAATTTAGTGCCATTGGCTATGTTATAGTCTATTTGGAAAATCAAGAATGATTGCATTTTTAATGGGTGTCAACCTAATCAAAAGGATTTGAGTGCTACTGTGAAATAGAAAGTAGCTCTGTGGGCAAAGTCCAACCTCCCAGGTTTCTCTTACTCAAGATATGATATTGTCCATGACCTTAGTCGGCTTTTGTTCTGCTGTTAAGGCCTCGTTTGGGAAGCGACCCGTTTAGCCAAAAAACCAAAAAGTCACTCAAAAAACCAAAAAGCCAACAACCCATACTAAAAAGTCAAAGATTCTCTTTTCTCTCTACTTTTTGCACATCTTTTCGTAAAAAGTCAAAATATCATCCCAAACATACTAGTTTTTTTAACTCATATTTTAGCCAAATAGCCAAAAAGTTATTAAATTAGCTTGTTCCCAAACGAGGCCTAAGTGTGTTTTTCCTTTACATCTATGAGCTACTACAGTGCCCCTGTACTCTGCACTGTTGTATATGTGTCTTGAGATGCTAGTAAATTGGTGTATCTACTGTTACATTAGTGCTATGTCTAGTGCTTATGCTAATCTGGTATATGTGTGCTGCATACTGCTACTTTGGTGTCTACTGCTATTCTTTTCAGTTTACCAATCTGGTGCATTTTTGCCTACTGCTTGCTTTGGTGCCTCTGTCTACTGTTGTTCTGTTCATCTGGTGTTTTTGTGTATCTGTTGAGCTGCTTGTGTGTGGTGCATGTTGATAGCTGATGGGTTTTATTTTGTGTACATGTGCTGTCTTGCTCTTGGTGACTGATTCGCCTACTGCTACTTTGGTGCCCCTGTAACTGTTGTTCTGTTCATCTGATGCCTTCGTATGCTGCTTTGCTACTTTGTTAATCTGGTGCATTTTTGCTAACAAGTCAGCAGTATAAGAATCTGCTAATCTAGTGCATTTTGATAATTTGGTGCCTCTGTACCTGTGTGACGGTTACATAGTTGCTTGTGTCTGGTACATGTTGATAGCTGATGTCTGTACTGATCTGTTTTATTTTTATCTTCTCAGCTACTGTTTTGTGACTGATCTGTTGTACTGTTGCTGTCTCTGTTGGTTCCTCACCAACAGAGTCTTGGTATGGTGCTGTCATATGATTGTGTGAGCGTCTTAGTAGGATTGGGCTGTGTCACTATGATGGCTTTTGCATCATCCCCCTCCTCCTCCTTTATTGTTGTGTTTATACCTTTGTTGTAAGGTTTTCCTCATCAATAAAGTTCTTTTGGTTGATCAAAAAAAAAAAAAAAATCATATAATCAGAAAAAGAAGCTTCACAAGGTTTTGTGATGGTGAATCAGAGGAAGTGGATCTGCAGATGCAACGTTTCGAGGTTGAACTTATGCCTGGTGAAGCCTCGACTTTATGTTTGAAACATAAGCCCAAGTGAGTTTGCTTTTCTGACAAAACAATCAGTTGTTTGTGTAGAAAAAATTATTATGCTCAATGAACTTGCTAATTGTGCAGGAAGTGAATTGCATTAATATTTAATACCACGATGCAAGCTGTTCACAAATAGGTATTATGCTCAATACTATGCATGAAATTCTTTCTGATATACTATTAACAGGTTGAACTTTTTGTCTATTTAGTAGTTACTTCCAAATCACATCATCATTACAGTGGTAATGTTTTTTTTCCAATCTGCTATCCGCATTTGTTCAAGTCTCTCACTTCGTCTTCAGTCTCCGCTAGCTTGTTCCCAACATGATCACAAATTATCTTCCAAGCTCCCAAGCTCAATCAATGATCATGCAAACCCTGAGTCTATATGTAGACCTTTCTTGGAAAGTAGGAAAAAAATTTGAACTTTCAAGAAGCTCTCAAAGGAAAACGATAGCTCTCTCATTGCAATGGGTAACCCAGACAATGAAGTATATATATGTCTCATTATACAGTGAATAACTAGACCTTAAAATTGAACAAGGAGTTAACGCCCTAAAAAGTTTGCTACATACACGCAAATCTATGCACGTCTAATTGAGTTTTTGACATTAACTACTTGCTTTTGGCTTGTTGAATTGAATTCCCAGTTTGCTGTTTTTTTTTTTTTTTTTTGGCAGGTGATTGTTGTACATTGGAGAAACAATTGAAATGCGCATGCTGTTATTCACCAATTTTTGGTATGTAATACTTGGAATTCACCAATTTTTGGGATGTAATACTTGGTATATTTTCACTAAGTACCGAGGGGGTCCTAATCCGACAGTAGATATTAGATATAATTTTGATGTCTTCCTAATCCGGCAGTAGATACCCGATATTTTTTTTTGAATGGCAAAACGAAGACTTTATTGATGGAAAAGAAAATTACATCAATAAAGAGGTGCTTGGAGCTAAAACAAGCTCCAACCTCCTAGTTTGTGAGAAACCAACGAGCAAACAAAACAGAGAAAAAAATAGAAAAACTAGATAGCTTAGGCACTAAAGCACCAAAACCAGAACAGACACCACAGCACTGAAAAAGGCACCAATCAGATCAGGCCCTGTACAACCCATTTGAAGTACCAAAATAGAACAGATGAAGCAGATTTGCATGCCTAAAAATTCAAATGGACCAGATTCTGAACCAACCTCCACTAAACCAGCCCTCTCTTCACAGAAGCAACCCATACCTTTCTCTTGAAAATCCTTATCAGTTTTTACAAACCCTGCAACCAAAGCCCTTGGCAATGCTGCAAACCACTCATCTCTGTTGAGATCTAATGGAATAGCAGCCAAAACATTATTCAAGAGATTCTCCTTGGAGTATATAGCAACAGCATACCCATTGTTTCCATCAACCCCCAGCTGCCATCTGAAACAAATACCTCCTAATTTAATCTTCCTTCTTCAAGACCCAAATTAATGCAAACCAAGAACAACTGCCTTCAACACCATCCCGCAGAAGCAGAATGAAGCTACAGCTCCAAAGTACAGCAGCATACAGATAACAGATAAGGGCAGATCCAATTGGAACCAACAGCAGCAAACAGATCCATGAATGAAGCAGAATTGCAGCCAAGAAGCAGATTACAAAACAGAACCTGCAGCCAAGAAACAGCTCCAAAAACACAGCAGAATTACCATGCCATATACTACCCAGAAAACCTCAACAACCAGAGCAAGTCAAGAGCGTAAGTAGTGCCTAACACCTGAAGCATTGAAGAGAAAATCATTGATGGAGAATGGAGAATGATTGGGAGAGGACTTTAACCAAATTGCTCGCCTGATGATGATAAGATCCTGCAGCTGCTGGGTGTTAAGATGGGAGGCATGAAAAAGACACTCGTTTCTAATCTTCCAAATGGACCAGAGGGTGACCAAAGGAATGGCACGCCAGATTCTCCTCTCCTTTTTTTTGCATATGAACCCTACCCACCACTGCAGCAGATCTTCAACAGAGGCAGGGACCACCCAGAGAATACCCCACCATTGTAATAACCCAGTCCAAACTTTCCACACCAAAGGGCAGTGAATTAGAACATCTTGGCCGAATTTCTGCCATGAAGTTACTGAAAAAGACATGAGGTGGAAGCCAACCTAACCAATACACCAATCCGTTGCAAGAAGACAGAAGTTTTAACCTTGTGTTTCCAAGCAAGCCACCCGAAAAATTGTACTTTTGGTGGCAGATAGTTGAGCCAAACCAAATCGCTAGAATGAACAGTGTTGCCCAAGGCAAGATTAGAATGATTATAAAAAGTTGAAACAAAGGATTTGCTAGGATGTAGTGCTGCCCACACTGAGTTGAAACAGTAGATACCCGATATAATTTTGATGTTTTCCTCTGACTTGAAACAGTTTTGACTGTAACTATCTTTTTTGCATTCATTTCCAAAAAAAAAGGATGTAATATGCTTCATTTGTCAGGTTGAATAGAAAATGAAACTACCATGTTGCTTGAGCCATGTCTATGATGCAGGAACTTGAATTAATGAATGTGTTTTCTCGTCTTTTTTTCTTTTATCTTATTTTATTTTTGGCAACCAAACAAGAAGGTTTTGTTGCAGTGGTCATTATTGCTTTTCTTGGATTCCTAATTCTTGGCATAGATTTGAGTTTAAAACATTGAAATGGATGTCAGACCAAACTCAGGGTTAGGGTTTGCCATTTGAGATGACATTCTCTCCTATCTCACACATAAGTGTAGTTTGGGCCCGTGGGCCTATAACCGGTTTGTGGTGATTTGAGTCATTTATTTTTTAATTTGTCTCCATAGATTATTCATAAATTAAAAAAAAAAAAAAAAATCAGATGAGTATGCTTTGTGTTTCTATATGCCTTATCAATTTTTCAGACTAAAATCTGGTTAATTAAGTGGCTTTGAAGCAGAAATTGAGTTGGGTGGGCCGTACACTATTTGGGAGGAATTTAAAAAGTAAGATTCATGATCCAAATGTAATGGGCTTTGGTTAAGAGATCTAGAAATTGAATGTAAAGCACTAAGAACAGTGTGCTTTTGTTCAATATGCCAAGTGACCATAAAAGCCTATGTGATTTGAATAACATTCTCTTATTACTAGTGTTTTACAATATATATATATATATATATAATGATGTGGTAGCTTGTGTCTTATCACTTAAGTTCCATTAATATGATTTATATATAAATTTTGTATTTATATATTATTTTTATTTTTTCACATATTGTCATTGAGGTCAAAATATTTTTTTAACGCACTTTTTAAATATATATATATATATATATTTTGGTAGATGATCTTTCTACATGTGGGGGGAGTTAGGTTTTTGGGGTATGTATTGAAATATGCATGAGATCAGCTTGATTTGGGGGCATCATCAATTCATACAATCTAGTCACACATTGATAAAGGGTTTACGTGCTTATGAGCTATCAAAAAAACGATGATTTTTTAGTCAAACATTTTAGCGGTTATATATGTATATATATATATATATTTTAGAGTACCATTTATGAGTTTCTTACCTTACCTAATTGCTAACATAAGATTAGGCATATATTTTGCTTGCTCAATACTCTCTAATTAATAGTTCCGCAGGCTTCTAAGCATCTTGTCAAACTCACTGTCCATTTCAATAATTCGAATCGTTAATTTTGTAAGACTTTCTATATATATTATTTTCAAAAAAAAAAAAAAAAAAAAGAAGATAGTTTATTTTAGAAAATATACTCTTTTTTAAAAAAAAAACAAATGTGATAAATTAAAAATATTACAATTAATAGATTTACTTTATTTTTAAAAAAAATAATACACACTCAATAACTTATAAAACGAACGATTAAAATTATTGAAATAGAAATGGTGGTTAGTCATAAATCTGACTTGAATTGGTAGCCTCAAACAAAGACTTTAGACACCTGCACATGTAACATGACCCTCTTTAAGGTGGCCCATGCATCACCACAGTGTATACTCTAATTTCGTGTTGCATCAGAATTTGAAACTAACCCGAAATTGTATGAACCAAAACGCCTCATCATCTTCCTTTCTTTGCCAAGGAGATTTGGTTGCTTATTTTGCTATACATTTGAATTCTGATTTCGTGATTGATACATGTTTCTAGACTAATTTTTCTCAATTTTAAATATTTGTAATCACTTATAAATTATGTATCTAGTAAGCAAAAATATATTATTAGTAATAGTTAAACTCAAGAGTTTATAAGTGGTTTTGGAAACAACTCAACATATATATAAATTAATAGCAATGCTAGGTATCATGAAAAAAATTTCATGAAAATAATCATGAAAGCTTTGTGACCATTTGATTACACTTAGAATAAAACACCACACACTAATCAAGGTAATTCAAGAATCATAAATTTTTCATGATCATTTTCATGACAAAATTTTCATGATCCCTAACTTTTCTCATAAATTAATACTTGCGCTACATCAAAATTTTATATATATATATATATATTATTAAAAGCCTCAATTGTCCAAAGGCTTAGTGCCTAAGATCTCATTTTTATATTTAACTTGATGTCTCAAAAATTTTAGACCCTTATCCCAAGCCTCCCTTACACCATATTATTATATTGGGCAAGTAATCAGTCTCCGACTCGTCTTAAATGCAACAATTAAGATGGAGACGTAAAAATGATATATCGTTAAGAATATTGTCCTGTGATGCATTTTTCAGGATCTTGTTTGGGAAGAGTGGTTTTTTGTTTTTGTTTTTTTTTTTTGGCTACAATAGTTAATAAAGACAAAAAAAAAAAAAAAAAAAAAAAAAAAGGAGAAGAAGAAGAAGATAAGATGTCATATCTTATCCATTAATCAATTTTTTTTCTTTCATAACTATCTATTCAATTACTAATAATACCGCTAATACCTGGGGGTCGAGTCAGGCTGATCCTTGCTTCTAACACCATTCTCAGATCACTAAGCTCACCTGGATACCTGCACAAATGCCCAGCGGGGAACGGGAGTCCCCCAGCGGACCTTCTGACGATCAAATTAGAAGAGAGAGAAGTTAATGGCCAGTGGAGACAGAGTAATGATAAGGAACTTAACCTTTTTTGTATCTTAGAAACCATCTTATATCCTTTGTTCATCATTTCCTTGTCCACTCCGACCTGTCCCGTTTGCCGAAAGTATATACTCTAGCTTACCTTGTTCATGGTGAGGCTGCATGTTTCGATATGAATGAATTATCGCATTTAATGTTGCAGGGTCTCATTAATGGTTGATGTGTGGTGCAATAACTCTGCAGGATCTTTGTCTGCTTACGTGACTGGTTTTCCTCTTGACAAATGTTTGGATGTCATTGGTTCTTGGTGCCACGTTGGGTTTCAATAGTGTTGGGCTTTAACGCCTAAACCGTGAATTGGGCTGTAAGTGGTGGGCTAAAAATCTCTATGGGCCTACCGATGTCAGTAGTCCCCAATTCCCAAGTGCAGCTTCAGTCCAACGAAGGGAATAAGAAGGAAAACGGAGATTGGGTGTGGCCGAGTGAGAGAAGCGCCGACTGCAAAGGGGGACTGAGTGAGAAGACCGACCGAGAGGAAGGCCGAACACAAAGAGAGCCGAGCGAGAAGACCGACCGAGAGGAAGGCCGACTGCAAAGAGGGTCGAGCGAGGAGACCGATCGAGAGAAGAGCCGACTGCGAAGGGGGCCAAGCGAAGAGACCGACCGAGAGGAAGGCCAACCGCGAAGGGGGACCAAGCGAGGAGACTGACCGAGATGAGGGCTAACCGCGAAAGGGGACCGAGCGAGAAAGTGGCGACGCGCAGGGCTCGAGGAGCGACGGGGCACGTGGTGATGTGAAGTGGAATAAACAGGGAACAAAAAAGGATAATGAATCGTGGTTGTACACGTGGCATGATCCCGTGATAAGGGAGGTGTAGACACCCCATTTTTGACCGACCTTAAGACTCAGACGTCACCGATTGAGCGCTCGGTGATGTTGCATACTGTGCTCGTTCAGAAGTCTCAGAGTCACGGCCGTGCGCCCTGCCTCCGGACTTCCGAACTCTTTTCTGTGCCTTGCCTCGGTTTGCGAACCAGACTCGGTTTTCTCTGTTTTCTTTTCTGAGGGAAGGGAGTGGTCCTGGAGGCTATCTCTCGGTGGCCGTGGGCTACATTTCGTGGCCGTAGGCCATTTTGCCCATTTTGGAGCCCTAGTCTGATTTTTGAGCCGTGGCCAAAGTCTTTCGGCTCGGACCGCCAACCATCTCTGATTTCTGGTTTTTGGCATGCACCTCATTTACTCCATACCGAGGGACACTGGGGCCTCAGATATCCACTTCGTGGCAACGCCACTTTGGTGCTTAACCCATTTTCGACCCCGAATCAAGGCTTTTGGGCCCCGAGCATTCATTTTGCATCGGTTTTTCTTCATTTTCAGCGAGTACCTCTGTTTTATCATACCGAGGGACACTGGGGTCTCAAATACCCACTTCGTGGCCGAACGCCACTTTGCTTATAAATTTCATTTTCGGGACCCCGAACTGCGTGATTTGGGCCCCGAGCATTCATTTTGCATCGGTTTTTGTTCAATTTTGACAGGTACCTCTGTTTTAGCACCAGGAAGATCACTGGGGGGGTGGGAGGACAGTAATTGTCTCAGAAAACCAGTTTTGCTCCTCCGGCGTCCGTTTTGCTCACTTCCGGGCTAATGTTGAACACCCTAGGGATATTTTCTTCGAGCCGAGACTACATATTTGTGATGAGGGGACATGGGAGGACCCTAAAAAGTGGTGGTCGGCCAGTAATTGTTATTTTCATTTTTGAGCCTCTCTTTCAAGTTAAATGTTGTGCCTCCTATTTCAGAGTTGCCAAATTCCAACCATGGGGCCTTGTTCTACACACCTGGGAGGACACCAAAAAATGGTGGCCGGCCAGTAATTATTCACTTCATTTTTGGCCATGGCCGACCGGCCATGGGGAGTGGCTGGCCGACCAGTGGGGTGGCCGGCCGACCATCTTCAAAAAAAACACCTGGCCGGCCTGCTTTCTGCTTTTGAGCACTTTACAGCTGTCCGGCTGTTTCTTCAAAATATCCTATCCTCCAGGGGATATTTTGGGAGGGAAAGCTTGGGTGCATTTCCCTCCCCTTTTACACCCCTTTCTTGCCCATTTAAGGGGCTGACCTCCTTCTTTGCTAAGGTTAGAAAAATTCTCCTCAAGAACACTTAGCCATTTGCTTCCATTTTCATCTCCAAAACCTTGAAAAACCTTCAAGTCTCTAGCCCACTTCTTCATCAACCCTAAGCCTCACCATCATCACTTCCATTCCAGTAGCAAAGGGAGTTTTTCCAGAGGCTAAGAAGCAGCAAATTCAAGCCAAGAAGCATCCAAAGACTTGTCTTCAAGGGTAAGTCTCTATTTCCCTTTTTCTAACATATTTTTGCTTCATTTCTTTACCCTATTTTCTTGTGGTTTTGGGCTCTGACCCCTACTGGTTTTAGGCCTATTTTGAGCCCCTCTTCAACATTGAAGAAGGGCTCAACCTTGTTTGGCACCTCTATGATGCTCTTCCTTCAAAATCATCTTTTATGCCAATATTTTGCATGCTTTGTTTAGCTTATGAATGATCCATTTCCGAGCATGAAATAAACTGTGAGGGTTTATTTTGAGTCCCTCTTCAACATTGAAGAAGGGCTCAACCATGTTTGGTGGTTCTATCATGCACTTGTTTTGTAATTCTTCCAATTTACCGTAAAATTGCATGGTTTCTTTAGCCTATTTGAAGTCTGATTTTGAGCATTCCATTAACTGAGATTGAGCTTATTTTAGGTCCCTCTACAACATTGTAGAAGGGATAAATCTTGTTTGGGGCCTCCATGCATGGCCTCTCTTTATACCTCTCTTTGGCCCCATTTCGCATGCCTCTTTAAGCTTATTTGGCTTCTGATTTCGGCCTCCATCAGGCCTGAAAAGAGCCTTATTCTGGCCTTCTTGTCATGTTTTGTTGAGGGTCTTAGGTGGTTTGGTGATGTCTTTTGGTACTTCATGTTATACCCTCTTTGGTTCCTTATTTTTGCATGCCTTGCTAGCTCATCATGCTTCTGTTTTTGAGCCTTCATCAGGCTTGGAAAGAGTCTTAAAATAACTCATTCTTCATTTTTTATTAAGGGTATTTTCTGGTTTGGTGAATTCTTGGTATACCTCCCTTTATGGCCCTCTTTTGGCTCATATTTTGCATGCTATGTTGAGCATATCTACATACTGAATTCGGGGGTGTCATCTCTTGTAAATGTGCATATTTTTGACCCCTATTTAATGTTGTATAACTGTGTTTTTCAGTTTGAGCATTGTATATACCACTTGTTTCATTATTCCCCTCTTTTCTCCCATTTTTGCATGCTATTTTTTCCATACTTGTGATCATTGTTTGGCCATGCTTTGTACTGGAAAAATGCTAGTTTTTAGACTGCCTAGCATCTGTATTTACACTTCATATCCATATTGTGCATGTTAGGCATAGCTGCAAGTCATTTCGGGTGCTTAGCATAGCATTTCGGGCATCGGGTGTAATTTTGCTATAATTCGGGGGCTGTTTTTGCATCATTTTGGCTGCTGAAATTTGCATTTTTCATATGCCATATGCCACGTCTCATTTGCATGCCATTTTTGTGCCTTAGGGCCATGCCTCGTTTATGCGTCTGCAGCACGATTTCGAGGCACTTCATTTTCATCTCTAGGCATCTTATGTGAGTGCGGCTGAGGCCCTCTCATGTTAGTGTAAGCCCAATTTGCATTTTCATGCCTATATATCATTGCCTCGGTTTGCGTGCCCGTGTGCACGCGTTTCGAGGCACTTCATTTTCATCTCTCGGCCTCTTACGTGAGTGTGGCTGAGACTCACTCATGTTAGTATAAATCCAATTTGCATCCTGTATGCCATTTTAGTCTCATTGCATTCCGTATGCTATTGCCTCGGTTTGCGTGCCCGTGGGCACGCATTTCGAGACATCTCATTTTAGTTCCATTGCATTTCGTATGCCATTGCCTCGGTTTGTGTGCCCGTGTGCACGCATTTCGAGGCACTTCACTTTCATCCGACGGCCTCTTATGTGAGTCTGGCTGAGGCCTTCTCATGTTAGTGTAAGTCCAATTTGCATTCTGTATGCCATTTCATTCCATATGCCATCGCCTCGGCTTGCGTGCCCGTGTGCGCGCACTTCGAGGCACTTCATTTTCATCCGACGGCCTCTTATGTGAGTGCGGCTGAGGCTCTCTCATGTTAGTGTAAGTCCAATTTGCATTCTGTATGCCATTTCATGTCTATATGTCACCGCCTCGGTTCGCGTGCCCGTGGGCACGCATTTCGAGGCATCTCACTTTAGTCTCATCGTATATCATATTTCATGTCATTTCATGCTTTAGTATCATTGCCTCGGTTTGCGTGCCCGTGTGCACGCATTTCGAGGCATCTCATTTTCATAGCATTGTGCATGCTAGATCACATTTTAGTTGCATTCATGCATGTCGTGCATATTGCATCGTGTTCGGGATAGGAGTTAGCCCGGGCACGGGAAACGAGGCACGTTTCGTACTCCGAGTAACGGAACGGGTCTCAATTCCCAAGTCACCGACACTCCGGATTATCCATGATGGAGTTAGGTTTTGTTGCAGCATTCATATGCATTCATCCTATATCGAGTTGTGCAATTCGGCTCCTCGGCCATCATGCATCGATATGCGTGATTGGTGGCACGAGAATCGAGGCATGCATATATTTGTGAAATACATTGCTATGCCCTTTTCCTGCTCTCTATTGCAGCAAAATCAAGAATCAGCAAGTCTTCGTAGTCTGGTACGCATTTCGAGAAATATTGCAAACAGAGGCTAATTGGGGCATCCTAGTGGATTTCCGCACCAAAGCAGCCCAGCATACATCACCCATCAGTAGCAAGGCAGTCCCTGACTTGTATGCCAGTTTTACTTTTTTGTAATTAATTTGTTAATTAATTAGAAATCTGTAATATTCTTTTATTCGGACTGTATATTTATTCGGACCCTCTGCGCGAGGGCATAATTGTAATAAGTGTGCGTGAGTGTGATGTATGTCTTCCAATCCCACGTCTTTCTTCCCTTTTATTTACCTGCTTATGATGGTTAGATTAGGGCATATTTCAATTAGCATACAGTATGATAGCATGTTTGCATCATTCATCTGTTTTGCACGCACCGGGCTCGGCGCATCATACAAACTGCATTTGTATTTCAATTCCAAGTTGAATACTTGTTAGTTGTAGCATTTCACATGCCATCTTTAGAATAGCCGAGCCTGCTATAGTTGCATTTTTGCATGTGTTGCATTAGGCATTTCTGTATATCTAGGATCATGCATGATTTTTAATCGGCTTTTGTTTTGGCTTGGAGTACTCGGTGAGTTTTATGCTTTAGCATCCTTGCATGCGTGTGAGTGTTGCCATGAATAACATGCTTACCATGAGGCTAAATGCTTATGTGATATAACTGCCTTGAATGCCTGTGGGTGGAGGTTGAGTTACTTGAATTGGAATAATTCATCAAATGTTTGTTTTACGCCCACTAGATAGTGGCAAAATCACGTTTTCTAAGCCCACCCGAGGGTGGCAAATCCGCGTCTTAGCCTACTTGCGGGTAGCACCATCAAACCATTTTCAAACAAACAAATATGAAATGTTTTGTTCCAATTTAGGCGATTCAGTCTATACATGTATGCTGTGCGCATCACATAGTAACCTAGGCTAATAACCGGAATAAGAACTCACAAAGTTTGTTCAAAAACAGATATCATGGTTAGTAGAGGCCGGTCTTTGACCGGGCGAGCGGGGGTGCTCACGATGTGACCTTCCCCAATCGTACCCAAGTTCCCGAGCCAACTTTGGTGATGACGGACACGTGGCCTTTGGCACCGAGTCAGGGTTTCCTAAATTTCCCAAAATAAAATATTTAGGTGGCGACTCTGTATCTGGCGAAGCAGTCCATGTTTGGCACTTCTTTCAAAAAATCTGTTTTCAAAACGATTTGCCGGATTTGGACTCTTCGGTTCAAGATTGAGAACCGTGACATTTGAGTCCTTCGAACTGTAGTGACCCAATATCGAACCAGAACGGGGGGGACTCGCACTCCCTTTTCCCCGGGATGCGTTCGGGGACGTCTACAGGAGGTAATGCATTAGCAGGAAATAAAGGGGTAGGACTAATATAGGACGTGGAAAAGGCGGGGGTAGAAAGCTTCAAAAAATTTTAAACTGGAAAAATTTAATCTCGATCCTTGGAATATAGGCAAACCGTAGGCATTTGGAGTTATTCGTTTTACTTACCTTTTCGCGAAAACCAACACATCCCAAAGTTGAACTAATTTGTTTTATGTGACACGCCTCTGCAACACTTTGCGAACTTCCTTGTGCCAGCGTCCGAAGCGATACGCAGACACATAGAAGGGATGGCTCGAGATGAAGTACCAGCCATGAGGCTAGAGGCATTGGGAGAGGACGACGCAGTGGAGTTGGTTGAACAATATAGAGCAGAGAGGAGGGAGGAAAGAGAGATGGGGCAAACGGCGCGGGCTTGCCCAGCGACGATGATCGTAGCCGCTAAGCCAATTAGCCAAGTGGAGCCGGACCACTGGTATACCAAGGCCAACAAGTCTACGTTCACGGCAGAGGAGTTGGAGGAGGTACGAAGGAAGTACCAAATTCCAGCAGAGATAGAGATAAAGTTGCCCACGTCTAAGGAAAAGGCGTCGGATGCACGATCGACGAAATTTACGTTGTATGAGGAGGCATTGCAAGGAGATGGGGGCTGAGGCTACTGCTCCTCCAAACAGTGGTGGACGTATTGAACAGACTGGAGGTAGCGCCAGGGCAGCTGATGCCCAACACATGGAAAATACTAATGGCCTGCGCAATCGCATGGCCACAGGCGACTGGGGGGGCGGCTATGACAGTGGAGGAATTCTTCTTTTGCTACAAGGCCTCCGGCCAACAAGAAACGTGGGTGACCTTACAGGCGGTGGCGGGCCGAGGTTTAGTAGCGGGCTTACCACCCTCGATAAAGGGGTAGAGGCCGAGATGGTTCTATGTATCGGCGAACAGTGGGAGGGTGGTTCGCACAACATGGAAAGTCTCCACGAAGTCAATAGAGCCAAGGCTAGACGCGGAGGCTGAGAACAGGGTGAAACGGGTTAAGGAGTGGAGGGAGAAGGAGGGTGTGAAGTGAGACGACTTGATTCGACCTTCAACCCTATTTGCCTTGAGCTTGGGGCTGCAGTCGACTGAGAAGGATCCTGCGCGGGAGGAGTTGGTGGCAAGGAGGAAGGAGCAGAGAGCATTCGCCAAGGTGAACAAGTATAAGGAAATACAGTTGGGGCCTGCGTCTAAATTGGTGATGAGGGAGCGGGTCCGACCACGGCCCAAACCGTTGGGAGACAATGATCTAACTGACTTTGCGCCACTGCTGCCCCTAGTGGATCCTCTTAAAGAGAGGAACAAACAGGAGGTGGACGCGGTGTTAAAGAAAAAGAATAAAAAGAGAATGGCGGAGGAGGGCGAGAGGGGTTCACTTGTGAAGAAGATGAAGGAGGGGAGGGAGGAGGAAACCCCAGAAGTGGAGGTGGGGGAGATAAGGGTGATAGGGAAAGAAATGATGGGCCAAAGTGTCCAAATGGAGGTAGGAGCGGTGAAGTTAGAGCAAAGGGCGCAACCATTGAAGACGGGGCCTGTATCAGAAGTGGCCCCAAGTCCTGTAGAAGGGAAGGTTGGGGTGGACAAGCCAGATATGGATACCGCACTGAAGACCACCATGTACCACATGTACACGGTGGCTGGTCGATCGGCAGAAGAAAGGGGGAAGCCAGAGTCGCAGCTGACCGTCTCGTTGGAGTGGTGGAGGATGTGGCCGTGCGATCGATGGCTCAGTTAACCGAGGCCGACCTCTTGAGAGCATTCTGCTCGGCCTAGATGGAGGCGATGACCCTAGCGGCTACCCTAATGAATAAAGCAGTGCGCGCGAAGGTGGAGATAGAGTAGCTAAGGGCCCAGCTAGAAGGGGTGAAAACGTAGCTGCAAAACGTAAGGGTTGAGACACCAAGCTAGAGGAAAGCCGCGAGGAACGCGTGTGCCAAGGGGCTGAAGTATGCCCAGAGGGCAAAGAAGATGGAGGTACTGGCGGTGGTGCGGACCTATATGGCAGATCGTGCCGCCGCTGAGCTCGCCGTGGCCAAGTCAGAGCTAGAAGTGATGCGTCACAAGGTGGTATCGCTAGAGTTTGAATTGTCGGGTGAGCAGAGGAACGTAGGCGAAGTCCAAGAAGCCTGCACTACAGCCAAGGAAAGATTGGAGGAAGCCTTGGCAAACAACGAAGACCTTCGTGACCAGGCAATCAAGGACAAAAAGGAAGTAGACGGGCGAATTGCGGACTTGGAGAAGGCCTTGGCAGAAGAGAGAGCCAAAATGGCATCTGAAAGGGCGGCATACCCCGACTTATGCGTGGCGGCTGTAGAGCAATTCAAGGGGTCTACCGAATTCCAAATGGCCATTAACGCTGTGGTCGCCAGGAGCTTGGCGAAGGAGGGGGAAGGGGGGGCTGGGCCATTGGGAGTGGCCGCTGAGGGCAGGAGCAAAGAAGAAGTGATCCAAAGCTTTTAGCGGTCAAACTTCTACAAGCACGAGATGAGCCAATACTGGGACAGCGGCTAGATAAGCTTCAAGTACAAGGCACAAGAGCTGTTCCCAGACGTGGACTTCAGTCTCGTGAAGGTAGGGGAAGATAACGTTGCCCAGACTCCTTTGGATGAGGGGATTGAAGAAGAAGACCTCGCATCCAGCGGGAGGGATTAACTGTTGTAACGAAGTGTAAAAATTTTGTTTTTAGTTGTTGTTGTTTTTTTTTTTTCTTGTACATATAATTTCTACAACGAATTGTATAAAAGTGCAAGTTGGTTAATAAAATGACGAGTTCTCTTGTTTATTGTTGTTGTTGTTATTGTTTTGATTTGTAAAGTTTAAATGGTAAAAATGGCTTAATAAAATTGGATAAAAAATTGGTAAGAAAAATTTGGGAATATGAAATTTGGTAAGTAAACTATCATGTAAAAATGGTAAAAATGGGCAAATAGGCTAACTTGTATGAATAGCAAAAAATGGATGATTATGATCTAGGATTTTAACGAAGTCTGGCTAAGACTTGAAGGGCTCAGTCGGGCTGAGGTTTTAATTAACTCAGTCTAGCTGAGCTCTTCGTGCTCAGTCTAGCTTAGGCTTAAAAAGTTGTTATTGAAACGCAACACAGATAATAGAGATGTCAAATTGTTGTCATTTAAGACACAACCTGTTAATCACATGTTTACACCATGTATGTGTCATGACCCAAACTCGCCCCTAAGGGTTTAGCACCGTAACCGACCACTAATCCGAGATTACCGACGGCCTGCTTAACAGTAATACAGTAAAACAGAGCACATGGGCATGACGGAAGCCAATACAGTAACTAAACAATGTCCAATGAGTTGTAACAGTCTGTATGCAAAAAGATCTTTCGTACATATATACAGTCAGAGACAAAACAGTATGTACATATATACAATCCTTCAGAACAAGGACTTAATCCCTATTTAACAGTACAGTAACAGTCTATATAGATACAATACGGTTACAGAGACAGACGGCGGAGATTAAAACACCCCTAAGCCAAAGCTTGGCAGGCTCAGGACCTCGCAGTGAGGCACAATGGTTGGCTTGACAAAATTGGAGTTTACCCCGACGCTTCTAGCATTGGTCCGGTGCCTGCATACCTACATATATATATGAGCAGTGAGCTAAAGCCTAGTGAATAACATAATGCATAAACAGGTTTAGAATGAATGTCCTTACAGTAATGAAAACAGTTCATTAAATCAGTATATCAGTTGTTCAGTACAGTAAATAGTCATATGTGGTACATCCATTAGTATAGCAGTAAACAGTAGGTCTTAAAAGACCGAATAGTAAATGATGGCCATCAATCAGTAAACAGTAGTGGTTCTAACAAGGGAACCGACAGAGATCTTTGTAACAGTAACGGTCAGTAACAGTAATTGCTAAGGATGCCACAATACAGCTCAAAATATAGGACATACATTCATTTAGTTAACAATATCAGTTCAGAAAGCAGGCAGTACAGTTTAGTTGTTCAGAAGATAATCATTTTGAACATATCTTTACACAGTTGTTACTCACAGAGTTCTGGGCTACGGTGAGCTAGAGCGTCTCTTCGGAAAGCCAACCCTACACAGTTTACAGATTGAACACACACTAAGCTACACAGTTGGGAAAGTAATAACTCAACCCCTAACTTGCCCCAGTGTGTTCTACGTCAATATCCTCATTAAGATGTCTTAAACTATGCCTAAGAATGCCTACGATGGGATGAAGATGCAAAGATGCACTTTAAAAGCATTTTCAGAATTTCAGAAAAATAGAGGTCCCGCTCGAGCTTAGGTTTCCCCACTCGAGCGGTCCTGCAAACAAAGGTTTCCGCTCGAGCGTACTGCAAAACATGGCAAAAGTGATGGATGCTCAAAAATCACGCTCGATTGGGCGCTCGATAGCCGCTCTAGCGTAAGACACAAGGTCCCGCCGAAAAGCTAATTACCCCGCCGAGTGCAGAAATAAAGCAAAAGTACATCGATGCACGAATTCCCCGCTCGAGCGCCATTTTCCCCTACTCGAGCGGGAGTGCAAAATCTGGAAAATCCAGATTGTACCTCCAAGCCAAAAACCAAGTTTTTGATGCTCCAAATTCAATCCTCTTGGGCCTATTTTCTGGAAAACATTTGTAAACACATGGAACAACATGGTTCAAAGCTCAATTTGAAAAATCAAAGCCCAAGGGTGTTTAATTCAAACTCAATTTCAAACCAATTTTCATGAACAAGATGAACATGCAAACATGCATGAATTAAACTCAATTCAAAGCTTCAAAACATGCTCTAATGAGCCAATTTCTTTCAAAAACAAGATGAAATCATGGTCCTAAACATTAACATGAACATGCATGCAACATTTGCCATGAAATCAACCCAAAACTCTTCAATGCACACATGCATGCAACAATTAAGCTTTAATTCAACATGCTAGAACTAAATCATGCCTTAGCTCTACAATTTGACATGAATCATGCAAGAATTAACTTAAATACACAATAAAGAAGGTCAATGATCTACCTTAGGTCTAGTAGTTTAAGTGTAGAGGCTCAAACAAGTAGGAACTCCTTCCAATCTTCTAATTGCAAGCTAGGTACAAGATGAAGACCAATCTTCTATGTTTCTCTCTCTAAAATCGGCAAGAACAATGAAAATGGCTGAGGAAATGTTTGTTGTAATGAACTAAGGCTTCAAAAAGGTTCACATAGTGGCCCACTCACAATGGCAAGGTTGTAATTAAATCCAATTCTTGTAATTTACCATTATTTAATCTAATTTAATCACACTAAATCACATTTCAGATAGTTTTGTCATAAAATCAGATAAATTATAATGATCCTAAAACATCAGCCGATTTCTGATTCGGCCGCCGATAAGGCCTTCAACTTATAGTTTAAACATATAAACATGAACAGATAATCACACAGTCAAACAGATAGAATACAATTCAAACAGATATTTATTCAATCGATTCAGTTCAGATTTTAGTCAGTCAGTTCAGTGACTCAATCAGTTCAATTATCAATGATAATCAGTCCCAGTTTAGCAGTAATCAACAGTTTATCAGTAAACAGTAGTGAGGGTCATTACAGTCTCCCCTCCTTAAAAGAGTTTAGTCCTCTAAACTCGAGTTACCTTCATTCTGGAAGAAACAGGTTCGGAAACAGCTCAGATATCTCGCCATGTCATCTTCCCTTTCCCAAGTGGCATACACGCCACCATGGTTTTGCCAGTCAACTTTCACTAACAGGATCTCTTTATTTCTCAACTTCTTGATCCGTCTGTTCACAATTTGGATAGGCCGTTCTTCATAAGTGTAGTCATCACTTAGCACTACACGGGTCGGCTCAATCACATGGAAAGGATCCCGAAGGTAGTCCCTCAACATCGAAATGTGGAAGACGTTATGCATATACTCCATTTCAGGAGCGCAACTTGATACGCCACCGGATTGATTTTCTCAATAATCTCATACGGTCCGACATATCTTGGCGCTAACTTGCCTTTGACTCCAAAACGAGTCTAGCCTTTCATCGGTGTCACTTTCACAAAAACGTGATCACCCACTTCATATTCTCTGTCTCGCCTTCTGACATCTGCATAACTTTTTCGTGGCTCAGTTTTGATCTCTGTATCAGTTTTACTTTCTCAGTCATTTCATATACAATCTCGGGCCCAAGCAAAGGCCCATCTCCAACTTCTGCCCAACAAATCAGAGATCTACATTTTCTGCCATACAATGCCTCGAAAGGTGCCATACCAATGCTTGAATGATAGTTGTTGTTGTAGGCGAATTCAGCCAATGGCAAATGGCTTTCCCAGTTTCCCTGAAAATCAAGGACACACATTCTCAGCAAATCCTCCAGAGTTTGGATGGTCCTCTCTGACTGATCATCTGTCTGAGGATGATAGGCACTACTCAGCCTCAGTTCAGTACCCAATGCAGTCTGTAAGTTTTGCCAAAATCTTAATGTAAACTTCAAATCCCAGTCAGAAACAATGGACACAGGCACTCCATGCAATCTAACAATTTCATCAATATAGAGTATAGCTAATTTGTCCGCATTATAAATCGTCTTAACAGGTAAGAAGTGAGCAGATTTAGTCAGTCTATCAACAATAACCCAAATTGAGTCCATACCTTTACTGGAGCGAGGCAATCCCACAATAAAATCCATGGTAATATGTTCTTATCTCTACTCCGGTATCGGTAAGGGCTGCAATAAGCCTGCGGGTCATTGATGTTCAGCTTTGACCTGTTGGCAATGAAGATATTTTGATACGAAATCGGCAATTTCTTTCTTCATTTCCGACCACCAGAAATTCAGTTTCAAATCTTGATACATTTTCGTGTTTCCCGGATGGATAGAAAATTTTGAGTTGTGGCCCTCTTGCAGAACTCTCCTTTTCAGCTCAGTATCATTCAGTACACACAGTCTTTCTTGAAATTTCAGTACATTATTTTCAAATTTGAACCCCAGTCTCGGTTTAGATTCCCTCTCTTCGATGATCTTTTTCAAGAAGTCATTCTGTTGCTGTTTCTCTTTAATTTCCTCAATCAATGCCGGTTGAGCAGCAATAGCAGCCATTGTGCCACCTTGTTCTCTCAAAACAACTTCAATTTTAGATTTTTCAAGATCACTAAGTAACTTTTTCTGTCCAGTGAGCAAACAGGCTAAGTTCCCAATCGATTTCCGACTCAATGCATCGGCAACGGTGTTGGCTTTTCCCGGATGATACAAAATCTATAAGTCATAGCCTTTAATCAGTTCTAGCCATCTCCGTTGTCTCATGTTCAGTTCTTTCTGCGTAAAGAAGTATTTCAGACTCTTGTGGTCAGTATAAACTTCACATGTCGTCCCATATAGATAGTGACGCCAGATTTTCAGTGCAAATACTACTGCAGCAAGTTCCAGATCATAGGTTGGGTAGTTCTTTTCGTACGGTCTCAGTTGTCGGGAAGCATAAGCAATTACTCTCCCATTCTGCATTAAAACACATCCCAAACCCTTATGAGAAGCATCACTAAAAATGGAAAAACCATCTGTACCTGAAGGTAGGGTAAGAACAGGTGCAGTCACAAGTCGAGTTTTCAACTCTTGAAATGCCGATTCCCTTTGGTCGGTCCAGTCAAATGATGTCCCCTTCTGAGTTAACTGAGTCAGCGGTAAGGCGATTTTAGAGAAATCTTTGACAAACCTTCTGTAATAGCCAGCCAGACCCAAAAAGCTTCGGACTTCTGTCACATTTGTTGGTCTAGGCCAGTTCACTACAGTTTCAATTTTCTGTGGATCAACTGAAACCCCATCTTTGCTAATAACATGTCCCAAAAACATAACATGGTCAAGCCAAAATTCACATTTAGATAGTTTAGCATAAAGTTTTTGTTCTCTTCGGGTCTGTAGGGCAAGTCTCAGATAATGTTCATGTTCTTCTCTAGTCTTAGAATAAATCAGAATGTCATCAATGAATACAACAATAAAGTCATCAAGGTATGGTTTAAAGATTCTGTTCATGAGGTCCATAACGCAGCAGGTTCATTGGTAACTCCGAAAGGCATAACTAAAAATTCATAATGTCCATACCTCGTTCGAAAAGCAGTTTTATCAATGTCTTCTGGTTTAACTTTCAGTTGGTGATATCCAGATCTGAGATCGATCTTAGAAAACACTTGAGCACCCTGTAACTGATCAAATAAGTCATCAATACGAGGCAATGGGTATTTATTTTTCACAGTTACCTTGTTCAGTTCGCGGTAATCAATACACAGTCTCAGTGAGCCATCTTTCTTCTTCACAAACAAGACGGGTGCACCCCACGGTGAAGTACTAGGCCTGATAAACTTCTTTTCTAGCAGTTCCTGCAGTTGCACTTTCAATTCCTTCAATTCAATTGGAGCCATTCAGTAAGGAGCTTTCGATACAGGCTGTGTTCCCGGAATCACATCAACGGTGAATTCAATCTCCCTGTCAATCAAATCCCCTGGCAGATTATCAGGAAAAACATCTAGGAATTCTCTGACTATGGGATACTGTTTACATTAGCATTATCATCAGTAGACATAGTCAATACAGAACATAGATACCCTTTACACCCCTTCCTAATCAGTTTAACGGCTTTCACAGGTGAAATCAAATACGGAGGAGGTACTACTTCAACCCCATTAAACACAAATTTGGGTAAACCAGGTGGACAGAAAACAACTTGCTTTGTCACACAATCAATGGTAGCATGATATTTTTGTAACCAGTCCATCTCCAATATTACATCAAAATGATCAATGTTCAATGGCAGTAAATCAATAAACAGATGCATATCCCCAACAATGATTTCACATGCAGGGTACATATAAGCACATGTCATGGATCCCCTAACAGGTGATGATACAGTTAACAGATAGTTCATGGGCTCTAAGGGTCTATTCAATTTCCGTGAAAAAGCATGCGATACATATGAGTGTGTAGACCCCGAATCAATCAGTACATATGCATTTTGAGTACAAATAGAGAGGATACCTGACACAACAGTCTCAGTATTTTGTACGTCTTCCGGTACTAGGGCGAACACTCGGCTCTGCCTCATAAGCTCTTTCCCGGTAGCTTTGGGGTTCGGTTTTGGTGCAACAGTTGATGCTACGGTGCTGCCTGCAGCTTTACTATTACCCTGAGCAGTGGAAGGGCAATCTTTCACCATGTGGCCCACCTTGCCACACCTGTAACAAGCACCGGAAATTTTATAACAAACTCCCTTATGGTTCTTACCACATTCGGAATAGGGCGGAACGGAACGGTTCCCTTGACTAGAAGTAGTTGTTGACCCTATATTCTGTTTCTTATTCAATGGGTTATGCTTGCCTTTCTTGAATTTGAAACCCTGCCTTTTGCCACGCCATTCTGACGCTGGTGATTCAGATTGTTTCACTGCTTCGATGTTCGACTCAGCCATCAATGCTTGGTCAAGAACACCTACATAGGTCGGTAGCTTTAGAACGCTTATTCTGTCCAGTATTGCAACATTAAGGCCGCCTTCAAATTTTCTGGCCTTCTTGTAGTCAGTGTCCACCATATGCGGTGCATATCTAGCAAGCTTGGTGAACTTCGTTTCATATTCAGCAACGGACATTGTGCCCTGTCTTAGTTATTCAAATTCAATCACTTTTCTGTCCCTAACACACTGGGGGAAATACTTTTCAAAGAAGGACTCCTTAAACTGAGCCCAAGTCACTATAGTGTTGGTGTTACGGATCAGCATCCACCACCTTCTGGCCTCTTCTTGCAAGGTGAAGGTAGCTAACAGTACTTTATTTGCTTCCGAGCACGGAAACACTTCAAATAGCTTTTCAGTCTCAAGAACCCATGCTTCAGCTTTTAGTGGTTCAAGGCCTCCCTGAAAGGATGGCGGTTTCATTTTGCTAAACTTCTGGGTGAGAGCTATTATGTCCCCATCATTAACATTCACATTCGGTTCCGGCTGTACCGGAGAAGGAGGTGGGGGCTGTTGATTCTGTTGTTGATCTAGTCTTTCAGTTATCAGTTCCATCATTCTTTCCATTCTTGCCATTCTTGCCTCAGTGGATGAGGATTCAGATTCATTTGCAGTTCTTACATTATCCATTTCACTATAAGCAGTTATAATAGTTATCAACATAAGCAGTCATTTGTTTAAACAGATTAGCACATTAGCATATCTTTAGTCATGACATAACCGCACACTTATCATTCTCATGTAATTCCCTAATCGCTTTTCTAGGACACCCTATAGCTCATTTGGACACGTGTGTGTGGTATAACTCATGGTAAGTATCGCTCTGATACCACTCTGTCACGACCCAAACCCGCCCCTAAGGGTTTAGCACCGTAACCGGCCAGTAATCTGAGATTACCAAAGGCTTGCTTAACAGTAATACAGTAAAACAGAGCACAGGGGCATGGCGGAAACCAATACAGTAACTAAACAATGTCCAATGAGTTGTGACATTCTGTATGCAAAAAGATCTTTCATACATATATGCAGTCAGAGACAAAACAGTATGTACATATATACAATCCTTCAGAACAGGGACTTAATCCCTATTTAACAGTACAGTAATAGTCTATATAGATACAATGCGGTTACAAAGACAGACGGGAGAGATTAAAACACCCCTAAGCCAAAGCTTGGCAGGCTCGGAACCTCGCAGTGAGGCACAGTGGTTGGCTTGACAAAACTGGAGTTTACCCCGACGCTTCTAGCATTGGTCCGGTGCCTGTACACCTACATATATATATGAGCAGTGAGCTAAAGCCCAGTGAATAACATAATGCGTAAAGAGGTTTAGAATGAATGTCCTTACAGTAATGAAAACAGTTCATTAAATCAGTATATCAGTTGTTCAGTACAGTAAACAGTCATATGTGGTACATCCATTAGTATAACAGTAAACAGTAGGTCTTAAAAGACCGAACAGTAAATGATGGCCATCAATCAGTAAACAGTAGTGGTTCCAACAAGGAAACTGACAGACATCTCTATAATAGTAACAACAAGAATGATGAGTTGCCGAGAATGCCACAATATCTGATAATATAGGACATACATCCATTGATTAACAATATCGTCGAAGCGGTAAGTTCAGGTTGTTCAAGATAATCATTTTGAACATGTCTTTACACAGTTGTTACTCACAGAGTTCTAGGCTACGGTGAGCTAGAGCGTCTCCTCGGAAAGCCAACCCTACACAGTTTACAGATTGAACACACACTAAGCTACACAGTTAGAAAAGTAATAACTTAACCCCTAACTTGCCCCAGTGTGTTCTACGTCTATATCTTCATTAAGATGTCTTAAACTAGGCCTAAGAATGCCTAGGATAGGATGAGGATGCAAAGATGCACTTTAAAAGCATTTTCAGAATTTCAGAAAAACAAAGGACCCGCTCAAGCTTAGGTTTCCCCGCTCGAGCGGACCTGCAAACAAAGGTTTCCGCTCGAGCGTAAATACCCGCACTCGACCGTACTGCAAAACATGGAAAAAGTGTTGGATGCTCAAAAAGCATGCTCGATTGAGCGCTCGATAGCTGCTCTAGCATAAGACACAAGGTCCCGTTCGAGTGCTAATTACCGAATTTCGAACAGAAACAAAGGCATCGATGCTCGATTTCGCTTCGGGAGTCGAACTGAAAATCCAGATTGCACCTCCAAGCCAAAAATTGAGTTTTTGATGCTCCAAATTCAATCCTCTTGGGCCTATTTTCTGGAAAACATTTGTAAACACATGGAACAACATGGTTCAAAGCTCAATTTGAAAAATCAAAGCCCAAGGGTGTTTAATTCAAACTCAATTTCAAACCAATTTTCATGAACAAGATGAACATGCAAACATGCATGAATTAAACTCAATTCAAAGCTTCAAAACATGCTCTAATGAGCCAATTTCTTTCAAAAACAAGATGAAATCATGGTCCTAAACATTAACATGAACATACATGCAACATTTGCCATGAAATCAACCCAAAACTCTTCAATGCACACATGCATGCAACAATTAAGCTTTAATTCAACATGCTAGAACTAAATCATGCCTTAGCTCTACAATTTGACATGAATCATGCAAGAATTAACTTAAATACACAATAAAGAAGGTCAATGATCTACCTTAGGTCTAGTAGTTTAAGTGTAGAGGCTCAAACAAGTAAGAATTCCTTCCAATCTTCTAATTGCAAGCTAGGTACAAGATGAAGACCAATCTTCTATGTTTCTCTCTCTCTAAAATCGGCAAGAACAATGAAAAATGGCTGAGGAAATGTTTGTTGTAATGAACTAAGGCTTCAAAAAGGTTCACATAGTGGCCCACTCACAATGGCAAGGTTGTAATTAAACCCAATTCTTGTAATTTACCATTATTTAATCTAATTTAATCACACTAAATCACATTTCAGATAGTTATGTCATAAAATCACATAAATTATAATGATCCTAAAACATCAACCGATTTTTGATTCGGCCGCCGATAAGGCCTTCAACTTACAGTTTAAACATATAAACATGAACAAATAATGACACAGTCAAACAGAAAGAATATAATTCAAACAGATATATATTCAATCGATTCAGTTCAGATTTTAGTCAGCCAGTTTTGTGACTCAATCAGTTCAACTATCAATGATAATCAGCCCCAGTTTAGCAGTAATCAACAGTTTATCGGTAAACAGTGGTGAGGGTCATTACAGTATGGAAAGGGCAAAAATGAACAAGTGTGTAGATCGGCGAAAAGAACATACAACAATCGAACAATACAATAATAGGAGACGCCATTTCCCTGGAAATAACGCTTCAAGTGCCCGGCATTCCATGAATAGGGGAGGTCCCTACCTTCCATATCTTGAAGACGGTAAGTGCCCTGGTGGGGTCTGGCCTTGACAACATAAGGTCCTTCCCATTTAGCTGCTAGTTTGCCCTCGGTCAGATTTTTAGTTGCAAGGGTTGCTTCCCGCAAAACTAGGTCGCCTACTGCGAACTCTCGAGGTCGGACTTTAAGGTTATAATGTGTTCTTATTTTCTGTTGATATGACGCCCGTCTGACAGCAATTGTCTCTCGGAGCTCTTCAATCAGGTCCAAGTCAGCCCGACGCAACTCTTCGTTTAGTTCTGGATTTGGGCATAAGACCCGAGGGGTCGGCAGGCCGATTTCCACTGCGATGACCGCCTCAGCACCGTATGTTAGACGAAAAAGGGTCTCTCCAGTAGGGGTTCGGGCAGTTGTTTGAGAAGCCCAAAGTACGTTCGGTAGTTCCTCAGCCCAGAGTCCTTTAGCAGCTTTCAACTTAGTTTTGATGATCTTCAGGAGGGAGCGGTTGGTGACTTCGACTTGTTCATTATTGGGGATGACCTGGGGAAGAAAAATAGGGTCTAATGTGGAGCTTTGCACAAAATTTCCTGAACTTGGCATTATCAAATTGTTTAGCATTGTCTAAAATGATGGCTTGGGGGATCCCAAGTCGACACACGATCGACTGCCAGATGAATCTGGTGGTGTTTTCGCTTAGTGATTGTAGCGAGGGGTTCCGCTTCCATCCATCTAGTGAAGTAGTCAATGGCAACCACATTGAACTTGGTTTGATCCCTACCAGTGGGTAATGGACCAACTAAGTCGATGCCCCACTTGGCGAAGGGGTAGAGACTGCAGAGTGTAATCAATTATGTCAGTAGAGCATGGTAGATGTTAGCAAAGCGTTGACATTTATTACACTTGAGCACAAATTCGCTGGCATCTTGATTGAGAGTATGCCAGAAGTAACCGGTGAGGAGTATTTTATGGGCCAGAGATCATCCACCCGAATGATTACCGCAAATGCCCTCGTGGACTTCTTTCATCACATAGGTCGCTTGATCGAGACTGAGATGCCTGAGGTAAAGGTGCGAGAATCCTCATTTGTACAGTAGGCCATTGATGAGTATGTAATTAGATGACCGGGCTTTGACTTTAGCGGCCTGATGTTTATCGTCTAGCAACTCCCCTTGTGTCAAGAACGGAAGGATGTCTGCAGCCCATGGAATAGGTTCATTTTGGAGGAAGTAAACCTCTTGATGATTTGGCGAAGTAGCCGGATGGGTTAGGTATTCAATGCAGATGCCATGGCTGAGGTCTAATTGATCGGCCGAGGCTAATTGGGCCATTTCATCTACCCTGGAGTTTTCTGACCTAGGGATGTGTCTGATTTGGAAAGTATTGAAAAGGCGAACAAGAGAGAGTGCAATGTCCCTGTAGGCCCGCATCGTGTCCTCCTTTGCATCGAACTCCCCGGTAATCTTCCCGATGATCAGTTGGGAATCACTGAACACTTGGATATGGCTTACACCAATGTCTCTGGCCAAACGAAGACCCGTTATCAAGGCCTCATATTCGGCTTCATTATTGCTTGCGTCGAATAGGAGACGGAGGGCAAATTTAAAATACTCGCCTTCGGGGCGGTGAGGATGAGACCGGCCCCACTGCCTTCTTTATGGGATGATCCATCAACATTAAGGGTCCAGGAATGGGGGTCTTCTATCTCAGTATTGAATTGCATTGGCGAAGGGGGCACGTTCAGAGTGAGATTGGTGAATTCCAAGATAAAATCGGTGACGACCTATCCTATGATCGCTGTTCGAGGTTGGTAAGAGATTTCAAATTAACTGAGCTCGACGGACCATTGCATTAGTCTACCTAACAACTCTGGTTGTTGCATGACATTTTTCAAAGGCTGGTCAGTGAGAACCACTATGGAGTGAGCTTGGAAATAAGGCCGAATGCGCCTTGAGGCTATGGCCAAGGTGAGGGCCATTTTTTCCAACAGAGGATAGTTCTGTTCCGCCCCCCTAAGAGCGCGGCTGATATAGTAAACTGGACATTGTACTAAGCTATCTTCCCTGATGAGGGTAGCACTGACTGCAGTGTTTGATACGGCTAAGTAGAGGAAGAGAGTTTCGCCTGGGAGCGCTTGAGAGAGTAAGGGGGTTGGCTATGCACTGCTTGAGTTGTTGAAAAGTTTCCTCAGATTCGGTGTTCCACTCAAAAGCTTATCGGAGGACTTTAAAAAATAAAAGACACTTGTCTGTTGCTCGAGAAATAAAACGATTGAGGGCGGCGACTCTGCTTGTGAGCTGTTGAACCATTGAACCTCCTTGACCGTTCTGGGAGACCGCATTTCTATCAAGACCTTGATCTTTTTAGGGGGGCCTCGATACCCCGTTGGCTGACCATAATGCCCAAGAACTTCCCAGATCCTACGCCGAAGGCGCACTTCTCCGGATTCAACTTCATCTGATATTTGCGTAAGGTTTCGAAGGTTTCGAAGGAGGTCTGCCAGATGATTAGAGGAGAGCTTACTCTTGACTAGCATGTCATCGACGTAAACTTCCATGTTCCAGCCTATCTGGTATTGAAAGACGGCATTGACTAGACGTTGGTAAGTTGCTCCGGCATTTTTCAATCCGAATGGCATAACACGATAGTGATAAGTTCCTCTATCTGTGATAAAGGAGGTGTGCTCCTGGTCAGCTGAGTGCATCAGAATCTAATTGTAGCCAGAGAAAGCATCCATGAAACTAAGCATTTGATGCCCGACAGTAAGATCGACTAGCAAATCTATCCAGAGGAAGGGATAACTATCTTTGGGGCAAACTCGATTAAGGTCGGAATAATCGACACAGAGTCGCCATTCACCATTATTTTTGCGAACCAAGACCACATTAGATAGCCACCTGGGGTAGTCCACATTTTTTATGAACTATGCCTTCAATAGTTTGTCTACTTCAAATGCGATGAGGGCATTGCGTTCCGGGTGAAAAATACGCTGCCTCTAACAGAAAGGTCAAAAGTGGGGCTCGATACTGAGACGATGAGTGATGAAAGAAGGATCGATGCCCGACATCTGAGTGGGTCCAGGCAAACACATCATTGTGCTCGGTTAGGAGAGATACGAGATCGGCCTTGGCCTGGGAGGATAGTTGGTTGCCAATCCTGGCTGTTTTGGCTGAGTTGGTAAGATCAATTGGGACTTTGACAAGCTCTTCCACTGGTTCCCCTCTGACTACTTCTTCTTCGTCCCGAACATTGAGTCCTTCGATGATCATAGCCTCCTTCAGCTGGACCTCCTTTAGTGAGGCGACGTAGAATTCTCTGGCCACCGTTTGCTCGCCCCTTCTAGTGCCGACCTCGAGGTCGGTGGGGAACTTCATGGCCAGATGGTATGTGGAAGTGATAGCTTGAAAAGCATTAAGAGCTGTGCGTCCAAGGATTATGTTATAAGCAGAAAGGCTGTCGACGACAAGGAAACTGAGTAACTTGGTGGTCTACCGTGGATACTCTCCGATGGTGATGGGAAGATTGATGGATCCTATGGAGGTCACCCGATCCCCCGTGAAGCCCACCAGTGGGGTTTAGAGAGGGGACAAATTTTCTTTTCCGACCTTGAGTTGGCGATAAGCGTTCAGGAAGATGATGTCTGAAGAACTGCCATTATCGACGAGCACCCGTCTGACTTTGTAATTGCATAGAAGAGCAGAGATGACGAAGGGTAAGGGGTAACAGATGCCTGTGCAGTCTACCTCCGTAAAAGTGATGGGTTCAATCCACTGCTTGGAGTGTTTGAAGGGGCGATCCAATGTGGCGACTTCCTTATCGGAGTCCTGTTTGATTTTTCTGAGTTCAGCTTGTTGGGCTGAACGGGATGGTCCTCCATATACAAGCCCGCCAGCGATGACTCTGATCTCTTCGGCTGGGGGAGCAGGGTTACCTTGTGCTCTGGATTGGGGCTGGGGCCGATCATTGTCATGGTTAGGTTGTGCGGGTTGTCGAAGAGGAATATGTCGGCAGTGTCCCTCGAGAGGTTTGGTTATTGGCCGCTGCTGGGGACGGGCTGCCGTGAACCAACTAAGGCGACCCTAGCATACCAAATTCTCTACTTGGTCTTTAAGGTTAACGCATTTCTCAGCGTTTTACTTGGATTGATCTCGTTGGTTTGAAGGAAACCGTGATGGTTGGGGCTGTTTCAGGTTATAATCTCGTTGGATCTGGTTCAAGACTTGTTCTATGAGGGAATTGAGGGGAGTATATTGCTCGAACCAACCGGGCAGTTGGGCAGGTGCCGAGCGGTCGGCCCGAGTGGGTCAGTCAGTATACTGAGGGGTTTGCTGTGTATATTGAGAGGGTCTGATTTCAGATTCCTTTCTCTTTTCCTTGGGGGTTGGATTTTTAGTTGTAGTGTCTTGGCGGGCTGCCAGAGAGTCTTCGGCGTTCATATGCTTTTAGGCTTGGGAAAGGAGAGTGGCTATGAAGGTTGGCTATGGAGGTTGGCGGGTTTTTGGAGAGGGAGAAAAGGAAATCGGATGATCATGAACTGGCCATGAAAGTCGTGAGGATGACCTTGTCGTCGTTTTTTGCCACCTGTAGGGCTACGGTGTTGAAACGGGTGACAAAGCTACGTAGCGACTCCCTCTCCATCTATCAAATATTAAGAAGCTGAGTTGCCGGACGCCACTGGTGTTGAGCGCCGATGAAATGGCTTAGAAAAGAATCACTTAGGTGTTAGAAAGTAGAGACGGAGTCTGGCGGTAGCTGACTAAACCATAGTCGAGTCGACCCCTTAAGCATCACGGGGAAAACCCGACATATGATTTCATCAGGAAAAGCATGGAGGATCATTAGTGTCCTGTAAGTCTCCAAATGGTCAGCTGGGTCCGTCGTGTCGTCGAAAGAGTCGATTGAGGGCATTTTGAACTTGGGAGACAGGGGTTTGTTCCTGATGGAGGCGACAAACGGGGAGTTGGCTATTGTAGAGGGTTTATTTTGAATGTTCTACATGCCTCCTTGAAGCTAGAGTTTCATGGCTTGGAGTTCCGCATCCCAGATAGGAACATTGTCTCCTCCCGGGTGCAGTGGAGGCTGGACACTACTAGCCTCTCCTTTAGGGGCAGGTGTGTAAGCGGACGGATGTAAACCTCAAGGTGGCGGGTTCATGTCTTAGGGTGGGGCTTGCCGACCTTCTAAGTTGGAGATGTGGGCTCGTTGGAAGGGATGGCTCGGGGTTTGTTCCCGATTGAGAGGGATATCTTGTGGTGGTGGAGGAGGTATAGGGAGGTTTCGCTGGAGCAAAGTGTTGATCAAGGCCTGGTTTTGCTCGGCCAAGCGGTTGAAGTTGTTGGTGAGTTCTGTGAAGTACTGGGGTGGGTTGTTTGGATTGGGAGGGTCGGCTTGGGGATCGACAGCGTTGTGTTGAGAAGCTATGGATCTCGTTGTAACCATCCACCTTGATGGCCGGCGGGGAGGAATTATCGAGAATGGGTCTCCAGTAACAATGAGCACAATTGTCACGCGGAATAGCGTTCCCACAGACGGTGCGAACTGATAATACCACTAATACTTGGGGGTCGAGTCAGGCTAATCCTTGCTTCCAACACCATTCTCAAATCACTAAACCCGCCTGGGTACCTGCACAAATGCCCAGCGGGAAACGAGAGTCCTTCTACGGACCCTCCGACGATCAAGTTAGAAGAGAGAAGTTAATGGCCAGTGGAGAGAGAGTAATGATAGAGAACTTAACATTTTTTGTGTTTTGAAAACCTCCTTATATCCTTTGTTCATCATTTCCTTGTCCACTCCGACCTGTCCCGTTTGTCGAAAGTCTATGCTCTAACTTACCTTGTTTATGGTGAGGTTGCCTATTCTGACGTGAATGGATTATCGCATTTAATGCTGCAGAGGTCTCATTAATGGCTGATGTGTGGTACAATAACTCTGTAGGATCTTTGTCTGCTTATGTTGTTGGTTTTCCTCTTGACAAGTGTTTGGATGTTATTGGTTCTTGGTGCCACGTTGGGTTTCAGTAGTGTTGGGCTTTAGTGCCTAAACCGTGAATTGGGCTCTAAGTGGTGGGCCAAAAATCTCTATGGGCCCACCGATGTCAATTACAAAAAAAAAATAATAAAAAAAAAAAATCACAAATCATCCAAAATATATATATTTTTTCATATCATAAAATAGTAAAAAAATCAACTAAAATAGTTAAATTTCCAAATGAGACCTAAATAATAAAATCCATGATTTTGAAAAATAGTAAAGACCTTATATTTTATGGTTAATAAAAAAATACCATATACGATATTGTCACATGATATTCTATCAACTAATAATTTTTTCCATAAAACTCTAAAAACTATTTAGAGACTAGAGCACCAACAATGAAAATATTTTACGAAAATTATAACGAAAAGCATGTATTTGTAATAAGTTTTACAAGAATAATACTATATAAATCAATCAGTATATCAATTAATATACTAATAGATGATATAATATAATTTTAAAAATTTATAATTTGTATAACAAATAAGATTAATAATAATATCATAATATATATTGATCCATTAGTTAATATATCAATTAACATATATAGCATCACTATTTTTACAATTATGTATTTATTTTTATAAAACCTAGACTTGTTGCTTGAGCACCAATGTATCTACCCATCCATTCCTAGCTAGCTACCACCCTTTACACTTTAAATAAAAAAAATAAAAAATAAAAAGTCATCGTGATGTAAGCATCAAGTGCGTTAACCACGTGTCTTTTTAGATGAGGGTGGTAAATCACCAAGTGACAAGTGTCATGTTGTAGGCAGCCATACACAAAACGAGTATGTTTGTAACATACGCAAATATGCTCCACTTAACACGCACGGGCGCGCACACAAAGTTTAATTTCCGCCCCTTTTCCGTGAACAAAAAATTCGATATTATCTAATTCGATTAACTCGTATCATGGTTCATTTCAATTGGTTTGAGTATTCAATCCATCTTAACTCATAAAGTATGATTTAAGAGGGAAAATTTGGCTATAAATCCCTTTTACCTTCCTTTCATTGTTAGAAGGACTAAGAAAAAAATTATACTTTATAAACCCCCTCATAATTATAAAGTCTTGCATAAAGGACAAAATTTATTATTTAAATATTTTATCAGACAATTATACCCTCATAGATACAATGTATGTATATGAATTATGTATATAAATCAAACCTTGCGTCAAAGAACACCAGATTGTCTTCAACTCTCCTTCAACTCTCATCTTCTCTCTCTCTTCTAACCCTAGCGTCTTCCATGGTGGAGCAGGAGAACTCTCGAGATATTCTTGGATTGCGAGTTCGCTTTAGCTTCTCTCTTGTATTTCGCTCGATTTCCTTTCAACAAAATCTTCAGAAGTATTTCCGATTTAATTCGCGATCTCTGTTCTTGTTAATTGATTCTCTCGGAAACTTCCAGATTCTTCTCCGGCGATGATAGCAACGACGACTATGATGATTCACTTCCAGATCTGAAGCTCTGTTTCTCAACAAGTTTGGTAACTTCGCGATCTCTGTTCTTGTTAATTGATTCTTGAATTTCAGTTAACATTTGATCATATTACTCATTTTTACTTTGAAGAATTATGATTTCATGTGCATATATGTGTATGTGTATATACACACTCATAAATGATTGATTGTGTTGATTAGAATTGATATTGGTCAGTAGGCTCTGTTCTTGTACCAAAACCTTAATTAATGTGGTTGATATGTTCAATTCCGTTTGTATATATATATATACATTTCTGTTCAGTTATTTAGGTTTGCATAGAATCAATAATAAACACACAAAAATTAAGATAGTCACTCTAATCAAATAAATTTTTTTTTTCCAGATAATTAAGCTCAGATTAGTTGAAAAGCATGATCACCTGGTGCCTATAATTCCAGTAACCACTAGATCCCGCAAGAAGAACCGCCACATCTCGTCCCCATGGAATCATCATAGCCGTCGTTGCAATCATAGAGAGAGAATTCGAAGAAGAATTGCCGAAGAGATTGATGGAGAGATTTTGTGTGTGTGAGGGAGAGATTGTGTGTGTTTGTGTGTGTGTGTGTGTGTGTGTGAGGGAGAGATTTTTCATTTGGATAGTGTTGTTAAATTCTTAAATTGATCTATTGATGAGTTGTTACTATGTTCTCTCAACTTTTTGTTGTAAAATTGTTTTTGATTTTGATAAATTTTTGTGTCGTGAGTGAGCAATATGGATTGTGTATATGAAATAGATAATAGAGAAGCAAAAGAAGTGATACGAAAAGGGCAAGTAATCGTGGAAGAAAGCAAGAACGATTTTCGTTTTGCTCGCTTTTTCATTTGACAAAACCAGAGTAAAATTTTACTTTTAGTTTCACAGTATAAAATTTTACTCTCATTCAGAGTAAAATTTTACTCTCATTAAGAGTAAAATTTTACTTTTAGTTTCACAGTATAAAATTTTACTCTCATTCAGAGTAAAATTTTACTCTCATTCAGAGTAAAATTTTACTTTAGTTTCAGAGTGAAAGTAAAATTTTACTCTGTATGAAAGTAAAATTTTACACTCTGAAACTAAAGTAAAATTTTACTCTGTATGAAAGTAAAATTTTACTTTCATACAGAGTAAAATTTTACTCTGAAATACATAGTGAAAATGTCTTAATATGAGAGCTGAGGGTAATATAGTAAAAGAAACAAGTTTTAAAATATCAGGGAGTTTTGAAAGTACTTATATAATTCTTGTCCTTTTGAAAGAGAAATTAGGTAGTGAGGGGGCTATGACCAAATCCCCCATTTAAGAGTTTATATAAAACTTTATAACTCAGGCTCACTCATAAACTTGATTTGTAAAAATCTGCATGCATAAGTCTAATATTTAGTTTAATTCTTTTAAATCTAATGTTTTGTTTGATTTTTATTATTCTCATATTTAAAGTTTTTATTTTTTTTTCTTTCTAATTTTTCCCCTTCACTTGTGGATATTATATGCTACTTGATTGTTTTTTGATTATATGACATGTAAAAAAGTGTTAAAAATTCAAAATTCAAAATACTTGAATTATGTTTAGAAAGTAAACAAGAAAAATAACTAATAAAAATATTAAAATATGTAAACAAAAAATATGTAGAAATTAATAATATAAGTTTAATGAAAAATATATAATCCGGTTCGGTTTGATTTCAGCCTGTAAGATTTAGATTTATGATCGGGATGTGATTTTAATTTTTTTAAATAGGTCCGACCCATAATAACTCGCTGATTGATTAAAATTAGAAAAATTAATTAAAATATGAGATTTGGACACAATAATTGTGGACTCACTACAACAAAATATACATTCGTCGACCAAAAAAAATTTCGTCGCCAAAAGTTATGAAATTGGCAACCAACTAATTTTTTTAGTCGCCAAAAGTAAAATATTTAGCTACTAAATTTTTTTAGTCGGGGTATATTGGTTTTTGGCGACTAAAAAAAATTTTCGTCGCTAAAAATGCTAGAATTGGTGACTAAAAAAATTTTTAGTCGCCGTATATTAAGTTTTGACTACTAAAATCATTTTGTCGCCAAAAGAAAAATAAAAAATTAATTTTTTACCTTTGGCGACCAAAAACGTTTATTTTCAGCGACAAAAAAGAATCTTAGTCGCTGTACGTCCGACCAATCCCATTGATGACCTCTATGAAAAAAAATGGAAATTCAAAGTTTATTGTTAAATTATATATTCAAAAAAATATTATTTATAAAATTACATTCATGAATCATATATATTTTAAAGGTTAAATCATTTTAAATTTGAAGTTCATTGTTAACTTATATATTCAAAAAAAAAATTATTTATAAAATTACATTCATGAATCATGTATATTTTAAAAATTAAATAATTTATATCTAACGTTATTTCTTTATTCTATAACGATGGATCCAATTTAATTTCCACCTCTTACAATCATATGACCTTAGAAAAGCGCAAAATTTCCTAACATGGATAGAAAATCAAACATATTTTGTCCAAAAAAAAATTTGGTATGTAAATAAAATTTATATACATAAATTTCTCCAAAATAATATATAGTCTATTTTTACGCTGATAGATAAGATTGTATTATCATTTGCATAGCATTCAAATGAAAATTTCTCTATAATTAGAGCATTTTTTATTTCTATTTATACAGACATTTATGTATAAAAATGTCAAACAAAATTACTATTTATATAGCAGCATTACGTGACTTTGAATTGATCTTCTATGTGACATCCTCGTACACACTTATGTTAACTGTACTGAAATTGAGCGCAAAGATTATTATGTGGTCCAAATTTAATTAATATAGTTTAGATTTAATCCTGTATTGTTGGGTTTATATGTAAAATAAATTTGGATTACACAATAATATTTTTGGTATATTTCTGTGGACGAATTCTGTGTATCTAATATTGTTGATTTCTTAACAGAACATTTGGCTTAGTGGTTATTGTATAGCATCACTTTAATATTGTTTGGTACATTTTATTATAAACTAAAAATTAATAAATCAAAAGCATAAATAAAAAATATCCCTGACCCACCTTCCAAGTTTTTTTTTTCCAACTTCTTTAAATTATTTTTGCCTAATATATAAACAGAAACTGTACAAAACTCTTAAAATAAAAAAATTACAAGTATCGCAGATAAGTTGCACCAAACAATTCATTTTATAATGTGAAGTTACATATTCAACTCATATAAAAAGAAATTTGATATTTAGAGCGTTTATTTTTGTGGAATTGTAAGTTAATTATTTATTTGTTTTCAAGTTTCAACTAGTGACTTTTTAATATAATATTTTTTATATTTGTAATTACAAAAAAAAAAAAAAAATTAGATTTCTTAATAGAAAGGTTATGTTTGGCATGAAGGTTTGGGTTGGGTTGGGTTGTGGCTATTTTAGTCACAAAAAAATAAAATAAGTTTCTTATAACTCAATAAGACAAATTGTTACATTTAAACCATAATTATTTTATTTTTTTTTTACAAAAATTAAAAAAATCAAAAAAATTATCCAAACAAGATTTTTTAATCCTAAATTAAAATAGTTTAAAAGTCAAAAACCGAACTTTATCCAAACGCAGACTATGAATACATTTGCAAATAATCCCACGTGGAGAAATTTCTTTGGACCCACGTGGAGAAATTGAAATTTGAAACACGTACGCAAGCTCGTGCATGCACCTTCAATTTAGTGCTTTTCCATACATACATATACACTGACCATAAAAATAAAATAAATATAAAAAATACATATACATATACCGTACGTACGTCAGGAAAAGCAAGCCCCCTTGCCTTGATTGAATATGGCTACGCTGCGCCCAAATCCATCAAAAAGTTTATTAATTTGTTTTATCCCATTTCATTAAAATTAAAATATATATATATATATATCTTATTAATCCTATAATTAAAATTAGGGCCTTTTAGTTACAAATAAAAATAAAAATAAAAGTTGCTAAGTTCACAATATCGGATAATCTTTTCCACGACGACGGTTGGTTTGGAAATATATTATTGGATCATTTTAATATCTTTTATTTATTTTATTCATTTATTTTTTTTATCTTGTTCATGAATGGAGATTAACTGAAAGTTCATGAACTTGATGGTGAGTTAATGTTTGGAGACTCTCCATTTTCTCTAATTTAATGGTCATTATTATTTTTTGGTGTAAATTGTTAGGTTTTAATGGCCTATAAATAGTTCATCTCATTTATTCTTTTCTACACCAACTATTGTTTATACTTGAGAGATTACTAGCAAAAAAGTATATTTTTCTTGGTAGAGGTTTGGGTTCACCATCTTGTGCAGAGTTAACTTGAACCATACGACAAGTGGTCGAGCTGTTGTATCTTAGAGGAGACAAGTCATAATTTTATGACTACTGCATCGGTATTTGGGTTCTTCCTACCGTAGTGGGCTTGATCTCCTTAAAGAAAAAGAAATATCTGTGCCTCAGCTTGATCTATTTGTATCTCATTTTCTTTACATTATTTATCAATAAAATATTATTTTTCTAGTATTTTCACCAACAATTTTAAGGAGATCAACCATGGAACAAGTACCAGAAAAAAACAATGATGGAATTGGAGATCTCAACAAGCATTTCAAGTTCAAGGGAGTTCATTTTAAGCGGTGGAAAGGAAAAGTTTTTTTTTTCTCTCAACCTTTTGAAAGTTGCATATATTCTTACCGAAAAGAATCCAAACAAAATCCCAACAGAGGAGATAAATGATGAAGATTATAAGGCACATGAAGTAAAAGTGGCTTCTTACAATACATATGAGTATAAATGTTAATTTTATCTCTTAAATTTCCTTGCTGATTAATTTTATAATTATTACTATGACACCACTTATACTTTGTCTTCTATTAATTTTTGGCATGCTCGCTTGTGTCATATTAACAATAAATATGTGGGAATCATGAGGATTTTAGGATTAATTTCAAAAGTGACAAAAATTTTGAGAAATGTGAAGTTTGTAGTAAAGCAAAAATTACCAAGAGGCTTCATAAAAGTGTTGAAAAAAATACCGAATTGCTAAAATTATTTCATACTGTTTTGTGTGAGTTTGAAGGATTTTAACTCAGGGTGGTAACCGATATTTTATCACTGTACTGATGATTTTTCAAAATGCACAAACATATATTTATTAAAAAATAAAAATGATGCTTTTGAGAGATTTAAAAAATTCCTTCTTGAAGTGAAAAATCAATTCGATAAAAAGATTAAGAGAATTAGAAGTAATAGAGGCTAAGATTATGAATATCTTGAATTTAACTATTTTGTTCAGTCATTAGGAATTATTCATGAGACTACTCCACCATATTTACCTTCATCTAATGGCGTAGCTGAAAGAAAAAATAGAACGTTAATTGACTTGACGAATGCTATACTTATTGATTCAGGTGCTTCCTCAAATCTTTGTAGCGAAGCTATTTTGATAGCTTGCCATATGATAAATAAAGTGCCACACAAAAAGACTAAAATTGTACCTTATGAGTTGTGGCGGTGGCATAAACCAAATTTAGGTTATTTGAGGGTTTGGAGTTGTTTAGCTTTTGTGAGGGTTGCAGATCTTAAACGACTTAAATTGGATGAACGAGCTACCACTTGTGTTTTTCTTGGGTATGCATTGCATTGTACATCTTATAAATTTTTTGATATGAAAAATAATATTATTTTTGAATTAGGTGATGCTATTTTTCATGAAAATTAATTTTCCTTTCAAATCTAGAAATAGTGGAAGTCAAATAATTTTTGAAAATATTTTGTCCATGCTTAACTCTTCTACTCCATCTCAAGTTTTTCAAGAAAAAGAAAATTCTCAAATCCAACCAAGGAGGAGTAAACGAGTTAGAGTTGAAAAAAATTTTGGCCCTGACTATTATCTTTATAATGTGGAAGAAATTTCTCTTACGGTCCAAGAAGCTTTATCATCACCTGATACTATTTTCTGGAGAGAGGCTATAAATGATGAGATAGATTCACTACTCTTAAACAAAGCATAGAAGTGTAACAAGTCCGCGAGGGACCTAGCTACAGTTCGGACTCGATTTGTCACGGTTCTTAATCTAAACCAAAGATTCCAAATCCGGCAAATCGTTTTGAGAAAACAGATTTTTGAAAGAAGTGCCAAACATGGACTGCTTTGTGTAGACGTCCCCGAACGCCCCGGGAGGGTTAAGTCCCGTTCCGTTCATATTGGGGTCACTACAGTTCAAGGACTCAAATGTCACGGTTCTTAATCTTGAACCAAAGAGTCCAAATCCGACAAATCAATTTTGAAAACAGATTTTTTGAAAAGAAGTGCCAAACATAGACTGCTTTACCAGATACAGAGTCGCCACCTAAATGTTTTTTAATGGGAAATTTAGGAAACCCTGACTCGGTGCCAAAGGCCACGTGTCCGTCATCACCAAAGTTGCCTCGGCTCGGGAACTTGGGTACGATTGGGGAAGGTCACTTTGTGAGCACCCCCGCTCGCCCGATCAAAGACCGGCCTCTACTAACCAAGTTTACTATGTGATGCGCACATATTATGTGTTCTTATTCCGGTTATTAGCCTAGATTTACTATGTGATGCGCACAGCATACAAGTATAGACTGGATCGCCTGAATCGAAACAAAACATTTCATGCTTGTTTGTTTGAAAATGGTTTGATGGTGCTACTCGCAAGTAGGCTAAGACGTGGATTTGCCACCCTTGGGTGGGCTTAAGAAAACATGATTTTGCCACTATCTAGTGGGCTTTAAAACAAACATTTGATGAATTGTTCCAATCCAAATAACCCAGCCTCCACCCACAGGCATTTAAGCAGTTATATCACATAAGCAAATAGCCTCATGGTAAGCATGCTATCATGGCAGTCACTCACACGCATGCAAGGATGCTAAAGTATAAAACTCACCGAGTACTCCAAGCCAAAACAGAAGCTCATTAAAAATCATGCATGATCCTAAATATACAGAAATGCCTAATGCAACACATGCAAAGATGCAACTATAGCAGGCTCGGCTATTCTAAACATGGCATATGGAATGCTACAACTAACACGTATTCAATTTGGAATTGAAATACAAATACAGTTTGTATGATGCCTTGAGCAGTGTGTGCAAAACAGATGAATGATGCAAACATGCTGTCATACTGTATGCTAATTGAAATATGCCCTAATCTAACCATCATAAGCAGGTAAATAAAAGGGAAGAAAGATGTGGGGTTGGAAGACATATATCACACTCACCCACACTTATTACAATTATGCCCTCGCGCAGAGGGTCCAAATAAATATACAGTCCCGAATGAAAGAATAGTACAGTCCAAATAATACAGTCCAAATAATGTACAAATTCCTAATTAATTAACAAATTAAGTAAGAAAGTCAGAAAGCGGCATGCAAACCGAGGCGCCTTGATTCCGCTCCGGGTGATGAATGATGCATGTTCGGGTTGCCTTTGTGCGGAAATCCATGACGATGCCCCAATTAGCCTCTGTTTGCACCTGTTCTTGAAATGCGTGCCAAACTTCAAAAAGTTGCTAATTCTTCATTTTGCTGCAACAGAGAGCAGAAAAGGGGCATTGCAATGTATTTTCACAAATATATGCATGCCTCGATCCTCGTGCCACCAATCATGCATATCGATGCATGATGGCCGAGGAGCCGAATTGCACAACTCAATATAGAATGAATGCATATGAACACTACAACAAAACCTAACTCCATCATGGATAATCTGGAGTGTCGGTGACTTGGGAATTGAGACGCGTTCCGTCACTCGGAGTACGGAACGCACCTCGTTTCCCGTGCCCGGGCTAACTCTTATCTCGAACACGATGCAATATGCATGATATGCGTGAAATGCAACTAAGATACAATCCTAACATACACAATGTTATGGAATGGCATACACGATGCACGAGGTAATACACAACCGAGCATACACAATGCTATGGATGAAATGGCATACGCAATGCAATAATGGGCTTACACCAACATGAGAGAGCCTCAGCCACACTCACATAGGAGGCCATTAGATGAAAATGAGACAACTCGAAATACGTGCACGCGTGCACGCAAACCGAGGACCGAACCTACGGCACGGAATGCCACTCTAATGAGACATGGCAAGACATGGAATATGATATGCAAACATGCAAATTTCAGAGGCAAAATGACATGCAAAACAGCCCCGAAACATGGCGAAATGAAACCCGATGCAAGGAACGAGTCCCGAAACATGGAATTAAGCACATGAAATGGCCTATAGCTATGCAATGCATGCATGATTCATACATGAAGTGTGAATACAGAAGCTAGGCGGCCCCAAAAAAATCATTTTTACAGTTCGAAGCATGGCCAAACAGTGGGTACAAATAGGGCAAAATTAGCATGCAAAAATGGGGGGCCAAGAGAGGTAATGAAGCAAGTCATAGCTTCTGATCTCAAACACAGAAGGCCCCTTCTACAATATTGAAGAGGGGACAAAAATATGATGTTTTACAGTTTATGACAACCCCCCAAAACAGATACAAGTATGGCCAAATTAACATGCAAGAAATGGGCCAACAAAGGGGCAAAGAAGCAAGTGGTGCACGCTGGCCCCAAATAGGTTAGGGCCCTTCAACAATGTTGAAGAGATGCCCAAAATATGGCTGTTTACATCTTATGATTAGACCCAAAACCGAACACAAGCATGCTCAAAGTATGATGCAAGATGAGACCACCAAGAGGGCTATAACATGAAGTATACCAAGGATGCTTAAAATAGCCATAGACCCTTAATGAAACATGAATAGAGGGTCATTTTAGGGCCATTTTCAGTTCGGACCAAGGTCCAAAAACAGAAGCTCAATAAGCTAATAAATCATGCAAAAATGGGGACCAAAGAGGGGTACAATGGCAAGTGATACATGGAGGTCCCAAACAGTGGTGAGCCCTTCTTCAATGTTGAAGAAGGGCTCAAAATAAGCCTATCTACAGTTTACCTCATGCTCCAAAACAGATTATATATAGGCCAAAAATATCATGCAAAAAAAATGGCATCCAAGAGAATAATGAAGCAAGTGGTAGTGGGAAGTCCCAAACAGATAAGAACCCTTAATCAAACAGAAAAATGAGCTCAAAAAAATGACAATTTCAGTTTTGGCCGGAGCTCAAGACAGCAAGCAAGAGGGAATAAGAAATAGACAAAAAAAATGCAAGAAAAGGGGAAAGTGGGACTCACCCTTGAAGACCAACCCTTAGCAATCTCTTGGACCAAGTTTGGGTGCTCCTTGCCTCTGGAAAACAGCTTCAAAATTTCTTTGGAATGGAATGAGGTGGAGTGGTGTTAGGGCTTGTAGAAAAGGGTGTAGGAACTTAAGGGTTTTGAGAGTTGAAGTGTAGAAGGAGAGAGATACAATACAAGAGGCTCAAAGCATTTTTCTAACCCTCAAAACCAGGACACAGAACAGTTATATAGGCAAAATGGGTGGAAAAATGGGGGGGGGAAAATGGAGGGAAAACAAGCCAAGTTTCCCCCCAAAATGGCCAAACCCTCGGATATGGGTGAAGTGTAAAACAAAATACATGGCTGGAACACACTCCCAGGGGCAAAAATGGCCGGCTAGTTTAAAATGGAAAAAAAAATCATTCACCAAAAAAAGTGGCCGGCCGGCCAGGCCAAAGGGGAAAAAGTGGCCGGCCACACTTTAGGATGAAGCCCCAGAAGTTAGCTTTCCAATGCCGCAAACCTTGCATTAAAATTCCTTCTGTAGAAAAAGTTATACCAGTTTCCGTAAAGCCGCGCAGATTTGGTCCAACCGGACTTCAACCAACCATATCTCCTCTCCCATGATTTGGACTTAGGAGATTCTTGAGTGAAAAATGAAGCCCCGGAAGTAAGCTTTCCAATGGTGGTGGCCTCATATCTTAATTCCTCTTTTGCAAAGAGTTACGCCCATTTCGGTGAAGCCGCACAGACTTTCTCCTTCCCGGATTCATGCTAAACCACTTTTGACCAAACAAAAAGTTGGTTGTCAAAAAAATTGTTGGCCTCCCACCCTCCTACAAGCTTCCTAATAATGAAAATAAGGCCTCCACCAAAAATGAGCCCAAACCGATGCGAAATGAAGTTTCGGGGCAGCAGCGTAGTTGGGATCCGAAATTGACTGTTGGGCACCGGGAGTGGTGTTCGACCACGAAGTTGGTCTCTCGGACCCCAGTGTCCCTCAAAAGGGAGTAAATAAGATGCATGCCAAAAACCGGAGCAAACGGAGGTAGTTAGGCGGTCCCGAACCGAGACACACGGCCTGACGGCTTCGAAAACCAGGAACCGAGCTCCGAAATGGCAAAAATGGCTCGCGACCACGAAACGTAGCCTATGGACACTGAGAGATGATCTACGAGACCTCTCCCTCCCCTCAGGAAGAGAAAACAGAGAAAATCGAGCTTGGTTCACAAACCGAGGAAGGCACAGAAAAGTCCAGAAGTTCGAAGGCAAGGCTCACGGCCGAGACTCCGCAACCTCAGAATGAGCACAGTATACAACATCACCAAGCGCTCAATCGGTGGCGTCTGAGTCTTAAGGTCGGTCAAAAATTGGGTGTCTACACTTTTCCAGATACAGAGTCGCCACGTAAATATTTTATTTTTGGGAAATTCAGGAAACACTGACTCGAGCCTAAGGCCACATGTCCGTCATCACCAAAGTTGCCTCGGCTCGGGAACTTGGGTACGATTGGGGAAGGTCACTTCGTGAGCACCCCCGCTCGCCCAATCAAAGATCGGCCTCTACTAACAATGATATCTTGTTTTGAAAACATTATGCATTCTTATTCCGGTTATTAGCCTAGATTTACTATGTGATGCACACAGCATACAAGTATAGACCAGGTCACCTGAATTGGAACAGAACATTTCATGCTTGTTTTTTGAAAGATGGTTTGCTACCCACGGGTAGGCTTAAAATGCATATTTTGCCACCCTTAGATTGGCTTAGAAAAAATGGTTTTGCCACTATCCAGTGGGCTTAAAACTCACAGTCAATGCATTGTTCCAATCCAAATAACCCAACCTTCACCTGTAGGTATTCAGGCAGTTATATCACGTAAGCAAATAGCCTCATGGTAAGCATGCTATCATTGCAGTCACTCACACACATGCAAGGATGCTAAAGCGTAAAACTTACCAAGTACTCCAAGCCAAAACAGAAGCTAATTAGAAATCCATGCATGATCCTAACTATACAGAAATGCCTAATGCAACACATGCAATAATGCAACTATAGCAGGCTCGGCTATTCTAAACATGGCATATGAGATGCAACAGCTAACATGTATTCAACTTGTAATTGAAATACGATGCAGTAGGTTATGATGCGCCGAGCCCGGTGCATGCAAAACAGATGAATGAATGCAAACATGCTATCATACTGTATGCTAATTGAAACATGCCCTAATCTAACCATCATAAGCTGGTAAATAAAAGAGAGAAAGACGTGGGGTTGGAAGACATACATCACACGCACGCACACTTATTACAACATTGCCCTCGCTCGGAGGGTCCGAATAAATAATACAGTCCCGAATAAATAATACAATCCGAATAAGTACAAATTAATCTAAGAAAGCTGTAAACTAGCATGCAAGCTAGGGACTGCCTCGACTCCGCCCCGGAAGATGAATGATGCATGCTCGGGTTGCCTTGCGCGGAAATCCACTGCGATGCCCCAATTAGCCTCTGTTTGCAATTGATGTCGGAATGCTGTGCAAGGCTTTTGAAAGTCTTGATTTGATTTCTTTGCAACAGAGAGCAGGAAAAGGGCATAGCAATGTATTTTTACATATGTATGCATGCCTCGATCCTCGTGCCACCAATCACGCATCTCGATGCATGATGGCCGAGGAGTCGAGTTGCACAACTCAATATGGAATGAATGCACATGAAAACACAACAAGACCAAGACTCCATCATGGATAATCTGGAGTGTCGGTGACTGGAAATTGAGACACGTTCCGTCACTCGAAGTACGAAACATTCCTTGTTTCCCGTGTTCGGGCTAACTCCTATCCCAAACACAATGCAATATGCATGACATGCATGAATGCAACTAAGATACAGCCTAACATGCACAATGCTATGAAATGGCATACACGATGCACGAGGTAACATGGCATACACGATGCACTAACATACAACCTAGCATACACAATGCTATGAAATGAAATGGCATACACAATGCATAATGGACTTACACCAATATGAGTGGGCCTTAGCCACACCCAAATCAGTGGCCATAAGATAAAAATGAGACACTCGAGATGCGTGCACACATGCACGCAAACCAAGGACCGATCCTAAGGCACGGATGCCACTCTACCAAAGCATGGGAAGGCATGGAAAATGGCATACAAACATGCAAATTTCAGCGCTAAAATATGATGTTAAACAGCCCCGAAACATGGAAACATGGCACCCGATGCATGAGATGGACCCCAAAACACAAAATTAGGCACATGGAATGACTTATAGCTATACAAAGCATGCATTATTTGAACATGAAGCATGAAGATAGAGTCAAGGCAGTCCCAAAACATGCATTTTTCCAGTTTAGAGCAAGGCCAAAAGGTGCTAGCAAGATGGCTTAAATTAGCATGCAATTTTGATTAGCAAACATGATTTACATTGCAAGTGTATGATGCACATGGAATCTGACCAAACCATCAAAAATCAGTGAATAAATCATGTGAAAATAGGCCCAAATAACCACCGATATGCAACCATGGCATGCAAAAATGATGAGCTCCTTTAGAGGGCATACAAAGGGATTCTTAAGCACATACAAAATAGACATGTGGCAGCCTCAAACCAAATTTGAAAATCAAATATGGTAGTACCAAAACCCAATAAATTGACCCTAGAATGTGACTAGGAAGCATGCAAGATGGGGTTGCTTTGAAAGGCCAAGATGGCCATCAAACAAGCCAAGGTGAGAGGGGGTCACCCCCCTCTAATTTGGAAGCTCAAAATAGTGGCCAAGCCACTGAAAATCCATTGGATTTCAGTGGCTAGAAGGCCAAACAAAGAATGCAACAAGGGCTAGGATATGAGGGTCAAAATGGGAGGCAACCAAGCATACAAGATAGCATATGACCTCAAAAAAAAATGGAACCTTAATAAAATATAAATATGATGTCAAAAAAAGCCTTTTTCCAGTTTACAACAAGTCTCAAAAATGAACACAAATAAGGCTAAACTATCATGCAAAAATGGCCCTAAAAGAGAGAATAGAGACAAGGGGCAGCAGCCGGTCCCAAATGGCAAAGATCCCTTCAACAAAGTTGAATAGGGGCTCAAAAAAAGGTACTTCACAGTTTACATCAAGCCACTAAAGTGAACACAAGTAAGGCTAAACTATCATGCAAGAAAAGGGCCTAAAAGAGGGGTAAAGAGGCAAGTGGTAGTAGCTGTCTTCAAACAGAGGAGAGCCCTTCAACAAAGTTGAAGAGGAGCTCAAAAAATGATGTTTTACAGTTTATAACCAGGTCTAAAACAGCTCACAAATAAGCCTAAAATACTATGCAAAAATAGGCCTAAAAGAGGGTTTAAACACAAAGGGTAAGAAAGAAGCCTCAAACAGGGAAAGGCCCTTAATTAAACATAAAAAAGAGCTCAAAATAAGACTATTTCCAGTTAGGGTCGGAGCCCAAAAATGTAAGAATGTATGACTTATAAATGAACCAAGAAAAGGCTAAAAAATGGAGGAAGAAGACTCACCCTTGTAGAGTAATGAACCAGCAGCCTTTGGACCAAGAAATGGTGCTCCTAACCTCTGAAAATAGCCTCCAAGTTTCTGGAATGGAGTGTGGAGGTGTGGTGCTATGGGTTGTAGTGTAAAGGGTGCAAGAACCTTAGGGTTTTGAGGCTTGGAAGAGAGAGAGAGAGGGAGAGTTGTATGCAATGGCTCTTAAACAATTTTGTAACCTCTCCAAAATGCAGCTGGAGCTGCTGGTTTTATATAGGGAGAGAAGGGATAAATTGGGGGGAAAATCAAATTCAAATTTCCCCCCCCCCCCCAAAAGGCTAACCCTCGAGTATAGGGTCTAGAGGAAAACAAATTGCACAACTAGAACACACTTGGGGAGGGGATCATGGCTAGCTAGCTCAAAAGGGCCAAAATCATCATCCAACCAGGAAGGTGGCCGGCCTGCCTCCTTTTCTGGCCGGCCTGCTACTTTTCAGGACAAAAAATGGGTCTACCGGAAAGAAAGGTGGCCAGCTAGTGACAGGGAAGTCCAATGGTGGCCGTTCAAGTGTCCAAATTGAAGCCCCAGAAGTTAACTTTCCAATGGCACAAACCTTGCATTAAAATTCCTCCTGTGGAAAAAGTTATGCCCTTTTTGGTAAAGCCACGCAGATTCGGTCCAACCGGAGTGATGCCCTACTTCAATCAACCATATCTACCCCGTCCGGAATTGGCTTTAGGAGATTCTTGAGTGAAAAATGAAGCCTTAGAAGTCTTCTTTCCAACGGTGGCGGCCTCATAGCTTGATTCCAAGTATGCAAATGAATAGGCCCGATTCGGTGAGGGCTGCTCGACTCTTTCTTAACGGTTCATGCCCATTTTCTCCCCCAACTGGATTTCTTCCCTCTTCTCCTCTTTTCTTCAACTTCAAACCCCTAAGTAAGGTGTTTTGAAAGATTTTTCAAAGATTTCATCTGTCTTTTATTCATTTCTACTTTGTCCTTGCTCGGTTTACCGAAAAGCGCAACTTTTAACAAAATGCGAGCCTCGGAACATCGTAAAAACCTTATTTCAAAAACGTTTTGAAAGAGAGGGTTTTAAGACTAAAATATTTTGATCAAGATCGTTTTGGTCCAAAAAAAAAGGGGTATGAAGTTGAGATTTGACTCTCTCTCCTTGCCGAAGAAACTGAACTTTTTCCCTGCACACCTTCCGAAACCATCAGTTGCGTCCAAGTCTTAAAGGTGGTCAAAAATGGGATGTCTACAAGAAGCTAGTGGATTTACCTCCAGGTTGTAAAATTATTGGGTGTAAATGGGTCCTTTGTAAAAAACTTAAGCCGGATGGAACTATAGATAAATATAAAGCGAGGCTTGTCGCTAAAGGTTTTAAGCAACAAGTTGATCTTAATTTATTTGATATTTTTTCTCCGATTATTAGAGTTACATCCATTAGACTGTTGATGGCAGTGGCTGCAATTCATGATTTAAAAATTCGTCAAATGGATGTGAAAACAACATTTTTAAATGGAGATCTAGATTAGGAGATTTACATGGACCAACCCGGGGCTTTGTGGAGCCTAGCCAAGAAAGCAAGGTGTGTAAGCTAACTAAATCTCTCTACGGTTTAAAACAAGCTCTTAAACAATGGCATGAGAAATTTGATTCCTACATGCTTGAGAATGGCTATAAGACTAATGAATGTGATAAGTGCATATATTATAAAACTTGTGAGAATGCACATGCAATTATTAGCCTATATGTGGATGATCTACTTATCTTTGGCTCTAATTTGCATATTATAAATGAGACTAAAAATATGCTTAATAGTCACTTTGATATAAAAGATCTTGGTGAAACCAATTTTATTTTGGGAATTAAAATTACCAAGACTAATGATGGCATTTTTCTTGATCAGTTGCATTATGTTGAGAAAATTTTAAAGAAATATAATTTTTTAGACTGTAAACATGTTGCAACTCCTTTTGATGCAAGCATACATTTATCTATTGTAACAAATGAAAAAGAAGTGATTAATCAAAAAGAATATACTAGCATAATTGGTAGTTTGAGATATGCTACTGACTGTACTAGACCTGACATTGCATATGATGTTGAAGTACTTAGCAGGTTTACTAACAAGCCAAGTCGAGATCATTGGCTAGCCATGGGAAGAATTATGAGATATTTATCTCGTACCAAAAATTATGATTTGTTTTATAACAAGTATCCTATGGTACTTAAGGGATATAGTGATGCCGATTAGAACACTTTGTCAAGTGATTCTCTCTCTACCTCGGGTTTTATTTTTACCTTGAGTGGTAGTGCTATATGTTGGAAGTCTAAAAAACAAACTATAATTGCTAATTGTACTATGGAAGCTGAGCTTATAGCGTTAGCTTCAGCATGCGAGGAAACGAATTGGTTAAGAGATTTGTTACATGAAATTCTTTTTGGGAAAAACCAATTCCTCATGTGTTAATTCGTTGTGATAGCACTACTGCTATTGGTAGAGTGAACAATCATTTTTATAATGGTAAATCTAAACCTATTCGAAGGAAACACAGTAATGCGAGATCTTATTTGAGTAATGGCATCATAACTGTGAATTATGTAAGATTTTGTGATAATCTTGCAGATTCGTTAACCGAGGCCTTGGCGAGAGATAGTGTCTGGAATACATCGAGGGTGATGGGTTTGAAGTCTATAAAATCATAAACCATGTATGAGGATACCTAACTTAGGGACCAGAGATCTTATAACTAGGTTCAATGGAGAGAATGAATCATATGGTGGTTGTAAAAAAATACACTATTTCATATTTTGTTATCCATCCCTATAATGTAAGTGCATTTGTCATTTTTTTTTTTTGATCAGCAAAAAAGAGAACCTTTAATGATGCAAAAACCATACAAGAAGAGAGATTACATCAAGTGCATTTGTCATTTAACGTTGGAGGGTTGAGTTTTTATACTCTTAATGAAATTCTATAGTTCTTGATGAGTGGAGTGTGTAAATTACAGGAACATCCTTGACAGATTTCACCTATGTGAGCATGAAAGTGGGGCCGTTTTCTATGAGAGTAAAGCTTATTCTCAAATGTGCTCATAAAAACTGGGATAGACACAAGGCCATAATGTACTAGCTATTAAAAGCTCATGTCAACACCTAGATTATTATGTGTGAGTAGTAATACTTTATTTCTCCTAAGTAGTCATAGTTCAAGTCTGAGACCACTACTGACTCTGGAGTAAAGGTTGTTGTTTCACTAATGAAGGTTCAATGCAGAGCACACCTTCATGATGCATACTAGTCTATCTTTGTTTGATAATCTCTCTTGTCCTTATTGATATTAAAATGAGTGAGGGATTGTTGGACCATTTTAATATATTTTATTTATTTATTTATTTATTCTGTTCATGTATCATTTTTGTCTTGTTCATGAATGAAGATTAATTGGAAGTTCAAGAACTTGATGGTGAGTTAATATTTGGAGACTCTCTCTTTTCTCTAGTTTAATGGTCGTCCTAGTGGCCTATAAATAGTTCTTCTCATCTACTCTTTTCTACACCAACTACTGTTTATACTTGAGAGATTACTAGTAAAGAACGGTGTTTTTCTTGGTGGAGCTTTGGATTCACCATCTTGTGCAGAGTTGGCCTAAACCATACGACAAGTGGTCGGGCTGTTATATCCTAGAGGGACGGGACATAGTTTTGTATTCTTTGCATCGATATGTGGATTCTTCATACGGTAGTGAGCTTGATCTCTTTAAAGAAAACGAGATATCCGTGCCTTAAGCTGATCTATTTGTATCTCATTTTCTTTGCATTATTTATCAATAAAATATTATTTTTCTGATATTTTTACCAACATATGCTATTTTAATAATTTTTTGATTTTTTTGACTAAAATATGATATGAAAGAAATTAATATATTTTGGATATTTTTTGACTTTTTATATAAAAAATATGTAAAAATAAAAAGGAAAAAGAATTTTGACTTAAATAGATTCTTTAGCTTTTTGTGATTTTTTAGTGATTTTTTAAACTATTATTTAATGTTGCTAAACTTATCCTGAGTTTCACCTCATGTGAAAATGATTATGCAAATCTGTAATAAAAAAACTGCACGCAGAAAAGAATTGTAAAACAAAAACATTTATGAAGATACCTTTTAATTGCATACCAAAAAAAAATAAAAAAAACAAATCACCATCACAATCACCATCACCATCACAAAAATGATTCAATTATAAATATGCGCCTTGTTGAACATGTTTAGGGATTCTTTGAGATATTCTAAATAAGTGTATTTTTTGACTTTTTATAAAATATAATTTGGGTTTGAATTAATGTAGTAGAGAGGTGATGTGACTTAAATATGATAATGACTTTTTGACTTTTTCTTAAGATCTCAAACTTAGCCTTAGCAAGGTTTGTGTTTTTTTTCAAAAATGATAAGCAATTTAAGCAATTGCAACAATCACATCTTAACGTGCAATTGTTTGGACTGCTTATCACTTTAAAAATTGGAAACAAAAATACATTTGAGAATTTATAGTTTTATGTCCAAGCTTGTATATATTTTGCCATTTATTTATTTATTTATTAATATTGTGTCAATATAATTCAATTCATAATTACAATTAAGAAATTAGATAAAAATCAAACACTAAATAGATTTTTTTTTAGTAAACTCCTAATAAGTCCTAATAGTTGGACTTAATTTCCATTAAGTTCTATTGAAAATAAATTTTAGTAAAATCATCGCTAAAAATAATTTTTTGTGATGATTTTTTTTGCATATGTCATTAAATATTAACAATAAGTGATTTTTTTTTTTAACAATTTTTATCAATAGTAGCTAAAACTTACAATTAGTGGCATTTTTCCGTAACAAAATTTTCAAACTGTTGTTGAAAATTGAAAATTAGTGACTGTTTTATGATATTTTTTTTTAAATTGTCACTAAAACTTACAATTAGTAACATTTTTTGGACAAAATTTTCAAACTGTCGCTGAAAATTAACAATTAGTGATATTTTTTTAATAGTATTTGGTGAAAAATGTTATTAATTATCAGAGAACCTATTAAACAATAAGTTCACCTATTAGGACTTGCATGTAAGTCTTCCATTTTTTTTTTTTTTTTTATGAATTAGGGTGTTTGGGTTAACTTGTGCGCACCTCAATTAATCCCTAGAGGACTAATCCCACTATCCACTAGTGTGAGCTCAATTAAAACCAGAGTAAAATTTTGTATGGATTAGCCTAACACAAGAATTGATAACACTAAGGCCCCATTTGATTGTCTATATTGGATAAGAGTTTGAAGAGAATATATAATACCCAAGGATAAGGATAAAATAAAATATGTTATAGGATATGAGATGGATTATATATACTGTGGGGTCACTTATACTATATTTGGTTAAGATAGAATATAGGATGGAATAAACGAAGAGTAACTATTTTTGACGTTTGGAAGAAAGATGAGCTATACCCGACGGTGGGGGATATACAATACTACAAGGGTGATATTGTATATCCCTTCTTTTTGTGTCATATACTATCCGGACTTCTCATATCCAGAGCAACCAAACACAAGATATATGGAGACAAAAAAAATGTGAGACCCACCTCATATTATGTCTCGTTTCACACCTATATCCGACCTTTATATCTAGTAAACAAACAGGGCTTGGGAGATTTCAAACTTTAGACCTAAATAGGAGCAAACTCTTAAAGTTCTAAACCTAGATCATTGAACCATTTCAAATTAGATGCCAACCTCTCAATGAATCAATTGGTCTAAATTAACACAAAGTAAAAAATTCAAAGATACAAATGATGTAATTAGAACTATAAGGATTAAATAGCATCTATGGGTTTCGGTCCCGAGATAACCGGTTGCCAGTCAGATTTAATCCAACTCATAGAAAGGGATCCACCCCCCAATCTACTAATTTTTGTTTTTCTATGTCCTGATTAAGAAAAGTTAAGGACGAGAATTCAAGTCTAGAATTTTACCCGAAAAGTTACTATATGGTCCAGATTAAACTCGTAACCGGTATACATCTAAAATAAATTTGAATTGCACATTAAATTTTCTGAACAAACTTCAAATTTTTAGGTTTGTAGAATTGTTGGTTTTAAAACATACTAATATATTTTTTGCTTTCACTACAAGAAAAAACACCTTTGGCAACAAAATTTTTAGTTGCCAAAGATCCATTTTTAGTCGCCAAAAGTCACCTTTTTACCTTCCTGTAGACACCCCATTTTTGACCGACCTTAAGACTCAGACGTCACCAATTGAGCGCTTGGTGATGTTGCATATCGTGCTCGTCCAGAGGTTTCAGAGTCTCGGCCGTGAGTCTTGCCTCCGGACTTCCGGGCTTTTCTGTGCCTTGCCTTGGTTTGCGAACTAGGCTCGGAAGTCTCGCAGATCATCTCTCGGTGGCCGCGGGCTACATTTCGTGGTCGTAGGCCATTTTGCCCATTTCGGAGCCCGGTTCCCAGTTTTCGGAGCCGTTAGGCCGAGTGCCTCGGTTGGGGCGCCTAACCACCTCCGTTTGCTCGATTTTGGCATGCATCTTATTTACTCCCTTTTGAGGGACACTGTGGTCAAGAAACCAACCGTGGTGAACACTACTCCGGTGCCTACGATCGGTTTTGAGGCCGGTTTCGTAGCGTTTGATCCCGAACCTTCATTTTGCATCGGTTTGCGTTCATTTTTGGCAGGGACCTCTGTTTCATCACCAGGAAGGTCGTAAAAGGGTGGGAGGCCAGTAATTGTTTCAGCAACCAGTTATATTCCTTCATCGCCCTCCGTCGCCCATTTTTTCTCACTCGGAAGCCAATGTTGACCACCCTTGGGCCATTTTCTTCAACCCTAACCCCCATATTTGTGTTGTACACACCTGGGAGGCCACCAATATTTGGTGGCCGGCCAGTAATTGTGTTTGAACCTTTTGAACCCCTTTGAAAAGTGGGTTGTTCTCTCTCCTGGTTCACTGTTTCCAGTTTTTGATCACAGGGTTGTGTTGAGAACACATAAGGGGCCATCAATTTGTGGTGGCCGGCCACTAATTACACTTGGCCTTTTTGACCCCTGGCCGGCCGGCCATGTGGAAAGCCGGTCGGCCACCTGCAAGCCCAATAACCAGCCAGCCTTGCTCCTTGCATCCTGTTCAGTCCAAATGTACCCTCATTTTCCCCCCAGATTTTGTATCCGGGGGGCCAACTTTTTGGGGGAAAACTTGAATTCATTTCCCCCCCCATTTTACCCCCTTTTCTCCCCCTATTTTTCCTATATAAACAGCCTCCCAGCTGTGTTTGAAGGGTTAGGAAAATTCCCTTGGAGCCTTGTATTGCACTTCCCTCTCTCCCTTACTTCAACCCTCCAAAACATCCAAGTCCTACACCCTTTTCTACACCACCACCTAGCACCACACCACCACCTCCATTCCAGCCACTTGGAGCAGCTTTTCAAAGCTTAGGAAGCACCATTTCTTGTGCCAAGAAGCTGTCAAAGACTAGGCTACAAGGGTAAGCACATTTTCCCTCCTTTTGGCCTTATTTTGTTCAATATCTTAGCCCTTTTGTGCTTGCATATTTGGGCTCTGAACCTAACTAGAAATAGGCTTATTTTGAGCCATTTTCCATGTTTGATTAAGGGCCTCTCACTGTTTGGGGCCTCCTTATTGCACTTGCTTCATCACCTCCCTTGTATGCCATTTTCTTGCATGTTGTTTTTGGCCTATATGTAAACTGTTTTGAGGTATATTGTAAACTGTGAAATAGCTTATTTTGAGCCCTTGTTCAACATTTTTTAAGGGCTCATCACTTTTTGGGGCCTCTTTTTGTCACTTGTCTTTGTATCCCTCTTTTAGCCCCATTTTTGCATGATTTGTTAGCCTCTTGTGCTTCTGTTTTTGGACTCTGGTCCAAAATAAAAATGGCCTTATTTTGACCCCCTCTTCTTCTTTCATTATGGGTATTTTTCTTTTTGAAGCATCCTTTTTATACTTTGTGTTATAGCTCTCTTTTTGGCCTTATCTTGCATAGTATTTTGAGCATACTTGTACACTGTTTTGGGTTTTAATATCAACTGTAAAAAGTCATATTTTAGGTCCCTCTTCAACTTTGTTGAAGGACCTTCATCTGTTTGGGGCCAGCATGCATCACTTACTTCTTTGTCCTCCTTTAGGCCCACTTTTTGCATGAGAGTTTTGCCATACTTGTGTCTATTTTTGTGGCTTGTATTAAACTGTAAAGTACCATATTTTGGGCCCCTCTTCAACATTATAGAAGGGCCCTTCTCTGTTTAGGGTCAGAAGCTGTCACTTGCTTCATTATCTTGCTTTCGGGGCCATTTTTGCATGCTAGTTTAGCCCCATTTGCATTCGCTGTTTGGATTTGCTTAGAACTGTAAATATGCTTATTTTTGGGCTGTCTTGATTCTGTATTCACATTCCATGTTCGAATAATGCATGCATTGCACAGTCATAGGTCATTTCGTATGCCTAATTTCATGTTTCGGGACCTATTCCATGCATCGGGTGTCATTTTGCCATCTTTCAGGGCTGTTTTGCATCATTTTTGCCTCTGAAATTTGCATGCTAGTATGTTATATTCCATGTTTTTCCATGTGTCTTGTTAGAGTGGCATTTGGTGCCTTAGGGTCGGTCCTCGGTTTGCGTGCACGTGTGCACGCCTTTCGAGTGTCTCATTTTCATCTAATGGCCTCTTATGTGAGTGTGGCTGAGGTCCACTTGTGTTAGTGTAAGTCCATATCGCATTGTGTATGCCATTTCATTCCATAGCGTTGTGTATGCTAGGATTGTATGTTAGCGCATTGTGTATGCCATGTTACCTCGTGCATTGTGTATGCCATTCCATAGCATTGTGCATGTTAGGTTGTATCTTAGTTGCATTCATGCATATCATGCATATTGCATTGTGTTTCGGGATAGGAGTTAGCCCGAGCACGGGAAACGAGGTGCGTTTCATACTCCGAGTGACGGAACGTGTCTCAATTCCCCAGTCACCGACACTCCGGATTACCCATGATGGAGTTAGGTTTTAGTTGAGTTCTCATGTGCATTCATTCCATATCGAGTTGTGCAATTCGATTCCTCGGCCATCATGCATCGAGATGCGTGATTGGTGGCACGAGGATCGAGGCATGCATACATTTGTGAAAATACATTGCCATGCCCCTTTCCTACTCTCTGTTGCAGCAAATCAAGAATCAGCAGCCTTCCGGGGCTTGGCGTGCTTTCCAAAAAACCATTGCAAAACAGAGGCTACCCGGGGCATCGTCGTGGATTTTCGCGCAAAGGCAACCCGGACATGCATCATTCATCATCTGAAGAAGAATCAAGGCAGTCCCTGGCTTGCATGCCAGTTTATTGTTTTCTTAGTTAATTTGTTAATTAATTAGGAATTTGTACATATTTTGGACTGTATTATTTATTTGGACTATACTATTCGGGACTGTATGTTATTCTTTCGGACCCTCTGTGCGAGGGCATAATTGTAATAAGTGTGCGTGAGTGTGATGTATGTCTTCCAACCCCACGTCTTTCTTCCCTTTTATTTACCTGCTTATGATGGTTAGATTAGGGCATGTTTCAATTAGCATACAGTATGATGGCATGTTTGCATTCATTCATCTGTTTTGCATGCACCGGGTTCGGCGCATCATATTAACTGCATTTGTATTTCAATTCTAAGTTGAATACATGTTAGCTGTAGCATTCCATACGCCATGTTTAGAATAGCCGAGCCTGCTATAGTTGCATTTTTGCATGTGTTGCATTAGGCATTTCTGTATACTTAGGATCATGCATGGATTTCTAATCGGTTTCTGTTTTGACTTGGAATACTCGGTGAGTTTTATGCTTTAGCATCCTTGCATGTGTGTGAGTGACTGCCATGATAGCATGCTTACCATGAGGCTATGTGCTTATGTGATATAACTGCTTGTATGCTTGTGGGTGGAGATCGGGTTATTTGGATTGGAACAATTCATCAAAATGTTTGTTTTAAGCCCACTAAACAGTGGCAAAATCATGTTTTCTAAGCCCACCTGAGGGTGGCAAAATCTGCATTTTAAGCCTACCTACGGGTAGCAAACCATCTTTCAAAAACAATCATGAAATGTTTTGTTCCAATTCAGGCGACCCAGTTTATACTTGTATACTGTGCGCATCACATAGTAAATCTAGGCTAATAACCGGAATAAGAACGTACAATGTTTTCAAAACTAGATATCATGGTTAGTAGAGGCCAATCTTTGATTAGGCGAGTGGGGGTGCTCACGAAGTGACCTTCCCCAATCGTACCCATGTTCCCGAGCCGAGGCAACTTTGGTGATGACAGACACGTGGCCTTAGGCAACGAGTCAGGGTTTCCTAAATTTCCCAAAATAAAATATTTAGGTGGCGACTCTGTATCTGGCAAAGCAGTCCATGTTTGGCACTTCTTTCAAAAAAAATCTGTTTTCTCAAAACGATTTGCCGGATTTGGACTCTTTGGTTCAAGATTAAGAACCGTGACACAAAATCGAGTCAGTAGGAGGTCCCCCGAACTGTCTCTGATTTTGGCGACTCTGCTGGGGATTTAGAGAACTTGACTCAAACCCAGAATCTCTGGTTTTGACTACACTTGTGTGTTTCTTTACATTGCATTTGCATTGGTGCGCCTAGGACACCGTGTTTGCCATCTGCTATTCCTGAGCAGTTTGCCAGAGGCTGCGTGCCATAAAATTTGGCTGATTCTTCTTGCCCGATGGGTACACAAACCCAGGTTTCACTTGGGCACCCTTTTTGACCATTCGCCCTAGTGCATATCGAAATTCGTAGTGACCATTCCAAACTAGGACGGGGTTGCTTACCCGATATAGGTTGTTTGAAGCATTGTGTGCGTGGTGAAACCCTAGTTCTGACAAAATAGGGCGAAACCCTACCAACTTAGGAGTGTTTTGGCTCTCATTTATACATTATGTGCTTTTTAGAGTGTGTCTCTACGAGAATGCACGTGTCGGTTTATGAGTTTGGGCATCAAGCACTTGAGCATTAGTCGATGTTGAGAATCGATTATCTGCGGGTATCGGGTTGACCATTGGGGAATAGTGATTGAGGGCGATGATCGATATTTGGAGGCGATGTGTTTCGGCTTATCAACCGTGTGTTGTATACCCATTGTGTGTTGTGTATTTATTTTAAAAGTCATCATGTTGTTCATTTATCTGGTTGTTTATTTCCTTTTCGCTTTATTTATCTTTTGCTAGGGCAGTTTTAGCACCATTGCTTCCGACCCAGTAGATATTCCCCAAGCACTTTGGACACGAGGTCGTCGGCTCAATCGATCTGAGGATCTGGTTGATGGACATCGATGTTCTATTCTTTACCCGTTGTCGAGAAAGCCAAGGAAGCGATTGTGTCGAGCGAGGTTGCGAGCGATGGGTTACTCCATCGAGGAGAATGAGGGTGAGGTCTCAATTGTTGCTATAGAAATAGACATACCGATCAATCGGATGGATCGACCAAAATCGTCGGTGGAAGCCCTAATCGCCAAATGCAGAAAGCATGAGACAAATCAGAGGATCTGCCCGTCAAGCGGAGTTCTCCAAGCAATGAAGCATAATCATGGCCCAGCAGCCGAGCTAATCACTAGGCAATGCGAGAATCGACATCTGCTTCACATCAGGCTCCTCCTCCAACAGGGGCCCCATTACGAAACAAGCACCTCATCCCGAATGCTCGCCAAACACCGAACACCATGCCAAATGTCCGAACATCCAAGAGGACACAAACCTTCCAGCAGGCCAGCTCGCCCGCTTCCGCCTCAAGCTTCCAAGACCCATACACCCAACCACCCGGACTCTCCCTTTGAGTTCGAAATAGACCATACAGCTCTAAAACTGAGCAAGCTTGAGAAGCTTTTCAAGAAATCACAAGGAGTAAAGGCTATTCCAGACATCGAGGACGGATACACCGACGTGGTCGTAACATTACCTGATAGGTTCAAGATGCCACAAATTGACCGCTTCGACGGGTCCGAGGACCCCATGGTCCATCTTCGACTATTCTCAGACATCCTGCGGCCAATGGGCCTAACCCGACCACAAAAGCTTTCGCTGTTCGGCCGAACCCTGTCGGGTGTGGCCGCCATCTGGTACGCGAAGTTAGAAGATGAGGTAAAAAGAAGCTGGGATGAAATGGCTGAGGCCTTTGTTGCACAGTACTCGTACAATACCCAGATCGAGATTACAACTCGTGATCTCGAAACAACGAGGTAGGAGACTAAAGAAACTTTCTTAGATTTCGTAACTCGATGGAGAGCGAAGGCATCGATGATGACTTTGAGGCCTACAGACAAAGATCAAATCAGGATGATTGTGTGCAATCTCCAACCAAAATTGATGCAGAAGATGATCGTACTCCCCTTTCCCACCTCTTGAGATTTACACGAGATGGGGGTACAGATCGAGGATGCCATGAAACAAGGTCTGATCGACCAGGATAGGGAACAACCTAGAAGGACTTTCAACCGTAACAACAACGCAGGCCCGAGTGGCGCTGCAACTGCCCGAGCTTCAGAGGTGAGCATGGTCACCACCATTCCCCCTCCCCCAAGACCCATGGCAGCCACACCTTTCTCTGGCGCATCTGGAAGCAATACCCAAACCGCCAAATACCAGCCCAGAGGCCAAAGAACCTTCACCCCCCTATATATGCCCCTGTCCAAAGCTCTGGGGGTATTAATCAAGAAGAAGCATTTGACGCCCCTAGAGCTGAGGCCACTGCCAAATCCACTCCCTCCCTATCATGACGCAGCAAAATACTGTGCGTATCACCAACAGCACGGTCATGACACCGACCGCTGCTATAGATTGCGTCATGAGATCTAGGATCTTATTAACAAGCAGGTGATCGCACCTCCCGACAAACCCAATGTCACAACAGATCCTCTCCCACCACATAACCAAGCTCCTCCTTCCAACATAATCAACTTCATCCAAACTGGGGTCACGTCATACGATCCTAGTATCTATATCACCCCATCCCACCTACCTAAGCCGGAGGTGATCATTCCTGTCTGCACTGACTTGTGCATGATGGACATTTCTATAACCCGATCCGAGCCAATGGTGGTGACCGCCGAAGATGGGACAGGGCAAATTTCAGAGGAAAGTGGGGTTGTTGAATCTGGGGTTGAACAGTATGGGAATCTCGCTGGAGAGGTCTACGATCCAAGTGAATACATCCGGTCGATGCTGAGGGTAGAGCTGCCGAAGAGCGAAATTATGTGTGATCGGGGGACATATTTGAGCGGAACGGATGATCTAATAAGAGAAGAAGACCTTGCCAACCTCCGGTTCTTGATGACCAAGAATCGGGGATGCAATCAAGCGGTTCGAGTATGAAGTCGGAAGTTACCGGATGGTTAGATGATCAACCGGACATTGTAGAATATCAACGAGCGAGGGCGGCGAGAGTATCGATGGTGGCGAAGGGCCGAGAGTCAAAATACACCGGAGAGCACCGGCACTAAAATTTCGCTCGAACTTGGGCATGGTAAATGCGGAGTATTGAACAACCAACCGGTATCTTGGCGTAGTTGGAACAACAAAATTTGAGGATTAGAGAATCAGAAAAGCTAAGGCCCATGTGGGGGTCGAGAGTACTGTGTGCACGGGAACAGAAAATGCTGTGGGCATATGGACTGAAGCTACTGAATCTGATCATCTCTTGAGTGGGCGGTGTCTGTCATTGCCGACAGAATGTGGTGGGAAGACGATGATTTATGTCTTGCCCACACGGATGAGGATTGGGGGAATAATCAACCAGATGATACCTGGTATATCGACGAGGTCGCTCATATGACAAGAAGTGGGCGGTATTTTAAGCCCTCGCACTTAGACCAACCTGAGGCATTCGGGAAAGACAAGGAAGCTGAGAAACAGAGATAGAAACAGATTGAAGAAGAAGCTGTGCTCAAGCAATTGAAGAAGATACAAGCAGACATCTCCATCTGGGGACTGCTTATGGCGTCGCGAGTGCACAGACAGGCTGTCCTATCTGCCATGGACAAGGCCAAACTCTCTATAGATACTACACCAGAGCAGCTGGTTGGGTTGGTCTTTCTGGGAGGAGATTCCCCGGCATTAACCTTTTCAGACAAAGAACTATCGCCTGAGGGCACAAATCATAAGAAACCCCTCTACGTTTCCATGGAATATAGAGACAAGTGGATACCAGTGGTACTTGTTGATACCGGGTCCGCCATCAATGTCTATCCAGCCAAAACAGCGTATGCAATCGGGTTGAAGCTTGCGGACTTCGTGCCGACTACTCAGGTGATCAGAGCATATGATAATACTAGCAGGGAAGTGATGGGAACTATCAAAATTCAGACTCAGGTTGGTCTGGGACAACATAACATTGAATTTCATGTCTTGGACGTTCCCGCAACCTTTAATCTACTCTTGGGGCGGCCGTGGTTGCACCAAGTAAAGGCAGTCTCTTCCACTCTACATCAGATGTTAAAGTACCCTCACGGGAAGGGAGTGGCTATTGTCTTCGGGAATTCATCAATCCATCCGCCGCCAAAAATGTCCACACCTGTCTTGGAAATCGAGCATGGCACAGAGGATGTTTTCTTATCAGGGTTCACTTTGGCTGAGGCCCGGGTGGTATAGAATATCATGGCTGTGAATGTGGGAGTGTATGCCAGTGCTCAATCTGTCTACCTCATGAACAAGCTACAACATATCCCCGGGATGGGATTAGGAAGGAGCGGCCGGCAAGGCGTTGCAGCATTGGGCGAAGTGCCACACAACCCTTATACCTTTGGCTTGGGTTATCTGCCCACCAAAGAGGACTGGGTGAGGAAGGGAAAAGAAATGGTCGGAAGAGCTAGAGCAAAGCAGGCTGGGAAGCCTTTTGAGTTAATGCATAGGCCCATTCAGAGTACCCTGAACGAACACTTCGTCCGGGAGGGGGAGGACTTTCCATTTTGCGGCTTCCCAGAGCCATGGCTAAACGCAAAGAAGAAACGCGTGCCAGGTTTCGAGATCTTCTTCGACCTGCAACTATCCAGGGATGACGTTGCCACAGAGCAGACAGACCCATTAGCTGAGGTTGAGCAGTGTAAGGTAGTGGATCCTGAGGGCACAGAATTTGAAATGGGGATAGCACTGGCATGTCTACTTTCTGATCCTCCGATCGACCATAAGTGCTTGGGGGATAACTTCTCGGTTTCCATGATTGGGGATGAAACGGCTGCGGGCCTACCAGCGACTATCTTGGATGCATCTATCGCACCCTCTCTCACTTGGCAATCCGAGGAGGATTTTTGTCGATGCAAGATTAGGTCGGTAGTGAACCGAATCTGATTCCACCGAGTCTTGTGAGTCGGAATCAGGTTCCAGCTCGACTGAGTCTGAATCTGGTAATCCTGGGAATGATAACCAGGATACCACAGTCCTGTCTAGGTCGTCTTTTTCCTTTTCATTTGAGTCTGTTGTAAATGAATCGGAAGATTTGGATGTGCTTAATGAGAATCAAGTAACTGTGGTTTCTGAGTACTTTTCTGTGCCCTTGATTTATTGCATTAATTCAGACTTTCAAAACTTTGACGAAAAAGAAGAGGGCGGAGTTCCTCCGGTTTTACAGCGTTTAATTGAGCAAGAGCAAGAGAGATTTGTCAAACCTTTAATGGATGAAATCACTCTGTGAATATTAGTCTTGAGAAGGACCTGCGTGGTCCGGATCGGGTCCACATTGTCTTGAGGAACGCGAGCGCTTAGTCGCTTTATTAAAAGATTTCAAAGATGTTTTCGCGTGGTCATACGAAGACATGCCTGGAATCGATCCTAAGATTATGCGATGTCGGATCCCCTTGACCCCGAGGCACGACACATCAGCGAAACTTCGGGAGGATCCGCCGGTGGGCTCTCAAGATTAAGGAAGAGGTCACCAAGCAAATCGATGCAGGCTTCCTGCTGGCATCCGAATACCCGACTTGGTTGGCCAACATTGTTCCAGTGCCGAAGAAAGATGGCAGGATCCGGGTATGTGTGGATTTCAGGGATTTGAACAGAGCTAGTCTGAAGGACGACTTTCCCTTACCGCACATCGATGAGTTGGTGGATTTCACAGCAGGGCATGCTTTGCTCTCATTCATGGATGGCTTCTCAGGCTACAACCAGATAGTGATGGCGCCAGAAGACCGGGAAAAGACTGCATTCACCACCCCGTATGGGACATACTGCTATAGAGTCATGCCATTTGGGTTGAAGAACACTAGAGCTACTTATCAACGGGCCGCAACCACAATATTACACGACATGATCCACAAAGAGGTTGAGGTGTACGTGGACGACATGATTGTCAAATCCAAAGAAAGAGAGGGCCACTACACCGCCTTGCACAAGTTTTTCAAAGGATCGGGAATTAGGTTGGTGAACCCTCAGTGTACATTTGGTGTTACAGCGGGAAAAATGATAGGGTTTCTGATTACACAAAGGGGCATCGCGGTCGACCCTTCCAAAATCAAGACCATCTTAGAAATGCCACCACCAAGGACTGAAAAGGAGGTGCGAGGCTTTCTGGGTAAAGTGCAATTCATAAGACGGTTTATCTCAAAATTAACCTTGACTTGTGAACCACTTTTTGGCCTTCTCAAGAAAGGAAAGAAGTTCCAATGGGACGGCCGATGTCAAACTGCATTTGAACAGATTAAAGAATATTTACAGAACCCACCCGTGTTGTCACCGCCAGAACCAGGGAAACCGTTGATTTTGTATCTGTCAGTAACTGAGACTACAATGGGCTGCATGCTTGCGCTAGAATCAGAAGACAAGGTGGAGAGAGCCATCTACTATCTAAGCAAGAAGATGCTAGAGTACAAAACCCGCTACACTCTGCTGGAGAAGGCTTGCTTAGCTTTGGTATGGGCTACCAGGAAGCTATGGCACTACCTGTTAGCTCACTCTGTAATGTTGGTTTCATGACTTGATCCCATCAAATATCTTTTCGAGAAACTAGCACTCACAGGTAGGCTAGCTCGTTGGTTGCTGTTGCTCTCCGAATTTGATCTAAAGTATGTAACACGCAAGTCGGTCAAAGGAAAAGTAGTGGCAGAGTTCTTAGCCGACCATCCAGTGGAAGGGGGTGAAGCAGTCGAGTACTTATTCCCAGATGAGGCCATTTTGCATATCGACGACAAAACTTGGACGATGTACTTTGACGGAGTGTCAAATCAATACGGGTATGGGATAGGAGTGTTGTTGATAGCACCCGACAATTCCCGTATCCCGCTAGCCTTCAAACTCCGATTCAAAGTCTCGAACAACGAAGCAGAATATGAGGCGTGCATTGCTAGTCTAGAAGCAGCCCTGGAACTAGGGGCAAGACGGTTGGACGTCATTGGGGACTCGAACCTTGTTGTGTCTCAAGCTAAAGGAGACTGGAAAGTGAAAGAGGAAAAGATGATGATGTATCACTAGACCTTGGACTTGCTGATTCCTCGATTTGAGAAGCTAAGTTTTACTCATCTACTAAGAGAGAACAACAGGTTCACAGATTCTTTAGCAACTCTATTTTCTATGATAGACATCCCGTGTGGAGTCCGAATGCGTCCAGTCATCATCGACCAGAAATTTGCACATGCCTACGAGTCAATTGCTGCTATAGATGAAGTTCAAGACGAAAACCCTTGGTATTACGACATCTGGAACTTCTTGGAGAAAGAAGCATACCCGCCAGGGGTAAATGCCAAAGACAAAAGGGCAATCAGAAGAATGGCCGTTCAGTTCATAAGCTGTGGGGATAAGCTGTATAAAAGGGGTCATCTGGGAATGCATATACTGTGTGTTGATGCCAAAGAGTCAAAGTGTCTGATGGAAGCCATCCACGGGGAAGAATGTGGTGCGCACATGAATGGGGTAATGTTGGCACGGAAGATCCTCAGACAGGGTTACTACTAGTCCACCATGGAGGAGGATTGTATTGGTTTTGTCCGGTGATGCCACAAGTGTCAAATTCATGCAAATCGCATGAACATTCCGCTGTCAAAGCTGTACAACATGACTTTGCCATGGCCATTTTCAGTCTGGGGAATCGATGTGATCGGGGCTGTCACCCCGAAGGGGTCGAATGGGCATGAGTGCATCTTGGTAGCGATAGATTATTTCACAAAGTGGGTTGAGGCCCAATCTTATGCGATGTTAAAGGCTTCGCACGTCGCAAAATTTATCAGAAACAGCATCATCTGTCGCTATGGAGTCCCAAATGAAATTATTTCAGACAATGGTTCCCACTTCAAGAAGGAGGTGATTGATTTGTTGGAGAAATACAATGTGACTTTTCATAAGTCGTCTACCTATCGGCCGCAGACCAATGGAGCAGTTGAGGCCACCAACAAGAATATCAAGCACATACTACAGAATATGGTAGAAACCTATCGGGACTGGCCAGATAAGCTGCCGTTCGCTTTATGGGGCTATCGGACTTTAATCAGAACTTCTACTGGGGCGACTTTGTACTCATTGGTTTATGGGATGGAGGCCGTTCTGCCTATTGAGATTGAGGTCCCGTCATTACGAGTATTGGCTGAGTGTCAGATAATGAAGCGGATTAACCTGAGAGCAGATTTGAGGAACTCATGCTCTTTGATGAAAGAAGGCTGAAAGCACTGTACCATGTCCAAGGTTATCAACGCAGAATTGCCCGGGCTTTCAACAAGAAGGTTAAGTCTAGGAACTTAAAAGAATGAGATTTGGTGCTCAAGGACAACCGAGCTCCCATCCACGACCCAAGGGGCAGGTTCAGACCCAATTGGACTGGTCCCTACATCATCAAGTCAATCTGGTCAGGTGGAGCTGTGGTTCTGATGGATCTAGATGGCTTGGAGTTCTCACAACCGATCAATATGGACAAGTTGAAGAAATATTACCCTTGAGAGGCTTGCTAGGCCGAAAACTCGAAAGGGCGACCTAGGCAAAACTCGGAGCACAAAAAATTTGAAACTACAAAAACTAAGCTTGCAAGGTTGAAAACCCGCAAAGGGCGGCCTTGGCAAAAGTTAGAGCGTAAAAGGAGAGTGAAAATACCCGAGCGAACCTGAGCCTGAACTACGTAAGGCTTGATTCCCATCTTTGGGATACGTAGGCAACTTCACCCTGAAGTTCAGCCATAAACTTTTCCCCGATCAACTTTGTCCATTTTGATCATCTCAGTCATCTTTTTCCATCAGCATTCATCGTAATCTCCGGTACAATGCTATTCAGACTAGGGGCAACTTTCCAGTTGCTAGGATCTGGGGTTGTGCATCTCAGTGACAGATCTCAGGCGTGTCCAGTTCTGATCCATATCGAAAATAGTTTTGAAAAGTTTTAATAAAAGTTGACTTTGTTCAAATTAATCTTTTACAACTAAGACCATTTTTGGACCCAAGCGGAAAAATTTCAGTACCACAACTTTCAATTTCATTGATTTCAAAACAGAGTTCTCTTACTCTTGCATACAATTGGAGTTGCTTTTTATTACACCCATAAAGGAAACTTGAAAGTACTGATAAAGCAATAAGTCCGGGGCATAGTCAAGTCAGGTGTCCCTACGCCCCCTCCCGGAGCTAGTCGAAGCCTCTGATGCCAAGCTAGGCCCAATCTGTGCCTCTTCATTGAGCCAATCCTAGCACTCGTCAGACAAAGTGCAACTGAAAGTGGGAGCAGGGGCCAGGAGCTCTCTAGTCCTCCATGCTGTGGCATATTGGGCAAGCTGTGCGCCTCGGACCAGAAAAGCAGTCGGGTACTCAATCCCCTCTGGTGGGCAAGTCTGATCATGGCCAAACTGGCGCTGGAACCGGAACGAAAAATAGAACACACAGTGAGTTAGACCAATCAGCTGGACCCCAGTCTGCCGGGACATGCTATAGCTCATTGCCGGAAGATTGAGCCAAGGACAGTGCCAAGCAATGCGGACAACAGAGAAATTGCACATACAGTTGAACCACCATCCCTCATCAAGCGCATCAACCAGGCATTGCCGAAAGAAGTAGCCGCGGGCTGAGTAGGCAGGGCAAGAGTCCACAACCTGCAGTTTATCCATCAACCATACCTGGGGAGGGATGAAAAATGAGAGAATAAAGAATAGAAAGATGTGCGATAAGAGAACAGTGAGACAAGGGTTCTATGAGAAAAACCGAGGCTGAGGGCCGAGTGATGCGAGCAAATACATATGTGAGATTGAGTGGGAAACATTACCTGCAGCAATAGTGGACTCCCCGCAAATCTAGTCGTCTCCTGACGATGGAAAGCGTCCAAGCCCATCGTGTTTGACCAGCGCCATAGCAATCTGACTCTTCTTCCTTCAAGCCCTGAGCAACTTCAATCAAACGGATGCTGGGTCCACTTAGGCCCGGGGCAAGCAGGAAGTAAGATAGCATGCACAAGCAAAGCACATGTTGTCGGAAACCTTGCCAATGGTGATCGCCGCGGTCACCGGCACCAGAAAAGCGATGGATCAAACCGAGGATATCTAGTTCCCCATTACGATCGAGATCGAGCATCATGTGGTAAGTCCACACATCCGCCCTAAAGCTTGGGCAAAGCGGGGCGAGGCAAGATCTCTTCCGAGCGTTCAGACTCCATCAAAACTTGAAAATCTTCAAAAGTTGGACATACCTCTTGCCCGCCAAAGCTAAAACATCGTCCTTTGGGTTCCGAGAACCTTCTGCGGCATGGAGGAAAGGAAGGTGCAATGCGACTTCGGCGTGAATAGTGCATTCAAGCCGAAACCCCGGAAGTTCAACTTTTCTAAGCCATCTAAAGAAGAGATCCAAGATGTGAGATTTTCTACGAGAAATGCCTCTATTTTTTGTGCAAAGCAGTGATGAAATGAATGAGTCCCGAAGTTGGAGCTTTTAAAGAGGATGGGACACTATTCAAGGGGACACGTGTCGAAAATTTGGCGGCTGTCGGGATAAGTGGCCGGCTGGCCACCTTTTCTAGCAGGCCGGCCACATTTCTTCTCTCACATACAAAAAGCTGGCCGGCCAGCCCCCAAAAGTGGCCGGCCATGCTCCCATGTGTGTCCTTGGCCCTATTTTACCCCCCGAGAGGAAGTTTCAACCATTTCCATGCAACGGGTATGTCAAAGGCCTCCATTTCCCTCTATTTCGGATGCATTCCGTTGCCCAGATCGTCCGAAGCACACTCTATTTTGTTAAAGTTTTGTTTATCGAGTTGTTGTTTTGCTTATCGAGTTGTTTGTCGAGCTATCGTGTTTTCGGTTGTTTGAGTTGGTACTCTTTGTTTAAGCAATTTTCTTGTTAAGTTTTGTTTATTAAGTTGTCAACACTGTTGTATTTTGCTTATCGAGTTGTAAACTTGCTAAGGTTTTGTTGTATCTTAGTAAGTTAAGTTATTGCGTCGGTTCACTACCTGACTGGGCAAATGCACAATGCACATTTTCATTCAATCTCATTATGGTGCAAAACGATGCGATATGATGCTAAGAGTTTAAAATACAACACCTTTTTCGAAAGCCGTTTCATTCCATCATGCTTCATTTTGCAAACAAAGGGCACAAGTTTTACAACAATAAAACTGCCTAATAATGTACAATGTGCTACAACTACTAGCAAAAAGGTAAATAAAACAGGGAACCGCGACATCAATGCTCTCAAGAGCGGGAATAAGAGACCCTTTTCATCCTCTTTTGAGGATTAGCCTCTGCACCCCCATCACCGTCTGAATCAGAGCTATCATCCTTAGGATCCCCCTCAGCCTCGCCTCCACTCTCGGAGTCAAGACCGGAGCCCTCCTCTCTATCAGCAGATGTCTCCGACTGACGATCTGCAGCCTCCTCCTCCTCCTCATCCTCACCGGGCTCCTCCTCTATAATGTGTACTCTGCGCCTGTGAGATGACCCTCCTCCCTTGGCTTCTCGAAAAGGCACGGATGGCCCAGCTCCTCGAAAAGACCTGGAGGGCCCAGCTCCTTGAAAAGGCCTGGATGGCCCAGCTCCCCGAGAAGGCCCAGGTGGCCCGGCCTGCGGCTGAGCATATACTGGAGGCATCTAAAAATGAAAAATGCATTTTGAATACATCAGCCAAAACATGTATATCAGATACAAATGCAAACAAGCTACGCAGGGTGGGTATACACAGCAACAATGCATGAATGTGGTGTGTGTCAGATGTGCTCTACGCAATTAGCCTAATTAATGCAGTAAAATGTCCAAAATCAGCATGTTATCAGAAGATACAATGCTAGAAAACTAAAGGATACCTGGAAGCCCATAATGGACAACTGCGCCTCCCTCTGCAGTACCATCCCCTCGAGTGAGGCTACTATCTCGAGCACCTGATCCATGTACTCAACAGGGGGCTGCAGATGCAAAAGGCAGGGGTATCAGTAAAGGAATGAGTGACTAAGTATCTGAGTAGTGAATCAAAGCTGTAAAACATACCGGTGGTGAGTCGGGGTCTCTGACATATCGGTGGCCAGGCATCGGAGGCTCTATCGGGAACGAAATCGGAGAGGTAGTCCCATACTGCCACCCCATCAGCTCAGTCGGCATATCAGGCCATCCAGGATGATGATAAGTCAGGGGAATCGGGGGAACCGATCCACCCCCACCTCTAAATGTACCAGCCCTGCTAGTGGAAGGCGTCCATGACCCGAGCGGCTCGAAGATGGCATACCAGCAGGCCTCATCGTCGGAGTACGGACTCCCGTCAATGGAGGCATCAGGTATATGTGACGGTAAGTAGCATAAACCCCCTCCTCAAGATAAAGCAAATCATCAGTACCCAACATAGCATTAACAACATCCCGAGAAGAGAGCCTATCAGCAATCTGCATCTCGACTGGGGGTGCTGAGGGAGGGTCCTGAGAAGTATAGCCCCATACCTGACGCAAGAAGCGCTCCCCCAGAAACTAGGCTCTACCAACTGGCCCCTCGAATAGAATCCTGTACTGGGAGGCACCCCGCTCTCCAGCAAACTGGTATTGGAGACCTTCACCTAAGGGTGCCCAGGGCTCCCATGTAATCTGCGGGTAACCAATCAATCAGAAATCAGGAAGGTACAAGACAAATCAAAGATGAAAACACAAAGAACTGAGAGTTCTGAAATACCTCCGTCGACCGCACCGTGTCGAAATACTGCCGTAGATAAAGGAGAGACTCTCGGGGTCTTGGCTGGTGCTGGCCCTCAAATACAAGTGAGTACGGGGTCACGAGGGACCCCTCCACCACTATCTCTGGGGCTAATATCGAGAAGTACACATAGACCCATAATTGTGGAAAATAGTGCAGAATGTAAATGCAAAGTGCTAAAGGCAAAATACAGTGCGTAAAGTACACCGTGTGTGCAGTTTACAAGTAATGAAGAGTAGAAATGTAAATCAGGAGGGCAGAAAGTACCTCCCAAGCTCTCTAGTAACCACCAAGTAAGTCCCCCCGTCCGCAGGAGGTCGCGCTCATATAGCAGTAAAGGGTATCCAGGCCGGCGCCACCCCAGTCATACCGTCTGACCTGTGATAGGTTCACCAAGGCGCTCAACAGATACAACCCAACAGTGTTTCCCCTGTCGGCAAACAGAGTGGTCCCGAAGAGGAACATCCGAAAACCAAGGGCATACTGTGCTGCCTCCTCAGGAGTCCCGGGCTCCATCTTCACCCTCCGAAAATGGGAAGAGAACCAGGTGTATCGGACTCTGCCCGAAGCTCTATCAACAGGCGGGTGAGCCCCCAGCAAATATACCCAAGCGGCCTCCCATTGACCCATATCCTCATCGTAAGGAATGGGCCAACCTCCCACGTCAAGGCCAGTCAACACAGCAAAGTCAAGCGGGGTCATAGTCAAGTCCCCTGTGGCAAAAAAATGAAAGAAGTTGGTGGTGTCCCACCATCTCTCCACCAAAGCTGCCATACCAAATCCTGGACAACCTCCGGGAGCTCGGCGTACCAATCTCTAGCCACGGTGGAGCCGTATCCCCGCACAGTGCGAGAAGTCACCTGCATTCAGAATGAATACACGCTTCAATAAAATGAGTGAGCTGTGTGCAAATAAAATGAATGAGCTGTGTGCGAATGAAATGAATGAGCTGTGTGCAAATGAAATGAATGAGCTGTGTGCAAATAAAATGAATGAGCTGAGTGCAAATGAATGGGCTGCGTGCAAAGTAAAGTGAATGAGCCGCGTGTTCAGATTTCAAAGTGTAAGCTGCGTGCTAGAAATCAGTGTTTGGGCTGCGTGTTCAACTCTCAATCAGTGTGTGCCGTGTGTTCACCTCTAGTTCGAACTGTGTGTTCAGAAAATCAGTGTTTGGGCTGCGTGTTCAACTCTCAATCAATGTGTGCTGCGTGTTCACCTTCAACTTCGAACTGTGTGTTTAGAAAATCAATGTTTGGGCTGTGTGTTCAAAACTCAATCAGTGTGCGCCATGTGTTCACCTTCAATTTGAGCTGTCTGTTCAGAAGATCGGTGTTTGGGCTGCGTGTTCAACTCTCAATCAGTGTGTGTCGCATGTTCACCTTCAACTTGGGCTGTGTGTTCAGAAAATCAGTGTTTGGGCTGCGTGTTCAAATCTCGATCAGTGTGTGCCGTGTGTTCACCTTCAATTCGAACTGTGTGTTCAGAAAATCAACGTTTGGGCTGCGTGTTCAAATCTCAATCAGTGTGTGTCACGTGTTCACCTTCGATTCCGGCTGTGTGTTCAGAAAATCAGTGTTTGGGCTGCGTGTTCAAATCTCAATCAGTGTGTGTCGCGTGTTCACCTTCAATTCAGACTGTGTGTTCAGAAAATCAGTGTTTGGGCTGTGTGTTCAAAACTCAATCAGTGTGCGCCGTGTGTTCAGAAGATCAGTGTTTGGGCTGCGTGTTCAACTCTCAATTAGTGTGTGCCGTGTGTTCACAATCAATTTATGGGCTAAGTGTTCAGAAACTCAAGTGATTGAACCGTGTGTTCAGAATGTAAACAGAATGCACGAAAAATGCAGAATACGTTGCAGAAAAGATAAAAATGAAGTAAATACCTCTCGTGCCTCATGAGAGAGGTGATACTCCGGCTCCCGCAGAAGTAGATCTCCGGGTGCTCGCTCGTCAAAGTCTGTGAAGTGATGGAAAACAGCTCGCGGAAGAATATGTGCTGGCGGGGTGTACCTCTCGGGTATGAAGGGTCGAACCCTCGGAGGCAGAGCCATGATATCGGGATCACCTCCGGCATCCGCAGGACCTCTACCGTGAGGAAAATGACCGACCATTTCAGAAAACCTGCAAAAATGAGCAAAAATTGGAAAAAGTCAACAAAAGTCAACTCTCGGGAAATGAAAAAGTCAACAAAAGTCAACTCCCAAGAAAATCTTCCAAATGTTGAGATAAACTCACCTCAAGTGGCGAAAATGAGAAAAGAAGCACCGAAATCAAAATTTAATCGGTTCAAAGTGCTTAAAACTGAAAGTTTTCGCAAAAACAACTTGCGTAGGGTGTTGGAAAACGCGTATAGAGCTCAGATCTGAAGAGGAAAATGGTTTGGGAAGGTAGAGGAGATGATTTCGGAGCTGAGGTTATGAGCTCAAAATGTTTGGCCGAATGAATTTAAAGAAAAGAGGGTGAAAAGACAAAAATGCCCACGAATTTCGACAAGTGGCCGGCCGGCCACCTTTTCAGGCTGGCCGGCCATCTCCTTTTCAAAAAGTGGCCGGTGGCCTCCCCTGGGAAATAAAACTGGCCGGTGGTGTTCTCCACACCCCCTCCAAGGTCTCTGCAAATTTTGAGAAAAATTGGAGTCCCCGGGACCTGAAAAAGTACAAGAGAAGTGCACTTTCTGTCGCGAAATTGCTCCGCCGGAACTTTAGCTTCAACTTCTGACGTGTGTCTCATCATTACTCATCAAAATCAAGGTGTATCCTTTTTGAACATGTTGTAACCTCTCCGGGAGGTGAACCGGAGGCCGCGATCGAGTCGCCCTCGCCGAAACGCGCATTTCCTTGCTCGCCGTTTTGTGACGAACACGCATCCTGATTTGCGTTTGTTCTGCATTATTGTGCATCTGACTTGCATTCTCATGAACATACTTGCATTGTTATGCACGTCTCTTTGATATTACCATGCCTCTGTGTTTAAGCTTGTGTTATCACGCACACTCCTTTCTCGCATTGCGATGCACTCACCCACCAACACCGCGCTTGTCGAACTTTCGATATCGCATTGAACATATGTTGTTAGCATGTTGTGCTTGTTGAGTTTCTCTCTTTTGCAGGCACGATATTGCATGTACGGTTCATTGGAAGCTGGTGTGACCAGACGAATCGCACAGGTATTGTATCTTCTCCGTGTGAGACGTGACGAGAATTGAATAATTCTCTGCATTCCTAACTGCATGAAATGTAGTTGTTGCTTTGCATTCTTGCTTAAAATTGTTGCATCTGTTTGCGAATATTTGCTTCATTACAGCTTGCTACGCTTGCATGAACATCAAGTTACATTTGGCCTTGTGCATATCATTTTGCATTTTGCCCCGTTGCCTGCGGGCACGCCTGCGGGCACACCTTGGTTTATCTCGCCTGTTTGTCTAAGTCTTCGGCCTTGTCAAAAATGGGTCGTCTTTGGGCTTTGACATTCACTCCCGTCACTTATGACTTTCGAGTTCTGTCAAAGAGGGGCAACTGTAGACACCCCATTTTTGACCGACCTTAAGACTCAGACGTCACCGATTGAGCACTTGGTGATGTTGCATATCGTGCTCGTCCAGAGGTTTCAGAGTCTCGACCGTGAGCCTTGCCTCCGGACTTCCGGGCTTTTCTGTGCCTTGCCCCGATTTGCGAACCAGGCTCAGTTTTCTCTGTTTCTCTTCCCAAAGGGAGGGAGAGGTCTCGCAGATCATCTCTCGGCGGCCGCGGGCTACATTTCGTGGTCGTAGGCCATTTTGCCCATTTCGGAGCCCGATTTTCGGAGCCGTCAGGCCGAGTGCCTCGGTTCGGGACTGCCTAACCACCTCCGTTTGCTCCGATTTTTGGCATGCATCTTATTTACTCCATTTTGAGGGACACTGTGGTTCGAGAGACCAACTTCGTGGTCGAACACCACTCCTGGTGCCTAACAGTCGATTTTCGGGGCCCCGGGCTGCGCGTTTTGGCCCCCGAACCTTCATTTTGCATCGATTTGCGTTCATTTTTGGTAGGGACCTCTGTTTCATCACCAGGAAGGTCGTAGAAGGGTGGGAGGCTAGTAATTGTTTCAACAACCAGTTATATTCCTTCATCACCCTCCGTCGCCCATTTTTTCTCACTCAGAAGCCAATGTTGACCACCCTTGGGCCATTTTCTTCAACCCTAACCCCCATATTTGTGTTGTACACACCTGGGAGGCCATCAATATTTGGTGGCCAGCCAGTAATTATGTTTGAACCTTTTGAACCCCTTTGAAAAGTGGGATGTTCTCTCTCCTGGTTCACTGTTTCCAGTTTTTGACCACAAGGTTGTGTTGAGAATACATGGGAGGCCACCAATTTGTGTTGGCCGGCCACTAATTACACTTGGCCTTTTTGACCCCTGGCCGGCTAGCCATGGGAAAAGTCGGCCGGCCACCTGCAAGCCCAATAACCAGCCGGCCTTGCTCCTTGCATCCTGTTCAGTCCAAATGTACCCTCATTTTCCCCCCAGATTTTGTATCCGGGGGGCCAACTTTTTGGGTGAAACTTGAATTCATTTCCCCCCCTCCATTTTACCCCCTTTTCTCCCCCTATTTTTCCTATATAAACAGCCTCCCAGCTGTGTTTGAAAGGTTAGAAAAATTCCCTTGGAGCCTTGTATTGCACTTCCCTCTCTCCCTCACTTAAACCCTCCAAAACATCCAAGTCCTGCACCCTTTTCTACACCACCACCTAGCACCACACCACCATCTCCATTCCATCCACTTAGAGCAGCTTTCTAGAGCTTACGAAGCACCATTTCTTGTGCCAAGAAGCTGTCAAAGACTAGGCTACAAGGGTAAGCACATTTTCCCTCCTTTTGGCCTTATTTTGTTCAATAGCTTAGCCCTTTGTGCTTGCATATTTGGGCTCCGACCCTAACTATAAATAGGCTTATTTTGAGTCATTTTCCATGTTTGATTAAGGGCCTCTCACTGTTTGGGGCCTCCTTGTTGCACTTGCTTCATCACCTCCCTTGTATGCCATTTTCTTGCATGTTGTTGTTGGCCTATATGTAAACTGTTTTGAGGCATGTTTTAAACTGTGAAATAGCTTATTTTGAGCCCTTCTTCAACATTGTTGAAGGGCTCATCACTGTTTGGGGTCTCTTTTTGTCACTTGCCTTTGTATCCCTCTTTTAGCCCCATTTTTGCATGATTTGTTAGCCTCTTGTGATTCTATTTTTGGACTCTGGTCCGAATGAAAAATGGCATTATTTTGACCCCTTCTTCTTGTTTCATTAAGGGTATTTTGCTGTTTGAAGCATCCTTTTTATACTTTGTGTTATAGCTCTCTTTTTGGCCTTATCTTGCATAGTATTTTGAGCATACTTGTACACTGTTTTGGGTTTTAACATAAACTGTAAAAAGTCATATTTTAGGTCCCTCTTCAACTTTGTTGAAGGACCTTCATCTATTTGGGGCCATTATGCATCACTTACTTCTTTGTCCTCCTTTAGGCCCACTTTTTGCATGAGAGTTTTGCCAATACTTGTGTCAGTTTTTGTGGCTTGTAGTAAACTGTAAAGTACCATATTTTGGGCCCCTCTTCAACATTATAGAAGATCCCTTCTCTCTTTAGGGTCAGCAGCTGTCACTTGTTTCATTATCTTGCTTTCGGGGCCATTTTTGTATGCTAGTTTAGCCCCATTTGCGTTCGCTGTTTGGCTTTGCTTAGAACTGTAAATATGCTTATTTTTGGGCTTTCTTGATTCTTTCTTCACATTCCATGTTCGAATAATGCATGCATTGCATAGTCATAGGTCATTTCGTATGCCTAATTTCATGTTTCGGGACCTATTCCATGCATCGGGTGTCATTTTGCCATCTTTCGGGGCTGTTTTGCATCATTTTCACCTCTGAAATTTTCATGCTAGTATATTATATTCCATGTTTTGCCATGTGTCTTGTTAGAGTGCCATTCAGTGCCTTAGGGTCGGTCCTCGGTTTGCGTACACGTGTGCACACATTTCGAGTGTCTCATTTTCATCTAATGGCCTCTTATGTGAGTGTGGCTGAGGTCTACTTGTGTTAGTGTAAGTCCATATCGCATTGTGTATGCCATTTCATTCCATAGCGTTGTGTATGCTAGGATTGTATGCGCATTGTGTATGCCATGTTACCTCGTGCATTTTGTATGCCATTCCATAGCATTGTGCATGTTAGGTTGTATCTTAGTTGCATTCATGCATATCATGCATATTGCATTGTGTTTCGGGATAGGAGTTAGCCCGAGCACGGGAAACGAGGTGCGTTTCATACTCCGAGTGACGGAACGTGTCTCAATTCCCCAGTCACCGACACTCCGAATTACCCATGATGGAGTTAGGTTTTAGTTGAGTTCTCATGTGCATTCATTCCATATCGAGTTGTGCAATTCGATTCCTCGGCCATCATGCATCAAGATGCGTGATTGGTGGCACGAGGATCGAGGCATGCATACATTTGTGAAAATACATTGCCATGCCCCTTTCCTGCTCTCTGTTGCAGCAAATCAAGAATCAGCAGCCTTCCGCGGCTTGGCGCGCTTTCCAAAAAATCATTGCAAAACAGAGGCTAATCGGGGCATCGTCGTGGATTTCCGTGCAAAGGCAACCCGGACATGCATCATTCATCATCTGAAGAAGAATCAAGGCAGTCCCTGGTTTGCATGCCAGTTTATTGTTTTCTTAGTTAATTTGTTAATTAATTAGGAATTTGTACATATTTTGGACTGTATTATTTATTTGGACTGTACTATTTGGGACTGTATATTATTCTTTCGGACCCTCTGTGCGAGGGCATAATTGTAATAAGTGTGCATGAGTGTGATGTATGTCTTCCAACCCCACGTCTTTCTTCCCTTTTATTTACCTGCTTATGATGGTTAGATTAGGGCATGTTTCAATTAGCATACAGTATGATGACATGTTTGCATTCATTCATCTGTTTTGCATGCACCGGGCTCGGCTGTAGACACCCCATTTTTGACCGACCTTAAGACTCAGACGTCACCGATTGAGCGCTTGGTGATGTTGCATATTATGCTCGTACTGAGGTTGCGGTGTCCCGGTTGCGAGCCTTGCCTCCGGATTTTCGGACTCTTTTGTGCTTTGCCTCGGTTTGCGAACCAGGCTCCGTTTTCTCTGTTTCTCTTCCCGAAGGGAGGGAGAGGTCTCGTAGATCATCTCTCAGTGGCTGTAGGCTACGTTTCGTGGTCGTAGGCCATTTTTCCCGTTTGGAGCCCGGTTTCCAGTTTTTCGGAGCCGACGGCCGTGTGCCTCGGTTCAGGACCGCTTAACTACCTCCGTTTGCTCTGGTTTTTGGCACATACCTTATTTCCTCCCTTTTGAGGGACACTGTGGTCCGAGAGACCGACTTCGTGGTCGAACACGACTTCCGGTGCCTAACAGTTAGTTTTCGGGGCCCCGGGCTGCGCATTTTGGCCCCCGAGCCTTGCTTGCAAGCATTGTTGGGCTCCGACCCAAACTGTAAATAGTCATATTTTGAGCTCCTTTTCATGTTTGATTAAGGACCTTTTTTTTTTTTGAGGTCTCCTACTATCACTTGCTTCTTTAACTCTCTTTTAGACCTATTTTTGCATAGTATTTTAGGCTTACTTGTGAGCTGTTTTGGATTTGGTCATAAACTATAAAATGTCTTGTTTTGAGCTCCTCCTCAACTTTGTTGAAGGGCTTTCTTCGGTTTGAGGCCAGCAGCTACCACTTGCCTCTTTATCTCACTTTTTGGCCTTTTTGGGGGGAAATTTGAATTTCAATTTCCCCCCATTTTCCCCACTCTTTTGCCTATATAAACACCCCCCCAGCTCTGGTTTGAAGGGTTAGAAAATTTTGTTTTGGAGCTCTCACATTAAATCTCTCTCTCTCTCTCTCTCTACAAGCCTTAAAAACCCCTTTGGTTCTTCACCAACCCATAGGCCCACCTTTCCATCCTCCATTCCAGAAGCTTAAGGTTATTCTTCAAAGCCTAGGAGTGCTGGATTTTGGTCCAAAAGGCTGTGAAAGATTAGTCTTCAAGGGTAAGTCCTCTTCTCCCCTTTTTGACCCTTTTCTTGGTTCATATTCTAGCTCCTTGTGCTTACTTTTTTGAGCTCCGACCCTAACTGAAAATAGAATTTTTTTGAGCTCTATTTCATGTTTGTTTAAGGGCCTCTCACTGTTTGAGGCTTCCTTGTGGCACTTGCTTCTTTACCTTTCTTTTATGCCATTTCCTTGCATAGTATTTTAGGCCTATGTATAAACTGTTTTGAGGCATGTTATAAACTGTAAAGTGGCTTATTTTGAGTCCTCCTTCAACATTGTTGAAGGGATCCTCACTTTTTGAGGCTTCCATTTGCCACTTTCCTTTGTATCCCTCTTTTGGCCTTATTTTTGCATGATTTGTTAGCCCCTTGTGCTTCTGTTTTTGGGCTCTGGTCCAAACTGTAAATAGCCTTATTTTGACCCCCTATTCATGTTTTATTAAGGGTCTTTTTATGTTTGAGGCATCCTTTGTATACTTTGTGTTGAAGCCCTCTTTTTGGCCTTATCTTGCATAGTACTTTAGGCTTGCTTGTGCACTGTTTTGGGTTTGGTCACTAACTGTAAAATGCCATGTTTTGAGCCTCTATTCAACTTTGTTGAAGGGATCTCGGCCATTTGGGACTAGCAGCTGCTACTTGCTTCATTATCTCAATTTTAGGGCCATTTTTGTATGCTAACTTAGCCCCATTTGTGTTCACTGTTTGGCCTTTCTTAAAACTGTAAATATGCATTTTTTGGGATTTCCTTGCTTCTGTATTCACACTTCATGTTCAAATAATTCATGCATTGTATAGCCATAGGTCATTCCATGCACCTAATTTCATGTTTCGGGACTCATTTCATGCATCGGGTGTCATTTTGCCATCTTTCGGGGCTGTTTTGCATCACTTATTACCTCTGAAATTTGCATGCTAGTATGCCATATTCCATGCTTCGCATGTCTTGTTAGAGTGGCATTTCGTGCCTTAGGGTCGGTCCTCGGTTTGCGTGCACGTGTGCACTCATTTCGAGTGTCTCGTTTTCATCCAATGGCCTCTTATGTGAGTGTGGCTGAGGTCCACTCATGTTGGTGTAAGTCCATTATGCATTGTGTATGCCATTTCATTCCATAGCATTGTGTGTGCTAGGCTGTATGTTAGCGCATTGCGTATGCCATGTTACCTCGTGCATCGTGTATGCCATTTCATAGCATTGTGCATGTTAGGTTGTATCTTAGTTGCATTTCATGCATGTCATGCATATTGCATTGTGTTCGGGATAGGAGTTAGCCAGAGCACGGGAAATGAGGGGCGTTTCGTTCTCCGAGTGACGGAACGTGTCTCAATTCCCCAGTCATCGACACTCCGAATTATCCATGATGGAGTTAGGTCTTATTGTGTTCATATGTGCATTCATTTCATATTGAGTTGTGCAATTCGACTCCTCGGCCATCATGCATCGAGATGCGTGATTGGTTGCACGAGGATCGAGGTATGCATACATTTGTGAAAATACATTGTCATGCCCCTTTCTTGCTCTATTCTGACAAATCAAGAATCAAGACCTTCTGAGCTTGGCACGCATTCCAAAAACAATTGCAAACAGAGGCTAATTGGGGCATCGCAGTGGATTTCTGCACAAGACAACCCGGACATGCATCATTCATCATCTGGAGAAGAGTTAAGACAGTCCCTGGCTTGCATGCCAGTTTATTATGTTTCTTAGTTATTTTGTAAATTAATTAGGAATTTGTACATATTTGGACTGTATTATTTGGACTGTACTATTTATTTGGACCCCCTGTGCGAGGGCAATATTGTAATAAGTGTGCGTCTGTGTGATGTATGTCTTCCAACCCCACGTCTTTCTCCCTTTTATTTACCTGCTTATGATGGTTAGATTAGGGCATGTTACAATTAGCATACAGTATGATAGCATGTTTGCACCCATTCATCTGTCTTGCATGCACTGCTCGGCAGATCATACTAATCAGATCTCAGATTTCAATTCCGAGTTGAATACTTGATAGCTGTTGCATCTCATATGCCATGTTTAGAATAGCTGAGCTTGCTATAGTTGCATTTTTGCATGTGTTGCATTAGGCATTTCTGTATATTTAGGATCATGCATGGATTTCTAATCAGTTTCTGTTTTGGCTTGGAGTACTTGGTGAGTTTTATGCTTTAGCATCCTTGCATGCGTGTGAGTGACTACCATGATCGTATGCTTGCCATGAGGCTAACTGCTTATGTGATATACCTTCTTGGATGCCTGTGGGTGGAGGTTGGGTTATTTGGATTGGAACAATTCATCAAATGTTTGTTTTAAGCCCACTAAACAGTGGCAAAATCATGTTTTCTAAGCCCACCCGAGGGTGGCAAAATCCGCATTTTAAGCCTACTTGCGAGTAGCAAATCATTTTCACAAACAAACATGAAGTGTTTTGTTCCAATTCAGACGACTCAGTCTATACTTGTATGCTGTGCGCAACACATAGTAACCTAGGCTAATAACCGGAATAAGAACACACAATGTTTTCAAAAATAGATATCATGGTTAGTAGAGGCCGATCTTTGATCGAGCGAGCGGGGGTGCTCACGAAGTGACCTTCCCCAATCATACCTAAGTTCCCGAGCTGAGGCAACTTTGGTGATGACGGACACGTGGCCTTAGGCAAACGAGTCATGGTTTCCTAAATTTCCCAAAATAAAATATTTAGGTGGCGACTCTATATCTGGCAAAGCAGTCCATGTTTGGCACTTCTTTCAAAAATCTATTTTCTCAAAACGATTTGCCGGATTTGGACTCTTTGGTTCGAGATTAAGAACCGTGACAACAAATCGAGTCCGAACTGTAGCGTGGTCCCCAGGGCCTCGCTTCTACGCTTCTGGCGACTTGGGATTTAGAGAACTTGACTCGAACTCATGATATCCTGGTTTTGACTACGCTATGTGTTTCTTTGCATTGCATGTGCATTGGTGCGCCTAGGACACCGTGGTTTGCCATCCGCCATTCCCGAACGACGGATTTGGGAGGCTTGTCTTGTCAAGGCATGACCATAAGGCCGATCGGCTATGGGCTCGACAAGATATGGGAGCACAAACCCCTTTTACCAGGCACCCTTTTGACCATTCGACCTAGTGCATATTCGGATCCATAGTGACCATTCCAAACTAGGACAGTTGCTTACCCGATATAGGTTGTTTGAAACCATCACGTGTAGTAAAACCCTAGCTCTCGATAAAATAGGACAGGAAACCCTACCCTCCATAGGGGTGTTTTGGCTCTCACTTGCTTGTTATGTGCTTTTAGAGTGCGTCTCACAGAATGCATGTATCGGTTGCAAGTTTGGGAATCGCTGCATGGCACCAGCCTGAATTTTGGGATTCAGATTTTGAGGGTATCGGTTCTGGGCAAAATTGCAGAGGCACGATCATTATTCACTTTCTCATATGGGTTATCGTGAAATCAAGCTGAGATGCTCTCTGTTTTCCCTTTTGCTAGGGGGTAGTCTTGGAACTATAGCTTTAGAAGGCTCCGATATCCCCCGGGTACACCGAACTTATGTTGATAGACTTTGTCAGGTTTTTTTCCGCCAAGCTCAGCAAAGTCTATCGGCACTGGATCGGTGAACTTCGGGGATAATGTGATGTGATCTGGGGATGAACCAGTTGCGGGTGGCACTCGATTAACTCAGACGTGGGAATGGTACGCACCGTCCTGAGCATTTGGCCAATGCTACATTCTGACTTGGGTATTGAGTCAGTCTTGTTGTTTTGAGTCTGTCCTTTTGTTTTGAGTCAGTCTTTTCATACTAAGTCAGTAGGGTCTGTCTTATTGTATCGAGTCAGTCATGTTGTACAAAGGTCGGGTGATTCCGGGAGTGTTACCTCGGGTGTCACCATTTTGTTTTGCGTTTGTCTTTTCGTTTTGTTTTGAGTCTGTTTCTGCCAGGGAGCCAGTTGTGCTAGGAGTTTTTGAATGAAACAGCAGTGATTTTTACACTCTCGCATTTGCTTCTGCCTTGTCCCAGTTATGCCGGAAGTTCTGAAGGAGATGACAGTATTTGACTAAGGACTCTGTCTTTTCTGTGCCTCGAACTCATTGCATTGACCTAAGTTTTTCAAAACCTTTTGAATACTGCGGTGAAAACGAAGAGGAAGGAATTCCTCGGGCTTTGCAAAAATTTGATCAACTGAGAGAAAAAGAGGCATGCTAAACCCTTAATGAATAAAATCATGCTTGTTAATGTGAGTACTGGGAAGGATCCTGGCTTGATCCAGATTGGTTCTACACTGTCTTTAACGCGAGCGACTGATCGCTTCCTTAAAAGATTTCAAAAAATATTTTTGCGCGATCCTGCGAAGGCCTGTGTGGAATCGCTCTTGAGATTGTGCAGCCTAGGATCGCTCTCAGCCTCGAGACTCGACCCCTTGCTTTCAAACCTTGGACCTTAATTCAGAGTGTTCAACGGTCAACCGCAATGTGAGGCCTGTGTGGCCAGATTCGAAGCAGCTCGCGACCTAGGGGCAGAAAAATGTCAGATGTGCTCGAAGAGCCGAAGATGGATCATCCTACAAATCAATAAAGACTGGCAAGAATGCCAAATCCCAGAGGGAGGAAGAAGAAAGTATTGCTGAAGAAAAACTGAGTTCCGATCCACAACACCAGGGGCAAATTTAGCCCCCCCATTGGATGGACTCCTGCATCATCAGTGAACAGCAGCCATTCTCTTGGATTCAGATGACTTCAGGATCTCAAAACTATTTGACATGGACAAAGCTACACTTTTACCCTTGAGAGGGTCGCTGGGCCGAAAACCCGAAAGGGCGACCCAGGCAAAAGTTAGAGCAAGAAAAAGAAGAAAAAGAAAGAAAAAGAAAAATGCAAAGAATGAAAAAAAAAAAGAAAGAAAAGAAAAAAAAGAAAAAATGAAGAAAATGCAAAGAAAAGAAAAAGAAAAAAAAAGAAAAGAGAATCAGAAAAACAAAGCTCGCAAGGTTGAAAACCTGCAACGGGCGCCTTGGCAAAAGTTAGAGCATAAAAAGGAGAGGTTAAATACCGGAGTGTACCTTAACCCCGAACTACGTAAGGCTTGATTCCCATGTTTGGGATACGTAGGCAACTTCATTCTGAAGTCCAGCCGTAAAACACTTCAAATTTAATTGTGTCCATGCGATAGTTCTGGTCATCTTTGTCTTCTCTGCATCTGAGGATTTGGTTGTGTTCGTCACTCTGAGGACTGACTACAATGCGCTGCGGTGCCATTCAAACAAGGGACAACTTTCCGTTGCCATTCGACGCGCCGCAGTGTCGTTCAAACAAGGGGCAACTTTCTATTGCCATGCAGCTCTCTTCAAGCACGGGGCAGTTTTCCTTTGGATCTGAGGTTGTGCATCTCAAGAGTAGGTTCCCTGCTCGCTGAGTAGTGGCTGTTTGCAAAAACAGTTTTTGAGAATTTTTACTGAGGTTGACTAATTCTCTCGAAAATTATTCCATTTTTCTAAAACTGGACCACTTTCTTGGACCCAAAAAGGAAAATTTTCAATGCTCATAACCCAACTTGTATGATCTCAAATCAAAAATCGAACAAGCATGTTAATCTAACTCTCATTTTGGTCAAAATTGTTTTAGTAGAAAGCAAAAACAAAACACGGTCAACATGATGAACTAGGGGCACAGTTGAGTTAGGTTCTCTGTCTTTTTCCCTTTATCAACACACTTGTCAGAAAGGGTACTCTACTTGCCAGAAAAGGGCACAACTGAAGCTAACAACAAAGGGCTGAAAGCTCTCTCACCCTCCAAGCAACGAGGTATCAAGCCGTGCGGCAATTTAACCGAATGGGGCAAGATATTCCACTTCCTCATCTGGACATATCTGATCACGTCCAAACTCCCCGGCAGAGCATCGTCAACCAAGGTTAGCTGCAGATTTGCTACACACCCAGGCCAGCAGTACCCTCTGGGGAGAAACTCACTAGTCACAAGCAGAAGAAGAAGAATCTAGCAGAATGCTAGGGGCACGAGCCCACAACTTGCTGTTTATCCATCAACCACCCAGGGGAGGGATTTAAAATGAGAGATTGAAGAATAGAGAGATGTGTGCTGAGAGAAAAAGTGAGGAAAAGGGCTTTTTTCAGAAAAACAGAGCTTGAGGGCCGAGTGATGTGAGAATCACAAATGAGAAAGGGTGGGAAATAATACCCAGAGAAACTGGTTCCTCGTGCACTGAGAGGTCTCTTGTCTTTGTAACACGTTTGTGTGTCGTGTCTTTTGTTTTGTTTTTCTCGATTCTTGCTTTGAGTCGTTCCGAGTGTGTCTCGGTGTGTTTAGATTGTTTACCTTTATTTTTCGTTGTTGGGTCGTCTTTGCTGTGTTCAGTTGTAGGCTCAATACCCGGTCGAGAACTCATTTTCTCAATTTCAAAAATGATTTGCTATGTGCTCAGAGTGCTGTGCCATTCTCCACATTTGTGCAAAAAAGGAATTTGTTCTTTCGAAAACTGCAAGGTTTAACCCAGGTCATGTGAGAACAGTGAAACAAGGACCTATCTGAAGCTATGTGGGTTCCAAACTGCAAAGCAAAAGAAAAGAGGGAAAATCGAAGCATCTGAGTGTGTTTCACCTTTAGCGAATTTTGAGATTGTATTCCGGATGTACCTCTTCAGACCTTGTCAGTGTTCCGAAGAATGAGCGTGCCTCTATCCCCAAGTGTAAGCCTGCTTCAAGTCAGAATGGCGATTAAAGCAGCAACAGATGTTATCTCTCTCTAATATGAACAGGGTGTGCCCGTTTTTGAGCTGAATGTGTTGCAAACCCCTTCGAAAGGTAAATCGGAGGTCGCGTTTTAATCTGGTCTCGTTAAGGCTTGTATTCCCTTATTCGGCATTTTGTTTCAAATATGCGTTGTCACGCACATTCCACTTGCATTGTTATGCATCCTTCCACCCGCATTATTATGCACTTCTCATGCTTGCATTGTGATGCCCATTCCAATTGCATTGTTATGCACCCACTTCACTAGCATTGTTATTCTCATTCATTGCATTGATTATGCACATCTATCTTGCATTGTTATGCACCTTTTCACTTGCAATTGTCTTTCTTTCTCCTCGCGGCGACGGGTCGACTTCCTTCCGTTTAGAGCATTTGGAATACGCTCCAATGCTTATCCTTTTTCTCAAACACCGGATACGCCCCACGCTTTCTCTCTTCTTTCAAACACCGGATACGCCCTAAGTTTCTCTTTCCGAAACACTGGGATACTTCCCTACGTTTCTCTCTTCTTTCTGAAACACCGGGATACGTCCCTATGTTTCACATTCCTTGCGGAACACCGGGATACGTCCCTATGTTTCACATTCCTTACGGAACACCGGGATACGTCCCTATGTTTCACATTCCTTGCGGAACACCGGGATATGTTCCTATGTTTCACATTCCTTGTGGAACACCGGGATACATCCCTATGTTTCACATTCCTTGCGGAACACCAGGATACGTCCCTATGTTTCTCATTCCTTGCGGAACACCGGGATACGTCCCTATGTTTCACATTCCTTGCAGAACACCGGGATACGTCCTTATGTTTCTCCTTCCTCCTGAAACACCGGGATACGTCCCTATGTTTCTTCTTCTTTTATAACCACTGCGATACGTCCCTAATCTTTGGGATACATCCCTAACCTCTGGGATACGTCCCTAATCTCTGGGATACGTCCCTAACCTCTGGGATACGTCCCTAATCTTTGGGATACGTCTCTAACCTCTGGGATACGTCCCTAACCTCTGGGATACGTCCCTAATCTTTGGGATACGTCCCTAATCTTAGGATACGTCCCTAAATCTTGGGATACGTCCCTAAACCTTGGGATACGTCCCTAACCTTTGGGATACGTCCCTAATCTTTGGGATACGTCCCTAACCTCTGGGATACGTCCCTAACCACTGGGATACATCCCTAATCTTTAGGATACGTCCCTAACCTCTGGGATACGTCTCTAATCTTGGGATACGTCCCTAAACCTTGGGATACGTCCCTAAACACCGAGATACGTCCCTAAACCTTGGGATACGTCCCTAAACACCGGGATACGTCCCCATGTTTCTCCATCTTTGGTTAAGAGCATCCGAATACGCTCCAATGCTTATACCTTTCCAAACACCGGATACGCCCCTATGTTTCTTTGCATGATCATAAGTTATGTTCTTCTTGCATTATCATTTGCATTTTGCCCCGTCATGGGCATGCTCGCGCACATCTTTGTCTATCTTGTCCGCTTTGTCTAAGTCTTCGCCTTGTCAAAAATGGGTCGTCTCGGGCTTTAACATTCACTCCGCTATTCTTATGACTTTCGAAGTTCTCACAAAGAGGGCAATCAGAGACACCCCATTTTTGACCGACCTTAAGACTCAGACGCCACCGATTGAGCGCTTGGTGATGTTGCATATTGTGCTCAGACGAGGTTCTGAGTCCTGCGAGCCTTGCCTCCGAACTTTCGGACTCTTTTTGTGCTTTGCCTCGGCCATAACCAGGTCTGCTTTTCTTCCCAAAGGGAGGGAGAGGTCTCGTAGATCATCTCTCAGTGGCTGTAGGCTACGTTTCGTGGTCGTAGGCCATTTTTCCCGTTTGGAGCCTAGTTTCTGGTTTTTCGGAGCCGACGACCGTGTGCCTCGGTTCGAGACTGCTTAACCACCTCCGTTTGCTCCGATTTTTGGCACATACCTTATTTCCCCCCTTTTGAGGGACACTGTGGTCCGATAGACCGACTTCGTGGTCGAACACCACTTCCGGTGCCTAACAATCAGTTTTCGGGGCCCCGGGCTGCGCGTTTTGGCCCCCGAGCCTTGCTTGCAAGCATTGTTGGGCTCCAACCCAAACTGTAAATAGTCATATTTTGAGCACCTTTTCAAGTTTAATTCAGGACCTTTTTCTATTTGAGGGCTCCTACTATCACTTGCCTCTTTAACTCTCTTTTAGGCCTATTTTTGTATGGTATTTTAGGTTTACTTGTGAGCTATTTTGGACTTGGTTATAAACTATAAAATGTCTTTTTTTGAGCCCCTCTTCAACTTTGTTGAAGGACTCTCTTCGGTTTGAGAACAGAAGCTACCACTTGCACCTTTATCTCACTTTTTGGCCTTTTTTGGGGAAAATTTGAATTTGAATTTCCCCCCATTTTCCCCCACTCTTTTGCCTATATAAACACCCCCCCAGCTCTGGTTTGAGGGGTTAGAAAATTTTGGTTTGGAGCTCTCACATTAAATCTCTCTCTCTCTCTCTCTCTCTCTCTCTCTACTCTAAGCCTTAAAAACCCCCTTGGTTCTTCACCAACTCATAGCCCCACCCTTCCATCCTCCATTCCAGCAGCTTGAGGTTGTTCTTCAGAGCCTAGGAGTGCTGGATTTTGGTCCAAAAGGCTGTGAAAGATTAGTCTTCAAGGGTAAGTCCTCTTCTCCCCTTTTTGACCCTTTTCTTGGTTCATATTCTAGCTCCTTGTGCTTACTTTTTTGAGCTCCGACCCTAACTGAAAATAGAATTTTTTTGAGCTCTATTTCATGTTTTTTTAGGGGCTTCTCACTGTTTGAGGCTTCCTTGTGGCTCTTGCTTCTTTACCTTTCTTTTATGCCATTTCTTGCATAGTATTTTAGGCCTATGTATAAATTGTTTTGAGGCATGTTGTAAACTGTAAAGTGGCTTATTTTCAGACCTTCTTCAACATTGCTGAAGGGCTCCTCACTTTTTGAGGCTTCCATTTTCCACTTGCCTTTGTATCCCTCTTTTGGCCTTATTTTTGCATGATTTGTTAGCCCATTGTGCTTCTGTTTTTGGGCTCTGGTCTGAACTGTAAATAGCCTTATTTTGACCCCCTCTTCATGTTTCATTAAGTGTATTTTGCTGTTTGAGGCATCCTTTGTATACTTTGTGTTGAAGCCCTCTTTTTGGCCTTATCTTGCATAGTACTTTAGGTTTGCTTGTGCACTGTTTTGGGTTTGGTCACTAACTGTAAAATGCCATGTTTTGAGCCTCTCTTCAACTTTGTTTAAGGGATCTCGGCCATTTGGGGCCAGAAGCTTCTACTTGCTTCATTATCTCAATTTTAGGGCCATTTTTGTATGCTAGCTTAGCCCCATTTGTGTTCACTGTTTGGCCTTTCTTAAAACTGTAAATATGCATTTTTTGGGACTTCCTTGCTTCTGTATTCACACATCATGTTCAAATAATGCATGCATTGCATAGCCATAGGTCATTCCATGCGCCTAATTTCATGTTTCGGGGCTCATTTCATGCATCGGGTGTCATTTCGCCATCTTTCGGGGCTGTTTTGCATCACTTATTACCTCTGAAATTTGCATGCTAGTATGCCATATTCCATGCTTCGCCATGTCTTGTTAGAGTGGCATTTCGTGCCTTAGGGTCGGTCCTCGGTTTGCGTGCACGTGTGCACTCATTTCGAGTGTCTTGTTTTCATCCAATGGCCTCTTATGTGAGTGTGACTGAGGTCCACTCATGTTGGTGTAAGTCCATTATGCATTGTGTATGCCATTTCATTCCATAACATTGTGTATGCTAGGCTGTATGTTAGCGCATTGCGTATGCCATGTTACCTCGTGCATCGTGTATGCCATTTCATAGCATTGTGCATGTTAGGTTGTATCTTAGTTGCATTTCATGCATGTCATGCATATTGCATTGTGTTCGGGATAGGAGTTAGCCCGAGCACGGGAAACGAGGGGCGTTTCAGACCGAGTGACGAACGTGTCTCAATTCCCCACCACCGACAATTCAATTATCCATGATGGAGTTAGGTCAGATTGTGTTCATATGTGCATTCATTTTATATTGAGTTGTGCAATTCGACTCCTCGGCCATCATGCATCGAGATGCGTGATTGGTGGCACGAGGATCGAAGTATGCATACACATGTGAAAATACATGGCCATGCCCCTTTTCTTGCTCTCTGTTACAGCAAATCAATAATCAGCAGCCTTCCGAAGCTTGGCACGCATTCCAAAAACAATTACAAACAGAGGCTAATTGGGACATCGCAGTGGATTTCTGCACAAGGCAACTCGGACATGCATCATTCATTATCTGGAGAAGAGTCAAGACAGTCCCTGGCTTGCATGCCAGTTTATTATTTTTCTTAGTTAATTTGTAAATTAATTAGGGATTTGTGCATATTTGGACTGTATTATTTGGACTGTACTATTTATTTGGACCCTCTGTGCAATGGCAATGTTGTAATAAGTGTGCATATGTGTGATGTATGTCTTCCAACCCCATGTCTTTCTCCCTTTTATTTCCCTGCTTATGATGGTTAGATTAGGGCATGTTTCAATTAGCATACAGTATGATAGTATGTTTGCACCCATTCATCTGTCTTCCATGCACCGGGCTCGGCGCATCATACTAACTGCATCTGTATTTCAATTCCGAGTTGAATACTTGATAGCTGTTGCATCTCATATGCCATGTTTAGAATAGCCGAGCCTGCTATAGTTGCATTTTTGCATGTGTTGCATTAGGCATTTCTGTATACTTAGGATCATGCATGGATTTCTAATCACTTTCTGTTTTGGCTTGGAGTACTCGGTGAGTTTTATGCTTTAGCATCCTTGAATGCGTGTGAGTGACTGCCATGATAGCATGCTTACCATAAGGCTAACTGCTTATGTGATAGACCTGCTTGGATGCCTGTGGGTGGAGGTTGGGTTATTTGGATTGGAGCAATTTATCAAATGTTTGTTTTAAGCCCACTAGACAGTGGCAAAATCATGTTTTCTAAGCCCACCCGAGGGTGGCAAAATCCACATTTTAAGCCTACTTGCGAGTAGCAAACCATTTTCACAAACAAACATGAAGTTTTTTATTCCAATTCAGATGACTCAGTCTATACTTGTATGCTGTGCGCATCACATAGTAACCTAGGCTAATAACCGAAATAAGAACACACAATGTTTTCAAAAATAGATATCATGGTTAGTAGAGGCCGATCTTTGATCGGGCGAGCGGGGGTGCTCACGAAGTGACCTTCCCCAATCGTACCCAAGTTCCCGAGCCGAGGCAACTTTGATGATGACGGACACGTGGCCTTAGGAAAACAAGTAAGGGTTTCCTAAATTTCCCAAAATAAAATATTTAGGTGGCGACTCTGTATCTGGCAAAGCAGTTCATGTTTGGCACTTCTTTCAAAAATCTGTTTTCTCAAAACGATTTACCGGATTTGGACTCTTTGGTTCGAGATTAAGAACCGTGACAACAAATCGAGTCCGAACTGTAGTGAGGTCCCTCGCGGGCCTGTCTACATCGGTGCATCATACTAACTGCATTTGTATTTCAATTCTAAGTTGAATACATGTTAGCTGTAGCATTCCATACGCCATGTTTAGAATAGCCGAACTTGCTATAGTTGTATTTTTGCATGTGTTGCATTAGGCATTTCTGTATACTTAGGATCATGCATGGATTTCTAATCGGTTTCTGTTTTGGCTTGGAGTACTCGGTGAGTTTTATGCTTTAGCATCTTTGCATGTGTGTGAGTGACTGCCATGATAGCATGCTTACCATGAGGCTATGTGCTTATGTGATATAACTGCCTGTATGCCTGTGGGTGGAGGTCGGATTATTTGGATTGGAACAATTCATCAAAATGTTTGTTTTAAGCCCACTAAACAGTGGCAAAATCATGTTTTCTAAGCCCACCTGAGGGTGCCAAAATCTGCATTTTAAGCCTACCTGCGGGTAGCAAACCATCTTTCAAAAACAATCATGAAATGTTTTGTTCCAATTCAGGTGACCCGGTCTATACTTGTATGATGTGCGCATCACATAGTAAATCTAGGCTAATAACCGGAATAAGAACGTACAATGTTTTCAAAACTAGATATCATGGTTAGTAGAGGCCGATCTTTGATCGGGCGAGCGGGGGTGCTCACAAAGTGACCTTCCCCAATCGTACCCAAATTACCGAGCCGAGGCAACTTTGGTGATGACGGACACATGGCCTTAGGCAACGAGTCAGGGTTTCCTAAATTTCTCAAAATAAAATATTTAGGTGGCGACTCTGTATCTGGGAAAGCAGTCCATGTTTGGCACTTTTTTAAAAAGAAATCTATTTTCTCAAAACGATTCGCCGGATTTGGACTCTTTGGTTCAAGAATAAGAACCGTGACACAAAATCGAGTCCGAGCTGTAGCGAGGTCCCCCCTGCGGGCCTGTCTACACTTCCCCGACTAAATTTTTTAGTCGCCGGTTTTGTCGCGAATAAACGGTCACAGAAGGATTTGGCGACTAAAAAGGTTTTAGTCGGCAAAAAGACAGGTCTTTAGCGACCAAAGTTTTGGTCGCCAATACACAATTCTACTGTTTAAAATTATACATTTGGTGACTAATCTTTTAGTCGCCAATAGTTGCTGGAACGCCGACCAAACTGTTTAGTCGCCAAAACAAATACTTTTGGCGACCAATAGTTTAGTCGCCAAAGGTTGTTCGGTGGAAAAAAAAGAAAAGAAAAAAAGCTAACTTTTTTGCTTTTTTGTAGATTCAAACCACCAACCTTCTAAACCTTTAGCAACACACTCCTTCCACTATGCCACTACAACATCACATGAATATATATGTAATATATATTATTTATATACTATATTGACCAGACAATATAAAACTATATATATAATTATTTTTATGCAATATAATTTATGTAAAAAATAAATTATTTACTAAAAAAAATTGAAGCCACTTTATTTAGTCGCCAATAATGTAATTTTGGGCTACTAAAAAATTTTTAAGTGGCTAAAAATTTAAGGTCCGGCTGAAAGTAGCATTTTCATGACTAAACCTGCTTAGTCGCCAAAACGCCCCTTTGGCTACTAAACTGAATTTTAGTCGCCAATTGCCTATTTTTAGCTACTAAATTTTTTTTAGTAGCCAAAAAACTTCACTTTCAGTGACCAAACAGTTTTTAGTCGCCAAAACACGTAGAATCGGCGACCAAACTGTTTTTTAGTCGCCAAAACCTATACTTTTGGCTAATAAATTATTTTAGTCGCCAAAAACCATCACTTTTGGCTACTAAAAAACCTTTCATCGCTAAAACCCATACATTCGGCGACCAAATCTGTTTTTAGTCGCCAATAACTATACATTTGGCTACTAAACTCTTTTAGTCGTCAAAAGTCTTCACTTTTGGCTACTAATTCCATTTTAGTCGCCAATTGTGCTACTTTCAATGATGAAAATTTGATTTTTAGTCGCCAAAAATGTTTTTCCTTGTAGTGTTTTGTTTTTTCTTTTAAAAAAAAAATACAACAAAATCATGTCTTTTTTTTTAAACAAAAAATTAATTTTTTTATAAAAATAAGAAACAGACAACAAATGTGCATGTCATATTTGATTTTCCAGATAAGAATCTAGACAAAATCAAAAAATGTGTTTATATAGTTCTTCTATACCCATGCTTGTATGTTCATCTATTCTATTTACACTTAAGTTGGCGTAATGTCACTTTTTTTTCTTTTTTTCTTTTTTCAATATTGCCTATCATATTTAGGCCTTGTTTAAGATGATAGGTTTTTAGTCAAAAAGTGATTATACATTATTACATCATTTTCTTTATTTTTTTTATATATCTTTTTATAAAAAATTAAAAAATTTAATAAAATAGTCAATTATCAAGCGAGACTTTAATAATTATCACATCCAATAAACTCATTATCAATTGCCCATCACTAATCAAATCACATATCAATCATCAAATTATTTAAAAATATAATTATAAAATTACAAACGTATGGCATTTATACTCACCGTTAATATACATGTATCCACACATCTATGGGCAAAAGTCAGCGGCCAACGCAAAGAGTTCCATTCGTCTAAATCTCTGATATCCTATATAGCCGTTTATAGCCCCTAAGCCCATACCTGACAGGAGTCATGTAAAACACTACTAAACTGGACCCCTACCAAAGTACAACCCCGTTCACCACCTTTTTTTTTCTTCTTTCTTTCTTCTATAAATATACAACACACCATGCATGACAAACTCATACCCTTACAACAATTACAACAATTCATCTTCCAAAACAAGCATATATCTTATTCTATACCATACAATGGCACTACAAAACATATCTCTATCTATTTCCATATCTATCATCTTTCTCTGTTTGGTTTCAGGTCATTTTACCTCTCTTCATGCGGACCCAAATCATAATAATCATGTTCAAGCTTATGGTTATGGGTTTCAAGCAGACCCTTCACATATCAGCACCACCATTGAAGACAAAAATGAATTTGAGAACTCTATCAACCATGAAAATGGTATCTTTGTGGTGAGGAAGTTTGGTAAAGAGGGTAGGGTTTTAGCTTCAGCTAAAACAATTAGTGTGGAAGCTTTTGGAGCTAAAGGTGACGGAAGTGATGCCACTGAGGTACCCTCTTAACACCCAATATTAGTTTTAGGGTTTTAGATTTGTTCTTTGCATAATTATTTTCATTTTAAAGGGTTATGCATGCATGGTTGATGATTTTCTATATGTGGTCATTAGGGTATCAAAATTTTATGTATTTAAAAAAATACTTATTAAAGTGTCAAAAATATTAATGTATATAGTGTAAATTTAAACTTAACATAATATTGGTGATATTGAATAAATTTGATCTACAAATTTCAAATTTTGATCAATTTTGTAAATAAGAAATAGTAGTCAAATGAATTTGAATCGTAGTTGTTTCGCAATAATTTTTTTAGTTTTCGATTGTCTAGATACAAGATAACTCATACTTAATTTGATTGGGTTGGGCACGAGATACTATAGATTATCCACACACACACACACACACAAAAGAGAGGAAATTATCCACATTTTCTAACAATTTTTTTTTCAATTAAATTTTTTAAAAACTGTCTCCTTTTTTTAATTTTATTTTATACTTTTTTTCTATACTTGAAAAGTACAAAAAGTCAAGAAAATTGAATTTTTTGGACTTTTTTTTTATTAACAATTTGGTCCCTTTTTATTTTTATTTTTAATCTTTATGGTCTTCTACTCTGTAAGACCTAAAAGGAGGGGAAAAACAGCTGACAATATTTTAGAAAAAGTTCACTAAAAATATAAAATAAAAACAACAAAAGTTTCTCAAATTTTAAAATGCATGTTATTGCATAATGTGAGTTTAACATTCAACTTTGTTTGATAACATGCTAAATTAGTTAAAACCTTATTTTATTTTTTATTTTTTTATGTGTGTTTTCGTAAAAAATCAATTCCCTAACGCGTCCTTAATTTGGTTATCTCTTTGTGTATTCTTCAGGCATTCAAGAAGGCTTGGAGTGAAGCTTGTTCATCTACAGGTGCTGTTCTTTTGGTTGCCCAGAAAAGTTATCTTCTTAAGCCAATCACCTTCACAGGCCCTTGTAAATCTGTGCTTACAATGCAGGTAAGTTTTATGAGAGAGAGAGAGAGAGAGAGAGAGAGAGAGAGAGAGAGAGAGATTTGATTACAAATTTATAGCATATTTAAAAATAATAATAATTGTACTATTTTGTATATATGATTATATCAGATTTCTGGAACAATTGAAGCATCTGGTTCTCGAAGCGACTACAACAGCGATAGGGGACACTGGCTTTTGTTTGATAATGTTCAGAACTTAGTAGTTGAAGGTGGTGGAACCATCAATGGCAATGGCATGATATGGTGGCAAAATTCTTGCAAGATCAATAAAGCTCTTGTAAGCCCTTTTTATTAATTAATTACCATTTTCAATTTCTCTCCTCATATTTACGTTTTCCTTCTAAATTTTTTTATATGGGTTTTTATCGATATGATAAATGATTCACTAATTATTTTTTTATTTTTCATTGATTTGCAGGCTTGCACCGACGCGCCAACGGTATGATGAATTCAAATCCTCATTAATTAACATACATGGAATAATGTTTTTAACTTATATTCTTTCATTGGAAATAAATAAACAAACCATTGTTTTGATTTATATTATAAAAATGTAACCATTTTTGTGTATATAATTCTTGATGAATATTGCACTTTTTGATTTAGAGTGGAACAAAGCATTTGACTTAGACTCAAATAAGATTAAAGTACTTTTTGCTATTTTTGCCACTAAATCTTTTATGTGTTGGTCATATTATTTTAATCAATGAATTTTTGTTTTGCCGATTAAAAAAACAAAAAGAAAGTATTTGTGTCTAAATAGAGTAATTTTCATCATCAAAATTGTGAACCTTTGACTCTGTTTAGTTTGGTTTTTATAATCTGTTTATTTTTTTAAAAAAAAAATCTAAAATTTTAGAAGTTTATTTGGTGAAAAAAGTGAAAAAAATATACTCATCATTTTCATATAGTTTTATTTTTTAGGAGAGCAGAAATAATTTTTTAAATTTTTTTTAAAAAAAATTAGTAGTTATTTTTGTTGAACTAATTTGTGTTTTTCTTCATTATGCCATCAATTTATTTATTTTTTGTTACTTGGAAATTTTGTTTATAAACTTCTTTTTCACTGATGAAAAAAAGTAATGCAAAAAAAATAAAATAAAATAAAATAAAATAAAATTTATATACAGAATGATGCAATTGCATTGAGATTTATCCTTTTAGAACAATACTTTCTAATGACATTAAATTACAAAAATGCCATCATCACATCATTTTTTATTTTTTAGTAGCTACAAATTTATCTAGTTTGACAAATGTTGGTGAAAACATCTTCAATTAATCTTGTAATATTGTGAAAAATTTTGTTTTTGGCAGGCATTAACTTTCTACAAGTCAGAGAATATCAAAGTGAACAACCTGAAGATAAAAAATGCACAGCGAATTCATGTTTCATTCGAGGGGTGCGTGAATGTTCAAGCATCTAATCTTGTGGTGTCTTCGCCGGAGAAGAGCCCTAACACTGACGGAATTCATGTCACCAACACCCAAAACATCCAGATTTCAAGTTGCATTATAGGCACGGGTATGCATATTTATATCACAATCAAAATAAATATGATAGCACAAAATATCAACAAACTATGTTGAGAATATAAATAAAAATAGTTTAAGAGTTTTTTTTAAAATTTATAAATTTGGTTATTTTTATGATTTGTTTTTGTCTTTAGTGAATTTTATTTTTCAACCCTTTGTCAAATTTTTGATCAGCAAACCTTTTGTCAAATTTTGGAAAAAATATAAAAGAAATCAAACAAAACAAAACAAAAATAAAGCTAACTCTTTAAGGGTTTATTATTATTATTATTATTATTATTATTATTATTATTATTATTATTATTATTATTATAAAATTCAGCTTATTTTCGTCTTTATTGGACTTTTTTAAAAAATAATTCAATTTTTATTTTTTTAATTATTTTTTTAAAGTTTATGATCATTTAGTCTAAAAAGTAAGAATTTTGACTCAAAATTGGAAAAAGTGTATGAATAAGTCAAAAAGATAAATGTGGAGTCAAATAAAGTCTAAGATTTTAAATGAGTTGATAATCACTTATTTAATCTACTTATGAGAGAAAGTCTGTTCACAAGTAAGGAACGTGCAGACATTATAAATAATAAAATTATTGATCTCTTGAATAACAAGTGAATTTTTTTTTTTTTTTGATCGGCGAGAATAATAAGTGAATTAATGGTTATCAATTCAACTTTAACTTATACATTTTCATTTTACAAAATTGAAGGTGATGATTGTATATCAATCGTAAGTGGGTCACAGAAGGTGCAGGCCACGGACATAACATGTGGACCAGGGCATGGAATCAGGTCTCCATTTCAACAGTTGTTCTTGTTTGTTTTTTTTTTTTTTGTTTTTTTGTTCTATATAATTGAATGCTTTTGTTTTGGAAATAATATCAGTATTGGAAGCTTAGGATCAGGGAAATCAGAAGCACATGTATCAGATGTGGTGGTGAATGGAGCTAAGCTTTCTGGTACTACCAATGGAGTCCGGATCAAGACCTGGCAGGTAGGATTCATTTGGAAAATGATTTTTTTCTTTTAGCTAAAATATGAACTGTTTGAAAATAACTTTTTAAATTTTTATAAAAAAAATTAGTGTAAAAAGTCGAGAGATTGAGAAAAAGTCTTTCACTTTTCTTGTATGCTTTTTTAGCTTTTTAATTTTTTAATGATTTTTTAAATTTTTTTACTACAATGTTCAATTTCCAAACGGAACAATAATATGCATGGACTCAATCTTTCAATATTTACACGTAAGCATGCATGCATGCATGTACGTAATGTCAAACTCTCACTTTCATTGTCTCATTTATTTCTAGTTCTAATATATGGAATAAATTAATGTACATTTGAGCACTGAAAATTTTGATAGAATTATTTTTCATCTTTTTATATCATATTCATTGCCTCCTTCATACTCAAGATAGGTTCCTTTTTTTGGAAATATATTTTTAAATTTTTTTTACCATGTACCCAGTAATAGAAAATGATTTTAAAAAATAAAAAATAAGATCACTTATCCTCAAATCTAGCAAATTGCCTCTATTATGAAAGTCCTCTATTCACAAACCATTAGATCAGGCATACAATTGAATACATATATATATATATATACTGGAGTGACAAAGTTGTGAACCAATTATTTCAAACAAAAAAATCATCAAAATATTTCTTAATTTAAAATGTTGCCATTGTCACATTATTTTTGTGAATAATTCTTTGTAAAATTTTAGAAAAATAAAATATTTTACATATTTTAATACACAGGGGGGATCTGGAAGTGCAAGCAACATTAAATTTCAAATGTGGAAATGAATAATGTGGCCAACCCCATTATCATAGACCAATAGTACTGTGACCAAGATAAACCATGTGCTGGACAGATAAGAAGATCATTCCACATTGGAATTGTGAATTTTCGGTATTGTTATATTAGTTGACACAAGTATGTCAATTGATGATCTACGATAGAATTGCTGATAGTACTATTATTTATTCTCTATATACACAAAATCAATTCTTATTTGCTTTCATTTTTTTTCATAGAGTTCAGCTGTTCAAGTGAAAAATGTGGTGTACCAAAACATCAAAGGAACGAAAGTGCCTCCAACGCTACTATAACATTCGATTGCAGTAAGAACTATCCATGTCAGGGGATTGTGTTGCAAGATGTGAACATCACACCAGGAAAAGCTTCATGCAACAATGTCAAACTCAGTAAAAGCGGGGTTGTTTCGCCACAATGCCCTTGATCAGAAGAAGATATATATATATATATTATACAACAATGCCATATTCATCACCATCTAGCAAAGATATAATACAATAAAGATGACAATATTAATGTGTTTATTCTTTATTATTAGTTCAAGTTCTTCAAATTCAAAGTGGAATTTGCAGCAATGGATAATGCAAGAAGTCTCATGAGGTAAGAATGGGTCATTAATTTGTTCTATATCCTTTGTTATGCCATAGATAGTGCAATGGTGCAACTTTACATCATCATATGATTATGAAAATTTTTATTCTTAGTTTATTATATAAAATTTATTATCAGAATGATGTGATCACATTTATTATCATGATAGTGACATTTTTTAAAAAAAATAAAAATTTGCAACATCATTTTGTGTTGATTTTTAATATAATTTTTCTATCATAATATTATTGACCAAAGCTAAGTTTATTTTGCATATTTCAATTGTGCACCTTTGCCATTTAATTGATTTGATTCATATCACAGATATCACAAATAACAGTTGTTATATTTCACCAGAATATTTTACTTAAACTCTTCACCTTCTACGTGGCTTTTTGTGCGGCATGATTGGTCCTATATTATTTTTTAGAGAAATGCTACATATCATTGATTTTTAATCACCTTGTTGTATCACCTCCTGCATGGACTCATAATTTAGAGATAATAATTAAGCAATTAATAAAAGCAAAAAATATGTTGACATATAATTCAAAGATGTAAAAAAAATAAAAAATGATATTGATATAGAAGAAATATGATGAATCGTACACATAAATGAGGCATTTATTGTTTGGATAAAAGTATAGAAAGTAAAATAAAATGCTGAAAATCAAAATAAATATTCATCCGGTGACAGGTATCATTTTCCAAATAAAATATAAACTTGGAGCAATTGTGTATGAAGTTACTACAACTGTATTTTGTTTAACAAAATTATATTTGTTGGTAATTATTATTTCAGGTTTCTATGCAATAATTACATGGAGGAGCAGCTGGCTTTATTAATTGTTCATCATGGTGGCTAGGAATTGGTGTATATACTATTGGAATGTAAAAAAAAGTGTTATATACATTTGTTTACTAAAAAACAAGATTGATTGTAATTTCAAATATTAAATAAGCATTGTTGTATGATGAATTCACTTCTCACACTTTCTAATGAATAATTGTTTCATTGATACAAGTATTTTATGGGACTTCTTTCTTTTAACCCCAATAAATTTTCATTTATTTTTAGATAAATTATACTCACCTCCATTGAGATTTTGGAAGAATACAATTAGTCTCACACTGCTAATAGAATTACACTGACGTCTCTTGTGATATAGTTGAACCGACTGGAACTGATACATATGGTGGGTAGACAATGAAAAAAATAAAAATAAACATACATTTTAATTGAAAGTAGATGATAATATTATTTTTTCATTCATATGGCTAATAAATTACAGAAGAAAAACTAGCTGTTATGAGAAAAAGATGAGGAAGTCTGATAAGACTACTTCAAGAAAGCAGCTAACTCAGTCTCAAGTTCATCAGTAGCTACACCAGTAGCTAACTCTGCTTCAAGTTCAGCTCAAGTTAATTAGTTAGTAGTTAGAGTTTGTTAACTTAAGATCAGTTAGTAGTTAGAGTTTGTTATAGTTTGTTAGGAAGTTGTTACACCATCTGTATAAATATACACTGTATCTGATCATAAAATGATAACAATGAAAGATTCAATTGACTCGATTCCACCAATTTCCTTAAATGGCAAAGTCAATTTCAAAATATTTTACGACTTAGCCATCGATCTATTGAGTTTGCAATTGATCGCCCATGTCCTTTATTGATGATCATCGACTCCAATGGCCTTAAAGCTTTGAATCCAGACGAGCAACTTGGAACAAGATTGATGCTCATCCGCTCAGCTTGTATAACCTGCTACTCTTACACCTATAATTTTTTCTTCGTTTCTTCATCTCAGAATATAGTTTCGAGGTATGGACTACTCTTTGTAAATGTTTCACCATGGTCTCTCCGCTCACATCCATCAAATCAAGAATCAATTACTCATTTAATGTAGGTTTCAAATCAATTGAAAAATTTTGACTCAAATCAAAGAGCTTGCTAATCAATTATTTTGCTTCATCATCTATGGATGATGAAGATCCGCACTATTTACTCAATGGCTTGCCAGATGAGTTTGATGCTCTTAAAACTACTGTTCGTGCTCGGTTTGAACATATTTCCATGGTAGACTTAACTTATCTTCTGTGTTCTGAGTCTCTACATATAGACTCCAAACAAAGAAAAATGCAATCACACGAAAACAGAGTTGCCTATGTATCAATGAGAGATTCCACTAGTGGATCTTCTTCTTCAAGAGGAGGACGATCCTTTTTTCGAAGCCAAAAATGAGGATTTCGAGGCTCTTTTCATGGTAATGAACGACAGAACTCTCGAGGTAGAGGAAGAATCTATTCACCTATGTAGACATCCCATTTTTGACTGACCTTAAGATTCAGACGTCACCGATTGAGCGCTCGGTGATAGTGCATATTGTGCTCGTTCTGGGGTTTCAGAGTCTCGGCTGCGAGGATTGCCTCCAGACTTCCGAGCTCTTTTGTGCTTTGCCTAGGTTTGTGAACCAGGTCCTGTTTTCTCTGTTTTCTCTACCTGAAAGGAGGGAGAGGTCTCGTAGACTATCTCGCTGGTCGAGGCTACGTTTCGTGCTCGTAGGCCATTTTTCCCGTTTGGAGGCCAGTTTTCAATTTTCGGAGCCGTCGGCCATGTTGCCTCGGTTCGGGACTGCTTAACTACCTCCGTTTGCTCCAGTTTTTGGCACACACCTTGTTTCTTATCCTTAGAAGGACACTATGGCCCGAGAGACCACCTTTGTGGTCATACGCCACCTCCGGTGCTTCACAGCCTATTTTTGGGGCCTCGGGCCGCGCGTTTTGGCCCCCGAACCCTCGTTTTGCATCGGTTTGGGTTCATTTTTGGTATGGACCTTTGTTTCATTGCTAAGAAGGTGGTAGGATGATGGGAGACCAGCAATTCTTTTGAAAACCATTTTCTCTCTCCTCCAACCGGTTTTTTTGACAGAAAGTTGGTTTTTCTTACTTTTGAGCTATAATTTCTGGTTTTTCATACTATCATTGTGTTGTGCACACCTGGGAGGCCACCAATATCGGTACGTCGACCAGTATTTCTTCTTGACCCTTTTGAACCTTGCTAAAAAGCTGGTTTTCCGCTCTCTTGGGCCACTTTTTATGGTTTTTCACCCTGCAATTGTATTCTACTCATCTGGGAGGCCACCTTTCTGGTATGGCCGACCAGAAATTCACCTTGACCCTTTTGAACCCTAGTTGGCCAACCAGGGCATGTGGTCGGCCGACCACTTGAACTGGTCAGCCAGCTTCCTCCTTTTTGGCATTCTCAAGTGCTTCACAGCTGTGCCAGCTGTGAAGCATTTGACCCACTGTCCGAGATTTTAACCATCTTTTTGATCTTTTTTAGTTGGTTTTTCCCCCCTTGCTTAAGCTTGACTCTTTTGTCAAGTTTCTTGAGGAAGCTTGACCTTTTTGGCCGAGCTTCCTCAAGAAGCTTGACCCTTTTGGTTAAGCTTTTTTGAGAAGCTTTGAACCCCTCTTAAGGCTTCTCCAAGAAGCCTTGGCTCTTCTCCTCTATAAAACCAACTCTCCATCTCCATTTGCAAGGGTTAGAAAAAACCAGTTGAGGCATGTACATACAACTCTCCATATCTCTCTCATCCAATCTCAAAACATCCTTGTTCTTAGTCATTTACACTGCACCTCATAGCCTACCACCTCCACCATCAATTCCAAAGACTTTGGGATCGATTAAGGGTTAAAGGTTCACCAACTTGGTCCGTGGTTGTCGATTGTGTAGACACCCCATTTTTGATCGACCTTAAGACTCGACGCCACCGATTGAGCTTGGTGATGTTGTATCAGGCTCGTTTGAGGTCATGAGTCTCGCCGTGAGCCTTGCCTCCGAACTTCGACTTTTCAGGCCTTTGCCTCGGCTTATAACCAAGCTCGATTTTCTCTATTTTCTTCCCGAGGAGGAGAGGTCTCAGAGATCATCTCTCAAGAGCTATAGGCTCCGCTTCGTGGTCGCAGCCATTTTTTCCATTTCGAGCCTGGCCTTCCGATGGAGCTGTGCCGCCGTGCTCCTCGGGACCGCCTAACTACCTCCGCTTGTCTGATTTTTGGCATGCATCTTATTTACTCCTTTTGAGGGACACTGGGTCCGAGAGACCAACTTCATGGTCGAACACCACTCCCGTGCCCAATAACCAGGTCCTGAATCACAGGCTGCCCCGAACCTTCATTTCAGACGGTTTGGGCTCGTGGAGGCCTTATTTTCATTATTAGGAAGCTTGTAGGAGGGTGGAGGCCAAGAATTGTTCGACAACCAACTTTTGTTTGGTCAAAAGTGGTTCAAAGATGAATCCTGAAGGAGAAAGTCTGCGGCTTCAATTAAATGGGCGAACTCTTGCACAAAAGGAATTAAGATATGAGGCCACCACCATTGGAAATCTTACTTCGGCTTCATTTTTCACTCAAGAATCTCCTAAGTCCAAATCCGGGGAGGAGATATGGTTGGTTGAAGTCCGCTTGGACCGAATCATGGCCTTTAAAACCGCATAACTTTTTCTACGTATGAATTTTAATGCAAGGTTTGCGGCATTGGAAAGCTAACTTGGGCTTCATCCTAGGGTGGCTGGCCACTTTTCCCTTTGGCTGGCCGGACGGCCACTTTTTTGGTGAATGTTTTTTTTTGCCATTTTAAACTAGCCGCCATTTTTGCCCTCGAGTGTGTTCCAGCCATGTATTTTGTTTTACACTTCACCCATGTCCGAGGGTTTGGCCATTTTGGGGGAAACTTGGCTTGTTTTTCCTCCATTTTTTCCTCCCCTTTTTCCACCCATTTTGCCTATATAACAAAGAGTCTCTGTGTCCTGTTTTGAGGGTTAGAAAAATGCTTTGAGCCTCTTGTATTGTATCTCTCCTTCTACACTTCAACTCTCAAAACTCTTAAGTTCCTACACCCTTTCCTTACAAGCCCTAACACCACTCCACCTCATTCCATTCCAAAGAGCTTGAAGTCAAGTTTTCAGAGGCAAGGAGCACCCAAACTTGGTCCAAGAGGTTGCTAAGGGTTGGTCTTCAAGGGTGAGTCCCACTTTCCCTTTTCTTGCATTTTTTGGTCTATTTCTTAGTCCCTTTGTTTGTCGCTTGAGCTCTACCAAAATGAAATTGTTATTTTTTGAGCTCATTTTTCTGCTTGATTAAGGGTTCTACTGCTTGGGACTTCTCACTACCACTTGCTTCATTATCCTCTTGGATGCCTGTAGACATCCCATTTTTGACTGACCTTAAGATTCAGACGTCACCAATTGAGCGCTTGGTGATGTTGCATATCGCGTGGCTCCTAGAGGTTTAAGAGTCTCTGCCACAGCCTTGCCTCCGGACTTCCTGACTCTTTCGTGCTTTGCCTCGGCTATGAATCAGCTCGCTTTCTTCCGAATGGAGGGAGAGGTCTCAGAGATCATCTCTCGGGCCGAGGCTACGCTGTGGTCGCAGCCATTTTTCCTTTCGAGCCCTGGCTCGATTTTTGAGCCAGGCCAGGCCTCGGTTCGGGACCGCCTAACCACCTCCGTTTGCTCCGATTTTTGGCACACACCTTATTTCCTCCCTTTTGAGGGACACGGTGGTCCGAGAGACCAACTTCGTGGTCGGACACCACTTCTGGTGCCTAACAGCCCACTTTCGGGGCCCCAAATTACGTGTTTCGGCTCCCGAACCTTCATTTTGCATTTTTGGGCTCCGATCCGAACTTGAGATAGTCATATTTTGAGGTCCTTTTCATGTTTGATTAAGGACCTTTTGTTTTTTGACATCTCCATATACCACTTGCTTCTTTACCCCTCGTTTTTTCCCTTTTCTTGCACGGTACTTTAGGCGTACTTGTGGGCAGTGTTGGACTTGGTCATAAACTACAAAGTGTCTTATTTTGAGCCCCTCTTCAACTTTTTTGAAGGGCTCTCGGCCATTTGAGACCCGCAGCTATCACTTACCCCTTTAGCTCACCTTTTGGCCATTTTGGAGGGAAATTTGAATTTCATTTCCCCCCCATTTTTCCCCCTCTTTTCTACACGTTTTTTGCCTATATATACAGCATCCCAAGTCTGTAAAAAGGGTTAGAACATTTTGTTTGGAGCTCCTATATTATATCTCTCTCTCTCTATAATTCCAAGCTTCAAAATCCTTAAGTTCCTACACCCATTTACACTACAACCCATAGCATCACTCCTCCTTACTCCATTCCAGCAGATTGAGGGTCATTTCCAGAGGCTAGGAGCTCTTCTTCTTGGTTTAAAGGTTGTTAAAGTTTGGTTCTACAAGGGTGAGTCCCATTTTCCCTTTTTCTTGCATTTTTTTGTTCCATTTCTTAGGCCTATTTGCTTATTGTTTCAAGCTCCGACCAAAACTGAAAAGATCATTTTTTTGAGCTATATTCCATGTTTCATTAAGAGTTTATTACAGTTTGAAGCTTCATTTTGGCACTTTATTCATTACCCCTCTTTATGCCACTATTTTGCGTAGCATTTCTAGCCTATGTGTGATCTGTTTTCGAGCATAATGTAAACTGTAAGAGGGCCTATTTTGAGCTTCTCTTCAACATTGAAGAAGGGATCAACCCTTTTTGGGCCCCCTATCTTGCACTTGCTTCATAATCTCTCCTATTTACCGTAAATTTGCATGATTTTTTTGACCTATATGTAAATTGTTTTGGAGAATTTCATGAACTTTGAGTAAGCTTATTTTGTGTCCCTCTACAACATTTTAGAAGGGATCAACCTTGTTTGGGGCCTCCATGTTGTACCTACCATTATACCCCTCTTTGGCCCCCATTTTTGCATGCCTTTTTAGGCTTATCTAGCTTCTGTTTTCGGCCATCATCAGAACTGGAAATGGTCATATTTTGACTCCCTGGTTATATTTAATGAAGGGTCTTTGCTGGTTTGTTGAATGTTTGGTGTACCTCATGTTATAGGCTTTTGTTATCCTAGTTCTTGCATGGCATTTTTAGCATGTTTGCATACTGATTTGGGGGTTGTCATAAACTGTAAATGTGCATATTTTTGGTCCCTATTCAGTGTTTTAGAAAGATATTTTTCTGTTTGGATTTTGAATATATCACTTGTTTCATTACCCTCCTTGTGGCCTATTTCTTACGTAGGAATTTTGCCATGCTTGTATATTGCTTTGTGGTTTGCTTTGAACTGGAAAAATGCTAGTTTTGGGGTTTCCTTGCTTCTGCCTTTTCATGTCATGTATCAGTTATGCATGTTTGGTGTAGCTATAGGCCATTTCGGGTGCCAAAATTCATGTTTCGGGACCATTCCTTGCATTTGGTGTCATTTCGCTATCTTTCGGGGCTGTTTTCCCCCATATTTCAGTGCTGAAATTCCATTGGCATGTTTACATATCATTTTCTATGTCATTGCATTCCGTATGCCATTGCCTCGCTTATGCGTGCCTATATGCACGATTTCGAGGCACTTCATTTTCATCCATCGGCTCTTATGTGAGTGTGGCTGAGGCTCACTCATGTTAGAATAAGTCCATTTTGCATCCTCAGATGCCATTTTAGTCTCATTGCATTCCAGATGCCATTGTTTCTGGTTTATGTGTCTGCAGCACGATTTCGAGGCACTTCATTTTCATCCATCTGGCTTCTTATGTGAGTGTACGAGGCTCACCCATGTTAGTGTAAGTCCATTTTGCATTCTCAGATGCCATTTTAGTCTCATTGCATCGTATGCCATTGCCTCGCTTATGTGCTGTGCACGATTTCGAGGCATCTCATTTTTCATCTCTCTTCTTATGTGAGTGGGCCGAGGCTCTCTCATGTTAGTGTAAGCCCATATTGTATTGTTTATGTCATTTTAGCATCATTGCATTCCAGATGCCATTGCCTCGGTTTATGCGTGCAGTGCACGATTTTGAGGCACTTCACTTTTATCCGACGGCCTCTTATGTGAGTGTAATGAGGCTCTCTCATGTTAGTGTAAGTCCAATTGCATTATGTATGCCATTTTGTGCCTTAGGATCATTTCTTGGTTTATGCCTGCCTGTGCACGATTCCGAGACATCTCATTTTCATAGCATTGTGTATGTTAGGATTGTATCTTAGTTGCATTTCATACATATCATGCATATTGTATTGTGTTCGATAGGAGTTAGTCTTAGCACGGAACGAGGTGCTTTCAGACTCGAGTGATTTTAACTGTCTCAATTCCCCACCACCCATTAATCTGATTATCCATGATGGAGTTAGGTCTAGTTGTATTTCCATGTGCATTCATTCTATATTGAATTGTGCATTTCGGCTCCTCGGTCATCATGCATCGTTATGCGTGATTGGTGGCACGTGGTTCGAGGCATGCATATATTTGGGGAATACATTGCTATGCCCTTTCTCGCTCTCTAAAAGAAAATCAAGAAATAGAAATTTTCGGACTTGGCACGACTTCGAGTAATCTTTCAAATAGAGGCTAATTGGGGCATCCTAGTGATTTCCGCAAAGCGTTTCAAACATGCATCATTTCATTATCCGGAACGGAGTCAAGGCAGTCCCTGGCTTGCATGCCAGTTTTACAGTTTTTCTTCTTTAATTTGTAAATTAATTAGGAATTTGTATATTATTCGGACTGTATTATTCTTTCATTTGGGATCAGATATTTATTCTATTCCTCATGAGGGCATAATTGTAATAAGTGTGGGTGAGTGTGATGTATGTCTTCCAAACCCCACTTCTTTCTCCCTTTTATTTACTTGCTTACGATGGTTAGATATAGGGCACATCTCAATTAGCATACAGTATGACAGCATGTTTGCATCATTCATCTGTTTTGCACACACTGGGCTCGGCACATCATACAAACAGCATTTGTATTTCAATTCCGAATTGAGTACGTGATAATTGTAGCATTTCATATGCCATGTTTAGAATAGCCGAGCCTGCTATAGTTTGCATCTTCGCATGTGTTGCATTAGACAATTCTGCATATTTAGGATCATGCATGATTTCTAATCGGTTTTCTGTTTTGGCTTGGAGTACTCGGTGAGTTTTATGCTTTAGCATCCTTGCATGCGTGTGAGTGACTGCCATGAATAGCATGCTTACCATGAGGCTATGTGCTTATGTGATATAACTGCCTTGAATGCCTGTGGGTGGAGGTTGAGTTACTTGGATTGGAATAATTCATCAAATGTTTGTTTTAAGCCCACTAGATAGTGGCAAAATCATGTTTTCTAAGCCCACCGAGGGTGGCAAATCCACGCCTTAGCCTACTCATGTAGCACCATCAAACTATTTTCAAACAAACAAACATGAAATGTTTTGTTCCAATTCAGCACTCCATTTATACTTGTATGTCAGGCGATCACATAGTAACCTAGGCTAATAACCTAATAAGAACATACAATGTTTTCAAAAATAGATATCATGAAAGTTAGTAGAGGCTCTTTTTGACCGGTGAGCGGGTGCTCACGAGGTGACCTTTCCTAATCGTATCTAAGTTCCCGAGCCGAGGCAACTTTGGTGATGATTTTACACGTGGCCTTTGGCACCGAGTTAGGGTTTCCTAAATTTCCATTAAAAACATTTAGGTGGCGACTCAGATTCCGCAAAGTACCCCATGTTTGGCACTTCTTTCAAAAATTTTTTCAAAACGATTTCAGATTTGGACTCTTTGGTTCAAGATTAAGAACCGTGACATTTGAGTCCTTCAAACCGTAGTGACCCAATATCGAACCGTAATCTGGAGGGGGACTCAGACTCTTCCCGGATGCTCGGGACGTCTACAATGCCATTTTTTTTGCATGATATTTTTGGCCTATATATAATATGTTTTGGAGCATGAGGTAAACTGTAGATAGGATTATTTTGAGCCCTTCTTCAACATTTAAGAAGGGCTCACCACTGTTTGGGACCTCCATGTATCACTTGCCATTGTACCCCTCTTTGGTCCCCATTTTTGCATGATTTATTAGCTTATTGAGCTTCTGTTTTTGGACCTTTATCCGAACTGAAAATGGCCCTAAAATGACCCCCTCTTCATGTTTCATTAAGGGTCTAGGGCTGTTTGAAGCATCCTTGGTATACTTCATGTTATAGCCCTCTTGGTGGCGTCATCTTGCATCATACTTTGAGCATGCTTGTGTTCTGTTTTGGGTCTGATCATAAGCTGTAAACAGCCATATTTTCGGCCCCTCTTCAACATTGTTGAAGGGCCCTAACCTGTTTGGGGCCAACGTACACCACTTGCTTCTTTGCCCCTTTGTTGGCCCATTTCTTGCATGTTAATTTGGCCATACTTGCATCTGTTTTTGGGGGTTGTTATAAACTGTAAAACATCATATTTTTGGCCCCTCTTCAACATTGTAGAAGGGGCCTTCTGTTTTTGAGATCAGAAGCTATGACTTGCTTCATTACCTCTCTTGGCCCCCCATTTTTGCATGCTAATTTTTCCCTATTTTTACCCACTTTTTGGCCATGCTTCGAACTGTAAAAATTCTTGTTTTGGGGCTGCCTAGATTCTGTCTTCACACTTCATCTACGAATCATGCATGCATTGCATAGCTATAGGCCATTTCATGTGCTTAATTCCATGTTTCGACTGCTCCTTGCATCGGGTTTCATTTCGCCATGTTTCGGGCTGTTTTGCATGTCATTTTGCCTCTGAAATTTGCATGTTTGCATATCATATTCCATGTCTTGCCATGTCTCATTAGAGTGGCATTCTCGTGTCAGAGGTTCGTCTCGATTTGCGTGGCACGCTGCACGATTTCGAGTTGTCTCATTTTCATCTAATGGCCTCTTATGTGAGTGTGGCTAGGCTCTCTCATGTTGGTGTAAGCCCATATTGCATTATGATGCCATTTCATCCATAGCATTGTGTATGTTCGGTTGTGTATCACCTCGTAGCGTATGCCATTCCATAACATTGTGTATGTTAGGATTGTATCTTAGTTGCATTTCACGATATCATGCATATTGCATCGTGTTCGATAGGAGTTAGCCGGCACGGAAACGAGGTAATGCCAGCTTTGAGTGACGAACGTGTCTCAATTCCCAAGTCACCGACATCGGATTATCCATGATGGAGTTAGGTTTTATTGTAGTGTTCATATGCATTCATTCTATATTGAGTTGTGCAATTCGACTCTCGCCATCATGCATCGAGATGCGGATTGGTGGTACGAGGATCGAGACATGCATACATTTGTGAAAATACATTGCTATGCTCCTTTCCTACTCTCTGCAAAGATATCAAGAATCAAGCCTTCCGAGGCTTGGCGCTTTTCAAGAATCATTGCAAAATAGAGGCTAATTGGGGCATTTCGATTTCCGCCAGCAATTTCAAACATGCATCATTCCATCATCCTGAGCAGAATCATAGCCCTCGCTTGCATGCCGCTTTTATTATTTTCTTAGTTAATTTGTAAATTAATTAGAATTTGTACATTATTTGGACTGTATTATTTGGACTATACTATTCTTTCATTCGGATCAGATATTTATTCGACCCTCGCGAGGGCATAATTGTAATAAGTGTGGGTGAGTGTGATGTATGTCTTCCAACCCCACATCTTTCTTCCCTTTTATTTACCTCGCTATAATGGTTAGATTAGGGCATATTTCAATTAGCATACAAGATGACAAAGATGTTTGCATCATTCATCTATTTTGCACGCACTGCTCAAGATCATACAAACCGCATTTGTATTTCAATTCCAAATTGAATACGTGTTAGTTGTAGCATTCCATATGCCATATTTAGAATAGCCGAGCCCGCTATAGTTGCATCTTTGCATGTGTTGCATTACGCATTTCAGATATTTAGGATCATGCATGATTTCTAATGAGCTGCTTTTGGCTTGGAGTACTCGGTGAGTTTTATGCTTTAGTATCCTTGCATGCGTGAGTGATCGCCATGAATAGCATGCTTACTATGAGACTATGTGCTTATGTGATATAGCCGCTTTGAATGACTGGGTGGAGGTTGGGTTACTTGGAATGGGACAATTCATCAAATGTTTGTTTTAAGCCCACTAGATAGTGGCAAAATCATGTTTTTCTAAGCCCACCCGAGGGTGGCAAATCCACATCTTAGCCTACTCAATGTAGCACCATCAAACCATTTTCAAACAAACAAACATGAAATGTTTTGTTCCAATTCAGCGACTCATTTATACTTGTATGTCAGGCGATCACATAGTAAATCTAGGCTAATAACCTAATAAGAACACACAATGTTTTCAAAAATAGATATCATGGTTAGTAGAGGCCGCTTTTGATCGGCGAAAGGGGTGCTCACGGCGACCTTTCCCTAATCGCATCTAAGTTCCCGAGCCGAGGCAACTTTGGTGATAACGGACACGTGGCCTTTGGCACCGAGTCGTGGTTTCCTAAATTTCCCAAAAATAAAATATTTAGGTGGCGACTCAGATTCGCAAAGCACCCATGTTTGGCACTTCTTTCAAAAAATCTATTTTCAAAACGATTTCTTGATTTGGACTCTTTGGTTCAAGATTAAGAACCGTGACATTTGAGTCCTTCAAATCAGAGTAGACCTCAAGTTTAACCAGATCGGGGAGTCGACCTTCCCGGATGCATTCGGGGACGCCTCACGCTGTCGTATACAAGGGTAAGTATCCATTTCCCCTTTTCTTGCATTATTTTGCTCCATAGCTTAACCCTATTTGCAAGCATTTTTGTGTTTTTTTATAAACTATAAAGTGTCTTATTTTAAGCTCCTCTTGAAGTTTGATTAAGGATACTTTTCTGTTTGAGGTCTCCTACATCCTTGTATGCTTCATCTCTCTTTTAGGGCTTATTTTGCATAATATCTTAGCCTTACTTGCAATCATTTTCGAGATTTTCCATGTACTAAAAAGGCCTTATTTTGAGTCCCTCTTGAAGTTTGATTAAGGAAATTTTTCTGTTTGGGGTCATCTTCCTCTTGGCATGCTTCATTTCCTCATGATTAGGGCTATGCATTAGAGCATTCACATTGGCCTTGGTTTGGCCTCTTAGCCACTAAAATCCAGTGGATTTTTAGTGGCTTAGATGTGTTTTTGAGAGCTAAAATCAGAGGGGGGTGACCCACTCTCTCCTTGTCTTGTTTGTTGGCCCTTTTGGCCTTCCAAAGGGCCCCTTACTTGCATGTTGTGAAGTCACTTTTTAGGCCCAATTTGGTGAGTTTAAAGGTCTGCCTTAGCTCTTTCTAGATCCTCTTTGCCCATGTTTTGTGTCCCTCATATATGTGTGGAACAATCATCCTCAAGGCCTTTCAAGAGGACCTTTCATTGCATGCTTCCTTGACCCATTTCAGGGCCTTTTTGGTGAGTTTTAGGGCTGTCATAATTGATTTCCAGAGTTGGTTTTGCCATGTTAAGTGTTCTTGTTGTATGTGTTGAGTAACCCCTTGCATGGCCCTCCAAAGGAGCTCATCATTTTTGCATGCATTGGATGCATTTCAGTGGTTATTTGGGGTTTATTTGACATACCATGTTACTGTTTTGGGCTAGTTTGGTGACCTCTCTTATGCTTCATGTACATGCCATGTAAACCATGCTTACTAGCCTAGGTTGCATGTTGTTTTAGCCCTTCATGTTAGCACTTTTTGGCCATGCTTTGAACTAATATTGTGCATATTTTGGGACTGCCTTGGCTCTGTTTTTATACTTCATGATCAAATAATGCTTGCTTTGCATGATTATAGTTCAATGCATTTGCCTAGTTTTGAGTTTCGGGGCCTCTTTCATGCATTAGGTGCCATATTTCCATGATTCGGGACCATTGCGCATCATATTTCAGTGCTGGAAATTGCATGTTTGTATGCCATCTTTCATCCCTTGCCTTGCTTTGGTAGAGTGGCATTTGATGCCTTAGGTTCGGTCCTTGGTATTCGTGCATGTGTGCACACATTTCGGTTGTCTCATTTTCATCTAATGGCCACTGATGTGAGTGTGGCTGAGGTCCACTCATGTTGGTGTAAGTCCATCGTGCATTGTGTATGTCATTTCATAGCATTGCGTATGTTAGGATTGTATGTTAGTCGCATTGTGTATGCCATCTCATTTGCATTGTGTTTAGGATAGGAGTTAGCCCAAGCACAGGAAACGAGGGACATTTCGTACTTCGAGTGACGGAACGTGTCTCAATTCCTGGTCGCCGACACTCTGGATTACCCATGATGGAGTTTAGGTCTTGTTGTGTTTTCATGTGCATTCATTTCACATCTAGTCGTGCAATTCGACTCCTCGGCCATTATGCATCGAGATGCGTGATTGGTGGCAGGAGAAACTAGGACTACACTTCCTGAAGAGAAGCCATGCATACATATGTGAAAATACTTTGCTGTGCCCCTTTCTTGCTCTCTATTGCAGGAAATCAGAAATCAACAGCCTTCCAGAGCCTTGCACAACATTTCCGAGATTAATTGCAAACAGAGGCGAATCAGGGCATTGCAATGGATTTCCGCGCTAGGCAACTCAAGCATGCATCTTTCACGATTCGAAACAGTGCTGAGCCGGTCCATAGGCTTGCATGCTAGTTTGTCCGCTTTCCTAGTTAATTTGTTAATTAATTAGGGTTTTGTAATATTTAATTAGCTAGAGTAGTTAATTATTTATTCGGACTGTATTATTTATTCGGACCCTCCGAGCGAGGGCACAATTGTAATAAGTGTGCGTGCATGTGATGTATGTCTTCCAACCCCACGTCTTTCTCCCTTTTATTTACCATCTTACGATGGTTAGTTTAGGGCATGTTTCAATTAGCATACTTATGCTCGCATATTTGCATCCATTCATCTGTCTTGCATGCACCGGGCTCGGCACATCATACTAACTGCATTGTATTTCAATTCCGAGTTGAATACGTGTTATCTGTTGCATTTCATATGCCATGTTTAGAATCGCCGAGCCTATTTTTAGTTGCATTTTGCATGTGTTGCATTAGGCATTTCAGCATACTTAGGATCATGCATTGATTTCTAACATAGCTTCTGTTTTGGCTTGGAGTACTCGCTAAGTGTTATGCTTTAGCATTCTTGCATGTGTGTGAGTGATTGCCATGATAGCATGCTTAACATGAGGCTATTTGCTTACGCGATATAACTGCCTGAATGCCTGTGGGTGAAGGTTGGATTATCTGAATTGGAACAATGCATTGACTGTGAGTTTTAAGCCCACTAGATAGTGGCAAAACCATCTTTTCTAAGCCCACCCGAGGGTGGCAAAACCTGCATTTTAGCCTACTTGCGAGTAGCAAACCGTTTTCAAAACAAACATGAGATGTTTCGTTCCAATTCAGGCGATCCAGTCTATACTTGTATGTTGTGCGCATCACATAGTAAATCTAGGCTAATAACCAGAATAAGAACGCATAATGTTTTCAAAACTTGATATCATGGTTAGTAGAGGCCGATCTTTGATCGGGCGAGCGGGGGTGCTCACGAAGTGACCTTCCCCAATCGTATCCAAGTTCCCGAGCTGAGACAACTTTGGTGATGACGGACACGTGGCCTTAGGCAATGAGTCAGAGTTTCCTAAATTCCCCCAAAATAAAATATTTCGGTGGCGACTTTGTATCTGGCAAAGCAGTCCATGTTTGGCACTTCTTTCAAAAAATCGCTTTCAAAAACGATTTGTCAATTTGGACTCTTTGATGATTCATCGGTCATGCATTGCACTCGTGAGATTAGATACAGATCGCGGATTTTGAGTCCTCGAATCAGTGAGCCCAAATGAACAAAATGAGATTTTCTCCGGGACATTTGGGGACGCCTAGCTTCGCGACTACTGGGAGTTAGAGAACTTGACTCAATTCATGATATCTAGTTTCAACTACACTTGTGTGTTTCTTTGCATTGCATTTGCATTGGTGCGCCTAGGACACCGTGGTTTGCCGTGATGCTATTCCTCGAACGGTTTTCGGAGGCTCGCCAAGCTTGCCATAAGGTCGACGGCTATGCTCGCCACGACGGGAACACAAACCCCGGTTTCACCGGGGCACCCTCTTTGACCATTCGACCTAGTGCATATTCGGAATCCATATTGACCATTCCAAGCTAGGACAAGTTGCTTACCCGTTTATAGGTTGTTTGAAACTGCTGCGTGCGTAGTGAAACCCTAGCTCCTAACAAAATAGGATAGGGAAACCTTACCCCAACATAGGGGTGTTTTTGGCTCTCACTTGTTTGTTATGTGCTTTTAGAGTGCGTCTCTATAGGAATGCATGTATCAGTTTATGAGTTTTTGGGCATCAGTTCAGGGCACATGTTCAGTATTTTGGGTATCAAGGCCTCGAGCACCGCTCAAGATTTTCTAATCGCCATCTACAGTATCGGATTTAGTTTTAAAGCAAGGATTTGGGAATAATGACCAGTGTTTGAGAACAGTATATTTCAGCTTATCAACTGTCTGTTGTGGTGCCCAACTGTGCGTTGTGTGTTTATTTTAAACCGTTATGCTGTTCGTTTGTCTACTCGTTTATTTCCTTATTATTGCTTTATTTATCTTTTTGCTAAGTAGTTTAGCACAATTGCTTGCATCAAGATATTCCCCAAGCACTTTGGACAAGAGGTCACCGACTCCATCGATCCGAGGATCTAGTCAACAGACAACCGCATATCATTCCCTACCCCTAAGCTATCAAACGGAGGTTGAGAAGACGCAGTTGTATCCGAGCAGAGGTTGCTAGTAGTGATTACCCCATCAAGGATGACCAATGAGATCCTAATTGTTCTCATAGAGATAGATCTACCGATAGTTCAGACAGATCAGGGCAGTATGGTAGGAACGCCAGGAGTTGAGGAAATGATGCGTCAGATGCAGGAAACCATGAGAGCCATGCAGCAATACACTGTTCATCGGGATGAGTTTGCCAAACAACAAAGCCGAGATCATGGCCCAACAGTGTAATTAATTGCTAGGCTACAACAATAAACCGGCATCTGAGACACGCATTTTTGACCGACCATAAGACTCAGACGCCACCGATTGAGCACTTAGTGATGTTGCATATTGTGCTCGTTTCAAGTTGCGGAATCTCACCATGCGAGCCTTGCCTCCTGATCTGGACTCTTTTTGTACCTTGTCTCGGTTTGTAAACCAGTCCCATTTTCTCTTCCCAAGGGAGGAGAGGTCTTGTAGATCATCTCTCGGTCAGAGGCTACGCTTTCGTGGTCGAGGCCATTTTTCCCTGCTTGGAGCCCAGCTTTGGTTTTGAGCCATCGATCGTATGCCTGTTCGAGACCGCTTAACCACCTCCGCTTGCTGCGGTTTTTGGCATACACCTTATTTCTCCATTTTGAGGGACATCAGGTCCGAGAGACCAACTTCAGGTCAAACGCCACTTTTGGTGCCTAACAATTGCCAGGCCCCAATCAGAGCTTCGCCCCCAAACCTCCGCTTTTCCATCCGCCTTGGTTCATTTTGGTGGAGACCTTATTTTCATTGTTAGAAAGCTTGTAGGAGGGTGTCAGCCAGCAATTTTTCTAAAACTAGCTTTTTGGTCAAAAGTGGTTCAAAGATGAATCGAAGGAGGAAAACATCTGCGGCTTCACCTAAATGGGCATAACTCTTGCACAAAAGGAATTAAGATATGAGGCCACCACCATTGGAAAGCTTACTTGGGGCTTCATTTTACACTCAAGAATCTCCTAAGGACAAGTCCCGGGGGGAGATATGATTGGTTAAAGTAGGATCAATCCTGCTGGACCGAATTTGCTGCTTCACCAAACTGCATAACTTTTTCTACAAGAGGAATTTTAATGCAAGGTTTACGGGATTGGAAAGCTAACTTCTGGGGCTTCATCCTAGGGGTGGTCGGCCACCTTGTCTTTTTTCGACCTGGTCGGCTAACCAGGTAAAGTGGCCGGCCCACCCGAACCTTTTGAACCTGGCCGCCGACAGGAGGTGGCCACACCACTGAACCTTTTTTTCACTTGGCCGCCATTTTTGTCTCCATGAGTGTATTCCAATTGTGCCATTTATTTTCCACTTGACCCACTCTCCGAGGGTCTCCTTTGGGGGAAATTTGAAATTGTTTTCCTCCATTTTTCGCTTCTCTCCTCTATAAAACCAAAGACCTCCAACCTGCATTTTAAAGGGTTACAAAATTGTTTGGAGCCTTGGTATACAACTCTCCCTCTCCCTCTCCTTCGACCTCCAAACCCTAAGCTTTTGCACTATTTACCCACAACCTATAGCACCACACCTCCACGCTCCATTCCAAATTTCTTTGAAGCTAATTTCAGAGGTTGAGAGCTCACAAATTTGGTCCAAAAGTTGTCAAGTTTGGTTCTACAAGGGTGAGTCTCTTTTTTCCTTTTCTAGTCTTTTTCTCGCTTCATTTATAAGCCATACTTGAAATCATTTTTGGGGTCCGACCCAAACTGTAAATAGTCTTATTTTGAGCTTTTCTTCATGTTTGATCAAGGGTCTTTCTCTGCTTGAAGCCACCGCCACCCCTTTCCTTTATCTCTTTTTTATGACTATTTTTGCATGATATATTAGCCTTATTTTTTAGCATTTCTAGGCTCGAGCCAAACTGTAAAATGTCTTTTTGAGCCCTCTTCCACTTTGTTGAAGAGCTATCCTCTGTTTGAGGCCATCTACTACCACTTGTCTCCTATCTCTCTTTGTAGGCCCAATTTTGCATGATAGTTTAGACCTACTTGTGCTTACTTTCGAGACTTGATATAAACTGTAAAGTGCCTTTTTTTTTAGCCCCTCTTAAACTTTTTTGAAGGGATCTTTGCTATTTGGGGCCATCTCGTCCCTTGTCTCTAATCTCTCTTTTAGGGCCATTTTTGCATGATAGATTAGCCCTACTTGTGTTCATTTTTGAGAGTTGTCATAAACTGAAAAATATCTTGTTTTAATCTCATATTCAAGTTTGTTCAAGGTCCCATTTTTTTTTGAGGTCATACGCCTCCTTGTATGCTTGATTGTCTCTTATTTTGAGCCCTACACCTAAGCTCTTGTTGCATGCTTTGTTTGGCCATCTAGCCACTGAAATCCAGTGGATTTTTAGTGGCTAACACACTGTTTTGAGCCTCCAAATCAGAGGGGGATGCCCCCTTCTCACCTTGACTTGTTTGATGGTCATTTTGGCCTTCCAAAGGGACCCCTCTTTGCATGCTTTGAAGTCATATTTCAGGGTTAATTTGGTGAGTTTTGGAGCTATCATATTTGATTTTCATAGTTGTTTGTGTCATGCTAAGTGTCCATGATGCATGTGCTTAATAACCCGTTTGTATGCCCTCCAAAGGAGCCCCTCATTTGTGCATGTGTTGGCTGCCTTTCCATGTTTATTTGGTCATATTTTGGCATGTTTTGTTCACTGATTTTTTCTGGTTTGATGAGTTCTCACTTGCTTCATGTACTTGCCATGTAACTCATGTTTGCTAGTCAAACTTGCATACTATGTTAGGCCATCTTGCTAACATCTTTGGCCATGCTTTGAACTAAAATATTCAAGTTTTGGGACTGCCTTGGTTCTGTATTTATGCTTCATGATCAAATAATGCATGCTTTGTATAGCTATAGGTCAATGCATGTGCCTAGTTTTGTGTTTCTGACCATTCCATGCATCGGGTAAAAGCCATGTTTTCCATGTTTTGCTCATTTTGCATCACATTTCAGCGCTGAAATTTGCATGTTTGTATGCTATATTTTTGTGCCTTGCCATGCTTTGTTAGAGTGGCATTTGTGCCTTGGGATCGGTCCTCGGTTTGCGTACATGTGTGCACGTATCTCGAGTGTCTCATTTTCATCTTATGGCCACTGATGTGGGTGCGGCTGAGGTCCACTCATGTTGGCGTAAGTCCATCATGCATTCTATATGCCATTTCAATTCATAGCATTGCGTGTGCTAGGTTGTATGTTAGAGCGTCGTGTATGCCATGTTACATCGTGCATTGTGTATGCCATCTCATAGCATTGCGTATGCTAGGTTGCATGTTAGGATTGCATTCATGCAGGTCATGCATATTGCAATGTGTTTGGGATAGGATTTAGCCCAAGCATGGGAAACGAGGGACGTTGCAGACTCGAGTGACTAACGTGTCTCAATTCACGCCACCCACAACGGATTACCCATGATGGAGTCTCGGTCTTATTGTGTTTATATGTGCATACATTCCATATTGAGTCATGCAATTCGACTCCTCGCCATTATGCATCGATATGCGTGATTGATGGCACGAGGATCGTGAACTACACTCCCTGAAGAGTAGTTAAGCATACTTATGTGAAAATACATTGTCATGCGCCTTTCCTGCGCTCTGTTGCAGCAAATCAAGAATCAACAATTTTCGAGCTTTGCACAATGTTCCGGTATAATTGTAAATAGAGGCTAATTGGGACATCGAATGGATTTTCAAGAAGGCAACCAACATGCATCATTCATCATACGGAGCAGTAGTCGAGGCAGCCCTTGGCTTGCATGCCAATTCTATCGCTTTTCCTAGATTAATTTGTTAATTAATTAGGATTTTTGTACTTATTCTGACTATTTATTCATTTGGGATCAGATATTATTTATTCGGATCCTCTGCGAGGGCAATATTGTAATAAGTGTGTGTGTGTGATGTATGTCTTCCAACCCCACGCCTTTCTCCCTTTTATTTACTAGCTTATGATGGTTAGATTAGGCATGTTTCAATTAGCATACAAAGATGATAGCATGTTTGCATTCATTCATCTGCTTTGCATGCACCTGCTTGGCACATCATAACTCATCAGACAGTATTTCGATTCCAAGTTGAATACTTGTTAGCTATAGCATTCCATATGCCATGTTTAGAATAGCCGAGCCTATCTTAGTTGCATTCTTGCATGTGTTGCATTAGGCATTTCAGATAATTAGGATCACGATGGATTTCTAATTAGCTTCTATTTTGGCTTGGAGTATTCGGTAAGTTTTTACGCTTTAGCATCCTTGCATGTGTGTGAGTGACTGACATGATACCATGCTTACCATTTGGCTATTTGCTTATGTGATATAACTGCCTGAATGCCTGTGGGTGGTGGTTGGGTTATTTGGATTGGAACAATGCATTGACTGTGAGTTTTAAGTCCACTAGATAGTGGCAAAACCATGTTTGCTAAGCCCACCTAAGGGTGGCAAAATCTGCATTTTGAGCCTACTTGCGGGTAGCAAACCATCTTTCAAAAACAAACATGAAATGTTTTGTTCCAATTCAAAGTATCCATTTATACTTGTATGCTGTGTGCATCACATAGTAAATCTAGGCTAATAATTGGAATAAGAATGCATAATATTTTCAAAACTAGATATCATGGTTAGTAGAGGCCGATCTTTGATCGGGCGAGCGGGAGTGCTCATGAAGTGACCTTCCCCAATCGTACCCAAGTTCCCGAGTGAAGGCAACTTTGGTGATGACGGACACGTGGCCTTAGGCACGAGTCAGGGTTTCCTAAATTTCCCAAAAATAAAATATTTAGGTGGCAACTCAGATTCCGCAAAGTACCATGTTTGGCACTTCTTTCAAAAAATCGCTTTCTCAAAACGATTTGCTGATTTAAACTCTTTGGTTCGATTAAGAACCGTGACAATTAGAGTCTGAACTATAGTGAGCCCAAATGAACTAACGGGGCTCATCCTCTCCCGGACGCTCGGGACGCCTACAAAGATTCTGCTTCATAATAAGTCCCTCCCCAACTAGGAATTCCAATACCGAGAGGCACCAAATGTCCAGCAGAGGACATCCTAATCTAAGGCCTCCGCCCCCAATTCTACCACAACTAGCTAAGGCACCTACGCCTATCAATCAACCGGACTCCCCCTTTGAGTTCGAGGTGGACCATACAGCATTAAAGTTGAGCAACCTTGAGAAGTTGTTCAAGAAATCCCAAGGGGTAAAATCCATCCCAGACATCGAGGACGGATATACCGATGTGGTTATGATGCTGCTAGATAGGTTCAAAATGCCACAAATCGACCGCTTCTATGGATCCGGGATCCCATGGTCCATCTTCGGTTGTTCTCAACATATCATGACCAATGGGTCTCACCAGACAGGTTTTCACTATTTGGTTGACCTTGTCGGGTGGCCGCTTATCCGCACGCAAAATTAGAGGATGACGTTGCGGAACTCTCGATGAGATAGCCGAGGCTTTCATTGCACAAAGACTCTAGAACACTCAAATTGAGATTACAACCCGTGATCTTGAGACAACAAGGCAGAGCCTAAGGAGAGCTTCTCGATTTTGTAACCTTGGGTGGAGGCGGTTAGGCCTCAATGATGACCCTAAGGCCTGAGATAAAGATCAAATTCAATGATTGTGCACAATCTCCACCAAAACTAATGTAGAAAATGATAGTGCTCCCTTCACCTTTTCAGATTTGTAACGAGATAGGGGTACAAATTGAGGATGCTATGAAATAAGGTCCGATTGACTAAGACAGAGAGCAACCCTCAAGAACCTTCAACTGCAACAACACGGGCGCAGTATTCAAAGAATGCCAAATGCAAGAATGTAGTGCTGAGGTAAGCATGGTCACCACCATCCCCCTCCAAAACCCATGGCAGTTACACCTTTCTCCGGGCATCAAGCAACACACAAAACCACCAGATTCCAACCCAGAGGCCAAAGAACCTTCACGCCCTTATATATGCCCCTGTCCAAGGCTCTAGGGGTATTAATCAGGAAAGGGCACTTAAAGTCCCTGGAGCCGAGGCTATTGCCAAATCCACTCCTCCCTCTCATAACCCAACAAAATATCACATATCACCAACAACATGGTCACACACACCACCAATGTTATAGATTGCGCCATGAGATTTTAGATCCTTGTATCAAGGTGTGACAGTGCCTCCAAAGAAACCCAATGTCACAACAAACCCTCTCTCACCGCACAACCAAGCTCCACCTCCCAAAAGAATCAACTTATCCAGATTGGGGTCGTGTCTTACGATCCCAGCTTCTATATCACTCCTTCTCACCTACCCAAGGAGGTGCTCCTTCCGATGCAGACTGGGACTGTGCATATTGGACATCTCCAGAGCGCAACCCGAACTATTGGTGGTGGTGGACTGCAAGACAAAATAGGGAGACTTTAGGGGAGAATGGGATTGCTGAGTCAGAGTCTAAGGAATCTGGCAGTTTTGCTGAGGGTATACAAATCAAGTGACTACATTCTATCAAAGGCCAGTCATTTAACTTGAATTCCTAAGATGGGCAAGAGCTTTGTATGATAAGAGGGATGAATCTGTTAGAGGATAGATGACCCAAGGCGATTTGTGGAAGAGGACTTTGCTAACCTCTAATTTTTCAATGAACAAGAGCCCAAAGAGGCATGGTAAATCAGTTGGTCGATTTTGAGGAGTCCGCAACAGAGGTCAAGGGTGGCTTGATGACCCACTTGGATGTTGTCGATCGAGCTCGAGTTGGAACGTGGGCCAGCGAGCATGGCTAGGAATATCGATTAATAACGCCGCAAGCCGGCGGGACGGAAATCGTAATGAATCGCGGGAGAGCGGCCAAAGTGCGGCAGAATTCGCCGAGGACTTGGGCATTGTGAACGCAGGAAGTGTTGAATGCCGTACCCATTTATCTTGACGCAGCTGGAACAAGAAAGGTTTGAGGATTCGAGAGAACTGTGAAAGCTAAGGGCCTTTGAGGTGATCGAGAAATGCCTCTTCGTAATGCTTGGCTAAGATAGAGAATGCTTATGCGAAAGCGCTATGGACTAAAAAGCGATTACGAAGTACTACGAAATGCCGAGCAGACACAGTCACGATGTCTCAAGAGTCCGCCGAAGCCGAATATGGTCGGGAGGACAATGATTTATGTCTTGCCCACATGGATGAGGATTGGGGAGCAACCCAGGCTAGACGATACCGTACATCGGCCAGTCGATCATATGACTAGTTTAGCGGGCAGATTTCAAGCCCCAGCATCTAGTATCAGCCCGGAGAAGCATCCGGAAAAAGATAAGGCAGGCGAGAAAGCGAAGAGAAACGCAACTCCAAGAAGAAGGTCAGATGGATGAGCGGTTGAAAAGATACAGCGAGATATCTCCATCTGGGAACGCCTGCTAGAAGCATCACGAGTGCATCGAAGAAGGTTGTCTTATGCACTGCCATGGACAAGGCCAAGCTTTCCTCAATGAACACCATGCCCGAATGTACCGTGGGGCTTAGTTTTTCAGGGAGGGCTACAATTCTCGATGTTAACTTTCTCCGAGCAAAGAATTGTCACACGAGGGATGCGAACCACTGCTAATGCCACTCTATATCTCCATGGGTGTAGAAACAAATGGATACTCATGGTACTTGTCGTCACGAGAATTTTGCCATTAATGTCGCCGTGGGCGGCATATACATCAGTTTAAGGCCGTGAACTTTGTGCCAATAGCCCGGTGATTTGGGCATATGAGCAACCGCAGCGGAGGCGTCATGGGGCGATTGAAAATTCAAACCAAGGTTGGTAAGGCGGCATACAAAAATAGACTTCTCGTCTTAAGTTCTGCGACTTTCAATACCTGCTTTTGGAGGCGGCGTAGTGCGCGCAAGTAAAAGCGATTTCGTCCACCTTGCATCGAGATGATGAAATACCCCCATG